>CATOUR010000073.1:0-1200000 GCA_951848785.1 Callosobruchus maculatus | reverse complement strand
ACAATTTGGAACAGAGTTAGCCATTTTTTTAATTTACGGTTCCTTTGTTTCTAATAACTAAGGAACATAACTTCCGGCTTTCAAAAGTTGAATATTCAGTTTTCATATGCAAGTTTCAGAAATCCTTGCAAGTTATCAAATGCCCCTGTAAAGCATTCCGTGTGACGCTCAAATGTACTTTGCTTACGCTTAGTATAGGTGGTTAGAGAACTCTTAAACCTGTGCTCTCCAAAAATTATAAACATAAAATTCAAATTATATCGATTTATGATATCTCTAGAAATTATTGACGGACTTGTTAATTTTTCTAATTTGTGTGTTATCATACTTTTTTGCATTATTAGAGGAAGTAAAGATTCTTGAACACCTAATGATGTTATAAATTATTTTTTATTTATTTACATGGTTGAATAGATATTAAATTATAATAACTAAAGAAAAAATCAAAACACATCAGTGCAGCCCACAGATACATCTGAATGCGATATTTCATTTTCTGAGCCCACGGGTTTGAAGGTCATCCCAGCACCTAACCTAAAGCCAAGTCCACTTGAACTATACTTTGAAAGCTTTAGAGGGACATTTGGAAACGTGAAAATATTTTTGAAATTGTTACAGGAAAATATCCAGGGTGATTGTAATGTTTAACTAGAAATATAAGCATGTTTCTACTGCTATGTGTGCATGGTTAATTATTTGGCAACTGTTTAAGATGGATTCATTGTTTGGTAATTTAATCTTGGGAAGCTTTTGGTACGTGATCACCTTCTTTTCGTCCACGAAATAGCATATTTTCTAAGGACTAATATACCAAATTTATAAATTTGACAATAAGGCTTTGTTTGATAATGGTTTTTGTTTGTAGTCCTACATTATAATAAAAATCACTAAAATTCAATTTTTTATCATCATTTTATAATTTAAGGCATCTTCTTGAAGATTGTTTGTCTTAAAAACTCTTACAAATCAACTTTGTCATTTTTACCCGTTTATTTATAATCCTTATTTGCTCATAAATCCTGCTGGTTTACTTTTGTGGGTAAGTTTGACCCAAAAAACTTGTCTCAAATTACTCCATGAATGGGTGTCACGAAAAAAAACCTTATTTTCCTGGACTAATAAAGAGGAATATACATTTGAGAAAAGCATACTTCCAAGACATTCAGGTATTCACACAAGGTGGTCACCCCCGTTACAGCATGCATGGTGTCATAAACGGATATCGGCAATATAAGCATATTCCAGTGGCGAACGCGGGAGGGGGCATAAGGCACTCTAGAGTCGTGTGCCTATGAAGGGTGCAAGGTGCGTCCATGGTCGCCTTCAAGGTCAAACTGATTGTGTTTTACATCTGTGAATAAAACCATGCATTTTGTGACAGCATGCAGTGCTGCCAACACTGTTGCTGTCATATGATTTCGCGGTTTTCGCAAGATTATAATTCGCATTTTTGGTGGCCTTTTGACAGTAGTATTATCGCTACCCTATATGAAAAACATGTGATCATGAGATCAACAAGTTTTTTTCCGACAAAAGGGAGTCCATGATATTTCTTTTAAAAATAAGAAGGTAAACTGCCAATTGCAGAATATCTCATTATTATTTAAATTATATTCAATTCTACAACCTGACGTTGTCAAAAAAATGTCACTAAACTACTAATATTTTATACTATATTATATAAACTGTTATATATACATATAAAAAAACGGCGCCATTATGGGTGTGAAGTCTGGGCACAGATGCGAAAACAAAAAAGTATCGATACCGGTACCAATTCGACATTTCTTGGCCAAGTGTGGGGGCGGGTTAGAATATCTCCCATCGTATATCCTGCGTGTCGTAAAAGGCGACTAAAAGGAACACCGAACTACTGTCGGTATAAGCAGTAACCTCTTCTCAACCAACAGCTTCGGGTGGACGAGTTGAGAAGAGTCAGTACACCTTCTTGTCCTTGGGGTGAGAAATTGCCCCTCAAGGCGGATGAACCAGTAGATACCATCTGATCAACGGCATGAGGATGCAGAAAGCAAATGGGAAACTACTGCATTAAAGATCTTAAAGATATCCCAAGAGAAACTCGTAAAATGTGTAAATGCATTTTACGAGTTCACAACATGTCTGTTAAGACATTGTGACTATGATGATGGCCAAGTATAGAGCTTGCACGCCAACGAATGCGCGTTTGGTTCTTACGGACAATTTTAAGTGATATATTGTTTGTTATTTTTCATGTTGTTATTCAAATAATATAAAATAGGAAATATAATATAATTATTGATTATTTGCAAAAAAATGAAGAACGTCTTTACATTGTGGTTAAGAAACTTTATTCATAAATATATAGGGAAGAATATCAGTAGGTACGTTTTCGTACATGCACAGCACGATCGTGTTTTGAGATGTACCGAAATTGATCCAAAATATGTACTGAATTCCAGAAAAACTCTCTAAAAAGCAGTTCAAAAAGCCATAAAAAATCATCAATAGGTTTGTATAAAATTTAGCTAATAAGCGTGCTGGCTGATCAGCTATTTATTATACATCAAATCAGTTAAGTCGTCTCAATCGATCCCCAAAAATGGTGTCCGAACATCTTTGAGTACAATTTTATTTGTAGGTTATATGTACTTACCTTACGAAATCATTCGAAAGTCTACAAAACTTTTTTCTGCAATTATAGTATTTGTTTTTGCAATGTTTAGCAGGACATACATTACCAGCACATTGTTTATCCATTTTAAAATCATACACGATCACATCGCGTATACAAAATCCCACAGCGTACGCCTATGCATTTTATCTCAGCAATGAGCAAAAACGAGCGTCGACCTTGCGTCATGCGTCAATGGTGTTCACCGACGCATTTGCCTCTTTTGACAGATACACATCCAGAGGTATTGTGCTGATTGTTTACTGTGCTGTGCTATATGTATACATGTCGCTTTAAAAATAGTTATTGTAATATGTCAAAAGTGGAGTAATACATTTTTAAAAATTGTATCAATATAAATGCTACCAGATAAAATTTTGGATGTAATACGGATCATAAACAATCATTATGGCCCACGCCGCCGTGTTATTCACGAACCGTTGTGATTCTTATTGCATGAATAACTACTATGACACTAAGTTGATGGTATAAAGGCATTAGTGCATACCTCGCTATGCGTGAAAGTTGATTTTCTCTGTTGGCTTATATTTTATTCACCTCAAGTGCGACTAAATAGTTATTTCCGTTTTATTCAATAAGTCAGAAAAATGTATACTATCGCAGAAAAAATCTGCAGTTTTTTCTAATCTGTGATTGAATATCAGCCGCACGAATATCAAAGTTGCAGCGCTAATACAGTAGCATAACAGGGAAGAGTGCAGTTTTTATTGGACGCTTTTTGCTAAACTATCAAGACACTCCAATGCAAAATGGTAAAAAATGGTATACCTTTGTTCTCTGATATCTAACAATACAGAAATAAACCAAAATTGTCAGTCTCTGATTGTAAAAGGGTCCCAGAAGTCACTTTAAATGATACTAGTAAAATGTCCCGGAAATCAGTTTAATTGATATACGCAGCAACTACTGTATACATTGAAGAAAATGACTGATCAATGACGATTAGAAGTTATATATGCCCTAATGAACCAGGAATGTACCATATGTATACGATATTAAGGATTATATAAAGTGTCTTGGAAGTCATCGTTAGACACACATATATATATATATATATATATATATATATATATATATATATATATATATATATATATATATATATATATATATATATATATAGACAAAACAAAAACAAAAAAGGTGCAACCCGGGCTCCGACACACCGGGCTGCTGTTCCATTCCCCAGCGACTACTCCTCACACCGTGAGGTGAGCAATCACTGGGTCCGCGTATCGTGCGTCCTAAGCAGACGAAGGGACCCATGGATGACTGCCTTCTGCATTCTGGCGGCTAAGATGTGCGCCGCCGCACGGCACACCGGCATTTTTCGCAGTGCAGAGAGCAGCGTATCCCTCATACCACCTAGGGATCCAATGACCATTACTAGCAGACTCACAGTGTAGTCCGGCCAGAGCCTGCGAAGTTGTCCGAGGAGCTCCTGATACTTGGTCCGCTTTTCCTCCTCCTTAGAGACGATGTTCCCCTCGGCAGGTGCCGAGAACTCGATAACGAACATCGTCTTTTGTTGGTAGTCGAGGAGGACTATGTCGGGCTTATTTGCATGTATAAGCTCGAGCGTGGAGAATGAGTAGTTCCAGTAAATTCGGCACCTCTCGTTCTCCACAACGGACTCAATGTCCCCTGGAGCGTATGGCAGCACCGGTGTCTCATCTATACCGTATGAGTGCCTTAAATGGTAGTATAGCACTCGTAGAGCCGCGTTGTGCCGATAGACGTAGGCTGTGCCAGCGTACACCTTACACGCCGACAAGAGGTGCGTAAGGGTCTCTGGCGCCTGCAGGCAGGCTCTACAGCGGATATCGGGCACATCCATACCCATAATCCGGCTACGGTATACTAAGGTGTTGAAGACACCGTCTTGGCAAGCCATTATAGAGCTCTCAGTCTCCGACTTCAACCCATTAGACCTTAGGAAGGAGAAGGTCAACTGCTCAGATAAACCATGCTCTTCTAGATGTTTGTAGAAGATTCCGTGCATTGGTTTATCTTTGTGAAGTCTTAAAAGCAATTGGACTTCAGCAGTTTTAATCCGGGTTTTTAATTGTGCGGGAGCAAGTTCCGTAACGGACTGCTGACACCTCCGCGTGAAGTCGAGCGTGAGACTAAGTTCTTCGGCTGCCCGTGTTGCTGCTTTAAAAAGGAAGGCTCCTTTACCCGCAATCTCGTGCTCTCGCACAAAGCGGATCAGGGGATCGGTGCTCGTCGTAACATAGCAGGCAGTGGCCAGTACTACTCTGTTGTGCAGATGCTCCAAACTCAATAGTCCACGCCCTCCCAGGTGTCGCGGGAGATATATTCGCGGGACAGAGGATCTAGGATGTAGACTTCCCTCCATATTCATCCTTTTGCGGGTCTTTATGTCGATTTGTCGCAGCTCTTCCACGTTCCAGTGGATAGCACCAAAGCTGTATAGCAACAATGGGACCGCAAGCATGTTTGTGGCAGCGACTTTGTTTTTGCCGGACAGTTCTGACGACCAGATCTGCCGGAGTCGGTGCAAATACTTGCGGCGGAGACACTCTTTGACCAATTCTGCCTCTTGGATGTGACGCTGCGCCACTCCAAGGTAGGTATAGGTATCTCCGGCATGCAGTTGTCGCAAGATGCTCCCATCAACGAGCTGCTCCTCATCTTCACTATCTCCGCAACGTCCTCTTTTGAGATGAACCATGGCACATTTGTCTATCCCGAACTCCATACCAATAGCTTGACTGTAATCCTGCACTACCCTCAGCGACTGCTCTAAATCGCGTTGTCCGGAGGCATAGAGTTTCAGGTCATCCATGTAAAATAAGTGGGTGACCTTGTGCCTCCGGTAATTGGGCTTGCCACAGCTGTATCCCTTAGTATTTTTCAGCGCTATGGACAAAGGCAGTAGCGAGATGCAAAAGAGCAAGGGACTCAAGGAGTCTCCTTGGAAGACCCCTCTTTTAAATGATACCAACTCTGTTCGAACCTTGGTTTCACCCGATGTTATAGTGAACCGAGTCTTCCAGAGCGGCATCAGTTGTTTGATGCATCCCACTATTTGATCATCTACCGAAAGGCATTCCAACAGCCGCACAATCAGTTCATGAGACGTAGTGTCGAATGCCTTCCGATAGTCGATCCAGGCCATAGAAAGGTTTCGCAGGTAATGCACGGAGTCCTGTGTGACACAGCGGTCAATCAACAGGTTATCCCTGCAGCCAGCTACTCCTTTCTTAGACCCTCTTTGTTCATATACGCTGAGAAATACGGGATTTACAGCTTGAAGGATACGCATGTACAAGATTCTGGTGAAGAGCTTGTAACATGCGTTCAGACATGTTATTGGCCTGTAGTTTTTAGGATCAGACAAATCTCCGGTCTTCGGGAGAAGCACGGTTCGACCCTCAACAAACCAAGCCGGAATTGGCTGCTCCTGATTTAGCCACGAGTTAAAAACTCTAGCTAAATGCCGGTGGCAACTGGGAAACTTTTTCAACCAGTAGGTGTTTATGCCATCCGGGCCAGGAGCTGCGAAATTCTTTGCGCCTCGTAAGGCACCAAGAATTTCTTCCGTGTTTATCGGGTGACGCAGTACATTCAGGTTTGGAGTCCTCCTACAAACGGACTCGAACTGCGCCAAGGCCGGAGTGTCTGCTTGGAGAGGTTTGGGGTGTTCGTAAATGCCCCTCCAGAAAGTCTCCACGCGATCAGCAGTTGGCGGCTGCTCTATGACTGGTGGTCGCTGTTGGAAGAGACGAGCAGGCTTTTCGGAAAACAATCTGTTTTCCTCCAAACCTCTCGCCCGCGTCACCAGTGATCGTTTAGCAGCGATTAGCGTCCGTATCCTGTCAAGACAATGCTGCTTGACAACAACCAGTACCGCTTGACTGAGCGTGTGATGGTCGCGCCTTAGCTCTCGGGCTATCTGGCGCACGCGGCGCGTAAAAGGCCTACCGGCCGCTCTATATTCCATCACACACTGGATACGGGATGCTTCTTGGCGAGCCAACTGGATTTTCGCTTCCATCTGGCGCACCCGCCTCTGTGCTCTCTCGACAGGAGAGTCTCTCACTCTCCCCTGTCCAGCCAGCCTCAGAGCCGCAGCGTAAATTTCGCACTTGATGCTCCAAATGTCAGAGACCTCCGATAGACGTTCACTCAACGCCTCATCCTCTCTCTTTAAATCTGCCAGCTTGAAGGACCTCTTGTTGTTATGCAAGGCCCTTCGGTCACTGAAATCTCCAGGTGAGACGGCTTCGTCGATTTCCCTCTCAGCGGGCCTCATCGGCGACCTTTCAGCCTGGTTAACAGGCCTTTCAGTCGCCGGAGGGGCAGGCTGAGCTGGAGCACGAACGTATCCCTGCCCCCGAAGGTAAAATACCTGGTTCCGCAAGCTCTGGGAGGTAATTGTGCTATGCTCTGGATGCATTTCACACCACCTCCCATGCATGCGGGACATGTATCCCCTACGGCGCGGGCTACTGCTCTCGTAGCAGCTCAGCAGGTCATCCTTCAGTTCCGTCGTCCACCTAAAACGGTCCATGTCGTTGCGTGTGTCGTCGTCAGGGCGATCCGAGGCACCGCCACCTTGCCCAGAGCCGGCTTCCGATACCGGCCTGGTGTGGGTGCTCTTCTTCTGGGGCGGTCGAACCAGAAGGTAGGGCCCGTCCGGTGGTTAGCCTTAGGGCCCCCAGCCGACATTTCGGAGGCAGCCGACCACATTGCCTCCTAGGGATGACCTGTACAGGTTGCCGGCCGGCTTTCATCCCTGGCTTGGGTTATCCCCACAGTGTCGCCACGCACCGAATAGCCGTTTGATGTTGGTCGGCTTCCTGGGGGCGCATTTTAAACCTACTGCCAGGTTTGCTATCAGCCGCCCCTAACCTGGGGTCAGACGCTGTCGGGAAGCCGTCCTTAACATAGGTGCAGCCGCTTCCTCACTATGGTGGTTCATACGCCTGCTTTCACAGCCGGTGACCACCATAGGCCCTTTTAAGGCAAGGACTACCAATCTTTTAGTCGCCTCTTACGACAGGCAGATTAAACCCTGGGAACATTCTAAACCCGGACCCAGACGGGTATATATATATATATATATATATATATATATATATATATATATATATATATATAGACAAAACAAAAACAAAAAAGGTGCAGCCCGGGCTCCGACACACCGGGCTGCTGTTCCATTCCCCAGCGACTACTCCTCACACCGTGAGGTGAGCAATCACTGGGTCCGCGTATCGTGCGTCCTAAGCAGACGAAGGGACCCATGGATGACTGCCTTCTGCATTCTGGCGGCTAAGATGTGCGCCGCCGCACGGCACACCGGCATTTTGCGCAGTGCAGAGAGCAGCGTATCCCTCATACCACCTAGGGATCCAATGACCATTACTAGCAGACTCACAGTGTAGTCCGGCCAGAGCCTGCGAAGTTGTCCGAGGAGCTCCTGATACTTGGTCCGCTTTTCCTCCTCCTTAGAGACGATGTTCCCCTCGGCAGGTGCCGAGAACTCGATAACGAACATCGTCTTTTGTTGGTAGTCGAGGAGGACTATGTCGGGCTTATTTGCATGTATAAGCTCGAGCGTGGAGAATGAGTAGTTCCAGTAAATTCGGCACCTCTCGTTCTCCACAACGGACTCAATGTCCCCTGGAGCGTATGGCAGCACCGGTGTCTCATCTATACCGTATGAGTGCCTTAAATGGTAGTATAGCACTCGTAGAGCCGCATTGTGCCGATAGATGTAGGCTGTGCCAGCGTACACCTTACACGCCGACAAGAGGTGCGTAAGGGTCTCTGGCGCCTGCAGGCAGGCTCTACAGCGGATATCGGGCACATCCATACCCATAATCCGGCTACGGTATACTAAGGTGTTGAAGACACCGTCTTGGCAAGCCATTATACAGCTCTCAGTCTCCGACTTCAACCCATTAGACCTTAGGAAGGAGAAGGTCAACTGCTCAGATAAACCATGCTCTTCTAGATGTTTGTAGAAGATTCCGTGCATTGGTTTATCTTTGTGAAGTCTTAAAAGCAATTGGACTTCAGCAGTTTTAATCCGGGCTTTTAATTGTGCGGGAGCAAGTTCCGTAACGGACTGCTGACACCTCCGCGTGAAGTCGAGCGTGAGACTAAGTTCTTCGGCTGCCCGTGTTGCTGCTCTAAAAAGGAAGGCTCCTTTACCCGCAATCTCGTGCTCTCGCACAAAGCGGATCAGGGGATCGGTGCTCGTCGTAACATAGCAGGCAGTGGCCAGTACTACTCTGTTGTGCAGATGCTCCAAACTCAATAGTCCACGCCCTCCCAGGTGTCGCGGAAGGTATATTCGCGAGACAGAGGATCTAGGATGTAGACTTCCCTCCATATTCATCCTTTTGCGAGTCTTTATGTCGATTTGTCGCAGCTCTTCCACGTTCCAGTGGATAGCACCAAAGCTGTATAGCAACAATGGGACCGCAAGCATGTTTGTGGCAGCGACTTTGTTTTTGCCGGACAGTTCTGACGACCAGATCTGCCGGAGTCGGTGCAAATACTTGCGGCGGAGACACTCTTTGACCAATTCTGCCTCTTGGATGTGACGCTGCGCCACTCCAAGGTAGGTATAAGTATCTCCGGCATGCAGTTGTCGCAAGATGCTCCCATCAACGAGCTGCTCCTCATCTTCACTATCTCCGCAACGTCCTCTTTTGAGATGAACCATGGCACATTTGTCTATCCCGAACTCCATACCAATAGCTTGACTGTAATCCTGCACTACCCTCAGCGACTGCTCTAAATCGCGTTGTCCGGAGGCATAGAGTTTCAGGTCATCCATGTAAAATAAGTGGGTGACCTTGTGCCTCCGGTAATTGGGCTTGCCACAGCTGTATCCCTTAGTATTTTTCAGCGCTATGGACAAAGGCAGTAGCGAGATGCAAAAGAGCAAGGGACTCAAGGAGTCTCCTTGGAAGACCCCTCTTTTAAATGATACCAACTCTGTTCGAACCCTGGTTTCACCCGATGTTATGGTGAACCGAGTCTTCCAGAGCGGCATCAGTTGTTTGATGCATCCCACTATTTGATCATCTACCGAAAGACATTCCAACAGCCGCACAATCAGTTCATGAGACGTAGTGTCGAATGCCTTCCGATAGTCGATCCAGGCCATAGAAAGGTTTCGCAGGTAATGCACGGAGTCCTGTGTGACACAGCGGTCAATCAACAGGTTATCCCTGCAGCCAGCTACTCCTTTCTTAGACCCTCTTTGTTCATATACGCTGAGAAATACGGGATTTACAGCTTGAAGGATACGCATGTACAAGATTCTGGTGAAGAGCTTGTAACATGCGTTCAGACATGTTATTGGCCTGTAGTTTTTAGGATCAGACAAATCTCCGGTCTTCGGGAGAAGCACGGTTCGACCCTCGACAAACCAAGCCGGAATTGGCTGCTCCTGATTTAGCCACGAGTTAAAAACTCTAGCTAAATGCCGGTGGCAACTGGGAAACTTTTTCAACCAGTAGGTGTTTATGCCATCCGGGCCAGGAGCTGCGAAATTCTTTGCGCCTCGTAAGGCACCAAGAATTTCTTCCGTGTTTATCGGGTGACGCAGTACATTCAGGTTTGGAGTCCTCCTACAAACGGACTCGAACTGCGCCAAGGCCGGAGTGTCTGCTTGGAGAGGTTTGGGGTGTTCGTAAATGCCCCTCCAGAAAGTCTCCACGCGATCAGCAGTTGGCGGCTGCTCTATGACTGGTGGTCGCTGTTGGAAGAGACGAGCAGGCTTTTCGGAAAACAATCTGTTTTCCTCCAAACCTCTCGCCCGCGTCACCAGTGATCGTTTAGCAGCGATTAGCGTCCGTATCCTGTCAAGACAATGCTGCTTGACAACAACCAGTACCGCTTGACTGAGCGTGTGATGGTCGCGCCTTAGCTCTCGGGCTATCTGGCGCACGCGGCGCGTAAAAGGCCTACCGGCCGCTCTATATTCCATCACACACTGGATACGGGATGCTTCTTGGCGAGCCAACTGGATTTTCGCTTCCATTTGGCGCACCCGCCTCTGTGCTCTCTCGACAGGAGAGTCTCTCACTCTCCCCTGTCCAGCCAGCCTCAGAGCCGCAGCGTAAATTTCGCAATTGATGCTCCAAATGTCAGAGACCTCCGATAGACGTTCACTCAGCGCCTCATCCTCTCTCTTTAAATCTGCCAGCTTGAAGGACCTCCTGTTGTTATGCAAGGCCCTTCGGTCACTGAAATCTCCAGGTGAGACGGCTTCGTCGATTTCCCTCTCAGCGGGCCTCATCGGCGACCTTTCAGCCTGGTTAACAGGCCTTTCAGTCGCCGGAGGGGCAGGCTGAGCTGGAGCACGAACGTATCCCTGCCCCCGAAGGTAAAATACCTGGTTCCGCAAGCTCTGGGAGGTAATTGTGCTATGCTCTGGATGCATTTCACACCACCTCCCATGCATGCGGGCCATGTATCCCCTACGGCGCGGGCTACTGCTCTCGTAGCAGCTCAGCAAGTCATCCTTCAGTTCCGTCGTCCACCTAAAACAGTCCATGTCGTTGCGTGTGTCGTCGTCAGGGCGATCCGAGGCACCGCCACCTTGCCCAGAGCCGGCTTCCGATACCGGCCTGGTGTGGGTGCTCTTCTTCTGGGGCGGTCGAACCAGAAGGTAGGGCCCGTCCGGTGGTTAGCCTTAGGGCCCCCAGCCGACATTTCAGAGGCAGCCGACCACATTGCCTCCTAGGGATGACCTGTACAGGTTGCCGGCCGGCTTTCATCCCTGGCTTGGGTTATCCCCGCAGTGTCGCCACGCACCGAATAGCCGTTTGATGTTGGTCGGCTTCCTGGGGGCGCATTTTATACCTACTGCCAGGTTTGCTATCAGCCGCCCCTAACCTGGGGTCAGACGCTGTCGGGAAGCCGTCCTTAACATAGGTGCAGCCGCTTCCTCACTATGGTGGTTCATACGCCTGCTTTCACAGCCGGTGACCACCATAGGCCCTTTTAAGGCAAGGACTACCAATCTTTTAGTCGCCTCTTACGACAGGCAGATTAAACCCTGGGAACATTCTAAACCCGGACCCAGACGGGTATATATATATATATATATATATATATATATATATATATATATGAATGCAGTACATTTGTATTCTACCTAGTCCTACCGCATTTCATCAAACAAAACCCTTTTTTTTTGCTAGTAGTATATCATTCATTAAATGAAAAAAACGTTACAGAACTTTTTGATCATCTTAACCCGCGTTGAAACACTGATTTTAGTGAAAATTACAAGTCAGCCCCTAACATTGGGGGATTGTAGAATGGAAACTGTTGGTGATGACACACGAAAAATCTAAAGACCAGGATTGTGTTCTAGCCATAAGTTATTTGAAGCCTTTTTCGATAGCGCTTACCATAACGACGCTATTCTTCGAAAATCGTCGCGAAGCAGAGTTTTCACCCCCTCACCCCTCGAGCGGCAACCCCCCGAAAATATCGGAACAGGTACTGCTGTCATTTTGGAAACGGCTTTAAATGACAAATCGATCACGTTATCACAAAAGTGTGGTTCGCTTCGAGGTAGAAAAAATTAGTCGGCTCTTAGACTATACAGCTTGGTGCGTTCCTCCCGACTCATCCTGTATAGTATGCACTGCACATCCTGTATAGTATGCACTGCACATTATCGGCAGCTTTTTGCTAAATCTTTTGCGTATCGAGTGCACTATAGGTACCGGGTGTCCCAGAATTTCCTTGACACGTGATATTTTCGTAACCAAAAACGGTTCAAGCAAGAACTGAGTGGTACTTTTGAAGGTACTATAGGGTCTATCATACCATGCATTCAAAACATTTTTTTTGTATGCCAACCCCTAAAACTCACCCCCAACTTTTTTTTCAAATAGCACCCTATAGGTTTTTCTACATAAATGATATCCCCATTTTATTTACAATCTTGTGGTACCTTTAATTTTATATGCAAACTTATTTTTTCCGTAAAATCATAAGCATAAGACAAATGAAATAATTTGCTTGACGCCTGATATTTTTGTAACAAAAACGGATAAAAAAGAAAAGTAAGTGGGTTTTTCAAGGGTAGTGAATGGCCTATCATTCCTTGCTTATGAACAATTTTTTTCTTACTTAAACCCCTGGAATCCACCCCTAGCTTTTTCTTTCAATTTTCAATCCACAATTTTGCCTGGAAAAATGAATCCTTTACTTGAATTTAATTATCGTAGTGCCTTACTTTTTATGCCCCTACTGCAATTTATCGTTATTTTTTTTTTAATCCGTGAAATCGTAAGCATAAATTGATTAAAACACATGTATGGAAAATATTATTTTATTATCATGAATAACTAATAAAAAAAATGTGACAACAAAACTAAGTGCAAAAACGTGAAAAAGTTTTATGGTTACATCGGGCCCCGCCAACACCGTGTGCAGGGTATGCCCCGCACACGGGCGTCAAAATGAACGATAAATTGCAGTAGGGGCACAAAAGGTAAAGCACTACGGTAATTAAATTCAAGTAAAGAATTTATTTTTCCAGGCAAAACTGTGGATTGAAATTTGAAAGAACTAGCTAGGGGTGGATTCCAGGGGTTTAAGTAAGGAAAAAATGATTCATAAACAAGGAATGATAGGTAACTCACTGCCCTTGAAAAACGTACTTACTTTTCTTTTTTATCCGTTTTTGTTACAAAAATATCAGGCGTCAAACAAATTATCATTTCATTTGTCTTATGCTTATGATTTTTCAGAAAAAATAAGTTTCCATATAAAATTAAAGGTACCACAAGATTTTAAATAAAATGGGGATATCATTTATGTAGGAAAACCTGTGGGATGCTATTTGAAAAAAAAAGTTGGGGTGAGTTTTAGGGGTTGACGTACAAAAAAAATTTTTTGAATGCATGGTATGATAGACCCTATAGTACCTTCAAAAGCACCACTCAGTTCTTGCTTGAACCATTTTTCGTTACGAAAATATCACGTGTCAAGGATTATGGGACACCCTGTATAGTTACGGAGTCGCAGCGTTAGGTTGCCGTTTAGCAGCTGACTATTCAGCCGCCGGCGATCCGGCAATCCGGTGTGGTGCAGTGGCCCAAATCAGGAAATGGTCCACAGCTGCATGAGGAGAACCGAAAGGCGAGAAGAGACGTGAGACTTGAATATCGTATATACACTGTACGGGGTGGCCTAATAAGAACGGACACCGGCAACATCTCGGTAACCGTTAATCATATCTCTTCGAGCAAAAAATATTATTAGGTAAATCGACTAAGGGAAATCGCTGGAAATTATTTTCAAATACCGCAAGTGGCCGCTAGGGGGCGCAACTGTTACGATCAATCAGAAAAAGGGCTTTGTCTCAAAAAATATGCAAGTAAAGGTATATTATAAATTCTACCATCATGTAGACTGAACAATTCTTGATTTTTTTTGTTGATCATTTTTTGCTCTAGGTATCTTGTAAGATGTAGTGGTAGGAGGAAGAATCCTCAGTACACATTCTTTGTCGTTGTGAAGCCCTTGGGTATGACAGGCAGACTATACTCGGTTCAAGGGTTCTTGAACTTGAGGATATAAGATGGGCAGGAACCAAGGCCATCCTCTTGACGGATCTAGGAGGCGGATTGCTATCTGCTCTGACAGTCAGGCAGCCATCAAAGCACTGAGTGCTTGGAAAATAACGTCAGGACTGGTCCTGGAGTGCAGGAGGGCTCTTGACGACATCTCAGCTAAACACAAGGTATCACTGATGTGGGTACCTGGGCACGCTGGGGTAAAGGGTAATGAAATGGCGGATCATCTGGCCAGGATGGGATCCGGAAACAATTTTGTGGGCCCGGAACCAGCCTTAGGACTGTCTGCAAATTTGATTAGGAAAACAACTGGAGAGTGGATCCACAATCAACACTCTCTGAGATGGAACAACATCTCTGGTCATCTCCGTCAGGCTCGGGAGCTATTAGCAGGGCCTGCAGAGAGAATAGGACGATTTTGTCTCTCTCTGGATAGGAGTAACTTGAGATTGCTAGTAGGCCTATTAACGGGTCACAACACCTTCAGGCGTCACTTGTTTGTGATGAGGGTGGTCAACGACCCAACGTGCACGTGGTGTGGTGAAGAGGAAGAATCCTCGGCACACATCTTGTGTCGCTGTGAAACCCTGGGTTATCACAGGCAGACTATGCTGGGCTCAAGAACCTTGGAACCAATAGAGATAAAACGGATAGGACCTAAGAATGTACTTGCCTTTGCCAGAAGGGCAGGTCTTAGGAACTAGCGCGGATAGAGGCGCAAAAGGGCCCATCGTGTGGCCTATGCACCAGCCATATTCCGTGCTGGATAGCCTCTGGTCCTTATTCATTCATTCAAGACCATCCTCACCTTTGCGACGAGGGCTGGACTTGGGAACTAGGGTAAGGAGAAGCGCAAAAGGGCCCGTTTGTAGGCCTATGTACTGGTGGTTCCAGCCACCAGATAGCCTCTCTCGCTCTTTCATTCATTCATTCATTCATTCAAGATGTAGTGGTGGGGGAATGTCAAAAAAGTTTTTATTTAAATGGCCATAACATTATTTAAGTTAACGGTATTAAACAAGCTGGGTCTCGTTTAAAAGGGTTATTCTTACCTAATAATCTTTTATATAAAAATTATCCAAGCCTATCTTGACCTAGTAGCTATAGGGTGGTATTTGACATCATAACAATTATTACGCATTATTACAAAAACATCAAATAGTATGCTATATCTCTTTTAACATAGGTATATAAAGTACGAAATTCTTAAAAAATACAGTGCAGGATCTAGTATGAAACCGAAGATATCAATAAAACAAGTATGCTGTGAGACTCAGAAACAAAATTGCTGCCCTATGGGAATACAGCCTCCGTCACAGCGTTCTAGTAATCATTCTATAGATAATACTCAAGTAAACCCACTAGAAATCATATTTTTACTTTCGGAAATAACCTACAGGTAGCGTAGTAGGCGCCTATAAGTGCTGTAATCATTTTCATAATAATGGAACTCTTAAAAGAAACACACGGATGGAAAATACAGTATAAAATTGATTATCATTTTTTATTATTATCAAACGTCTATTTGAGCTCACAAAGCGTTCTATGAACTCCACAAGTAAAAATAGTAAGAAAAAGTCAATGTGAATAGATCTTAAAAACTAAAACCAATTAACATCAAAATAAAGCAAAATAAGATGGTATAACCACAAGGATAACAAACAAAATATACATAAGCCTAATTAACGGCGTCCATCATTTTAGATGCGAGTTTAAGCATCTAGACATCTAGAGCAACACTGAAAATAGGTATAGTAGGTATACTCATGTGAGTTACGTTTATGTATTTTATCTGATTTCCTAGAAAACAAAGTGGGATACGAAGAGACATCAAAAGACAGAAAACTTGTGTTTTCATTTATTGGTTCGTCTGAAAACCATTTATTTTTTCAAGGTCAGTGGCATATATTCAATATTTTCCAAACTTTGACACCATGTATCTTGAACACCAGACCTTTAAGACACATGTTTAAGTAAACTTTTCTACTTGAATTTGGGTCAGACGCTTTCAAAATTACGGGCTATCATTAATTAACGGTCGACGATAACTTTCAGAGAAGAAACGTAGAATTGATGCAAAAAAACAGGGGAATACAAAAGCGAAGACGTATTGATTCCACGCGTCCCTATGATTTCAAACAAAATGTCCATCGACTTTAAGCGGTTGCAATTTTCAGTGCGGCTTGCATTTGCAATAACGAAACTAAATCGCAAGGGCAGTCGTTGAACGTTTGTGGGATCGATCTTGATAATCCATGTTTCCCACATAGCCATGTAGCCTGGTTCGTGTTGACAAAATCAGCATTATTTGTTCACGCGGCCGAAAACAAAACAAAACAGTTGGATTAAAGAGTAGTAACAAATCAAAAAGTATTTCAATGAACACTATGCTCTTTAGATTATTATTATGTATTGCAGATTTAAGTACAATTTCAATATTGATAGCTGAGACAGGACAGCGTCTTCGTAGTAGAGATTGATCACCCTGTAGTTTCTAAGATAAGGTAGTAGCACAGCCTACATAAAGGCTGTGGTAGTAGGTTATCTTACGTGTCCCACCCTGTGCAAGCTTATCGGATGGTCATTTTTCGAAATAGCTGCTGCTTGCCAGTTTATTACGTAAAGCTGTAACGCCCGAATTGGTCGGACTGTCATGCTCTGCCTTCCTGGTCTACATAGCGCTAGCAAATTGATTACACGTACAGTCGACGATACGACGATAAATAAATGATAATTAGTTCTAAGGAAATATAAAAATTGAGATACTACCTTTCTCTACAAGCTGACTTTACTATTATACTCTTAAGAGCCCGCTAAATTTTTCTACCCTGAAGCGACCCACACTTTTGAAATCACGTAATCGATTTGTCGTGAAGAGTCGTTTTCAAAATGACAAAAGTGCCTGTTTCAATGCTGTTGGGGGTTGCCCCGCTCGAGGGGTGATGGGAGAAAACTCCGCTCCGCGGGGATTTTCGAAAAATTGTGTTTGTTGTAACGGGCAGATGCCAGTATATTTTTGAAGTATGGAGGAAGGTTACGTTCGTGGTGATTCTAGTAATCTTCCTAAAGTGGATCTCGACATAATTATGAACTACATAACGGAAATCCACACAACTCATTTCCGTTGGTCTATCTGTCTGTCGGTCTGTCTGTACGCGTCTTTCTAGCCACGTAATCTCAGTAACCGCTGCATGGATTGTTATGAAAATTAGGCAGCGATATGCTGTGGAGGTAGTAGTAGGTAATGTGTCTATAAGTTTGAAAATCTGATTCCTGATTATTTTGTACTTTTTTTGGGTATAAAGGTGATATTGGGGTGGTTGGGGGTGGGGGGTTGTAAAACTGCAAAATTATTGTATTCATTACAGGCCGTCCACTAACCTGTGAAAGAAAGGCCTAGCGTCATAATACACTTTTTTAGGTACATCCGAACATTACCTTGGCTATTACGGAAATCAAGGGGAATTTTCTGATGCGAGAGTATTGCTTCTGATCATTCTGTATGGTGTAACTAGGAACCTATTAGATTGATTACCGCTGCGAGGATGGAAAATCTTTATGATTTTTGAAAATCGTGTCAGCGACAGCGCAGCAATAATAGAAAAACTAAAAATATAGAAACAGCTCAAACTTCGTTTTTAGACGTTTTAGGGATTTCGGGATCATTTTCTACTTTTTTGGTTAGGGGTGAAATTGGGGTAGTTGGGGGGTGGAGGGTCATAAAACTCAATTTTTTGTATTCATAATAGGCTATCCATTGAAATGTTTGTTTGGTGTTTTTATGGTGGTGTTAGTACACCTGAGTACAATGCAATATTTATAGTTTCTCGGTCTGCTAGACATATTCTAATAATACGAGTACCAATAAACTGCAGTGTATCGTTTTGTCACCGTCGGCGTCGCCTACCCTACTGAAAACAAGGAATAACAACATGAACGAGGAGGCCGGCGGCGGCGCGGTGACTTGTGGGAGCAGCAACCTCGACAGGGCATACACAGGCTTGCGTTGTGTCGTGTGACGTGTGACGTCACAGCGGCTTTGCGCGGAGGATACGACAATTCAAAATTTGGAGGACTATAACTTTTCTATTAATGGAGATAATTACAAATTTTTTTCGCCGTTGTTCTCTAACTCTTTAGGACTATCTGATTAAATAAAATTTGAAAAAATGGAAACTTTCTCATTCTAGTGATTTTTTTTAAACGTCATCTAGTGAATTTTTGAATTTGGCAACACTGGCTCACCAGCGGCGAACGACTGACAATAAGCAGACCTGTCCACACATGCTAAAAGCACGTCCCCTCTCAGCTGCGCTACAGGTAGCATGGTCAGAAATCACACGACCATCGAACCTTGAGCATGCTCGAAATTAGCATGCTTATTTCGCTACGAAGTGGCAGTTGCTCATTAGTGTGGCGGCATGCTTATGTGCTCGATTTGAGCATGTGTATCTGTACCTTTACCTGCTACGACCGCACAGCATATCGCTTCCCAAACTTCATCAAAATTCATGGCAGCGGTTACTGCGATTACAAGGCTATAAAAGAGCGACAGAGAGGCAGACAGACAGACCGACAGATAGTCAAATCGACGGAAATTACTGATATGGATTTTCGTTATAAAACTATGTAATACTGGTTGAGTTCATATAACAAGTTCTGAATAGCTCAAATTGATGTTTGATAATTGTAAAAATAATAATTAATTTTATGCTGTAATTTGTTTTTGTTTGCTTCTTTTAAAAGTTCCATTATTATGAAAATTGGATACAACACTTATTGGCGCCTATTTCCCCATCTGTTGTTTATTTCAGAAAGTCAGAATATAATTTCTAGATGTTTTACCTGAGTATTATCTATAGAATGATTACTAAAACGGTGTAACGAAGGCTATGTCCTTATAGGGCAGCATTTTTTACTGGAACTCACAGCACACTTGTCATAATACTTGTTTTATTGATATCTCCGGTTTGAAAACAGCTAAGAAGTTGAATCTTGCGCTGATTATGTAAGAATATCGTCCTCTATATATCTATGTTAAAAGATAGATAGCAAACCATCGTAATAATGCGTAATAATTGGTATGATGTCAAATACCGCCCTGTAGCTACCAAGACAAGATGAACTTGGACAACTTTTATATAACAGGTTATTAGGTAAGAATAGATCTTTCAAACGAGATCTAGCTTTTTCAATTCCGCTAACCTGTACCAAAGTTATAGCCATTTAATAAAAACCTTTTTGGCATTCCCCACCACTACAACTTACAAGATAGAGCAAAAAACAATTAACAAATAAAATCGAAAATAGTCCAGTTTACATGATGATAGAATTTATAATATACCTTTATTTTCGCGATCACAATACTCCCCTCACTTAACGGTGTGGGAAGTAAATGATGCATTCTTTAAAAATTGGGTTAATTTTTTTGCGGATGCATCCTTGTATTAATATATAATAAACATTTCAAAACATAATGTAACATGGCAAGACATGAATGCAATAATTACGGTATTTTTATTAATTGCTATAGAGAGTTGAGGCGTGGATTAGGCCATTGGCACTATTGGCAGTAAACCGTTGGAATTTTTTTAGCATCGCCGCCGTCTGTGCAAAGGGGGATGCGTGCACACAATAGACGGGGTAGTGGGGGTGTTAGGAAAATCAAAAGGCACTAAGTATATATACGCGTATATAGACTGCAAACAACGACAGTCCAGTGTTCGCTAGGCATTACACATAATGATCCTCCAAGTAAGTGAAACTATATGGTGCGTTTGTGGGTTATGGCTATTTCGTTCCATACTATCGATCTGTGTGTATACAAGGACGTTTTTAGTGCTGAGTGTTGATTTTGGACATATTTTTTCTGTGGTGGAGCTTTCTACTGCTCCACAGCAATAGGGGAGCATTGTGATCGCAAAAATTTTTGATTTTGGGATAATACGCTTTTTGAGAGTTTTGTGATGTCTACATAATGAGAACTTACGTCACTCATTTCCGTCGCTCTCTCTGTTTATCGGCCTGTCTGTACGGGTTTTTCTAGCTACGTAACCTCAGTAACCGCTGCATGGAGTGTAATGAAATTTGGACAGCGATATGCTGTGGGGTCGTAGTAGGTAATGTTCCTAATAATATTGAAAATCGGTGCATGGGCACCGGAGTAATTAGTAAAAAAAGCAAAAATTTTAAATATTCCTTAAACTTTGTTTTTAGGTTTGTAAAGGATTTTGTAGGATAAGGTCATTCATACAAAAACTCCTTATTTTTCTATTTGCGACGTTTCGACTTATATTAAGTCATCTTCAGGCAACTAAAAACAATTGATGGTGTAGGCTATTAATACACAAATACACAGATCTACTTAAACTTAAACAACAGTTATATACAGAATGAACCTACCAATGACTTTTATTTTTTTTTTATAAAAAAAATTTTTTAAAATAAAAATTAGATGGATGCCACTTGCTGAAACGCTCGAGTGATTTGATTTATGTTAAAAATATTATAAGACATGCACAAATATGTCAGATACAAGAAAAGTTGACTTACCAGAAAATCGAAGTTTTTATAGTTATTAGGAAAAAAATCATAAGAATTTGACTAGATAAACAACTGGACTAATAAACACTGCCAACGGTATTAAAATATAACGCCACAAGACACGTACAGTAAAAACGAATAAAATTATAACAAACAGGAACAGAATGAAAACAGCAATGTGCCTACACATCAAAGACGGGTAGGTGGATGATCTGGTAGAAGATATTAAGCGTTTTTCCGTCTAAAACATAATATTTTCATGTGTTTTTCAGCCAAAACCCATAGGCGGAGTACGGAAAATAGATAATATGATGTAGAGTTAGGCTTTGGTTCATCTATTAGGCAATTTTTTGATCAAATTATGATACACATTGCTTAAGGCGTTGATATCCTGTCTGTAGTTTACTGATTTGTTTTTTTTTTAATGTGATCATCTCGCTGATTAGTCTTTTAGATAACATTGTTTTTAGGCGTTTTAGGGGTTCCTGATCACTTCCTTCTTTTTTTTGGTGGGGGTAAAATTGTGGTGGTTGCGTGATGGAGAGTTGTAAAACTGAAAGGTTTGTTGTATTCATAATAGGCTGTCCACTAACCTGTAAAAGAAAGACCTAGTGTCATAATATACTTTTTTAGGTCCATCCGAACATTACCTTGCCTGCTTCAGAAACCAAGTGTGAAGGGAATTTTCTGATGTATACGTGCGAGTATTGCTTGTGATCCATCTGTATATTGTAACTAGCAAACTATTGGATTGATTTTGATAAATTTTTACACAGTATTGTTACTGCTGCGAGGATGGAAAACGTTCATGATTCTTAGAAGTCGTGTCAGTGGTGGCGCAACAATAATAAAAAACTAAAAATATAAAACCACCTCAAACTTCGTTTATAGGCATTTTAGGAGTTTCGTGATCATTTTCTAAATTTTTTGGGTGATGGTTAAATTGGGGTGGTTGAGGGTTGGGGGGCTGTAAAACTGAAAAATTATGAATACCGAAGGGATACTGATAACTATACTACTCGCAAGTGAAATCGGAACACAGAAAAAAAGGGTTGCCGTTGATGAAATACGGTGTGACTAAATACAATAATAAACGAAAATACAATAGATAGATCAATAATGTGTGGGCCCTTTATGTTGACGAATGCACTCCTCTAGCTTACGCGGCATGTTCGTTATCTGGTTGTTGATAGACTCTAGATGTACAGCCTTCCAAGCTGCCCTCATGGCATGTTCCAGTTCGTCCAGCGTGGTCGGAGGATTGGATAAATCGACGCATCCAATTCTATGCTTTTTCAATTGTTGATGAATCGGGCGATCGTGAAGGCCAGGGGGGTACCCTGATCTCAGCTTCCTCTATAAACCTCATTATTACCCTTGCAATATGAGGACGTGCACTATCTTGCTGGAAGAAATCATCTTCGAGGCCTCGGACTTATGGAACGGCAATTGGTTCTAACACCTCTTTCGCATAAAGTTACGCAGTTATTGTGCCACAAATCACAAGTAAAGGTGACTTGCTGTTGAATTCAGTGGCACCTCAAACCATTAAACCAATAGGATGGTGTACATGGCGCTCAACAGCAAACTGGAGATCACGTCTAAGAAGGCCATCTGATACCACTCAGCATGCCATTGTTGGTGTTGTTAGCACCAATCTATCCGTTGACGACGATGAGTCGCAGTGAGTGGAAGCACTAGATGCGGATTCGAATGAGCCTCCGTCCAAGCGTCAGCAACAGCCCGAGTGGATCGCCCTCTGTCTCGAAGGGTCAGTAGTCGTAGGTGACTATCTTGTCAGTCTGTAGTTCTTCTACGTACTCTAGAATCTCTAGCTCGCTGCATTCGCCCTTCTGTGATCCATGCGCGCCATGCTGCTACAACTGTAGCCACGCTACGCCCCATGGTTACAGCAATTGCCCTGAAAGAAGCACCACGTTCCTGTTGGCCTACAATCCGACCCCGTTCAAACTGAGGCTGTCGACAAAAGCCATGCTTTGTTTTTACACATCTAGAGTTTTTTAGAGGTGCCATGTAGGTAAATAGCTTCTAAATGAACAAAAAGCGTTACATGTGTACTAGAGATGGTAGCTACGGCCAAGCTTTGTACAAAGTTAGAATGCAAATATCCCTTTTTTTTCTAGGTGTTCAGATTTTACTTGCGAGTAAAGTATATAATCGGAAGATTAATAAAGATAAAACCAGTATCACGAAGCATATTATATTTATTCACTTTGTCACCGCAGTAAAATTTATTTTTGGAATTTTTCTTGCTACTTAGAAAGGCTTAGTCCTCTTTCTGGCGACCTGCCTTCTGTCAGTCTGCGCGAAAGACGCCGCAGAGGACACCAAGAAGGCGGCCGAGCCCAAAGAGGACAACAAAGCTGCCGAGTCCACCGACAAGAAGCAAGAAAAGAGAGGGCTGTTCGACCTTGGGTATGGTGGAGGTTTTGAACACCACGATCTAGGTGGTCATGATTTCGGCGGTCACGATTTCGGTGGCGGACATCACATTGAAGAGAGTCACGTGAAGGCCATCACAATCACGAAAGAGGTTAAGGTAAGGTGTCGAATTATTTGTGTTAGCTATGATTCATAAAAGAACTCAACAGAATAATGAGATGGGGTTATTGTAAGGACTCATGAGTTAGAAGGATATATTTTCAATCAGTGGGCCCTTCAGGTTACATATAACTTTCCTACTGTCTCTATTTAGAGACGTAAAATCTTTCTGTCTAGATGCATTAGTTCAGTATGTATTCTGAACTAATGGGCCTATACCACATTTTTTGTTTATTGGCTTAAATGAACCTTGACACCACGTAGATGCCATAAATAATTTTACAAAATTTTTCTACCGTATTTATAGCCGAAAAAAATTGCTCTAAATATTGAATTTTTTGAATCCATACACTTCCCGCCCAGGTCGTGACGTCACCTGTAGGGAATCAATAAGAGCTCGCTGGTACAAGACAATAGCATGCGCTCGTAGTCATCAGACCACGAAAGGACGCTTCTCATTGGTTTCCTACAGAAAGGACGCTTCTCATTGGTTCCCTACAGGTGACGTCATCAT
Source organism: Callosobruchus maculatus (assembly GCA_951848785.1). Classification (NCBI taxonomy): domain Eukaryota; kingdom Metazoa; phylum Arthropoda; class Insecta; order Coleoptera; family Chrysomelidae; genus Callosobruchus; species Callosobruchus maculatus. The sequence goes on along the minus strand of CATOUR010000073.1, from coordinate 1,176,122 downwards.
CGGCTATTTCAAATTAGACTACAATTTCCTTTTTAGTGTTATTCTCATTTGGATCAAGTTTTCTGCTGACTTTTTACAGTAAACGGTCCTATGTATCATCAAAAATAATACCGCAGTAAATAAATTGATCAATTTGAGATCACGGTATAGGCCCATTTTTTCTGATCTCACATTTTTATACAGGGTGAGTGTTTAGTACCGAATCGGTCGATAACTCCACTACTACAGAAGATAGCGAAAAAAGTTGTATATAAAATTTGTAGCCAAGGGTCTGCTCCTTGCTCAGAAAATATTTTGATTTATACAAGGTGATACATAACTAAATGGTGATGCAAACGTACATTTTTCAAATGAGACACCCTATATATTATTCCAGATTTAGAATCTACTAATAAATTCCCGTTATTAGGTATTGTAACATTATACAGGATATTTCAAAAGTTATGACCACTTTTTTATCAAAATCGCTGCCAAATGAACGTACGCATGAAACTAATTGAACGAAAATTATTTTTTAACATGGGAATATGAAAAATATCCTCTTGTTTTAACACAGGCTGTGAAAAAAGTCGACAATGCATATATTCATATACACGGTGAGGTAGAGTGCGAAATCTAGTTTTTCTCATTTTTTTAAAATGTAACACCCCATATTCTATTATACCAAAAAATTGCTTGCAATATGCTCTTTCATAATATTTCGTACAACATACATCTATTTTGAGAAAGTACTATCGAATTTCATTTTTATTTAACGAGCAACTAAATTATAAGCCCTTAATAGTATTTTATGAAGTCAACACTGAAATATTGAGATAATATAAGTCAAGTGTGCTGAGGAAACAGTTTGAATCCCGAGCTGTAAAAACGAATTTTTCCATGGAACAACAAATAGAGGGCATTTAGGAAAATTTTGAGAAATTGATAGTTGATACATTCTAGAAGCAAGCATTGCTTCTAGAATGTATCAACTATCAACAGCGATGTCCACAACGGAGGCACTCTAAAAATGATGCATTCGAAAGATTGGAGAATCATTTTATTCGGACTTGGTCACCTAATATTTCATAGCCTACCTGATAGATCTGCTTGATAATTATGCATTACGTCTATTAAATTGTTTCGTCACCATACCTGACTTATATTATCTCGATAATTCAGGATTTTGATTTTGATGAAGTGCTATTATGGTCTTATAATTTAGTTGTTCCTTAAATACAAATAAAAGTCGATAATACTTTCTCAAAGTAAATAAATTCCAGTACACAAATAGAAGATATATTTATAATTTGCAGAAAAATCGAAATTCCTCAGAAACTGATAAAAGTAAGTATGTGCTATACAAATATAAGAGTATATTAAAAGCAATTTTTTTGGATAATAAAATATGGGGGTTTACATATAAAAAAAGAGAAAGTCTAAATTTTGCATTCTACCACAGCCTGTATATGAATATGCGTCGGCGACTTTTTTTATAGCCTGTGTTAAAACCAGAGGCAATTTTGGCACATCTCGGCATGTAGAAGGACTAATTTTTTATTCATTCATTTTTAACATACAGTACGTTCGTCAGAGATTTGGGTATAAAAATGCTCGCAACTTTTGAAACACCTTGTATAATGTTACGATACCTTCTATTTTAAGAACGGGAATTATTAGTAGAGTCTTAATCTGGAATAATATATAGGGTGTCTCATTTAAAAAAATGTATGTTTGCAACACCACGTAGTTATGGATCACCCTGTATAAATCAAAATATTTTTTGAGCAAGGAGCATAATATCCTTGGCTACAACTTTTATATACAACTTTTTTCTTTCTTTCTTCTGAAGTAGTGGAGTTATCGACCGATCCGATACTAAAAACTCACCCTGTATTTTCAATCAGTGGGCCCTTCAAGTTACATATTACTTTTCTACTAAATATCTATAGTTAGAGACGTAAAATCTATTTGTCTAATATGAACAAACTTTCTTCCGATCTCACATTTTTATATAGAGGATCCGTTATTATGGCAGATACAAACAAAAACTTTATAAAAAAAGTTGTAGATAAAGCTAAGGGCCATAGGACACTAGCGTGCCGCGGTCAGATTGGTCCTAATCCCACCCGTCAGAAGCGCGCAAAATGTTTCGATCACCAGATGGTCCATAGGACACCAGCGGACCGCGGTCAGATTTGTCCTAATCCTACCGGTCAGAAGGCCCCAAAATATCTTTAATAATAGGCAGGTATGTGGACACAAGCGCGCGGGGCGGTTCTCGTTTACTTTCTATCAGCTTTATTTGCATCACGTAGTTCTTTTCTAACTTGTCGAATACTGGTAATATTCATTTAGAATTAAGTGAAAAGTTAATTTAAACCTATATTCCTTGAAACGTTGAAAAATTAATTAAACCCAATGTATTTAAATAAAACAATGTTTTGAATCCAGCGAATTGATTAATTTGACTAAGAATTTATTTCTTCAAACTACGGAAATATTTTCATTAAGGGTAGTTTTATATACCTACAGAAGCCGGATAGTCATTTAAATAATCTAAGAAGTAACTGTAGGCTACCGCAAGTCGTAAGAAGACAGATGAAAGTTCGCAAGAATAAAGGGGATGTGGTCATTAAGAATATCCAAGCTTAATTTTCTTCCGGCGCGCAAGTGACCGGTGCCGATGAAGGCACCCTTTTTGTAAACAGGTAAAAATCAAACCGCGCGCGCTCGTGACCAATCACCAAGCTAAGGTCTACCTTTTAAAATTATTTTATAATATACAGGGTTATTCATAAGGTCACGGCTTACCAAAGTTGTGTTTTTTCAAATCAAATACCCCAAATATTATCCTAAATTTGAATTATGCTCATTTTCCCTATTCCGCAAATATAAGGTTTTATCAGGTTATACATGGTAATTTTAGAGATATGGCCACTTTTATGTGAAAATCTTAATGAATTCCTCAACCTGTATATTGGAAAATCAACTGGAAGCTTGTTTCCCAATGCTGAAATAATTTCGTGGTTGTCTAGTTTTCTCTAAAGTTATCAAGCTTTTCTATCTTTGATTTTGTATACAGGGTGAACCAAAACACGCGACCATAATTTTCTTTATTATTTTAAATAGAACTCCGTGTATTTTATAGCATCGTCAGAAAGTTCTTACAAAATACTTCCACTTTTATTGATAATTTCCCATGCCTAAACTTAACAGTTATGGAGCCAATTCGATTGAAGTGGTAATACTACATTTTTGCCAAATACTGAAAGTTTCTCAGAGTTGGCCATGGCTACCGTGTTTGTTATACTGTTTGACCTTTCTTAGAAAATAACTGAGTCAAGGATGGAAGGACTCAAAGGACAGGAATGAAAGTATTAACAGAAAGTCGTAACAGGAAATCAATTAAACATTTGTAGCTACCGCTAGAAAAATCATTGGTTCATAGGACAAGAGTCAATCACCTTTGCATGCTTAGCCAAAATCTATTTTATCGTTTTTGATATGTTCACACATTAACCTTCTTGTAATAACTAATATAGTCTTGTTAAAGATTCTATAGTTTTATTTTCAGATAATTTTTGTAATTGACATGTGCTTTTCAACTTGTTAATTGCCAACTATAATAGCTAATTGAAACCTAATCAAAACTGAAATATTAATTTCAATTATTTAGCAAATATAACAAACAATGCATCCATGGTCAACTCTAACAAAAATCAGAATTTGGCAAAAATATTGTTTTACTACTTCAAATCGAAATACCTCCATAACTGTTAAATTTAGGTATAGGGAGTGCTTATAAATGTGGAAGTGTATTGTAAGAACTTTCTGACGATGCTATAAAATAAAGGATACTCTATTTAAAATAACAAATAAAATTATGGTCGTGGGTTTTGATTCACCCTGTATACAAAATCAAAGATAGCAGAAAATTTATAATGTTAGACAAAACCAGACAACCAGGAAATGATTTTAGCATTGAGAATCAAGCCTCCAATTATTAATTTTTTGAGATATAGGGTGATGAATTCAGTAAGATTTTCACATAGAAGTGACCATATCTCTGAAAATACCCTGTATAACCCTAAAAAATCCTATATTGGCGGAATAGGGAAAACGAGCATAATTCAAATTAGGGATAATATATAGGGTGTTAAATTTGAAAAAACACCACTGCCGCGACTCAAAATGTAGACGTCAGCTTTACCGATAACTATATTTGGAAAGTTTTCTTGTGTCTCTCATAACAACGGAGGTATGAAACTTTGGAGTATAAGTTGATCACCCTGTATATACTTCATTTGCAGGTACCTTATCCAGCCCCATACCCTGTTCCTGTAGAGAAGAAAGTACCAGTGCCTTATCCGGTCAAAGTGCATGTTCCAGTCGAGAAACCGTATCCAGTACCAGTACCCAAACCTTACCCCGTTCCTGTTGAAAAACCTGTCCCATACCCAGTCATCAAGAAGGTACCGTATCCAGTGAAGGTGCCAGTGAAGGTACCTTATCCGGTACCCCATCCTGTGCCGGTACCAAAACCGGTACCCTACCCAGTCCACAAGCCCGTGCCATACCCCGTCAAGGTAAGAATTTTGTTATTCAATCTTTATTTTGTTGATCTGATCTTCAAATCAATTACGTAAACTCGAACTCGTATGCAACCGATTTGGATTCTTGATGTGGTAGTCCAGACGGTAGGGGGTTTTTGACCGCAAAAGGTCGGAAAGAAATGAAATTTGATGGTATGGTAGACATTGGTCCACTGAACCTACAGCTAAGTTTACGACCTCGGGGGCTTGCCGCTCGAGGGTGGATGGGGGTGGTGAAAGCTCTGCTTCGCGACAATTTTTGAAAAATAACGCCGTTTCGGTAAGTGATACCGAAAAAGGGTTGAAAAAATTTATGGAGAGGACAAAATTCTGCATAATTTTGCTTATTACATTTTTCATGTGCGACCAATAGTTTCTGTCCGCTGCGTCGAAGTTAGGGGTTGGTTTGTGGTTTTCACTAAAATCAGAATTTAAGGGTGGATTAAGGCGAAGGACTTTATCAAAAAGTCGTGTAACATTTTTGTTTCCCTAAAGGAATGATATCTTCTCATTTTTTCATTATCTGTAGCTGCCTAAACTTACGCAGTCGGTTTAAAAAGAATTAGCGCGCAAACACAGTGGGGCTTTTTAGTGAGCGTGCAAGGGCGTGCGAAGGCGTGCAGGTACAGCATGCAGGCTCACCTGCTCAACTGAGTTTTCGACCGCTTACCAGCGTCGGAAGCCCGCTTGAATGCCTTTATAGTAACAGAAGTTCAGTTTGCTACCTGGTTTCGTCTGTGCCGGTCGAAGATGAGTAGCGATAAAGAGTGACTTATAGCTTCAGTGTTTGCGAAAACCCCTATTTGGGATAAAAGAGCTGCCTTATGTTGGAAGGAAATAAGTGCGGTTATGAAAGGAGCCTCCTTATGTAGCGTGTCCAATGTCAATGTTGTTCCCAATGCCCACAAAGCATATTATCTCAAAATCCATAATTTTCGCGATACTCCCCTCACCTATCGGTGTGTATCGGAAGTAAAAGCTATTCTAATATTAATGTTTAACTAAAAAACAATGTACCCGACCAATGATATTACAAGACCCAAATATATAACGTTAGGCAATTGTATTTACTACGTACTATCACTCAGTATCAGAGATATATTCAAATGAGCATAACACATTTGTACACAACCACAACACTAGATATAGGCTAGGTACCACAATAATTCCCAAACCAAACAAATCAGTATGCGGCGGTCATATCTCAATTTAGCGCTAAAATGATACAACACTTCTACCTTTTGATACCAAAAACTTGTTTACAAAGCGATTCAAACAGTCTCTACCAGAGCTGGCAGCTGGATAGCTTCCTTAATAAGACGCGCACAAGAATTTGTTGAACATGTACAATATCAGTCACATATTCATCTGATTGACAAATTTCAACTAAATGGTTCTAATGTATATGATGTGAGTCTACATATGTATGTAATAATAGTTCATTTGACAACTTCCCACCACGTATTTATCACAAACCGCTAATTAAACGAAAAACGCCAAGACACGTCAAAATATTTATCCAGAGAGACAACTTTTTAACCAAAAACTATTTCACCCCCTATTGTACCCTCTAGCCTCTCAGGGGAATCATTTCCAGTGTTTTTGCAACTGTCCCTCATTGTTTTGCCAATAATGGGCAACATTTTGAACCCTTATTGCAAGTTTTCTATACCGTATCTAGATTCGACTGGCCAATCTTTGTACTCTTTTTCTTGTCTGTTTTCACTGTACCATGCACTGGTGTGTTTGACTACGTGGGGAACCGGCGCCGGCCTGTTTCTAACTGCCGAGGGGACTCTGCCTTGGCCAACGCACTCCAACGCTCTCCAACGCTCCTAACTGCCGCTACTGTGAATGCCTACTTGAGGCATTTAGAAACGCACTACTACCTACTACCGATATATGCTGTTGTTTTAGTGGGAATGATACTACCCCGGCATTGTTTAATTAAGATAAAATTCAATTTACGACATTTGGTGGTTGCGGCTCGAGGGAGGGGAGGTGGGGTGAAAAGTGTTTTGTGACGTTTTTTTGGTAAGTGCTACAGTTCTTGAGGAATACAAACTTTTGGATTTTGGAAGATTTTGTGTAACTTTTCGTGCAGGCAACTCCTGATATTTAGTCCGCATTTCCTCCTCCTTAGAGACGATATTCACCTCGGCAGGTGCCGAAAACTCTATAACGAACATCGTCTTCTGTTGGTGGTCGAGAGAAGGTCTAGGTTGGGCAGCACCGGTGTCTCATCGATACCGTATAAGTTGCCTTAAATGATAATAGAGCACTCGTAGAGCCTCATTGTGCCGATGGACGTAAGCCGTCCTAGCGTACGTCTTACACGCCGACAAGAAATGCATAAGCGTCTCTGGCGCCTGTGCCTGTCGGCAAGCTCTACAACGGGTGTCGGGTGTCTGCACCCATAACCCTCTTACGGTATACCAAGGTGTTGAAGACACCGTCTTGCCAAACCATTATAAAGTCCTCAGTCTCCGGCTTCAACCTACTGTTAGGAGAAGGTCAACTGCTCAGACAAGCCATGCTCTTCTGGATGTTTGTAGAATATTCCATGCATTGGCTTATCTTTATGAAGTCTTAAAAGAAAGTCGACATTGGCAGTTTAATGTAGGACTTTAATTGTGCGGGAGCAAGTTCCGTATTGGGCTGCTGACAACTCCGCTTGAAGTCGAATGTGAGACTGAGCTCCACGGCTGCTCGTTTTGCTGCGCTAAATAGAAAGGCTCCTTTACCTGCATTCTCGTGCTCTCGCACAAAGAGGATCAGAGGATTGGTGCGGTTCGTTACATAGCAGGCAGTGGCTAATACTACCCTGTTGTGCAGATGCTCAATAGTCCACGCCCTCCCAGGTGTCGCGGGAGGTACTCCATATTCATCCTTTTGCGGGTCTTCGTGTCGATTTCCTTCAGCTCGTTCACTTTCCAGTGTATAGCACCAAAAGTGTATAATTATTATTATTATTTATTATAATATACATTTATTATTATTATAGACGACAATTGTTCTTTGCTACAGGTACCAGTAGTGATAGAGAAAAAAGTACCAGTATACATCCACGAACACCATCACGAGCATCATGACTTTGGAGGACATGGGGGCATTGAATTGGGTGGACATCATCACTTCTAATCCAAAACCTTCATTTCGCTGTTATTTACCTGATTGTTTTTTATTTTTACTTTTATCAGTATTTTTGTTGCGCCGTTGCGATTGAGTCTCGTCTTTTACCTTTAGATTATTTATACTGTACCTACCTTGTCTTTAATAAAAATATGTACTTTTGTAGCAAGAGAGTTTTATTTTGAAAAGTTTTTAATAGCCTAAGAGCCAATGGCAGATACCTACTGCGGTTCCTAATGTGTTTTAGAATATTTCAAAAGCTGAAAAATTTCTGAAAAGTTACGGTATTTCAGCAAGGATGAAAATCATGTATGTATGTTTTTCGCATTATTATTATAAATTTAGTTTTTGAATGGCAGACATCTAAGTGGGTTCCAACATACTCTATAATGTCTCTCTGTCGGCTAATTAAGCAGCGTCAAAAATAGCATCTGAAACGTAATCTCAGCAAGTCCGCCGTTTTAACATATTATAGTATATGCCTTATCTTATACAAAAACCCAATGGCAGATAAGTACCTATTCCGGTTCTGAATGCACGTTATTTTAGCATAGATGAAAATTATATTATGACTGACCAACTTTCAAGTACAATTATTGAATTAACACTGTTCTGTTGGTGTTAGTGAAGACAGTTTGATGTCATTTTGCATCCTGAGTGCTCAGTTTTGTTCTGTGCAGGTTTTCACATTTGAAAAGTTTGAAGCCGTCTTGTTTCATCAATTTTTAATTTATCGGCATAAAAACTAACAGCCTTTTGTGTAATATAGCTTTAACACATGGCCGACTCTACACTAGGCCGGAGCCTTAGATGTGGCAACGTGGCTTAGATGTCAAATAGTGGCCCTATAGTTTCGGAATAATTATTACATTTTATATGTATTAGAGTTCATCTCGGTTAATAAATTAAGAAAAATACTTTTTAGAACTACTACTACTAATACCACTTACATCTGATGTCTGGTTCTTCGTAGCCAGACACTACAAAATAAAAATAAACGCAACCTGTTTCCTGATGCCACTTTCACTTCCACTTAAATGAACACTCAATTTACTTTGTAAATTGTCACTTGAGCTAGAAAAATTCGCTATTAGGTCACTGTGAAGCCATTCTTGCCGGTCTTGATTCCCTTTCACTATCAAAGCTCTTCGTAGGTATGGCCAGATGCATGCCCTCGTTGGCATGCCCAGATGAGTTCTATTAACTGTCTTTTTCTGTGATATTTGGGAGGTCCAGAAAACACTGTAGGTACCACATTGTGGTTTAAAATAGGTCTTATCCTTTGAAATGTTTGTAAATTATTGTCTTTATCCTTATGAATATAACCAGTCCTTCCGAGGAATACCTTTCACCCGCTTCCGTTTATGTCCCTTATTGGACGCACAATTGCTAGTGCAACCTGGTACTACACACTTTGCAGGCATCTTTTTATCTTTATAGTTTCATTTGTGCAGGTAAATCAGTAGAAACCCATTAAAAATCTCCTTCCACTCTTCGGTGTTACTCTGGAAAGTTATGTTGGTATTTCCTTGTTTGGAAGCCCCAATTGCACTTTGCAGGCATCTTTTTATCTTTATAGTTTCGTTTGTGCAGGTAAATAATTAGAAATACATTAATAATCGCCTTCCAACCATATTTTTTGCTCTGAAAGAATACACTAATGACAACAACAAATAAAAGCTCGGCCCGCGAACAGTGTTGCCATATTTCAATGCTCCGGCCTAGTGAGTAAAGGCGGCCATGTTTAACATCAGCCCAGAATTGGCCGACTAGAAGTGAATATTATACTTGTTGTAGAATTTTGTGACTTCGATGTTGTGGACTGTATAACTTTATTTATTAGCAACAATAATTGTGAAGATACGTTTCAAACATGAAATATATAAATCGGATCGTCAATGGCTGCCGGCTTCTTCTACGTCTTGGTTGAGAGTCCCCCATCTCCCATCTCTCTGATCTCTCTCCTTTGCTCGTTCTCTCCTCCTCCGGTGGTGGCGCTGGCGACGACGTGATGACATACGTCAAAAATTCCAGTGGCGTAGCATCCGCCTGTGGCGTAGCAGCCGCGGGATTTAACACTTGTATTATAATATCTGTATCAATATATCCTGTTACACATCTTGCTCCGTCAGTTTATGAACAAAGAACAAGAACTACTACTACAACGAACATTTGTATTTTTGGGATACACGCAGCCGTTGTTTGGAGTGTAACTAGATATGCTTCAATTTCCTCATAAGCTGACGATGACGATGTTAGCAGAGTTCATCCACCATCACTTCCCGTACCTTCCGTAAACTATCACCTATACTGCTATTTATACTGCCAGAACCCCACTTCAGGATTAAAAAAATTATTTATATATATTACGCCCAATACCCGAATTCAGGCAATGCCTGAAAAAATACGCAGAACCAGTTTTAAGCAAGGAATATTTCCCAAACCCGAAATATAAATTTTATACGGCTATTTAGCATTACCAAATGGGCAGAACTAGTTTTGCGCATCTTGAAATACACAGAACTAGTTTTGGGCAACTTGAAATGCACAGGACTAGCTATGTACATCAACGAGCTGCTGGAAATAACATCCAATCCAATCTACAGCTTCGCAGATGACAGTACATTAGTGTCGTGCATGGAACCAGGCAAGCCACTATCATCCTAGAAGACGGTACGTTGGCGACAGCAGCATGCCTCACAGATCGACGCAGATATCAAAACAATTGTCGAGTGGGGATTAGGAAATAAAATACAGTTCAACGTACAAAAAACAACACTTACAAAGAAGTCTCACGATGGCTTACCAACCGTGGAAATAGTCAAATAACCTTCAGTCAAGTTTGTCAAGCTTTGGGGATCAGCAATAACATGTCCTGGCATGACCACGTCGTCAGTATTGCTAAAATGGCATCCCAGAAGCTTTGAGTTTTGTTCCGCTGTAGGAAGTTGTATATCTTACCCTCAATAGCCGAATTCGGGCAATGCCCGAAAAAAATACGCAGAATTAGTTTTGAGCAAGGAATATTTCCCAAACCGGAAATATTCATTTTATACGGCTACTGAGCATTAACAAATAGGCAGAATTAGTTTTGCGCATCTTAAAATGCAAAGAATAAAGAACGATCTAAAGCAATAGTCGTATATAATTATGCATTAAAAAATTTTAAGTACTTGGTTTATGTAATAGGCAAGGCAATGTTCCGATGGTCCTAAAAAGCTGTATTATGCCGCTAGGCACTCTTCAATGGACAGCATATTATGAATACAAAACATTTTTCAGTTTTACAGTTTTTAAAGTAGAAAATGATCATGAACCTTTAAAACGTCTAAAAACTAAGTTTGAGGAATAATTGAAATTTTTTGTTTTTTGTTGATTTCTTCGCTATCCATGCACCGATTTTCAAAATGATAGTAGTACTACATACTATGACACCACATATTGCTTCTCAAATTTCACCACAATACATTTAGGTTAGGTGAGGTTAGGTTAGGTTAGGTTAGGTTTCTTTGCCAACGTTCCTGCAATATAGGTACGAATCGTCAAAACGCAAAAAGAGGTTTGGAAGCATAAGCCAATTTGATGCTCACACAATCAAATAAAAAGTTTAACCAACCTCAGTTGGCGATTTATTATTTGTTGGTATTCAATAAAATATATTTAACTTCTCCAACTTTATATTTATTTGAGTCCGTCGCTTGCGCTGATTAAATGGAAGAAGCAGAATTTGTGCTGGTCATTCAGAAAATATACAGAACTAGTCCTGTGCATTTCAAGTTGCGCAAAACTAGTTCTGTGTATTTCAAGATGCGCAAAACTAGTTCTGCCTATTTGGTAATGCTCAATAGCCGTATAAAATTCATATTGCGGGTTTGGGAAATATTCCTTGCTCATTGCCCGAATTCGGGTATTGAGCGTAACATATACACCAGAGCAACTGCTGCTGCTCTACGAGGCACAGATCCGACCATCACTGGGGTATTGCTTCCATGTGTGGGGATGTGCTCCGAAGCACTCTCTAAAGATTCTGGAGTTCTGGACACTATCCAGAAAATAGCAATTACATTAATTGATACGCCTAACCTCACAAAGGACCTCCACAGCCTGGAACATCGGAGGAGGGTGGCTGAGCTATCCCTGTTTTACAGATTCTGTCACGGAAGATGTTCAAGTGAGATCAATGTCAATTCAAATATGCCGGTAAGTCGTAACCAAAAAACTAGACGAAGTTTGCACTCAATTGAATCCCTCGTTTCAAAAACGACAAGTCAATTTTTTCAGAATTTCACTTTTTACTTTGAAATGCCTCTACGTTAGAAGAACAAAAGTGACACACAAGTCCCAATCAACCTTACAGAAGTAATGCAGATTCGTTTCCTATATTTGTGGCAAAAACATCATAAGTCGTTGACTTAGATACTTCTTGCTCCGAGCGTTTCTGTATTGTACAACTAGGTATGGAGGAGGGTCGGCCTATGGCTAGTCGAAATCGAAATTATAGAATCACTCCATATTTGCCATCTGCTGCGTGCTGCTGTAACGCTTAGTCATATCGATAGGCATGAGGCGCATCACACGTTAAATCAGTCGTCTAAATGCAAAACCCGACAAGTCCGCGGTAACAAATTTTACAGAAATCAAGAAAAACAGATCAAAGTCTTATTATGAGCCGAAATAATACTAAATCGAGGGTATGATAATATACGATGTTTTAGGATGTTAAGTCTTAACGCCCCAAAATCTAGGACATATACATAGTTTTTCTAAAATCTGACTTTTAAATTTGGACACGTCGGGTTTTGCATGTTAGGGACTGTGACATGTCGTGTTCTGACTGCTATTTTTGTGGAATCGGATCAAAATAGATGAAACACTTATCAATTTCGATTATTTTACTGTGCTCAACGACAGAAACCGTAAACATAAATCTAGATATTAGAAAGGATACATTTCAAGGGTTACAAGGTTTAAACGTCAAAATCTAAATTTTCTGACAAACAAAATTCTTCAGAACTAGCAAATGCATTTTCAGAATTAGCTTCGATCCTCTGCATTAATGTGGACCTAGCTTCTGTTGAAGTAGGCTCTCCAAAATCCGCATCCAAAGCATTTTTCAAAAAACATGGTTATTTTTATCAATAATATATCAATACAGCATAAATTAATCTCATTCTCTCAGTAAACTGAAAAACACATGAATTCACCACAACGTATTTTCAGCGACTGGATAAAACAAAAACACACAACGGTCAGAATGCCTTGTGTGATCGACATGTGACTTGTTCCCGTTGTCCGTATTGGCTCCTGTGGACATGTCGGTGCTTGAAATAAAACACCGCTTGGACTTGTCGGTGTTTGCACCTAAGTCTAGTTTTCTTAGCCAAATATCTCATGTCTAATGTCGGGTTTTGTAAGCGAAAAATGTAGAAAATGGTAGCGCTGTAGATAATGAACAAGATGGTGTATAAAACTCTATTTTGAAAAATTTGTGACTTGTCGGGTTTTGCATTTAGACAACTGAAATAAGCGAATATAAAAAATAATATCGCTTATAAGCGAAATGTTATAAAATTGGCTGAGGTTAAAGGTAGAATAATACCACATAGAACAGGTGCGAGTTGCAAGCGTGTCAATCCAGAAATTACTTCACATTTTTCATTACTTTCTAGTTCTAGGTCATTCTTTTTCACCAAATGTCATGAAAAGGAAAATAAAAAGAACAATATAGCATATTCATTCCAGACCAGTACTATTCCATATTCCATTACGTCAGATACTAGCCCCAATTTTAAGATATTTTTCATTTAGTCATATCAGATTCAATAATTTAGTATAAAAGAAACTGCTTTTCCATGAATCGTACGAGAAGAAAAAGTCTCTAGGGAGCAAAAATAGAGAGCAAAAATAGCCATTTGCACCGTCCTCAGTCCTGTCTGTTGAATATGATAAAAATAAAAGAGGTGGTAGATCAACGATTTATTGATGGTTTAATCTATCATAATACTCGTATAATAATATGTTCAGTTTATCAAGAACTACATCGAACAACTTCGTCACCTGACCACTGGTAGCACAAGCGTATCCAAATACCTGGGTTCCAATAAACTCCAAAAGATACGCAATATTTAATAAGTTCAATCTTGCATTCTTGAAGAGTGCCTATTTTTTTCAAAAACACTGTTGTGATAACTTAAACTAAAGTTTTCCTACTCTCTGTTGTGTGTGTTCGGACTGTTGTACCCAATTTGTATGAACAAATTGATGCTTACGACTTTTCCTTAAAGGAACTTGTAAGGGTTAGTTCATTGCTCCTTCAGACTATCGTAAGTGTGTCCGCATTTCCTGTTATAGTTTAGTATATCCATTGCGTTTCATTCACGTGTTAGCTGGTTCAGCGAACCTAAAGCTACCGATGTTTCCTATGCTAGCTAAGCGTATTGTATATTCATTCAATAAACGCATGTCAATCTAATAACATCCTGTTGACTTTCTTACCATCCACTACATGGCGATCCTGCCAAACAAATTTGGGCAAGATTTTGGACCATTGGATTGGATATATACAAGTGAGCTTTGCTGATAAAATGTGTAACGCTAAGGGCCCAGAGCAGAGACTGCAGGAGAATGGTGTGGTGAACTCTAATTTTATAGTTCAAGAATCCGAGTACAATATCACCAAGGACGTAAAAATAATTTTGTACCTCATATTGGTTTTGCTGGGCCTCATGATTGTTTCGAAGGTGGTCAAATCCTACAGAAAGCACGTCAAAAGGCAAGTCCGCAAAGATCTAGCTATCTCAATGGCATCAGTTAACAACGCGTAAAGGAGACAATATCAGTGGTGCCTACTACGTACATCGTTTGCGTGAGTATGTATCTCATACATCGGCCACTCCTGGAACTGGATTAGCGGCTGCTGAACTTTTGGTGCAGTGATGAGTGCGCGGAAAAATGTGTGTAAGTTGCGGAAGTGTAGTTATATGAGGACAATTGTAAGTACTATTAGCCTATTTGTTTTGTATGATGCGGCAGTATTTTATTTTTGTTAGTAAGAAGGTTTAGTATAGTAATGCTGGCAAACCATGATGAGTTAAGCGCCAAATTGAATGCCCTCAAAGATAACTTAATTAGCCAGAGTAAAAGAATACTGAAGAAACATCCTCCTAAGTCAGAATCCATTCGGGAGGAAGTAAGGCAAAATTTACTAAGACTTTATAATGATTTCACAGAAACCTTAGCTCGATCGTGGGATTCCTTAGATTCTCTAGAAAAAAGACTATGCAATCAGCAATTTCTATCAGTTAGAGACAAGGTCGTTAGATGTTTTCAGACACTTGACGTAAAATATAAGGTTCCAATTTCTTGCTTGGAAAAAATTGACCCAAATGTGTCGGAAGAGGAAATAGTTTCGGTCGAATCCGAGTCAGACGAAGAAAGCAATATCGAGCAAGCGCACATAGCTTCAGAGATGGATGTAAAGGATTTTTTTAATTTGGCTAGTAAAATACTTCCCACCCAGTTTGACGGATCTCCGGATAATTTACAATCATTTTTGGATGCATTAGAAGTATTAGAGGGAAATTGCACTAATCATACCAGCAATGCCGTAGCTTTTATCAAAACAAGATTAACAGGTAGAGCACGGAGCCTCATTACCACAAATGAGGACACCGTCAGGAAAATAAGTGAAAAGTTGAAAAATAATATAAAATGTGACAGCTCGGCGTTACTGACGGCTAAAATTTTAAATTTTAAACAAAATACCAGAGATCCCTCAAATTACGCAGCTGAGATGGAGAGCTTAGCAGAAAAGCTCAGAAGCGCATTCATCTCGGAAGGTGTGCCAACAGAAGTTGCTGAAAAGTATTCAGTAGAAACCACTGTCCGATCGCTCGTTCAGAATGTAAATGCCGAAAAATCACGCATTATTCTAGAAGCCGGTTCTTTTTCATCCATACAAGAGGTGATAACGAAATTCGTGAATACGAGCGGTCAACCTCAAACTTCAAATGTAATGTTTCTTCGGAATAGAAACTTCAATAGAGGCCGTCGGGGTTTAGGCTATCAGGGCAGACAAAATCAAAATTTTCGAAATTCCTATCAAACCAACGATAACGCACGTGGTCGCCCACACAGAGGTTACAATCGGGGGCGTGGTCACCGAAGCAGAAATAATTATACGGGTGTACAAAACAATAATTATTATAGATCAGTCCGTTTTTGTGAAACTGATGCGGGCTCGGGAAACGGATCGACCCCCCAAACTCGATTGGGGGACAACAATTAAAAATATATTCCATAAATTTGGCACTTTCAAATTTTGTCACGCTTAAAACATATGCTACAGGTAGTCATAAATGTACATTTCTGGTCGATACTGGGAGTGATATTTCAATTTTAAAGCAAGGTAAAGTTTTATCGTACCAAAAAATAAATTCGTTGAACGCTAGCAAAATTAAGGGTGTGACGGAGGGACTCTGCAACTCTCTAGGTACTTTAGAATCTTCAATTATAATTGATGAATTTCAAGTTCGCCATAATTTTCATATTGTTGATGACAGTTTCCCCATCCCGGGAGACGGCATTATCGGCAGAGACTTTCTGGTAAAATATAAAACAAATATTAACTTCGAGAACTGGACTATAACATTCAGACTGGAGCGAAATGTTACTATTCCTATGTTTAGCAGCCTTGAAGAAAATTCTGTTTACGTACCACCAAGATGCGAAGTTGTTAGAGAAATAAATAGTTTAAAATATATTGATCAGGACTCCCTCGTCATAAATAAAGAATTACTACCTGGGGTTTTTGTAGCGCAGACCATAGTATCTAAGAAAAATCCGTTAGTCAAGATAATTAATACAACATTTGAAAGTGTATATTTGAAGATTCCTCATCTTGCAACTGTCAGCCTCGATCAATTTAACATACACAAAATAGAACTTGAGCACCAGGATCGACCTAATCAACTAATGAGTCAACTAAATTTAAGCGGAGTTCCAGAATTTGTTAAACATGATGTAACTAAACTTTGTATGGAATTTTCTGATGTTTTTGCTTTGAAGACTGATATCTTGGGTACCAATAATTTTTACACACAAAAATTGAAATTAAAGGATAACGTACCAGTTTATATAAAGAACTATAGGATTCCCAAATTGCAAAAGGAGGAAATAAATAATCAAGTTACAAAAATGTTATACAATAACATCATTGAACCCTCACTGAGCTCTGAATTCAATAGTCCAGTACTTTTGATACCCAAAAAACCGCTAAACGGACAGAAGCAATGGCGGCTAGTAGTAGATTTTAGGGCCTTAAACCGAAAATTAATAGCAGACAAATACCCTTTACCCAGAATAGATGAAATCCTGGATGAGCTCGGAAGAGCTAAGTGGTTTTCCGTAATAGACCTAATATCTGGTTTCCATCAAGTTCCCTTAGATGAAGACTCCCGTGACTATACTTCTTTCACTGTTGACTCGGGTACCTATAGATTTACTCGCCTCCCCTTTGGGTTGTCCGTCAGCCCTAATAGTTTCATGAGAATGATGTCACTAGCCTTCGCTGGTATAACACCAGAAAGAGCCTTTCTGTATATGGATGATCTGATAGTCATAGGAATCAGCGAAAAACATCATCTTTTCAACCTTAAAAAGGTGTGTGAAACGTGCAGAAAATATAATTTAAAGCTCAACCCCGAAAAATGCAATTTTTTCAGAAAAGAAGTTACTTTTCTCGGCCATAGGATCACAGACCGAGGTATTTTACCAGATAATTCTAAAATTGAAATCATACAAAAATATCCCGTACCATCAACAGCTGTCGAGGTCAAACGCTTCGTGTCGTTTTGCAACTTCTGGCGTCGGCACATTCCTAACTTTGCGGGTATTGCCCATCCGTTGAATAAACTGCTTAGGAAAAACGTCGAGTTCGTTTGGACGGAGGAGTGCCAACATTCGTTTGAGTATTTAAGAAATGCATTGATAAGTCCAAAAATTTTGCAATATCCTGATTTCACTAAGACCTTTATTTTAACGACAGATGCTTCAAATCTGGCGTGCGGTGCAGTTCTCTCTCAAAACTTTGATGGAGAGGAGATGCCAATTGCATATGCGTCGAGGGCGTTTTCAAAGAGTGAAGTACATAAACCAATCATTTTAAAAGAACTTACAGCCACACATTGGGCCATAAAACATTTTAGATGCTATTTGTTCAATCAGAGGTTCATCGTGAGAAGTGATCATAGGCCACTTGTTTATTTATTTTCTATGAAAGACACCACTTCCAAACTTACCCGGATGCGTCTTGATTTAGAAGAGTTCAATTTTGAGATTCAGTACATTAAAGGAAACAGTAACGTAGCCGCAGATGCTTTGTCAAGAATAAGCATTGAAACTCTTAAACAAATGCATCAAGAGCAGCAAGAGTACTCAGACATTTTTGCTATTACAAGGTCTATGACAAAAACGAAAGCTAATCAATCAGTTGATCCCAAGGCTATTGATACTAAAATAGAACCAAATTCCCTCCCTAAGATATACGAGACACTTAATAATTTCGAATCATTGACATTGCCCTTGCTGAAATTTAAGACTAGGCCTAGCTATATCGATATTTATATAATTGTTAAAAGAAAGTTACGCGCGCGGGATAGATTGCAACTCACTAACGGTAATTTTGCTCTAGCGCAATTGTTATCTAAGCTTGATAAAATGGCTGGTGATTGCTCTATTCCAAATTTAAGATTATATATAGATGACGAGTTATTTAAAATGTGCACAATAAATGAATTTAAAGAGTTAGGGCAAAATTCTCTCCAGAAACTATCAATTACTCTTTGTTCGCCACAAAAACTTATTACTGATAAAGGGGAACAGTTAGGATTGATAGAAAAATATCATGATGATCCGTTATGGGTCAAAAACGTCTGTTGAAAAAACTGAAATCTTCTTTTAGGTGGAAACATATGTCACGTGACGTCGCAAGATATGTCAAAAATTGTCATAAGTGTCAAGTGAATAAACCTCAAAATAAACATAATGAGCCTTTCACTTTAACTCCTACTCCACAGAAGGCTTTCGATATTGTTTGCGTTGATACTATAGGACCATTCCAGAGATCAGATCGAGGTAACGTCTATGCAGTCACTATACAGTGTGAGCTAACCAAATACATAGTCATTTTACCCATCCCTAACAAAGAAGCCGCCTCAGTTGCCAGAGCCATTTTCGAGGATTTCATTCTTATATACGGGCCTGTGAGAGAAATCAGAACTGATCTAGGCACTGAATATAAAAACGAGTTATTTGCCAACCTAGCCAAATTACTGAAAACCGAGCATAAAATGTCCACGGCATATCACAGTCAAACTATAGGTGGCTGTGAGAGAAACCATCGAGTGCTTAATGAATTTTTAAGAATGTATATTAATGAGACACGGTCAGATTGGTGTACGTGGGCGAGGTATTTTGCGTTTTGTTACAACACAACGCCAAATACAACTCACGGGTATACCCCCTTTGAGCTAATTTTTGCGAAAAAAGCTTGTTTGCCAGACATGCTAAAAGGGGCTCAAATAGACCCAATCTACAATATCGACGCTTACGAGCAAGAAGTTCGGCATAGGTTGCAACTATCTCATAAAAAAGCTAGGGAATTCCTTGAAAAAGCTAAGGGTGACAGAAAAGCTAAGCATGACGTAAAATCTAAAGGCCTCAGCATTTTTCCTGGCGATTTGGTCTTAGTATCAAATGAAGACAGACATAAGCTTGATTCATGGTTTGACGGTCCTTTTCCTGTCATATCCTTACAAGGACCAAACTGTGTTATAAAAGACAATAGGGGCAGGCAATATCCCGTACATAAAGATAGGGTTAGAAAATATCTCATTTAACATATTATAGTACTAGACAGGCCTGTCGCAAAATTTGTAGTAATACTTAATTTCATAAATTGCTGTCTGCAGATTTTCTAATTAGGAAATATAATGAGTAAACATTTGTATATCTAGTTAATTAAGACTAAGGTCTACGATGTGTTTAATGATACATCTTTGGTTCGTATTACTTGTATTATTATGACCTACATTTAGATTACAGGTTTGCTGATACACTGCGTATGATACCACATTCTAAGAATGACTTTCGCAAGTGGCCATAGCAAAAGCCATTCTTCGAAAGGGGGAGATGTAAGGGTTAGTTCATTGCTCCTTCAGACTATCGTAAGTGTGTCCGCATTTCCTGTTATAGTTTAGTATATCCATTGCGTTTCATTCACGTGTTAGCTGGTTCAGCGAACCTAAAGCTACCGATGTTTCCTATGCTAGCTAAGCGTATTGTATATTCATTCAATAAACGCATGTCAATCTAATAACATCCTGTTGACTTTCTTACCATCCACTACAAACTGCATAAGTCGAGATGAAAAAAATATTTTTTTGAACAATCCTCGTTGAAAAAAATATATTTTGTCCATTATTTATATTAAAGATTAATTTACACAACAATATAAAATGTAGTTTGAGTACTTGATTCTTCAATTTTATCCAATTATTCGATTTTTTCCTCTCCTGTAAAATTGCGTTTGACCATGGCCGACTCTACACTAGGCCGGAGCCTTAGATGTGACAACGTGGCTTAGCTGTCAAATAGGGGGCCTATAGTTTCAGAATAATTATTACATTTTATATGTATGAGAGCTCATCTGGGTTAATAAATTAAGAAAAATACTTTTTAGAACTACTACTACTAATACCACTTACATCTGATGTCTGGTTCATCATAGTCAGACACTACAAAATAAAAATAAACGCAACCTGTTTCCTGCTGCCACTTCCACTTCCACTTAAATGAACACTCAATTTACTTTGTAAATTGTCACTTGAGCTAGAAAAATTCACTATTAGGTCACTGTGAAGCCACTATTGCTGGTCTTGATTCCCTTTCACTATCAAATCTTTTCGTAGGTATGCCCAGATGCATGCCCTCGTTGGCATGCCCAGATTAGTTCTATTTACTGTCTTTTTCTGTGATATTTGGGAGGTCCATAAAACATTGTATGTACCACATTGTGGTTTAAAATAGGTCTTATCCTTTGAAATGTTTGTAAATTATTGTCCTTATTCTTATCAATATAACCAGCCCTTATGAGGAATACCTTTCACCCACTTCTGTGTATGTCCTTCATTGGAAGCACTAATTGCTAGTGCAACCTGGTACTACACACTTTGCAGGCATCTTTTTATCTTTATAGTTTCGTTTGTGCAGGTAAATAATTTGAAACACATTAAAAATCACCTTCCAATCTTATTGTTTACTCTGGAAGAATTACACTAATGACATAAGCTCGGCTCCCGATTCAGTGTTGCCATATTTCAATGCTCCGGCCTAGTGAGTAAAGTCGGCCATGGTTTGACAGATGTCGTTTTTGAAACGAGCGATTCAATAGTAAGACGAACATGATGTCAACACTCAGTTCCTATTGGTGCAGTCATAGGGCAATAAGTCGAAAATGATATAATATTAAAATCGAGTGCTTATGCAAGTTCTGCATTACTACAATACCGACAATTGAAACGGAATGACACCGTGGGAGAATGTTGGCCGGCTTTTTCGATTCAATTTTTAGACAGCATTTATAGCAAGCTAAGAATTATCATGCATATTTATGTGCGAATTTGTTGCTGAAAGTATGAATTGTGTCAGAGCTGCTGCACACACTTATTGCCTTGTTTTCCGTTCCACTTAATCACGCTATGTATAAATTAGAGGCGTACACATTCCGAATTCTGCAATGATATAATTGCGAGTTGCCGACGCCTTGGATATCTCTCAAATCTTCGGCCTCTTTACGTAACAAACTGTAATCCACTAGCTAATTATATTATCCAATTGGATCTATAAAAAGGAATTATGCAATCTCGTATGTTTTGCATCTTATTTCTCATACGCCACATCACTGAATACGTCACAGAACGCACTACCAACCCAATCCACAGTTTTGCGGATCACAATACTTTGCATGCAGGCATCATGAGCAATAGACCGATCTGTGTGGTCGAGCTGGAACGCAGAAGACTGGCAGTGGCAGCTTCACTTTCAAAGGAACTCGATTACCGCTTGGGGGCTCAAGAATGTGGTAAAATTTAATGCTCCCAAGACCCAGTATTGTACTCTATCAAACAAGAAGTGCCCTATAATGAACAACCGGGCTCTGCCAAGGAGTCACTCATTCAAGCTGTTAGGAGTCAACATTACAGAGAATCTGATCTGGCACGAACACGTTGTGTCGATTCCAACAGCTGCTGGTAAAAAGCCTGGGTACCTATTTAGAGCCAGAAAGTACTTCTCACCATGTAACCTTCTCACGCTATATAAATCCTAGACAAGAGCAGGCCTGCAGTATTACGCTCATGTCTGGGGAGCTGCTGATGCCCCTACTACCCTATCCATACTAGATGCCGTCCAGAGAAGGGTAGTTCGACTAATTGGCGACTCGGCCTTAGCGCGCCACCTCCAGCCACTTTCTCACCGGCCTGTTGTTGGTGACCTCTCACTCTACTTCTACCGATATTCAAACTGACAAACGGAGTCTGCTCCTCTGAGCTATCCTCTATCGTTCCGCTTCTCACCGCTTCCATCAGATGCGCTCGCGCGACTGCTGCATCTCATCCTAGGCGGGCGTTCTTCATACATCAAGAACCGAGCCGTACAACCGCACGTTTATTCCCAGGGTATCCAAGGCTTGGAAAGGACTGCCAGGAGATGTATTTATTTGGTCTGTGGGTGTTGGCCCATTCAAATCCAGCGTTAACAAACTCTGGTATTTAGGCTCTGCCTACGCGTTCTCCTCAGTTATAAAAAAAATTTTTTGTGGCTGGTCAGTTCCGATATCCAGACAACTTTTCTGTATATGACATTTAGCACATGTGAAAAATAGTTTGTTGGTTTTTTGTACTTTTGTGATTTCTTACGCTAATTTATCATCAATAAGGACTGTTTAAGCGTTTGAGTTTGAGGGTATTACGTTCACTGGGGTCTAAAACCTAAAACCTTCATCTTTCCAAGGTTAGTTAGATTTTATGGCATGTTTCTCAGCTATTATTAATTGTTTTTATATTTTAGCATGACTGAGAAACACATCGTGAGCTTCAGCTCAATACAGGACATATTCTTTTCTACAACTTTAGATGAGAGAATCTTGGTGTTGTGGCCAAAATTTTGAAAAAAGGAAGACTGGGTCACAGCATAAAGGATACTCTGGTGTTAACAGCCAAGCTTTAGGCAATGCTTATTGCCATCTTGAGGGCTTTAATGTTGAGATTTGCCAATTTAAAAAACAGCAATTGCATTGAGTGCAACGACTTCCTAATGCAGCTACAATAACCGTTACAATTTTTCAAAAATTTTTAAACATGCTATCATGGCGTCTTCCACTAACAGGTCAGGAAACAGACAACATATAATTGTGAACTACAAACACACAGAAACGACCTACATGTTAAAATTTAAACCCATTTCACAAAGTAATGGTCATTTTATCACCTGTTAGACCAAGAATGTCTTTATTTAAGAAAGTCCAGATCGTAAAATGTGTGTTTTCAAACCGCGGATTTCACAATACCTTCGGGTTTAAATTTTAACATGTAAAGGTAGTTTCTGTGTGTTTGTAATTTACAATCATATGTTGTTTGTTTCCTGACCTGTTAGTGGAAGACGCCGTAATAGCATAGTTTAAAAATGTTTGAAAAGTTGTGACGAATATTGTAGCTGCATTGTATTATGCTGGGCTTGCACAGTACACAAAATGCAGGACAGTACCATTGATTAACTTATTTATAGTTAATCAATGGTGGTACTGTCCACCACACCGTTATTTACTTATAAGCTCTAAGCTATTTGCTGCTGGTCAAGCATACGTGGCCTTCAGTAGGGTAAGGTCATTAGAAGGTACTCTTATTGAAGAGCTAGACTGTTCGAAATTAACCGGCAAACGACCTTGCAACAATTATGCTTTGACTGAGATTAACAGACTCAGAAAGCTAGCCAGCGATAACTAAAAAGTAAAAAATGGAATGGAAGAAAAAAACATTTTTAATAAAGCTTTTATTTAAATGTTCTAAAAAGAAGAAAATAAAATTTTCCTTTCAAATATGTTAAATATCAACTTATAGCCTCATTATACACAATTTGTATGATTATAAAAGCTTGTCGCGAGGTTTACGTAAGTACCTATATAAACTGCAACTTTAACATAATTAAACTTAACAGACCAATAGTCAATTAAATACGTACTAGTTCATCTACACAAGTAAATCGAGCGACAAGCTCTTATGATCATACAAATTTTGTATAATGAGGCTATAAGTTGATAGTTAACATATTTTAAAGGAACATTTTATTTTCTTCTTTTTAGAACATTTAAATAAAAGCTTTATTAAAAATGTTTTTTTCTTCCATTTATTTTTTAGATATAATACGATGATGTATTTTGTTGTAAGAGTTTGGGGCAAATATACTATTCAAAGTCGGTGAGTTGTTTTATCACTGCGTGGACCTTTTTTACGACCTAAGATAAGAGAGTATTTGCACAGTGAGAGTGACTCGAAAAATAATGTGACGACATTCTAAATCAACTGTGGCGGACCATCCAAGATGGTGAAATAGTTATTTTTGATGCACTTCTGCAATATGGGTATTAAATAAAAGGGCTTGCCGAGAATAAATAAAAATTTTGTCTGATATAAATGCAAGTTAATAACTAAAAAGTAAAAAATAAATTAAAACAAAAAACTTTAAAAAAAAAAGCTTTTATTAAAAGGTTCTAAAAAAAAGAAAATAAAATGTTCCCTTAGAATGTTAACTATCAACTTATAGCCTCATTATACACAATTTATATGATCATAAAAGCTTGTCGCGCGATTTATTAAACTAGTACCTATTCAACTGACTAAGTTGATCTGCTAAGTTTAATTGTGTTAAAATTTCAGTTTAATTGAACATTCTAAAGAAACGTTTTATTTTCTTTTTTTTAGAACGTTTTAATAGAAGCTTTTTTTTAAGTTTTTTGTTTTAATTTATTAGTTGTAGTGTGGGCGCGTGATTTTTTTAACTGAAATCTACCATAACGGATGTAGTGCACCTACATGCACGAAACGTGTTCAAAGAGAGACGAAATCCATGAGAGTGCGATTTTCGAATCCTCTTCGGGGTTGAGGAAATAAACGTACAGGGTGGCCTAATAAGAATGGACGCCGGCAATATATCGGTAACCGTTAATCATATAGCTTCGAGCAAAAAATATTATTAGGTGAATCGGCTAAAAGAAATCGCTAGAAATTGTTCCGCAAGTGGCCGCTAGGGGATAATAATAGCTTACCGGTAAATCGATTATTAACAGTTGGTGGGAATAGTATGAATAGCAACTTTGTTTTGATTGATCATTTCGGGTTTATTGCTAAAATTTTGAAGAAAAAGTAGTTTGTTTCATGAAAATTGCGTCAATACCGCAACAGTGCGCTGCTGATGTATGGCGCGCATCGCACCGATTGGCTAAATTTGATTTCCTTTTTTTCAAACGTTAAAATGGAATTACTGGTAAACAAAACGATGCAGAGAGTTACAAATTGCATCAGTACACTAAACTTATTTTTGTATACACTAAGAGGCTATAATGATTTAATAATTGTTTTCAAACCCATGGTACTAGTCCGTTAGAAGAAACATGCACATTAAATAAATATAAAAATAATGTATATTTTATAACATAAGGATAACAACAATTAATATAACGAACAACTAAGACTAAATCTAGGAAAGATCACATAGATATGGAACATGAAAGTCAGTCTACATATTCAGTAGTTCATTAAACATTGCATATCTGCACTGTTTCTGAAACGTACATACATCATGTAGAACTTGTTCTCCAAGGGCCAACGGTGGACAATCATTTGTGGCCGGACTCATTATTTTCATCACTGGAGTTCTGCTGCTCTTCATTTCCTGTCAATAAAACGCAGTCGATTTAGGCCCGATTGTATCAACACCGGCATTCTAACAAAGGTTTTAACTAATCAGAGCAGCCCATTCAAGAACATGCTTCAGCCAAAGTTCTTTGAAAATTATTGATTTCTTTTGAAGTTTACCTCAAGAAGATGAAAAATAACATGCTTTATATACAATCGACCATTATGGACCATCTAGTATCCTTTCTAGTCTAATTTTCCTTCCTAAATGGGTGACAATTGCATTTTCTTGTTTAACAAAGAGTTTAGCAATTATTAGTCTCAACCAATTAGATTCCACATTTGATCTCTGGGTTGTTGGTATATCAAATGATAATTATGACAAGAAATTCAAATTACTGTATTATTTTTACAAAACAATAATTCACGATCGATAATAATTATAAATACCTGCAATATACCTTTGTACTATTGTGAAAAGAGGTAAAAATAACACTTTGTTGCATCTCACAAAGGTAAACAAAGGATTCAACTGTTGGCCAATCTGTGTCACAAGTGTGCATTACTGGTTGCCGTCAAAAGTATAACCTTATTTTTTGTAAACCAGAAGCCTGTCGTATAGTC
This sequence comes from Callosobruchus maculatus, assembly GCA_951848785.1. NCBI lineage: Eukaryota > Metazoa > Arthropoda > Insecta > Coleoptera > Chrysomelidae > Callosobruchus > Callosobruchus maculatus. The sequence goes on along the minus strand of CATOUR010000073.1, from coordinate 1,149,823 downwards.
GGAAAATTAGTCAGGTGCTTTATATATTTTTCAGAGAAAGAGGGGACAAAGAGGGGGGATTTTTGTTCGTATGCATGCCTTATAATGTATTTCTCATAGTATTTGCGCAACGATGCCTTTTAACTAGTGCCGCCCCGCTGCACCTTCGCATCAAATTCAACAAAAAAACTCACAAATAATATATATATATGGACACCAGCACACGTAGGAATTCGTGGAAATGAAACCGCAGATATAGCTGCCAAGGAAGCTGCTGAGGAGGAATACTTAAATGTACCAGTTACACCTGATGACCTAAAAAAATGCCTCAAAGCGAAGGTACTTGACCAAGCTCAGCAGGAATGGAACCGTAGCACCAGCCAACTTGGAGCTATCAAACCATTCATAAATTCCTGGAAATTACCTTCAAACCTCAGCCGAAGAGAACAATGTGCAATAACCCGTCTTCGTATAGGGCATACCTTCTTGACACATAGTTTTCTCCTTCTGAGAAATACACCCCCACAGTGCGAATCATGTCAAACCAGTCTCGGCAATTTTATAACATCCCACAAGACTTGAAATTATGCCTATACAATTTGTATACACAATGTTTTGAACTTTCTGAAAAATATTAATATTTTCAGAAAAATATAACCGTCTGATAGATACTATGAAGATTTCAAGATACTGGTAACAAAAGTGCTGCCCAACTTCAATACACAGCACACAGCTAATAAATCCTTGAGTATTACGTAACTGCCATCTGCGGCTAATAACCATAGCAGTTGATGCCGCGAAACAAAAAAAAAGAAGATCTATAACACACATGCATCCAGTAGATGGAAGCTTATTCATAAAAGTATGTATTTGTCTATAGTCAATCTGGCTGACTAAGGTGGGATTATTAATTAAGGTGGCTGTGATTTATTATTATGATTTTATGATTGTATCACAAACTACCATAGTTTGTAGTGTACACAATAATTATAAGGTAAACATGGAAAATCTGGTATTAATTTGCAAATCAATCGCTTTGTTCTGATTTTCTGCTTCGATTTTGATCCATGAATTCTAAAATATTTTTGATAAAAGTGTCACCCAGGTTTGACGTTTTTTTTTTCAATATTGTTAAAATACTATTGAATGATACTTATTAACATAGCCCTCAATACCCAATAGAAAGCTTTTGCTAAACAACATCCAATAGAAAAGATTTGTCAAAGCCTTCATTAGAATATGCATGTTGATAAAATCGGACCTTAGTCTTGTAAAAGTAAGCCTCTAAAGTCCTGTACTTTTTCGTTCAGAGTATTGATCCAGGTACTACTATTTAATAGACAAAGCTGAGATATAGTAATTTCTCAGGTTTCGCTCGCAAATTTAAAAAAATCAAAAGTATCCTCGCTCAAGAAAAACTGGAGTCAAGTTAATTGACTCAGTACTTCCCACACATAATGATGATACCGTTTTATTATTTTCCCATAGCATGAAGCTATAGTCTGAAATCCCCTTGCAACGAAACCATCGCCTACCCGCCCGAAAAAAAAATGCGTTGCAACCCAAAAATTCTCGTAAATAGCTTCTTGCGCCTCCCTCCTTAGGAACTATGACGCCACAGATTTTATTCTGCATGCTTCAACTGGACGATGCAAAATGATCAGGAGCATCCAAACCGTCTAAAAACGAACTTTGAGCTGATGTTTATATATTTTTGTTTTTTATTATTGCTGCGCCGCCACTGATAAGACTCTCCAAAAACACACGCGTTTTCCGCGGTAGTAAATTCTGTGTCAAAATTTCATCAAAATCAATCCAATAAGTCTTCGCCTTACGCAATATACATAGAATGAAATAAAATAATCCTACTATGCATCGTTCCTTATCACCTAGTGTTTCTCATACAGCAACTCTACGACTCTAATTCGGCTCGTGTAAGAATTGATGGTAACCTGTCTAGTCAAACTGCAAGCAGAAAAGGAGTTCGTCAGGGATGTGTATTATCTCCGATGTTGTTTAACATTTACTCTGAATTTGTGATGAGACAGGTATTAGACAACTGGAATGGCGGTGTAACTATTGGCGGAAGCAAAATATCCAACTTAAGATTTGCTGACGATACAACCCTTATTGCAGCTTCTCAGGAAGAACTGGTAGCTCTATTAAACATCTTAGAACAACGTAGTGCAGAGTATGGGCTTGGTATTAACTACAATAAGTCCAAGGTTATGATCGTAGATAGAAAGCATGATAATTATCGAGAAATAAAGTCAATAGGTCGTTGTGAAGTAGTTCAAAGTTTTATATACCTCGGTTCTTTGATCGATAATTCGGGTAGCTGTAAAAATGAGATTCGACGGCGCATTTAACAGGCACGTGTGGCCATGACAAAGCTTACTAAAATATGGCGTGACCATAACATCACTAAAGCTACAAAAATGTCGCTGGTTCAGTCTCTTGTGTTCTCCATATTTTTGTATGCCTCGGAAACTTGGACTGTTAAAAAGGCAGATCGAGCTCGCATAGACGCTTTTGAAATGTGGACATGGAGGAGAATGGTGAGAGTTCCTTATACCGCCCATCGAACTAACGTCTCCATACTGGATGAGGTCGATCATCCAAAGAGACTGTCCTCCATTGTGTCGACGAGAATGCTTACATTCTTCGGACATATACACAGAAGCGATAATATGGAGAAACTTGTAGTTCAGGGTCATGCCCCGAGTGGGCGGCGCCGTGCCCGTCCCCCTACACGCTGGGTGGATACGACCAAACAGTTGCTGGATATAAGTGTCAAGAGCGCCACTAAACTGACAACAAATCGCGAACGATGGCGAGCTACAGTGCTCAAAACTATTGATAATATTCGTGTCGGCAATACTCTAGCTCCGACTTAATGCATTTTACGAGTTCACAACATGTCTATTAAGACATTGAGACTATGATGATGACTATGCATACATCACAAAATTCTAAGTTCCTTGGTTTCTGTAATAGACTAGCCAATGTTCAGATGGACATAAAAAGGTGCAATACGCCCCTAGGCCCTAGGTATTTCTTCCACAGGTCAATGGACCCTTGCGAGATATCGAAGAATTACACACTAAATGGACACCCTGCATATTATGATCGAAGGTCCCTATTGTATCTGTAAAAGCAAACATGGCTATTAGAAAAAGTACCTCCAACATCATCTTGTGAATCTTGTTTTGCCGCGAATGAAGAAGTAACTGCTACATTTCCGGTTCCAGCGTTGCTTTGGTCCCAACCATGCCCATGAACGGGTACTGGCACTGGATACGGTTTTGGCACCTCAATAGGCACTGGCACCTTCTTGACTACCTCGTATGGTACTGCGTGCGGTACTTTGATGTATTTGGTCTCTACTACAGGATACGGCTTGTGGATCGGTACCGGATAGGGATGCGGTACAGGCACCTACAAAAGTACAAATGCTTTTCAATGTCAACAAAATTACCCGGTATACGATCATTATTATCGTACTAGCTGGCCCGACAGAATATTGAAATGGACTAGTATCATGAATTTTTTTAAGATTACATAGTATAGAGTATGGCATAACAACAGCTCGTATTTCTCCACGATTTTTTTGGGTATGGGAAAGTCTAGAAAATCATCTGTATCAATGTTTTGCCGAACTTCGAATACAAGCCGATTAGGGACGCGAACATGGAGGGCTAATTCTAACGGCTCATATATAGAATCTTACTGGTTCCGGTAGCGTTTTTTTTTATATATGTTACACTCAATAGCCGAATTCGGGCAATGCCCGAAAAAAATACGCAGTACTAGTTTTGAGCAAGGAATATTTCCCAAACCCGAAATATTACTTTTATACGGCTATTGAGCATTACGAAATAGGCAGAACTAGTTTTGCGCAATTTGAAATGCACAGAACTAGTTCTGTGGTACGGAATGACAACCAAAGTGAACATTCGTTATGCATCATTGTGTGTCAAAAACCAGCAAAAACCTATCGTTTAGGTTAGGTTAGGTTAGGTTAGAAAAGGTTAGGTTTCTTTGTCAACGTTCCTGCAATATAAGTACGTATCGTGAAAACGCAAAAAGAGGTTTGGAAGCACAAGCCAATTTGATGCTCACACAATCAAATAAAACATTTAAACCAGCCTCAGTTGGCGATTTATTATTTGTTGGTATTCATTAAAATATTTCTTCTTCTTCTCCAACTTTATATTTATTTGAGTCCGTCGCTGGCGCTCAATAAATGGAAGAAGCAGAATCTGTGCTGGTCATTCAGAAAATGTACAGAACTGGTTCTGGGCATTTCAAGTTGCGCAAAACTAGTTCTGTGTATTTCAAGATGCGCAAGTTCTGCCTATTTGGTAATGCTCAATAGCCATATAAAATTCATATTTCGGGTTTGGGAAATATTCCTTGCTCGAAACTAGTTCTGCATATTTTTTTCGGGCATTGCCCGAATTCGGGTATTGAGCGTAACATATAAAATACATTTCATTGTCGCTACTGTTCCCATACAGTGACTGTATGTCAAACTATGTATTTTTTAACATGTGTAGAAGATCATATAAAGGTATGCATTCAATGGTAGTGTTCAACGGGACTTAGCAGACGTAAGAGCTTGTGGGCGCTTTGCGCTAAATAACCGATGAACGACAAACTGTCAAGAAAGCGCCAGTCAGCTTGGTTAGCGCTTTTAACAAGCGCTGTTTGGTTAGCGATGCGGCACAAAACTAGAAAAAAGTTATTTGTAGTTCGGAGAGAAGCAGTTACCTTTGTATTGTGTCAATTTAATATCAGGTTTTGTGATTTTATAACCTAGGTTTTTGACAATACGAATAATTAATAATAATTAATATTAAAATATGGAGATGGATATGACAGTTTTATCATGTCAAAAAGAAGGTCATTCAATGCTCACACCTAGCGCCTGCAGGCGCTTCCATGCTAGCGCTTTTGCGCTAAGTCCCATTGAACACAACCAATATTAGGTAATATTGACGGCAACACGGCACACATACCAGTCATCCGATTGCCTATTCTCCTATAGTGCCATGACGTCACGCGACTAGAGGAATTCAAATATTTTCCTCATTTTCTCGACTTTCCCGTGCCCAAAAAAATCGCGGAAAAATATGAGAAGGTGTTTATGCCATATTCTATCATACGGAGTCATAAAAAAATTCATGATACTGGCCAATTATTTGATCATTACATACAGGAGGAATAACTAATCCATCCCATTTTTTGACAATTTTTTTGTCAAACCTTTTGTACAAAATTTAGAATGAAAAATAGGAGCGTAACCACCGTACATTAACAAAGACAAGTAGGGTCACTCGCCGTGCCGACTTTGATGTGAGTCTCACAAATGCGAGCCGCCTCGAATTCGGAGGGGTTCCCTTCGTGCGACCTCGCTTACTGTGCTTACAGGGAATCCGACTGTGCGATAATTGTCGACGTCAACGGTCGACGTTCACTTTACTTATACGGGCGTCAATAGAAATGAATAAGAATGAATTAGAAATCGAATATAATTTATTGTTCAATAAACCATTCAACAGATGTAGTAATTTGAAATGTACGATTCAAGTAGTAAGTAACAGCAACAGTCTGATCATTCATAATTTGTTGTCAATAACGTTAGGTGTAAACATAAAAGTATTTGCAACAAAATATAGAAAAAAAGTAAACAGAATAGCTCATAAAAAATTTATCTAAAAATTTGAAAAGAATATTCAAACTGCAGAAGGTCAATTATTTCAGGAACTAATTGACTTAATCACTTCTTGTAAAAAAGATTCGGAATTCAAAAAGACGTATAAGATACGTGAAAATAACGACTGGATAAATCAAGAAATTCTCGAAATGATCGAAAACCGATAAACAAAAAGTTAAAGAACCGGGAAACACGAATTTGGAAAATTAATTTAAAAAGCTTAAGAATTGAGTCAATAATAAAATTAAAGTATAAAAAACAGATATTTTAAAAATCAATGGGAATACGTAGGCACAAAAAACAATGGGGCCATATACAGAGCATGTCGCCTGCAAATTTTTGGGAAATACGCGCAAAACGCTCAATAACACACAAACAGTACTTATTTAGGCACCCCGGTAGATCCGACCGATTGTATCCCGTGCACCGTGTCGCGTGTTGGGTGGTGTTAGGCGGACTGACCCTGTAAACCAGAGCTGTTAGCGTTCGGCTACTGCTCGAGAACAGCGGGTGCCAGTTTCTGCCAGTGATCCGCCGGCTTGCGTAGTATCCGAGAGCAGAGCAGGAAAGACCACATTGGGGGCGGAGCTTAGAGTGACCCTACTTGTCTTTGTTAATGTACGGTGACCGTAACATACAGCCTTAAGACCTAATTTTCAACGATGCGGTAATGACGGTAGCAACTCACGCGTCGAAGTTTGCAGCACGAGCCGGAGGCGAGTGCTGTAAATCAACAGGTGAGTTATTACCATTAACCGCGAGGCAAATACTATACTTTATCTACAACCGAATATATGATAATAAGGATTAATTACACAATATTGACAACTTAACCTCACTTCTCTGTCACTTAAATAAATACTGTCAGGGTTCGAATTAGCATTTGACGTTTCATAGCGACATTTGTTGTTGTTACAGCGTTTATTTAATCCTATGCATTTCTAAAACATCAGTACTATAATCTAGTAGGCAGTGTTCACAGCCCACGGCTGATCCGCGAGTTATGGAATTTAGCCCACGCTGTTTGTTTATAGGTAGCATAACCTGTTCAGAATTAGTTTGTTAATGACTGATTAACGTAATGGGAGTAGACAAAATGAATATTTACCTGTACTGGGTAGGGCTGGGGAACTTTGACGGTGACGTGTTTCGTTTCATGGATCTCAGGCCCAGGTACATGTCCCTTTGAGTGCTCTCCTAGGTGTATGATCATGAAGTGTGGGTACTTGATTGCGGCAAATTGCTGGAGGTCCGGCACCCCTTGGAGTTGGTGGTGATGATGGCCGATACTTGGAAGCGCCTTTGCTGCTGCAGATGCCAGACAGCAAATTGCAACTATATCGGCCTAAAGGAAACGAAGTATCCATTATAGATATTTCAGATCACCGTGATGACCATGACGATCGGGCAGTTTTGGGTTCCTACCACACAGTGCCTACGACGCTGACATATTAATTTACGAAGCCACCAGATCCCATGAATGAATCAATGAATGAATAAGGACCAGAGGCTATCCAGCACGGAATGTGGCTGGTGCATAGGCCACACGATGGGCCCTTTTGCGCCTCTATCCGTGCTAGTTTCTAAGACCTGCCCTTTTGGCAAAGGCAAGTACATTCTTAGGTCCTATCCGTTTTATATCTATTGGTTCCAAGATTCTTGAGCCCAGCATAGTCTGCCTGTGATAACCCAGGGTTTCACAGCGACACAAGATGTGTGCCGAGGATTCTTCCTCTTCACCACACTACGTGCACGTTGGGTCGTTGACCACCCTCATCACGAATAAGTGACGCCTGAAGGTGTTGTGACCCGTTAGTAGGCCTACTAGCAATCTCAAGTTACTCCTATCCAGAGAGAGACAAAATCGTCCTATTCTCTCTGCAGGCCCTGCTAATAGTTCCCGAGCTTGACGGAGATGACCAGAAATGTTGTTCCATCTCAGAGAGTGTTGATTCTGGATCCACTCTCCAGTTGTTTTCCTAATCAAGTTTGCAGATAGTCCTAAGGCTGGTTCCGACCCACAAAACTGTTGCCGGATCCCATCGTGGCCAGATGATCCGCCATTTCATTACCCTTTACCCCAGCGTGCCCAGGTGCCCACATCAGTGATACCTTGTGTTTAGCTGAGATGTCGTCAAGAGCCCTCCTGTACTCCAGGACCAGTCCCGACGTTATTTTCCAAGCACTCAGCGCTTTGATGGCTGCCTGACTGTCAGAGCAGATAGTAATCCGCCTCCTAGACCCGTCGATTTCCCGAATACGATTTACACAAGCAAGTATCGCATAGATCTCAGCCTGTAATACTGTGGTGTGCCCCCCAAGAGGGAGTGAAAGTCTTGTATGGGGTCCGTAGACACCAGATCCCATAGTACATAGTGCGTAGAAACATGTTTCTAAGTTACAGAGTAGCGGTGCTGTGTTCGCGTATTGCGCACTTAGCGGCGTAGAAGGTGGCGTGGCTCGCAGACGAAACAATTCGCTGAAAACTTTTCATTCAAAGTGTTTCAGTTACAACTATAACCACATTATTCTTAAAAACTCTCTGGTTAACATGTATGAACAGCTTTTGCCGCATGCTCGCCAGGTAAAGTAAAGGCTATATATATATATAACTTATAATTCGGAAACCGTAAAGTCCCTTTTTAAAAAATATTTTATTTCCAAAAACAGGTGATGACAGTTTCAAGTGTGGACAAAGACTGAATAAAAATGTAAAATACAATGGTAGCTTGAACTAATGTGAACTCTGCAAAAATATAATATTACAATTCTGGAAAGTGCAAGGCGCCGCTTGAAGGTGCTGACTCGGTGTCTTCTATCTTCATAGCCGCATCATAACTCCTCCACCCCTAGAATGAAGCTTCCCCTGGAAGGTTCGGTTTTCTGGAAGATAGCTCGAGTTCTTCTTCAGGATTCGTAACAGGTGTCTTCCTTGGAACGGGAGTAGGATTCTTCCTTGCATTCTTCTTGAATTTCCAATAAATAGCGAATATGCCCAAAATTGTGCCAAAAATGTACAAAATGATAGTCCAGGCACTGGGTGTAGTGAAATCTGCTTCGTCATTTACGATTGGGCTGAATGATTGAATAGGAATATCTTTCATTTTCAAATTCTTCAATTCAATTTCAAATTTTGGTTTCTGGTTCTCAGAAATCAAAGTAAAATTTGGCGTTTCCATGACTAAAGGCTGGCCAAAGCTTTTGCTCAAAAACGTGAGCGGTTCACCTCTGAATAAAATTTTGCAATCATCTTGTGCGAGCAAAAATATTCCTGATAAGATTCTTGTTTCTATGTGGTTTTGACATTGGAATTCTAGCTTCTCTTGAATTGGAAAGACAGCTAGATATTGATTAATTTCTGATATGATATCAATATGGTTTTCCTTAACTGTTACTTTTGTGAAGTGGCAGTTTCTTGCGTTTTCATTTTTCAGTATACTTGACTCGCAGGACATATTTATGTTGGCTTGGGCTTGACGTGGACAATGGTACATGTTGCCTCTCGTACACATGCCAGTTAGAGGTTTTATTGACTCATTGTCAATTGATTTTAATAAATATTTAGAATTTGGAAAAACCGAAACAAATTCTGACCCATATTTTGAAGGAATAGGGTGAAGATAATAAAAATCAAATATAGTACCTAATTCAATTGGAATCGATAAAAAGTAAATTATTTGATGGAAATCAATCTTGCAATGTACCTTAATGATTGATTCAAATTCTAAAATATTCTCGAATTTCACCTCATATGGAAGCATGTTTTGTAATAGGAAGATAATTTGGACAATTCATTATATAGATCAGCTGGTCTAATGATACTTGGATGCATAACTCCCATCTTGCAAAATGTCACAGAATTCTCGATATCTTGTAAAGTGTTGAAAATAAAATTATAAAGTAGTAAAAGTGAATGACATGTATCTTTAGCAAAAAGAATATTTTGAGATGTAGCGCCTGCCTGCGTTATTTCGTTCAGCTGCAATATTTTTGACTTTAACAAAATTTCGTTATGTTGAATATTTTGGATAGTGAGGTTAAAATTCTCAATTAGCTTATGACTGACTGAATATTGCATTTTCATCTGGTTTTCAATGCTTTTCTCGTTATTTTGCATATGACTGATAATCCTGTGAATTTGTTCTCCATCACTTGCATCTAAATTACCTGTGAGAAATTTTACTACGCTACCAATACCGTTGAATAACCCTCTACGTGATCTATCATTGGCAGCACTATGAATACGAATATTTTCGATTTTTTCCGAAATAGATTTCTGTGTAAAATTGATTATTCTATCATAATACTTCAGTTCCCTAATGTATATAATATTATTATAATATTTCAACTTAAGATTATTGTATTGATTATTCAAATTATTATACGTATCATATAATTCTCTTAACCTATAATAGTGTACTAAAGTATATTCCGAAATTTGAAGTTTGGCTGGACCTAAATTAATCGGAAGTATTCCCAAATTTTGGCTGATATCCTTTATTTGGATGGCTTGTGTGCTGGTGAAGAACCTGTAAAGGATTTCTTAGTCTTAGAAATCTTACGTGGCCTTTTAATATTTGACAGATGAATTTTTTCTGTGGTATTTCCATGAGTAGGCTTAATTTTGGCAGTTTTGAGTTCACTATCTATCTTAGAAATACTTTCTGGCTTATACTTATTCCGTGTTTTGCTCTGTTTTTGTTTATTCTTAACGTAAACTTTTTCTGAAATAGTTGGCAAAGGTTCTCGGTCTTCGTTCAACTTACTTATTAATTTTTCCTTATTTTTCTGTAAATCGGAATTTAGTTTTTCATATAACATTCTCATTCTTTCCTTGTGATTTTGAACATAGTTATTAACTAATTGATTTTCTATCTCGATATTAAAAGGTGATTCTGTGCCTAAATGTCCTGTAATAATCTCATAAGGTTTCAAATTTGTAACAGAGTGAATCGTGTTATTATACGCTAAAATTGCATAGTCCACTTTAATTTCAATAGGCTCCTTTTTGAAAATATCTTGATTATTCAACAATCTAATGTGCTCTATTAATGTAGAGTGAAATCTTTCAATAATTCCATTAGATTCGGGGTGCTGAGAACTAATGAAATGAATATTGATTTTGTGTGTAGCCAAAAGTTCTTTGATAACTGAATTTTTAAATTCTAAACCATTGTCTGATATTATTTGGTCAGGTATACAATGGTGTGCAAAATATTTGATCAATTTATTTGCTATTTCTATAGCCTGCGCTGAATTCAATCTATATGCTTGAGCATATCTCGAGAATGAATCGATAATTGTCAAAAATTTACAATTTTCCAATGTGATGCTGTCTATGTGTAAAATTTGAAATGGTCTTGTGCCTGTAGGAGTTACGTTGTATTGCAATTTAAGAGGATGTCTCTCATACTTTGTGATGAGACATGTTTCGCATTGATTAATGAAATCCCTGATAGTATTATATAGTTTGGGAAAATAATAGTTCGCTTTGATTCGCTTTTCAGTTTCCTCAATACCTCTGTGATTGGTTTTTCCTTCGTGATGATTTCTAATAATAGATTCGACTTCATCATTGTCTGTTATATCAATCAGCTTTTTCGTACATTTGACCATATTGATTTCCGAATTTTTGAAATATCTTTGTAGAACTGTACAGAACTGTTCATAAATAGGGTCTTCAAAATAAATATGATATTTTACCTTAGGAGCAATATATTCCTTAACAAACTTAACTATTTCTTGCTCGTAATTTTCTTTCGAAAGCTGAATATGTATTCTCTGCTTGTCTTTGAATAATTTTATAATAGATGGCTTAGCAGGTGAGAAATTTACCTGTGATATGATTATTTGATTTTTACCATAATTGACTGGAGTATCAATTATCGGAATACCTATAATTGGATTCTCATGACTAGAGTGAATGGTATGATTAGATGAATCATCAATATTCACATCATTTTGACGATCACTAGCTTCAACAATCATTGACTGATTATCTAAATTTTGATTACGTGTTTGCATGCCGGAGGTAGATGCAAATTGGTCATTGAACTGGTCCATAAAATCAAAAATTGCTGGTTTGTCTGATATATTTTTAGTTTCGTTAGCATTCAATTCAATTCTAGATAGAGCATCCGCGTTTTTATTCAATTTTCCTTTCTTATAGACAATATTGTACTCGTACTGCTCTAAAGATAATCTCCACCTAATCAACTTCGAATTTGGTTCTTTATGATTGAAAAGCCATTGAAGCGGTTTATGATCAGTTACGATCGTAACAGATCGACCATAGAGATAAGGGCGAAAAACTTTGCAACCGTACACAATTGCAAGGACCTCTTTTTCCGTGGTACTGTAATTTACTTCAGATGAGGTCAAGGTTCTACTCGCGTATGCAATTGGCAAATCTGATCCAATTTTTCCCTGTGAAAGAACAGCCCCAATAGCAAAATTGCTAGCATCAGTGGTCAAAATAAATGGTTCACTAAAATTTGGGTATTGTAAGATAGGCTCGTTCATTAGTAAATTTCTACACATATCAAAACATTGTATGTACTCTGGATCATTATAATTAATCGTAGCATCTTTTTTCAAACACTGGGTCAAAGGTTTTGTCAATTTAGCGAAATCTTTAATAAATTTTCTGTAATATCCCAATAGTCCTAAAAATCCCTTGATTTGTTTGGCAGTTTTTGGTAACGGATATCTTCGAATAGCCATAATTTTGTCGGGATTCGGCTTAACACCGTCCTTGGTTACTATATGTCCCAAATATGCCACTTCTTTTCTCAAAAATTCTGACTTGTCTAACTGGATTTTGAAATTTGACTCCCTTAAACGTTCAAAAACTTCCCTTAATCTTTGCTCATGTTCCTGTAAACTGACACTGTAAATAATGACGTCGTCAAGATATACTAGGCATTTCTCGTTTTGGATCCCCCTTAAGATATTGTCCATAACCCTTTGAAAAGTAGCGGGCGCATTTTTTAACCCAAATGGCATTCTCAAAAATTCCCAATGACCGTTTTCCGTATTAAAAGCTGTTTTCTCGATGTCTTCTTCAGCCATTTCAACTTGATGAAACCCGGAAGCTAAATCGAGAGTTGTGAAATATTGACACTTCCCTAATTTATCTAACAAATCAGTAATATTAGGAAGAGGGTATCGATCTCCGATTGTTTTTTCGTTAAGTTTTCTATAGTCAATTACAACACGCCATTTTCTTTGCCCAGAGGCATCCAATTTTTTTGCAATGACCCAAATTGGGCTGCTATACGCACTTGTACTTGGACGAATTATGTTTTGATCTAGCATTTTTTGAATTTGGTTTTGAACTTCCTGTCTATGCACTTCAGGGTACCGATAAGATTTTGTATACACCGGTATCTCATCTTTTGTCCTAATCTTATGTTTTATTTTACTAGTAAAGGTTAACTTATCTCCTTCTTGATAAAAAATATCTGAGTATTCTGCAATTAACTTCAAAATGACATTTCTCTCTTCAGCGTTCATATGATCCGTTCGGATTTTTGAAAAATCAAATTTCACAGGATCTGTATTGTAATTATGGAGATTACTATCATTGATTGTAGTAGCCAACTCGTAATCCGCGAATGGACCTACTTTCAATGGTTCTAGGTTACTAATTTTGATTTTTGAATCATTAGGATTCAAAATGGTGCAAATGGCCTTTCCATTTTTTACCGTAGCAATACACTCAGGTATTTCTAAATTATTGATTCTAGTATAAGGAATAATTACATCACCATTGGCAATATCTGTTTGAACTTCAATAACTTGCTCAGTTCTAGGTTCCACAATAATGAAATTTGAGGTAGGTAATGTTTTGTGAAAACATATTTTGACCTTACTGTCTGGAAGAACCATCACTTCTTCCTTCAAATCAATAAAAGCTTGAAGTAGCTTTAAATTATCTACTCCTATCAAACAATCAAAATATTTGTGGAAATTAAATAGATAGAACTTCAATAAATCATTTCGTTTAGTATTAAACATATCAACAGAAGGTATTGTGGTACTGAAATTTTCCGTTGAACTTCCATGAACCGTGGAAATTTGAAACGGGTCCTTCTTAATCGCATTCTTGAAATACTTATCCGCAATTTCAGGACGTATAAAAGATTTGGTACTACCTGTATCTATTAATACTTTCAAATTAATTCTAGGAAATACGATATATGGCAGTTCACTATCAGAATTGGTATTCATAAGCTCATACTGAGGCACTACTTTTCCGAGGCTTCTTGACGAAAAAATTGATCAGAATTACTTGAATGTTGATTGGAATAATTGCTATCATCAGGATGTTCAATTTGGGGTTCCTGATCTATATTGTATAATTCTTCGACTACAAAATTAGGTCTTGAATTATTCTGATTCTTGAAATAATTATTATTCGAATTTCCGTTAAAAGATTGATTCTGTCGAGGCCTAAACGTATTTTGTGTTGAGACCGACATAGGTGTAGGTTGAGGAAGGTTCCGACGTGGGTTTGGCTTGAATACATTGGGTTGTCGAAATTGTCTTGGATTATTTTGGTTATAAGAATTTTGATTATGAGGAAAATTGGCTATAGGCAAAGGTGGCCTAACCTGATTTTGTTGAAAATTTTGAAAATTTTGTGGATTCCTCTTAAAATGGCTATTAGTGAAATGATTATGCTTAGTATGCTGTTTCTGAGGAAATTTGTGCTTAAATTGATTGTGCTGTACACCCTCTAATTGGAAGTCGTTTGTGAGCATATGTAAAGCCTTATTTAAATCGCTTGGATTCTTTGTACGCATCAAAGATCCGATAGGTTCCCTTAAGCCTCTCAATAATACCCTTAAAGCCAAGTTTCTACAATAATTACTTATAATAATAGCTTCCTGTTCTGGCAAATGCGATACACAATATGAAATTTGTAAATTCAATATTTTCTGAATCCTATTGTAAAATTCAAATGGGTTTTCGTTCTGATTTTGCCTAAGTTCGGCCATTTCTATATTAAGAGTAAAAAGATCACGCTTATCCGCATATGCATTGAGAAGAGCATCTTTCAGATCTTGCCATGTCCTTATATGACATGAAGAAATACTAAGAGCAGCTTCTCCTTTGATTTTCGCAAGCAAACTCGACATTAAATATTCATTTTGAAAATCATCTGTATTATGCACATTATAAAATTTTGTAACCAATTTTTCTGATATTTCTAAGAATCTGGGGAGTAGTTCTGGTCCACCATGAAAATCGGGAATCATGTTCAAGTACTCAATTTTCAGTACAGGTACATTGTTTGAATTACCAGAAGTAGCCATTGTGAAATCTGATTGATTTTCGATAATACTTTCTAAATTTAAAATGGGTGGTCTTAAAATTGGTGCCGAAAATTGAATATTTATTCTAGGAGTTTGTGAGTCAGAATCCGCACTGTCACTATCGCTGCTTTCTGAATGAATATTTTCTAGCCCTCTAACAGACATAAGGTACTTACAGCACTGTTACCACTAGAAGGTCCATCCCCTGTAAGCCGCAGGTTTAGAGTTCGTCCAGGTCCAATGTTCCCTTGGTCCTTGGTCTTCTCGCTTAGCTACTCAATCCACCAAGCTGGAATTCCTTCTGTAGTACGCTCGAGACCGCCGAATTACCGATCGCGAGACTTTGGTTCTTTTCGGACGTTATTAATCGAACCGAAAGGGTGTCCTATAAGCCGTAGGCTACCCTTAACATCCGTCACTGGCTGCGCCACTTATAATTCGGAAACCGTAAAGTCCCTTTTTAAAAAATATTTTATTTCCAAAAACAGGTGATGACAGTTTCAAGTGTGGACAAAGACTGAATAAAAATGTAAAATACAATGGTAGCTTGAACTAATGTGAACTCTGCAAAAATATAATATTACAATTCTGGAAAGTGCAAGGCGCCGCTTGAAGGTGCTGACTCGGTGTCTTCTATCTTCATAGCCGCATCATAACTTATATATATATATATATATATATACCCGTCTGGGTCCGGGTTTAGAATGTTCCCAGGGTTTAATCTGCCTGTCGTAAGAGGCGACTAAAAGATTGGTAGTCCTTGCCTTAAAAGGGCCTATGGTGGTCACCGGCTGTGAAAGCAGGCGTATGAACCACCATAGTGAGGAAGCGGCTGCACCTATGTTAAGGACGGCTTCCCGACAGCGTCTGACCCCAGGTTAGGGGCGGCTGATAGCAAACCTGGCAGTAGGTATAAAATGCGCCCCCAGGAAGCCGACCAACATCAAACGGCTATTCGGTGCGTGGTGACACTGTGGGGATAACCCAAGCCAGGGATGAAAGCCGGCCGGCAACCTCTACAGGTCATCCCTAGGAGGCAATGTGGTCGGCTGCCTCCGAAATGTCGGCTGGGGGCCCTAAGGCTAACCACCGGACGGGCCCTACCTTCTGGTTCGACCGCCCCAGAAGAAGAGCACCCACACCAGGCCGGTATCGGAAGCCGGCTCTGGGCAAGGTGGCGGTGCCTCGGATCGCCCTGACGACGACACACGCAACGACATGGACCGTTTTAGGTGGACGACGGAACTGAAGGATGACCTGCTGAGCTGCTACGAGAGCAGTAGCCCGCGCCGTAGGGGATACATGTCCCGCATGCATGGGAGATGGTGTGAAATGCATCCAGAGCATAGCACAATTACCTCCCAGAGCTTGCGGAACCAGGTATTTTACCTTCGGGGGCAGGGATACGTTCGTGCTCCAGCTCAGCCTGCCCCTCCGGCGACTGAAAGGCCTGTTAACCAGGCTGAAAGGTCGCCGATGAGGCCCGCTGAGAGGGAAATCGACGAAGCCGTCTCACCTGGAGATTCCAGTGACCGAAGGGCCTTGCATAACAACAAGAGGTCCTTCAAGCTGGCAGATTTAAAGAGAGAGGATGAGGCGTTGAGTGAACGTCTATCGGAGGTCTCTGACATTTGGAGCATCAATTGCGAAATTTACGCTGCGGCTCTGAGGCTGGCTGGACAGGGGAGAGTGAGAGACTCTCCTGTCGAGAGAGCACAGAGGCGGGTGCGCCAGATGGAAGCGAAAATCCAGTTGGCTCGCCAAGAAGCATCCCGTATCCAGTGTGTGATGGAATATAGAGCGGCCGGTAGGCCTTTTACGCGCCGCGTGCGCCAGATAGCCCGAGAGCTAAGGCGCGACCATCACACGCTCAGTCAAGCGGTACTGGTTGTTGTCAAGCAGCATTGTCTTGACAGGATACGGACGCTAATCGCTGCTAAACGATCACTGGTGACGCGGGCGAGAGGTTTGGAGGAAAACAGATTGTTTTCCGAAAAGCCTGCTCGTCTCTTCCAACAGCGACCACCAGTCATAGAGCAGCCGCCAACTGCTGATCGCGTGGAGACTTTCTGGAGGGGCATTTACGAACACCCCAAACCTCTCCAAGCAGACACTCCGGCCTTGGCGCAGTTCGAGTCCGTTTGTAGGAGGACTCCAAACCTGAATGTACTGCGTCACCCGATAAACACGGAAGAAATTCTTGGTGCCTTACGAGGCGCAAAGAATTTCGCAGCTCCTGGCCCGGATGGCATAAACACCTACTGGTTGAAAAAGTTTCCCAGTTGCCACCGGCATTTAGCTAGAGTTTTTAACTCGTGGCTAAATCAGGAGCAGCCAATTCCGGCTTGGTTTGTCGAGGGTCGAACCGTGCTTCTCCCGAAGACCGGAGATTTGTCTGATCCTAAAAACTACAGGCCAATAACATGTCTGAACGCATGTTACAAGCTCTTCACCAGAATCTTGTACATGCGTATCCTTCAAGCTGTAAATCCCGTATTTCTCAGCGTATATGAACAAAGAGGGTCTAAGAAAGGAGTAGCTGGCTGCAGGGATAACCTGTTGATTGACCGCTGTGTCACACAGGACTCCGTGCATTACCTGCGAAACCTTTCTATGGCCTGGATCGACTATCGGAAGGCATTCGACACTACGTCTCATGAACTGATTGTGCGGCTGTTGGAATGTCTTTCGGTAGATGATCAAATAGTGGGATGCATCAAACAACTGATGCCGCTCTGGAAGACTCGGTTCACTATAACATCGGGTGAAACCAGGGTTCGAACAGAGTTGGTATCATTTAAAAGAGGGGTCTTCCAAGGAGACTCCTTGAGTCCCTTGCTCTTTTGCATCTCGCTACTGCCTTTGTCCATAGCGCTGAAAAATACTAAGGGATACAGCTGTGGCAAACCCAATTACCGGAGGCACAAGGTCACCCACTTATTTTACATGGATGACCTGAAACTCTATGCCTCCGGACAACGCGATTTAGAGCAGTCGCTGAGGGTAGTGCAGGATTACAGTCAAGCTATTGGTATGGAGTTCGGGATAGACAAATGTGCCATGGTTCATCTCAAAAGAGGACGTTGCGGAGATAGTGAAGATGAGGAGCAGCTCGTTGATGGGAGCATCTTGCGACAACTGCATGCCGGAGATACCTATACCTACCTTGGAGTGGCGCAGCGTCACATCCAAGAGGCAGAATTGGTCAAAGAGTGTCTCCGCCGCAAGTATTTGCACCGACTCCGGCAGATCTGGTCGTCAGAACTGTCCGGCAAAAACAAAGTCGCTGCCACAAACATGCTTGCGATCCCACTGTTGCTATACAGCTTTGGTGCTGTCCACTGGAACGTGGAAGAGCTGCGACAAATCGACATAAAGACCCGCAAAAGGATGAATATGGAGGGAAGTCTACATCCTAGATCCTCTGTCCCGCGAATATACCTCCCGCGACACCTGGGAGGGCGTGGACTATTGAGTTTGGAGCATCTGCACAACAGAGTAGTACTGGCCACTGCCTGCTATGTTACGACGAGCACCGATCCCCTGATCCGCTTTGTGCGAGAGCACGAGATTGCGGGTAAAGGAGCCTTCCTTTTTAAAGCAGCAACACGGGCAGCCGAAGAACTTAGTCTCACGCTCGACTTCACGCGGAGGTGTCAGCAGTCCGTTACGGAACTTGCTCCCGCACAATTAAAAACCCGGATTAAAACTGCTGAAGTCCAATTGCTTTTAAGACTTCACAAAGATAAACCAATGCACGGAATCTTCTACAAACATCTAGAAGAGCATGGTTTATCTGAGCAGTTGACCTTCTCCTTCCTAAGGTCTGATGGGTTGAAGTCGGAGACTGAGAGCTCTATAATGGCTTGCCAAGACGGTGTCTTCAACACCTTAGTATACCGTAGCCGGATTATGGGTATGGATGTGCCCGATATCCGCTGTAGAGCCTGCCTGCAGGCGCCAGAGACCCTTACGCACCTCTTGTCGGCGTGTAAGGTGTACGCTGGCACAGCCTACGTCTATCGGCACAACGCGGCTCTACGAGTGCTATACTACCATTTAAGGCACTCATACGGTATAGATGAGACACCGGTGCTGCCATACGCTCCAGGGGACATTGAGTCCGTCGTGGAGAACGAGAGGTGCCGAATTTACTGGAACTACTCATTCTCCACGCTCGAGCTTATACATGCAAATAAGCCCGACATAGTCCTCCTCGACTACCAACAAAAGACGATGTTCGTTATCGAGTTCTCGGCACCCGCCGAGGGGAACATCGTCTCTAAGGAGGAGGAAAAGCGGACCAAGTATCAGGAGCTCCTCGGACAACTTCGCAGGCTCTGGCCGGACTACACTGTGAGTCTGCTAGTAATGGTCATTGGATCCCTAGGTGGTATGAGGGATACGCTGCTCTCTGCACTGCGCAAAATGCCGGTGTGCCGTGCGGCGGCGCACATCTTAGCCGCCAGAATGCAGAAGGCAGTCATCCATGGGTCCCTTCGTCTGCTTAGGACGCACGATACGCGGACCCAGTGATTGCTCACCTCACGGTGTGAGGAGTAGTCGCTGGGGAATGGAACAGCAGCCCGGTGTGTCGGAGCCCGGGTTGCACCTTTTTTGTTTTTGTTTTGTTTATATATATATATATATATATATATATATATATATATATATATATATATATATATATATATGTGTGTGTGTTATTATTATCTGACTTTCTAAGTTCCTCTCGCATAATTGCGTTAGCAACAAGTGTTGACGGGCTGTGCCAAGTCAACACCCGGACTATTATTGATCGGAATTTAGGAAGGATCGCACAATATTACAGGTCTTCAGGACTACAGACTTTTGGAATACTTTGTGTAACTTTTCGTCCAGGCCCAACTGTTGAATGTGTTGTGTAAACGTGTTTGGTGTAAGAGCTGACACCGACATAATGAGGGGGATAATAGTGACTTTGTTTTGTTTCCAAAGTCGTTTTATTTTCATGGCAAGGTCTGTGTATTCAGATATCTTCCCAGCGTAGGTGTTTTGGATATTCATATCATTGGGAATGGGAATATCTATCAAATAGGTAATCTTGTCGGCCTTTGATTGGAAAACTATATCTGGTCTATTGGCTGGGATAGTCTTGACTGTATGTATTTCAACGTCCCAGTATAGTTTGTATCGATCGTTTCCGAGTAATGATGGCGGAGTGTGACTGTAGTATGGATCTGTGTTTTCTATTATTAGTTTGTTTGCTGTGGCTAGTGCTTGGTGTATGACCGCAGAGTTATGTCTGGCTGCGTATTCGGTACCGGCAAGAGTTTTGCATCCGGTTCTTGTTATTATTGTATAAAAAACCAAAAAGCGCAGCCCAGGCTCCGACAGACCGAGCTGCTGTTCCATTACCCAGTGAATACTCCTCACACCGTGAGGAGCAATTACTGAGTCCGCGAATCGTGCACCTTAAGTAAACGAAGAGACCCAAGGATGACTGCCTTCTGCATTCTGGCGGCTAAGATGTGCGCCGCCACACGGCACATCGGTATTTTGCGCACTGCAGAGAGCAGCGTATTCCTCATTCCACCTAGAGATCCGATCACCATAACCAGCAGACTTACAGTGTAGTCTGACCAGAGCCTGCGAAGTTGTCCGAGCAACTCCTGGTACTTAGTCCGCTTTTCCTCCTCCTTAGAGACGATATTCACCTCGGCAGGTGCCGAAAACTGTATAATGAACATCATCTTCTGTTGGTGGTCGAGAAGGACTATGTCTGGCTTGTTTGTCTGTACAAGCTCGAGCGTGGGGAACGAGTAGTTACAGTAAATTCGGCATCTCTCGTTCTCCACAACAGACTCTATATCCCCTGGAGCGTATGGCAGCGCCGGTGTCTCATCAATACCGAATGAGTGCCTTAAACGATAATAGAGCACTCGTAGAGCCGCGTTTTGCCGTTGGACGTAAGCCGTCCCAACGTACGTCTTACACGCCGACAACAGATGCATGAGTGTCTCTGGCACCTATGGGCAAACTCTGCAAAGGGTGTCGGGTACATCTGCATCCATAACCCTTTTAGGTAAGGTGCTGAAGACACCGTCTTGGCAAGCCATTATAAAGCACTCAATCTCCGACTTCTACCCACTATACCTTAGGAAAGAGAAGGTCAACTGCTCAGACAAGCCATGCTCTTCTAGATGTTTGTAGAAGATTCCATGCATTGGCTTATCTCTATGAAGTTTTAAAAGAAAGTCGACCTCGGCAGTTTTAATGTGGGATTTTAATTGTGCGGGAGCAAGTTCCGTAATGGAATGCTGACACCTCCGCTTTAAGTCGTGTATGAGGCTGCGCTCCTCGGCTGCTCGTTTCCCTGCGCTAAAAAGAAAGGCTCCTTTACCCGCATTCTCGTGCTCTCGCACAAAGCAGATCAGGGGATCGGTGCTGTTCGTTACATAGTAGGCAGTGGCCAATACTACCCTGTATTATTGTTATTGTTATTGAATTTTCCAGCAGTTTCCCAAATTTTCATTAATTTAGAAACTTTTTGAAACCATTAATTTATTATGCGGGTTCGAATAATACCACCCCAAATGTTTAGACTCCATGCTGGTTGCCAACAAACCTCTCAAAATTTGCATTTACGTCGGAGTAAAATATGAGAGAAGGAATTAATTAAGATTATGAGTTTGACGTTCTCGCAATTGTAGTTGAAGGTCCTCATAGCAGTGCCGCAGAAATTAGCCGCAATTATGGGCATTAGTCAAACACCTATAAAAAAGATGTTATCGAAGAACAAATAGCATCCCTATCACGTGCAGCTGAATCAAGCACTCGAAAGACAAGACTTTGAAAACATAATGAATTTCTGTAATTGGGGTCGTGCTTGGGTCCAAGAAGATGCACTCCTTTTTAACAGTGAGTTGTTTACGGATGGAGCTGCATTTCATAATGACAGCCATGCAAACTGGGGTAATTTACACTTTTACGCCGACGTTAATCCAAATTTTCTGAAGTTTGTTGTCAACTAGCATGGAGTCTAATCATTTGGGGTGGTATTATTGGAAACCCCTAAATAAACAAACGGTTTCCAAAAGTTTTTAAATGAAAATTTGGAAAACCTGCTGGAAAATTTTCCACTGGAGTTTTTAGGAATAATGTGGTTACAGTTGGATAGAGGGCCTGCATGTTTTTATATTAGAGGCTGAAACTCTTTAGATGGAAAGTTTCCAATCAATTGGGTTATCTGAGAGCCTCACCACCTAAGATTTTTCCAATTCCTTCGCGCCATCACGGAATAATTATAAAATCGCAAATATCTTGAAAACCATCCAAATTTGAAAATTGCTAGTCAATTTGTTTGATGTGCTTCTGAAACACTCATCTTACTAAAACACAAGCATGCTTCTAGATCGTTTTAAAGCAGAAAACCGCATCTTTCTGTCGTGCTTATTTTCCGAGATATTAATATTTCCTGTAAAGTACTACAATCGTGAAGTTTTCTAAAGTTTGCTAACTTCGAAAGTAAGCTTCGTATACATGAACTATAGTTTGACCAAAAAATCGATGCTGCATTCAAAAACGTAATAATATACAGGGTGTTTTATTTAAAATAAGGAAGTTGATGCCAACTTCCGGTATATCCGGATGTCCAACATCTTTGAAATTACTTTGTTCGAGTAGAACATTTGAAAACAAACACTTTTTATTCGAAACATTTTCTCCCAATTTAAACGGTATGGCCCCTAGAGAGCACCGCGCGCTTATTGGACCACCCTGTATATGATCGAAGATAGGATAGGATTTTTGTTGTCCGCACCCGCAATAACAAAATCCTTGGAATGAAAAGTGCTTGCTTACTCCGTAAGAGGTAGGTAATTCAAATCATTGTTCATGTTGATGGACACATGAAACGGGATATACATATTAAATACGTAGTAAAAAAACTGAGATTTATTTTACACTAATTAAAATATATATCGAATATCCTTCCTGAAAATTACTTACGTATATTATATTCTGCTTTAGTAGAAAGCCATATGACATATGGGATTTTAGCTTGGGGAGCTGCTAGTAAAAACCATATACATGAATTAGATATTATACAAAGACATATAATTAAGATGATATTTCATAAACCACGACTTTATCCCACAACAGCTCTCTATGAGGACACCAAGATATATGACATCCGACAGCTGTATTTCTTACATTGCAATTTACATTATTATAAGAATAAGTATGATCAATCAAAAATTATACACACCTATGAAACAAGATATAAATTATCCTCCAACCTTGTTTTCAAACCGCATAAAAGTATAATGCTTAGGTCATATGTTTACCTGTCCTCAAAGCTATACAATGTATTACCATCAATTATTAAAGAAATTCGAAGGTTAAGCCATTTCAAGAAACAAATAAAAAATTGGATTCATGAACTACCCCGTTTTCAAATACACAAATATATTGAGCTTATATAGAAGCAATATGATTTATTAAACTTAATAAAAAATAATCATCCGTCAAAATTACAATTTAGCTTATGTTTTATACTAAAATGCATTCGGATTAAGTATCCCTCAAAATGTAAATGTAAACTTACATAATATTATGAATTTACATGTTTGCTGCGTTCAAGGTATTCCACCTTCTGCGGCTTTTGATGCTTATTTAATTTAATACATATATGGAAAACGTATTGTAAATTTTATAAATAAACATTGTTATTATTATTATTATTAATATTTGGTTTACAGACAATGCCGGAGACGCTGGTTCGAATCCAGCCGGTACCCTTCATTTTTCCGATTTTTCTGTGAACCAAATAATTTGAACAAAATCCATCATACGCCACTGGTAATAACGTAATATGCAAAACAAAACTATACGTATAACTGTTCGAATGTTCGAATATCCGGCCTATCACTTCACTGTCACTTTTGTTGGCTTCTGCGGTTTACCGAAAAGCATGGCTTTTACTTTTAAGTTGGAATAACTACTAGAGAGTGTACAGTGGCGGATACAGACGTTTTGTTGAGGGGGGGCGATCAGCGCCTATTCCAAAATTCAAGTCTTATAAAATGATTCATTGGATGAGCGTTGTAATAGATGTTCTAATAATTAGTGACTGATGACTGACTAAGGATTATTTTGTTAATAGTGACAGCAAGGTAAGCAACAAGCTGATATAGCAGGTCGCGGTGCACCAATGAGCGCATCTACAAATCAAGTGGTCAGGGAAGACGACCTGAAGTGTTTCCCAAAAAACAAAGACTGTTGGCAAGATGAATGGCACAGATTCACGAATCACAAGCTCCGTCGAATATGTAATTCGGTTAAGGATAGCACCTCACTCCAACGCAGAGAGCAGGTGATAATATCTCAATGTCTCGAATCATAATAGGTCGCACCCATCTAACCTCATCATACCTACTTCTAGGTCAGAGCCCCCCCCCCCTATATGAACAGTGTCAAGTCAACCTGACAATAAGGCACTGACATCTTCCAGGATTACTAGTTATACACAAACTTAGGAAACATGATGCGACTACCGAATGATCTACATATTTTTTCCTTAAAATAACTGGAAACTTTTACTTCCCACACCGATAGGTAGAGTATTGCGATCGCGAAAATTTTCGATTTTGAGATAATACGCTTTTGGGTGTTTATACCTAACGAAATCCACGTCACTCATTTCCGTCGGTCTGTCGGTCTGTCTATCTGTCTGTCTGTCTGTTGGCGTTTTTTTAGCCTCGTAATCTCAGTAACCGCTGCATGGATTGTGATGAAATTTGGGAGGCGATATGCGTGGGTTCGTAGTAGGTAATGTTCCTATAATTTTAAAAATCGGTGCATGGGAAGGGGGGAAGGTGGAGTAATTAGCAAAAAACTAAAAATTTCAAATATTGCTCAAGTTTCGTTTTAGGGTGTTTTAGACGTTCCTGATCATTTTCTACTTTTTTGGTGGGGGTGAAATTGTGGTGGTTGGGGGGTGGGGGGTTGTAAAACTGAAAAATCTATTGTATTCATAATAGGCTGTCCACCGACCTGTGAAGGAAAGACCTAGCGACATAATACACTTTTTTAGATCCATCCGAACATTGCCTTGCCTATTACGAAACCAAGGAACTTAGAATTTTCTGATGTACATACATACGGTTATTGCTTCTGATCGTCCTATATATGCTGTAACGTGGAAACTATTAGATCAATTTTAATGAAATTCTTACACAGTATTACTACCATTGCGAGGATGGAAAACAAAGTTTATGATTTTTGGAAATCGTGTCAGTGGCGGCGCAGCAATAAGAAAAATACTAAAAATATAAAAACAGCTCAAGCTTTGTTTATAGGCGTTTAAGGGGTTATTGGTCATTTTCTACTTTTTTTGGGTGGAGGTGAAATTGGGATGTTTGGGGGGCGGGGGGTTGTAATACTGGAAAATTATAATTAAAAATTATAAGCTGTCACTGACCTGTGAAAGAACGACCTAGCGGCATGATACACTTTTTTAGGGTCATCCGAACATTTCCTTACCTATACAAGAACCGAGGGACTTTTGCAGATGTAAACATTCGAGTATTGCTTTGGATCGTTCTGTATTGTGTAATGGGGAAACTATTGAATGGATTTTAATAAAATTGCGACACAGTATTGTTACCTTGGCGAAGATGGAAAACGCTTATGGTTTTTAGAAGTCGTGTCAGTGGCGGCGTAGCAATAATCAAAAAAAGCTCAAACTTCGTTTTTAGGCATTTTAGGGGTACCTGATCAGTATATACTTTTTTCTTGGTGGGGGTGAAATTGGTGTAGTTGGGGGGTGGGAGGTTGTAAAAGCGGAAAATTTGTTGTATTTATTATACGCTGTATATGGACCTGCGAAAGCAAGACCTAGCGGAGTTTTTGTGGGCAGGTGAGCGATGATTTGGTTGCAGGGGAATTTGAGAATATAGCTTCATGCTATGAAAAAATAATGAACTGGTATACCGTAATGTGTGACCTCCGATAAACCAACGAACATACGCTCATTACCTAACATTACAAATAGCACAGTATACAAAAGTTAATCAATGGTATTATGGCTAATGACCATGTAGTCGATGCCTTATTTCCAATTTAAAAAAAATAGTGACAAGTTTTTGATAGATGTCTTTTAGGGTAATAAATGAGCTTGATCTCATTATGATGCCTATTGATTCCGTCTTTAGTGAATTGAGGACGATTGTGGCGATTTCTAACTCGCGACAAGTTCACGTACTGTGATAAGTCGCTTGTTATCGTGTGCATGAGATTCAGACTTATTCGGCTAAACGCCATTCCACGGCTCACGGTGCACAAGATTGAAAACTTGAGGTTGAGACAGTTGCACTAGAGTACGTTATAATGCTGGCCGCATTTTAAATACGCTTCGAATGCTTGAGAGTATTTCTTGCGATGTTGTAATGTTTTTTTTTTAACTTCACTGACAAAGTATTGGTAAGTTATTATTAGAATCAGCCCGTTTTCACAAAATTTACATTTCCAAGGTAAAATCACCTCCTAACTCAATTTCTGGAAAGAAAATTCTTGGTTGTGTTATTATTTTTTCGAGTAAACCTCATCATCCCCCACCATTAAATCATGCAATTGCACCAAAAGTGGACCAAAAGATAGAGAACAAAAACTTCTTTATGACAGTAAAGTTGGAAATTATTTGGATCACTTTTGTAGTGCCACTTTAGAGTTCGAAAATGTGCTACTATCTATTAACTTGTATTCCGCCATTTAGAAAGTTTTGTGGCATGCGCGACATAAAATAACGTGCTTTTTATTGTGGTAGCATCAGAATTTCATGTTATGACATTATTTTCCGAGTTACCCCCACCCCCTTTTTTATTATCACAGCGGGATCAAAAACTAGATTTCTGTTCCTAACGATAACCTTTTAATAGTGACCAAGTTTGACTAAAATTGGAAAACTTTGTTTTTTTTATGTCCGTCTGTGTGTCTGTACGTCCGCGATTCCGTTCTCCAACGATTACTCAAAAACGCCTCAAACGATTGCTCCCAAATTTCGCCCAACTTGAATTAATAAAGGTCCCTTCGAGTTGAAAAGATTTTAGGTGCCGATAGGACAATAGTGGGGTGGAAAAGGGTGGGGGATGCACAAAGAAAATGTAATACATGATATAAATTTGATAGCACCAGTTGAAAGGGAATGTGTCTTTATGTCTAAAACGATGTACTACGGGTAATTTTTTTTGAGATAGAGGCTAAAAAAAATTAATTAAATCAATACTCAAATGTCATTATTATGTTATTTGTTGTTATTATGTCGTTTGTGTACTAAATGTTTGATATTAGGCAGCCGTAAATAACTGAATGGTGTCTACCTCAAAATAATATTACTATTGGATTGGACTCTTGAGGGTTAAAGGGAGTGGGGGTTGCACAAAATTGGTACATCTGATCCCACTAAAGGACGACGTGTTTCTATGCTAGAAACGATAACCACATGCTTTTTTTCTCAAAATAGCTAAAAAAGTTAAATAGGGTGAAATGTGCAAATGTCAATAACTGCTGTAACAAGTTTACGGTAAAACAAGGACAGGGTATGAACAACAATTACTTCGGGGAAGTTCCTAGAACGAGGTCACACGGTGAAGTCACAGCCCTCTAAGTTTTGTAATCGCTGCGATATTCAACTTATTCTTGATATCCGCTTATACAAAAAATTGTTATTTGCACCTTGAACGGTTCGCTTTAAGTATGATGTGTGATACATAAAGTCATACTAGAATTGACCCGGAAATCTAAATATGCAGTAATATACAAGGTGTTCCGTTTAAAAAAACAAAACTTTGATATGTCACGCTTTTATTAGACATACATATACTGTATAAAAAGCATTATTTTTAAAATGTAGTGACTCGACCCACATAAACTCCAAGAGTTTATTTTTTGAAAAGTGGTATTGTTTGGTCACAAGAGTCCAAGGCGCTGAGCTTGACTCACGCTGTATATGTCGATCACTCTGTATTATTGAGGCACTGAGATCGCGATAGAAAATTCTTTGGGGACGAATGAGGCAAATTCTACTTATGGTTTAAGCATAAAGCATTGCAACTGTTTAGTCGATCAATACTTGGTGAAATCGGATACTAGTTCCAAATACGTTACTTCGCAAGGACAAATCTTCAAGACGAGATAGGAGAGAAATTTTTGCCGAATGGTACATAAAAATAGTAGGCTGATCTTAGCGATAATATAAACGACTTCGTAGAAGAGATGTCTGAAACAAGAACTTAACTTTTTCATCCACTACAATAACTTAACTTTGACAGCTTTGTCGACCAACACAACTTGAGCAAGTTTCTTCAGCATTACGCAAAATGACTGGAGAGTCAATATAAAGTCATTTTTACTTCCCACACCTATAGATAACACTTTTTTAGGTTCATCGGAACATTTCCTTGCCTATTACAGAAACCAAGACACTTAGAATTTTCAAATGTATACTCATACATACGACTATTGCTTTAGATCGTTCTGTATTGTGTAACCTGGAATTAATTTTAATGAAATTTCGATACAGTATTATTACCGTGGCGAGAATAGAAAAAGGGTATGGTTCTCAGACATCGTGTCAGTGGTGGCGCAGCAATAATAAAAAAACTAAAATTATAAAAATTGCTCAAACTTCATTTTTAAGCGATTTGGGGGAACTGAAGTAAGTGTCTGCCATTGAGTTTTTGGATAAAAAGGGTATATACTCCAATATATTAAAACGGCAGACGCTACAATGACGTTTGAGAACCCACCTGTGGAACCCACTCTTTTGCGCTTGAGGGTCTAGGGTATAGCGCACGAAATTGAGAATCCAAGAAAATACGTATTCCCGTGTTAGCGAGGAGGCGTGGTAACCTGTTCCCTTTCTCCAGTATTGTGTATCTAAAATGAGGGGAGGTAAGTCCAAGAGTCCGTAGGTAAGGTCCAAAGATCACAATATAAATCAATTTCGCATTTAGTAGCTTCTAAGGTTAGCTTTAAACTTACAGTAATGATTCAAAAATCAAATTGAAGAAGAAAACTTGCGCTATGACACTTCGATGGCCTTGTTTTGACATCGTGTTTGGTTATTGAATTAGAGACATTTGAAGAGTTTATAATTTTGCATTGCGAGTTTTTTGTACACTGAAAAACTTTTTTGAAAAATTGCTCTGAGATGTCATTCATTGCGGTTCTGAAATACTATGTATACAGGGTTATTCACGTTATTCGACACGGAGCATTATGGCTAAAGTATTTGATAAAAAAGAAAATAATAATTTGGGATGGTTAGAGACCCATAAAGGCTACATTTTAAAAATATTTTCATGTTATACAGGGTGTCCCAAAAAACATGAAATGTATCAAAGTTATGTTTTTTTAAATGGAATACCCCATATATTATTGCATATTCAGATTCCTTGGTGAATTCTAGTGTAACTTTATGTATCATACATGGTACCTAAAGCGAACCGTTAATGTGCAAATCACCATTTTCGGTATAAGTAGATATCACGAAAAAATTGAATATCGCAGAGATTACAAAATATGGAAGGCTGTGACTTTGCCGTATTACTAAGCATAAAATGCATCAGCTTTGATGAGACTGTCAAATTTAAATTACGTTTATGCTTGGAGAAATCGGTCGATGAATCAACGAAACTTCGATCAGCGATAACTTGATTTTTTCAAATGGGAATGCCTAATTTTTTTTATACGGTTAAAAGTAGAATTTGATAGCCTTTCGAATGATGTAAGGTTGTGCATATCAGTCTCTGGTAGTTTTCATTTAATTTTAAATTTTCAAACAAATCGGCGTTTTTCAATTTGCCTACCTATAACCAACGTAGCAGGCCTTGAAATATAAACGAAAACCTGTTCAGGTAGAATAAAACTAACTTAGCTGAAAAATACACGCGAACTAGACTAAAGGGACAAAATTATAAAAATTACTCACAACAAACAAAGTCTAACCAGAAACAACGGCGGTAACATATTTTTGGTCAAAAAGAAGCTGGAGTATGGCAGAAATGGATTTTTTCACGGCCTACTAGCTACTGCAATGTACTAGAGATTGGCAATTTCCAAAGCCATTAAAAATTTTGAAATAAAGTAAAAACTACTAGAGAATGTTGTAAGCAGTTTATTATTTTCATAATAAAATTTCACATTTAATGATATAAAAAAAGTATGCAAGTCTGTCAAAACTCAAGTCAAAAGTACCTCTGACTGGAGTTCTGAAAATTCTTCAGTACCTATTAGCAAGGTTGCAGAACATGAAGAATGAATTAAAATTTGTTCAAATTATAAAACATAACTTAAATGGCAGAAAATTTAAATCTGATTTGTCAGTATTCCTTTTTTGCAATATTGCTAATAGATATTGAAAAACAGAAGGGCTCCAGTCAGAGGTATCGACTTCGACGCAAATTAGTACTTTTTTACACCATTACATATGATTGATAGTTGCGTGCTGGAGCAACAGTCGCTGGTTGTTTCTGTTTCATATGAGGGTTTTTGATTGCATTGGAAATTTTTAACCTCTAGTAAATTGCGGTAGCCAGTAGGCAGTAAAAATATCTATTACTGCCATACTCCAGCTTCTCTTTGACCTTACAGATGTTATCGCAGTTGTTTCTGGGAGAGTTGATTTGTTGTAAGGAATTTTTATAATCTTGTCCCTTTAGTCTAGTTAGTGTGTATTTTTCTGCTAAGTTAGTTGTTTTCTTATACCTGAACAGATTTTTGTTTATATTTCATGGCCTGCTACGTTGCTTATAGGTAGGAAAGTTGAAAATCGCCGATTTGTTTGAAAATTTAAAATTAAATGAAAACTACGAGAAGCTGATATTCACAACCTTATATCATTCGAAAGCTTATCAAATTCTACGTTTAACCGTATAAAAAAAATTAGGCATTCCCATTTGAAAAAATCAAGTTATCGCAGTTTCCTTAATTCATCGACCGATTTCTCCAAACATAATTGTAATTTAAATTTGACAGTCTCATCAAAGCTGATGCATTTTATGCTTAGTAATACGGCAAAGTCACAGCCTTCCATATTTTGTAATCTCTGCGATATTCAATTTTTTCCCGATATCTACTTATACCGAAAATGGTGATTTACACATTAACGGTTCGCTTTAGGTACCATGTATGATACATAAAGTCACACTAAAATTCACCAAGGAATCTGAATATGTAATAATATATGGGGTGTTCCATTTAAAAAAACATAACTTTGATACATTTCGTGTTGTTGGGACACCCTGTATAACATGAAAATATTTTTAAAATGTAGCCTTGATGGGTCACTATTCATCCCAAATTATTATTTTCTTTTTTTATCAAATACTTCAGCCATAATGCTCCGTGTCGAATAACGTGAATAACCCTGTATAGTTTGGAAAACAGCTGAGTTTTGCGTTTACTTGCAAATCCGTGTTTCACCTGGACATATGTATAAATGTATGTATCTCAGGCCCTTTAAGGACTCACGCCCACGCCCACAGTAACCGTCGCCGGGGATACTAAATCTCCATTTTACCTACAGCTTGTGTAATAGTATACCTAGCATCAACATGAAGTTTGCTAAAGTACCGTATATATTTCAGAATGTAAAACTTTCAAAATAAGATTTTGAAAATACTATTTAATTATAGCAAACTTATCAATACAATAACGTTATATACAGAACTAAAAGTTGCTCAGATGGATAAAATTTTAGAACTTAAACAATGTAAATTAATATTTAAAATAATTAATAGCAGGCAGAAGAATAACACTATCTATAACTTTGTAAATGAAATACATGATCATTTTACCAGGTCACAAAACAATATATATCCGGTTTACAGTCGTACAAATATAGCTTTGAATTGTCCAATGCAATCCGCGTCTAGAGCTTATAATACGTTACCAGTTGAAATTAGATCTAAAATATGTTATAATAGCTTCTTGTACAATTTAAAGTAACACCTAGGCATGCATGTAGTTAATTAAGTAGTATATAATATAATTAAGGACTCTAGTAGCAATCTAGTTAAAGAAAAAGAATAAGCACTGTTGATAAGTTTATGTTTATAATTCTCGAGGCCAGAACCTTCGGTACTGTTCAGAGAATTGTTAAAGTTTATTGTTTTATAATTATTTCCAGAAATAAACGATGTTTAAAAAAAAAGTCTGCCGATCACTGGCTCTCGGTCTATAATTGTATTATAGTGCATTTCAAAAATCAATAGAGCAATTAAGTAAAAAATTCCTACCTGCTTTGTACATTTTCGGTGTCGGTCATAGGCGTAGCTAAACTTTAATATATTACCTGATATATTGACCCTCATTATACATTTATGACGGGGTAGAGAAAATTAATGACACTTTAACGATAAAGTAATTAAAACATACTTAGGGTAGCGCCTGTGTGAGTATATTTGTCTTTAGTTTAACGCATCAGTATTTTTTTCAACTGTAATGTTTACAGTACTATAAAAAATGGCGACATTCACACCAATGAAAAGATGTTGTAATAATTATCCATTATCAGTGAATGAAAAAGTTATTAATTTAAATGTACATGACTACGTAACATTATGACTACCTGAGTGTTACTGTAGAAGAAACTGTCGACCAATGAATTTGTGGTTCTTGGGTTTTTGGGCCGGCGTCGTTTAGCGTTAATGCTTGACGTTTCTTCAGAAGCTATTTCACTTCGGCGACTTCCAAAGAGCTTTGGACTCCGTCAAGCCTTAACGCTAAACGACGCCGGCCTAAATACCCAAGAACCACAAATTCATTGGACGATGGCCGCGAAAGCCTCACACAGTACATGTCGACCGATGTTCTGGAATGACTGGAGTTGGAAAACCCACCGTTTCTAAATTATTACTCCCAAGAGAAGTCCAGGCAGACTAGTAAAAGTCCTTGATGAAGACATCAAAAGTGTAACTCGAAGAATAGTTCACTCTTTTTATTTCAAAGAAGAAATACCCTCCCTCGATAAGATTTTAATGCAGCTTGGCCAGGATAACAGTATTCGGTTGACAACCAGAAAACTTCTATGGACCAGTTTAAAAATATGGGTTTTGCCTGGGAAAAGCATAACCGTAAAGCACCTTTACTGGGATGCGATGAAATTGTTTGCAGGAGACGAAAATACCTCAGATGTATAAAGTAGTACCGAAGAGAGCTGAAAAAAATCTGTTAATCTTGATGGGACGTGGATTAATGAAGGTTATATAGCACCAAATATGTGGCAAGACAAAAATACAAGCAGTGTTCGCCAAGCTTTCGTAGAAGGCTTATCAACGGGCATTAAGGTACCTTCAGGAAAGCGAAAGAGGCTAATAATCGTCCATACTGGAAGCGAAAAGGGATTTTTAAAAAAATGTTGTTAACCTTTCAGTCCTCCCATACGGGAGATTACGACGAGGATATTAATTTGGATATTTTTGAAGACTATTTTGGTTAAACTATAAAATTTCTTCCGGCTGATTCAGTGGTAGTTATGGATAACGTAAGCTATCAGTCACAACGCATAGAGAAGACTCCAACTTCATCCTGGAGAAGGCAGGAATTTATTGACTAGTTCACCTAAAAAGATACTGAATTTGAAGATAATTTGATAAAAAAGAAACTTTTACATATAGCAAATTTATACAAACATCGTTTTATGAAATGTGCCATAGAAGATATAGCAGCAAAACATGGTGCAACTGTGGTACGCATATCATTGCGAGCTAAATTATATAGAACTTATGTGGGCGCAAGTGAGAAGGATCTGTAGCCAGACATAACACGACATTCAAAATCAAAGCACTTGAGCCGTTTATGAAGCCATTGAGGAAGTAACACCAGAAAACTCGAGAAAAGCAGTCCAGCGTGTCATTAAACAAGAGGATAAAAGGTTAGAGTCCTGACTACTTGATAGATCAGACCGTCGACCCGTTAATTATAACATTAAGAGGAGATGACAGTTCCTCAGATGACGAAGAGTATTCTGATTTTTTATAATCTTATTTCTGTATAATATATTTTTTGTATGTTTAATCAAAAATAAGGGTACCTAGTACTAAGTAAAATTCTTCCCTTTTTACAAGTATCCTACCTGCACGTCTTTGATGCACCATTTTCAGTGTTATTGAATAGGTAACAATAGCTAAAACCCATTAATTGCCCCAAACTCGGGTGGTATTATCTCCAATTGATAAAAATGGAGTCAAGTTGATTGACTCATTACTTCCCACACTTTACGGTGATAGATACCAGTTTATATTTTTTCATTGCACGAAGCTATAGTCTGAAGTCCCGTTGCAACCAAATCATCGCACGCACGCTCGCAAAAAAAAACATCTATCACAAAAGCTCTCGTAAATAGTTTCTTGCATCTCTCTCCGTAGGAATTAGCATGACACAGTTTTTATTCTGCAATCTTCAACTGGTGTCCTAATCACATGGCATGCCGACTTTCCGATATTTAAAAACCGATTATATTATCAGTATCGATCTTTAAAGTGTTCCGGTTCCACAACCCCCACCCCAAAACTACCCTATTTTAACCCCTTCTAAAAAAATTTAGAGAACGATCAGGAACCCTCTAGTCGCCTAAAAACGAAGTTTGAGTGGTTTTGGTGTTTTTAGATTTTTTATTATTTCTCCGCCGCCATTGGCCCTTGGCTTCTATAATAGGCAACGACCTGAAAACATGTACTATGACGTTAGGTCTATCTTTCACAGGTCAATGGACCGCTAATTATGAGTATGACATAAATATTTCAGTTTTACAACCCCCCCCCCCCCCGACCGCCCCAATTCCACCCCCACTCAAAAGAAGCAGAAAATGATCAAGAACCCCTAAAACACCTAAAAACAAAGTTTGAGCTGTTTTTATGTTTTAGTTTTTTTAATATTTCTCCACCGCCACTGACATGACTTTTCTAAGACATACGCGCTTTCCATCCTTGCCGCGGTAGTAATAATGTATCAAAATTCATACATACATACAATACATCACAAATTCTAAGTCCCTTGGTTTCTATAATAAGCAAGCCAATGTTCGGATGGACCTAAAAAAGTGTATTATGTCGCTAGGTTTTTCATGCACAAGTCAATGGATGGCCCATTATGAATACAACAAATTTTTCAGTTTTACAACCCACCACCCCCCAACCACTCCAAATCCACCCCCACCCAAAAAAAAGTAGAAAATGATCAGGAACCCCTAAAACGCCTAAAAACGATTTGAGGAATATTTGAAAATTTTTGTTTTTTGCTAATTACTCCGCCCCTCGTACGATTTCCAAAATTATAGGAACATTACCTACTACGACCCCACAACATATCGCTGCCCAAATTTCATCACAATCCATGTAGCGGTTACTGAGATTACGACGTTAGAGACAGACAGACCGACAGACAGACAGACCGACAGACAGACAGACAGACCGACGAAAATGGTTAACGTGGATTTTCGTTATGTAGATATCATGAAACGCCCAAAAAGCGTATTATCTCGGAATCGAAAATGTTCGCGATCACAATACTCCCCTCGCCTATCGGCGTGGGAAGTAAAAGGGAAGAATTTTGCAAAGAAATCAATGGCGAACAATGAAAAATGGTTCAAATATTCGCTGAGTCACTCTGTAATCGCTTTGCATACTTAGCGAACCTTTATTGCTCTACATATACCTTTCTGAAATGCACTATAGATGAATACGCAGTACACTTCTTGTCTTTCTACGATATCACTCACTATTACCATACGCGCACTATTTACACATTTAAAATACGTCCTCTCTTTCATCTTTGGGGGCGACTAACTTTAGAGAAATGGTATTTTTCCCAAATATTTACTTACAATTAACTTCATGTTCTCAAGCACAAGTGTTCCAGATTGGCTATTTTGCAATAAACTGAGCCGGTAACGGGAGAACCGATTTATATACGGAACCGGACAGTTTCCGGTGTCTCCTTAACAATTTACTTCCACTTTCTTTCTGAATGCATAGAAAAAATCGATTATATTTCTTATCTGATTAAAGCGTGACGTTCGGTTAGGTGAGTAAAAAGAGAGAGGTGGAGAAAGAGAAAGAATTAAGTCGCACCGTCCTACTAGCCCGATGGTTTTGATTCTGGGTTGATTGATTTTTGTCATTAACAGCGCAAATCCCGCCTCATACAATAGGCGTCGTTGGGTGGGGTAAGGGGGGCACTTGCCCCATGAAATCGATAGCATTTTCTCTTTAACTACGTTCTCCCAAATTGCTAAACTATCTCCGAACAGTGATGTTAACACTCCAAACGTACTTTTCCCTATGCCAACTTGAAAATTTCCCTACATTTCCCTACGTAACTATTTCTGTGTTTTTTATAAATGTTTTGTCGTTTTGTGTATGACTTACCAACAACCACAGACACACAGAGCGATGACAAGTGAAGAGTTGTACACTATTTGCTAATAAAATCCGATAGAAAAATGGCCGTCCCGTGCCTAAGCACGTTCTAGGTCATGGTCTTCCTTTCCATTTGTAAATATAGGAGAATAGCCTAGACGGCCATTTTTTTTGCGGACTTGTTCTCAAATACATTTTTACGACTGTTGTACAAATGGTGTTGAGGCCTATTGCATTTTTTGCACAACTAGGTTTCTGAATACCATATTATTTTTGGTCTGCTATAATAATAACAAAGATAATTTATTAAAATACATGTATTACAAAAAACAAGGTAATATTCTCACTCACATTCTCTCAAGCACAGAATCTCATGAGCCGCGAGCACACAGAACTAAAAACTACCTTGACATTTGCCCTTTCACTAATTTCAAGTTCTGTGCATTGGCACGTGTCCGCGTTAGTTGAGACGGTGTTGTACGTTGTACCCTGAAGATAAAAATTTCCCTACAAAATAGAATTTCTCAAATTTCTGTCCCTTTTTCCCTATCATCTGTTTTTAAGACGATTTTTCCCTACGAATAGGGAATTTCCCTACGAATTAACATCACTGTCTCCGAAGCTTTGGACATTTTTTTACGAAATGTGAATTCTTCAGATAGGGTATCAATAATCCGTTACCACCCAATGACAAGAAAAAAGGAGCAAACAGACAACCATACTGAAGTTCAGTCTTCATCAGTGGAACCTTCAGAGTAACAACTGAACAGAGGATTAGGGTTCAACTGAACAGTTGTTGCTCTGAGGTGGAACCTCTCAACAGATACTTTTCTTTGACTCAGTTGATTTCAATGGCGGTTCCAAGGAGGGGCCCCGAGAAAATAAATATATGTTCTGATACCACCATGCCCCCCCCCCTCCCCCCCCAAATCCAGTCCTGAAACCGCCCCCACTTGATTTGGGCTTATATGCCCAAATCTTTTGAAACATCCATATGTTCCTGAGACTCACTACAATTTCAAAAAGGTTGTTGCACCAAATTCTAGTCGTTGTTTCAGACGCTTAATGATTATGACTGGATGGTATACAATTCAAAACTTAGGGGTGTCCTGTGCAAATTTTATGTATTTTTTAAACATACTGTTGAAAAGATCTTTGATAATTAACGAAAAGAGTATCAGAAAACATGGATATCTGTGAATTATTCTCAAATCACTCACACTCACACTTTCATCTAAGCTTTCAGAAATGCTTAAAGATACTTTTGACACTTCCACCATCCACTTGTTTGATCAAACGAACGTTTAATATCTCAAGACTGGTAAAAATATGGCTATGGTCTACAACAACTGAAACTAGGCTAACCGGCCTATGCATGATGAGCGCACACCGGTTTGAGCTGTTTTTATATTTTTTGTTTTTTATTATTGCTGGGCCGCCACTGACACGATTTTTCCAAAACATACACGTTTTCCATCTTCGCTGCGGTAGTAATATTGTGTCAAAATTTCGTTAAAATCAAGTGAATAATTTTCGCGTTACGCTATATAGACGCTCCACCCCCCAACCACCCCAAATTCACCCTTACCCAAAAAAATGTAAAATGATCAGGATCCCCTGAAACGTCAAAAAAAGTTTGAAGCGTCTTTATTTTTTTTTTTATTTTACTATTACTGCGCCGCCCCTGACACGATATTTCCAAAACATATGCGTTTTCCATCCTCGCCGCGATAGCAATACTGCGACAAAGTTTCATTGAAATCCATTCCATAACTTTTACGTTACTCAATACAGAACGATTTAAAGCAATATTCCTATGTATTTATCAGTAAATGCTAAGTCTCTTGGTTTCTGGAATAGGCAAGGCAATGTTCGGATGGGCCTAAAAAAGGGTATTATGCCGCTAGGTCCTTCTTTTACAGATCAGTGGATAACCCATTATGAGTAAAACACATTTTTGAGATTTACAATCCCCCACCCCCCAACCACCCCAATTTCACCCCCACCCAAAAAAAAATAGAAAAGGATCAGGAACCCCTAAAGCACCCAAATTTCATCACAATCCATGCAGCGGTTACTGATATTAGGAGGCTAGAAAAACGCGAACAAACAGCCAGACAGACCGACGGAAATGAGTAACATGGATTTTCGTTATGTAGACATCATAAAACGCCCAAAAAGCATGTTATCTCAAAATCGAAAATTTTCGCTATCACAATATTCCCCTCACCTATCGGTGTGGGAAGTAAAAGTGTTACATGTGTACTGCCAAGCTATGTAGTACAAAGTTTCAATGCAAATGTCCTATTTTTTTAGGTGTTCGGATTTCACTTGCGAGTATTATATACCATTTCAAATGTTGAAAAAGTTTATGAAAATTTAAAATGTAACTAACATTATTATTATTATTATTATAAAT
This sequence comes from Callosobruchus maculatus, assembly GCA_951848785.1. Classification (NCBI taxonomy): domain Eukaryota; kingdom Metazoa; phylum Arthropoda; class Insecta; order Coleoptera; family Chrysomelidae; genus Callosobruchus; species Callosobruchus maculatus. The sequence goes on along the minus strand of CATOUR010000073.1, from coordinate 1,110,985 downwards.
GTAGTTTCTGAATGGCAGACACTTAGGCGGCGTCCAATATATTGGCAGAGACTGTTACGCGCAGATATTTGTGGACAGTAAATAATTGACATATTGAAAGAATGTATAATAAATATATCCATTACAAAAATTATTCGTATTACATAATTACTATTTCCTGTCGGTACTAGGAAGTGTCACATAAGAGTAGAACAGGCATGTTAATTGTATACGTAACCTATAGTCTCTCTGTTGTGGTACTTATAATAATAATAAATTCGATGAATCATAAGGTGCTATTGGGCTATTATTACAATATTCGTATGTATTTGTACCAGAAAAATCGAAGTCCCTTGGTTCCTGTAGTAGGCAAGGAAACGTTAGAAAGGAACTAAATAGTATATTATGCTGCTAGGTCTTTCTTTTACAGGCAATGGACAGTCTATTGTGCATACGACCAATTTTTCACTTTTACATCCCCCCAACTACCCCAATTTAACCCTAACCCAAAAAACAAAATAAAATAAAATTTCATTAGAATTTATTGAATAGTTTTCACGTTACAAAATACAACACTATCTAAAGCAATAAATACTCGTATGTACACAGAAAATTCTAAGTCCCTTAGTTTCGATAATAGGCAAGGTAATGTTCATATTGACCTAAAAAGGTGATTTATGTCGCTAACTGTTTCTTCACAAGTCAGTGGATAGTTTGTTATGGTTGCAACAAATTTTTCAATTTTACAACCCACCATCCCCAACCATCCCAATTTCACCCCCAAAAAGTAGAAAATGAACGGGAAACTCTAAATCGCTTAAAAACGAAGTTTGAGCTGTTTTTAAATTTTTGGTTTTTCTATTATTTCTGCGCCGCCACTGGCACGATTTATAAAAACGATACACATTTTCCATCCTCACCATGGTAGTAATACCGTGTGAAAACTTCATTGAAATCAATTCAATAGATTCCTCGTTACACAATACAGAACGATCTAAAACAATACTTGTATGTTTACATACACCAATTCTGTCATTTGATTTTTGTAATATGCAAGGTAATGTTCGGATGGACCTAGAAAGGTTATTTATGTCGCTAGGTCTTCTTTCATAGGTCAGTGGACAGTCTATTATGAATGCAAAAAAAGATTCGATTTTACAACTTCTCACCCCCCGATCACCCCAAATTTTCCTCGCCCAAAAGAAAACTAGAAAATGATCAGGAACACCCAAAACGCCTAAAAACGAAGTTTGAGGAATATTTGAAATTGTTTGTTTTTGCTAATTACTCCGCCGCCCATGGACCGATTTTCAAAATTATAGCAGGATTACCTACTACGACCCCACATCATATTGCCGCCCAAATTTCATCATAATCCATTGAGCGGTCACTAAGATTACGAGGCTAGAAGAACGCCAACAGACAGACCGACGGAAATGAGTGACGCGGATTTTCATTATGTAGACATCATAAAACGCCCAAAAACCGTATCATCTCGAAATCGAAAACGTTCGCGATCACAATAGTTCCCTCACCTATCGGCGTGGAAGTAATTGCTGGCAAATCACGAATCGCATAGTGTGTACCGACCTTTATCCGCTGCTTGGTGACGTAATATAATCATCAGTAATTATCAAATGAAAATGGGCAATACCTACTTGCAGTCACCGCTATCAATCAGAGCGTATACAAGTAAATTAGTAAATATGTATCAATTTCTTGTGTACACGCTATGCGGATACACTAATTATTGTAGAGACGGTAGGTACCTTCACCTCGGCAATGTATGTCTCGTCGTCTTCTATTTCCTAGCGATCTGATGTAATAAGACACGCTTCTAAAATACCTATTTCATATTATTTTTGTGGTGAGCCTCCCGCAAAGGCTGAAAGCCTATGGGGCTGTAGAAGAACTGCGAGAGGATGAGTGTCGGTGCATGTTAGATTTGAAACGCTGCAGGTTGTAGCTATATTGAGAAACAGATTCCCCGGTAGCTCATTCCTCAGCGTCGAAGTTCTCCAAAGAAGAAATGTTGGTGGAGACTGGTTCGGGGAGTAGGGACCTCGACTTGGTAAGGATGAGCTCGCTGGGCCTCTCTAGTGTTCCTCATTCGGACGGCTTTTGGTGTTATTGTTTGGGAGAGCTCACTCGTGCATCTTCCGTACTAGAATCTGTAAAACATGGACAGGTCATCCACCGTTTTTCGATGTTCCAGGCTGTGGAGGTCCTTTGTGAGGTTGGGTGTATCGATTAGTTTAATTGCTCTCTTCTGGATAGTGTCCAGAAGCTTTACAGAGTGCTTCTATACTGTGTCACAGCTAAAATTTGCCACTCACCTCATCTCTGAAGTGATAACAAAAAATCAAAATCGCCGTGACTCTAATCAGAAACAATAGCGGCAAATAGAATGCTTATTTTTCACAGCCTACTGACTATTGGCTGATTTCCAAAATCGGTTAAAAAAAATTTATCAAAGGAAAACTACCAGCGACTGTTGCTAGTAGTAGAATAACTATATCTTCGGAATAAATTTGCACATTCAATACCATAAAAAAGTATTCGTTTCCGTAAGTCAAAAGTAACGATACTTCTTACTGGAACCCTTCAAATTCTTTAGTAGGTGCCTCTACTTATTAGCAAAATCGCAAAAAATGAAAGCTGAATTGCAGTCTGATTGAATCATTATAAAACATGATTTGGTTGGTATAAAAAAATAAATGAAATAAACACAGTTACAACATGGAGTAATAAATAATTCTAGCAATCGTTTCAATAGATGCTCAGTATGCTCCAGTTAGAGATACCCTTACTTTTGACTTAACGGAAATGACTAATTTTTTATCCCATTCAATGTGAAAATTCATTCTGAACATGTTAGACTGTAAGGAAAAATCGCTGGCAGTTTTCCTTTTGTTTCAAAATTTTTAATAATTTTGAAAAGTTGTTAAGCTCTAGTATATCTCAATAGCTGGTAGGCTGTAAAAAGCACTTCTGTCATACTCCAGCTTCTCATTAACATTAGGTATCTGTTGTCTCCGGTTAGAGATAATGTGTAGTAAGGAATTTTCATGATTTTGCCTCATTAGTCTATAGTTCGTTTACATTTTTCTATTAAGTTAGAGTTGGTTTCTTCCGACTTACCGTTTATTTTCCATGGTCTACTAAATTGCTTACACGTAGGGAAATTGAAAAACACCGACCTGACTGGAAATTTGAAATAAACTTAAAACCAAAAAAAATAACTATTGAGAGTGCTATATCGTTAGAAAATAGGCATTCCCATTAAAAAAAATCAAGCTATCTGTGATTGAAGTTTCCTTAATTGATCTACTGATCTCTGCAACTACACAAAGAGTTCAAGTTTAACTGTCTGACTCAAATTAACGCATTTCATACTTAGTCATACCACAAAATCATGGCCTTCTAAGCTTTATAATCACTTCGACATTCAACTTTTTTTCTGATACCTACTTATACCAAAAATGGTGATTTGCGCTTAAACGGTTCCTTTAAAGTTCCATGTACGATACATAAAATCGGACTAGAATTCACCAAGGAATCCAAATATGCAATAACATATAGGGGATCCCATTCAAAAGAATGTAAGTTTGATAATGAATTACCCTGTATAAAAGTAAAAATTTAAGTGAATGATCAAGTGACAGATTTCTGATATATGTTTTGTAAGCCGACAATCTTCCGTCCACTCACTATTGGCCCACCCTGTATATCACAAAAACTCAATAGTTTTGTAAACCATGCAACCCTTTTTCTAACCACCCTTTTAACTTATTAGCCAATTACTCTATTACTCAATGTGTTGACTGCTCCTCACCACCCACCATGAACGGGTTGTACAGCGTAAGACGCAGATATTTTCAAATTATCGGCAACTGGCTAACAAAGATGTAATAGAGGAATAACGGTTCCGAGATTGCACAAGTCTCTTGCAGTGGTATGCCCTCGGGTATGCCCGTCTAGGTAAAAGCATGTACCGTTTGCTAAACGTTACAAATTTCAATGAAAGTAAACTAGGATAAAATGTTGCAGAACATCGCTGCTGGCAGCTACCAGGTAGTCGATTACTTCCTACAACAGCGGCGGGACATGTGCTTTTCATATTATATAAATATAATGTCATTACAGAAAGCAAACATGCTTATCTAAGTAATCAAACAACTGAAACTGCTTGTTCACATGTTATAAACTACATAGGCTCTGAGATGGATAAAAATAATATTGATGTCGGTGTGTTATTTGACTTATCGCTTGCGTTTGACACAGTACAAGTAAATGTTTTGTCATCTAACTTACAGAATTCTGGTATTAGAGGGAACACTTTGACATGGATATTGTCGTTTGTTAGAAACCGTAAATTAGTCGTCAAAGTCAAAGATACTCTCTCGAATGACTATAATCTTAAATTTGGTGTACCACGGGGTTCGGTACTGGGACCACTAATTTTTTTGCTGTATATTAATGATGTACCATCTTATTTACCTGACGCCTATGTAACACTTTTTGCGGATGATACCTCGGCTGTGGTTTCAGCACCGAACTCTGCAGGTATTAGTCGTAAAGTAACACAGTCTCCTCTTTTTTCAACTATTGTCATAAAAATAGGTTAATACTTAATCTCAAAAAACTGATTTCATGAATTTTTTTATTAGAAAAGATACGCTGAACGATCGGACTATTACATTAAATAATGGTGATGACATTAACTTTTCTAATGAAGTTAGGTTTTTAGGTGTTTGGTTGGATTGTAGACTAAACTGGGATGTGCACGTAAGTCGCATATGTTCAAAGATAAACAGTGCCATATTTGCCACGTCTTCTCTAAGAAGTAGTCATCCTAAAGAATATTTGCTTTATGTGTACTTTTCTCTTATATATTCACATATACAATATAATGTCATCCTTTGGGGAAGTGCTATGAATTCTAAACGTGTTTTCATTTGCCAGAAAAGGGCTATACGACTCATTTTTAATGTACGTGTTGATACGTCATGTAAGCCACTTTTTATTGAACATGGTATATTAACTTTACCCTGCATCTATATCTTCAAATCTTTGTTGTATGTGAAGCAAAATATTAACAAGATGTCAACCATATCAGGCACTCATAACTATCACACTAGACATGGTTTTCTGGTACTATCGATAGTTCTACGCCACGTAAAATGTGCGTTGCTAGGAAAACCCTGCTTTATTGGTCGCTTTTATAATTTGCCGTCACACGGTATGGTACGTTTTTATCGTTACGGTAAAATGAGAAAGCAAAATGTACAGGACTATAATATGGAGATGCTTTTAATTTACCGTCGACGGTAACGGCATGCCGTGAAAGTCATCATCAAACGTTATGCCGTGCCGTCGTCGTAGCTGTCTTAGCTCCCTATCGGGCCGCCGAGCGGCAGAAGCCTGTTTGCAGCAAGTATGCATGTATTGTGACAAACAAAATGGCGTTTAAGTACGACATAATAACTTTGTTGGAACTCGTTGAAGCTAGGCCCTGTATTAGGGATAAATCTATATCAAAATTTAAAGACCGAATTGTAATGACCGAAAATAATGAAAAGTTTTCATTGACATCCGGAAGTAATTGAAAAACTTCTCTGGATTTTTTTGAGTTTCTCAAAAAGAGTGTAGTACGATCCTTCGAGGTATTTTACTTTTAGCAACGGGTGTCTCCAATATCTGCTTGTGATTTGTCTCTTTACGTCTTAAATACAACAAATAAAGAAGAAGTAACCGCCGTTTGTCCATGACTGATCACTGACTGAAGCAAACTGAAACGATTGTATCGTGGAATTATAAAAGCTCTTCCGACGGTTCATACCACAGCAGTATTCCACGGCACGGCACGACCTACAAGATTATCGTGCCGTGCCGTGCAACGGAAAATTATAAAAGCGACCATGCGTTGGCGTCCGTTATGTGCCCCCAGAAAAAACCTGGACTCGTCGGAGAAGGCCGTCTGATGCCACTCAGCCACTTCTTGTTGTTCTTGGCACCAATCTAACCGTTGGCGACGATGACTTATAGTGAGTGGAAGCACTAGATGCGGACGATATATGATATTTAAGCCCATTTCACTCAATCGGTGGTACACCGTGCGGATTCGAATGGGCCTCCCTATAGCTGCATACCAAGCGTCAGCAACAGCTCGAGTGGATCGCATTCTGTCTCGAAGGGCCAGTAGTCATAGATGACGATCTTGCCGGTCTGCAGTGCTACTACGTGCTTCAGCACCTCTAGCTCGCTTCATTCGCCCTTCTGCGATCCATGCGCGCCATGCTGCTAAAACTGATGTAGCCATGCTACGCCCGATGGTTACAGCAATTGCTCTCAAAGAAGCACCACGTTCTCGTTGGCCTACAATCCGACCCCGTTCAAAGGGGCTTAGCTGCGTAAGCTGGAGCTGTCGTTTTCTAGAGGGCATCTTCATACAGCCAACTAGTCTCTCGCCACATTTGCAACAGATATCATCGTTTTTGAATCGACAAAAATCCATGCTTTGTTTTTACTTGTCTAGAGTTTTTATAGGTGCCATGTAGGAAAATAGCGTCTGAATGAACAAAAAGTGTTACATGTGTACTAGAGATGGTACTGCAGAGCTGTGTATATATTTTCAATGCAAATATCCCTTTTTTTTTAGGTGTACGGATTTCACTTGCGAGTAGTATATATATTGAATTTTTTGTGAATCGCGAAGAACTCGTATCAGTATGTTGCTTAAATTTCCCAAAATTTTGAGGTTCGATAACACATACGTGAGTGTTTAAGCATTCAAAATTCTCTAACTATTGTTTCTCTAATTCATACTGAGATCTAAAATCAACCAAAAAGATGTTGAGGTATTGAGTTCCTTTTCAATTTCTTCTTTCTCTGTGTAGCTAGATCAGTGCTTAGATGGTATACTAGAAAGTTGAAACAATATCCAAATAACTTATATATTCGGAGCATTGAGTGTATTGAATCGTTATAGTATACATATAATGACATTAAATTGTGTGTCTCATTGTAATTGGAGAACATAGTGTCACAATATTAACAGTAATTGAATGTAACCATTCTAAGTGTCACTGAATTAAGATTTACGATATCGAGATCTCCGCACATTCAGCTCAATAATTATGTTAGTATGGGAGGCTCATGCGTCTTTAGCATCAAGATGTAATGCATACAGGGTGTCGCTTAATTAAAGGTACACAGCGAAATTGCAGATTATTTGGGTAAATATTGAGATTTAACAAAACATGAATCGGCCTTAAGATGCTCCCCCACTTTAGACGAAGCGTCGCGGACGGAAGCGTTGCGAAGCGAAGCGTCATTAAGCTGATGTCTGCGCACTGGGGCGAAGCTTGGCGTCACGTCTCGAATGGCGCGACGCGAATTTTACTTGTTTCAGCAGTTGAACGCAGTACGTTACCAAGTGAGATACAATGAGCAGTTCGTCAGACTCTTACTCTTTGTAAAAAGAAGAAAAGGAGAAGAACAAGAAAAATTCTGGGTTCATAACATAAATAAATAAAATTTAAGTCTAAATACTTGGTTTTAAAATGTATACAAAAATAATTAAATTACCTTAGTAATTGATGTCTCTGTATGATAGCCACAGACTGCAATTTAGCGCAGCTTATAGGGTAAAGTCGGGTAAATTGTACCACATTGCACACTTTATCAAATATTTCGCTATTGACTTGATTTGAATTCAACAAAACTATAAATTAGAGTTACTTAACATATTCCTATCAAATTCCGTAACAGAAAAGTTACATAAAGACTGACAGTTTGACATAACAAATGTTTTTTTAAAATGTTGCAAACCGTACAATTTACCCAACTGGTTCGTTAAATTGTACCACCCGGTTCGGTAAATTGTACCATGGCAAAATGCATTAGATGATCGTTGTTGATAGAACAATAGATTCATAATACAATACATTGCAATGAATTAAAATTTTTATTTGTAAAACTTCAACACATAAATCACAAATTAGGAACCGATTGGGTAAAACAAAATATTGTTGTATCAAATAGCTAATACTCAATACTTATTTAACTCAAACACAGAAGTTACAAATATAGTCCCATCGACTGGGAAACGAAGCACAGTTTTCGTGCACCCAATTTGCACAAAATTTCCAGTTTTACAGTTTCTTATTGCTGCCTTCATATCTTGCTCTCACCATTGGCAGTATTTTGTACCCTTGCGAGGCATGACTGAAAAAAATACTGGAATTTGGTAAATTCTACCGGTACGATTTAACAAACTAGGTGGTGGCTCGGTGGTCAGATACAAAGGCTTATCTAAAGTGGTATAATACTTACTACGTAGAGTCGTTTTTCAGAAAAACACAAGTTTTAAGTTTCACGAGAGGCCGCCGTTTACGCGTCCTGGTAACTAATGTTTTGACAACAAGAGGTATCAAAAGAGCAAACTAGATGACGTTAGAGGCTTATAATTTAATAAATATTGAGGTGGTACAATTTAACAACTGGTACAATATACCCGACTTTACCCTACTACTAAATAATGCTAAAAACTGAAATATGAGAGAATTATCAACAAAGTATTTGGATCTTTTCGCCACCTGGTACAGCGCATTGAGGCGAAGCGTCAAGAGAAACGACTCCTAGTTCCGCCTAGTTGATACGAAGAGAATTCGCGCGTCTAACGACGCGCCTTTTGGCTTCGCATCGCCATAGTGTGCATGCTGCCATATAGCCTAATGTAAGTATCTCTGCTGTCAAATCCACAATTTTCTTCGCGCCGCTTTCGTTCGCGAAGCTTCGACTAAGTGCGCGGGCACGTTTAGGGCCGTATGACATGATACCAAATTTGCTATCAAGTTCGCGAACAAATTTGTTGTGAAATTTGTCAACGTGTCATACGGGTTTTTGAGCCAATATATCAGACGAATTTTGATATGACATTTGATATCAAATTATTTATAAAGTGTTCTAAATACTAGCAATTTTGGTATCAGAACTGCGCGTAAAGTGCGCAGAAGAAGAATAATGGAGTTGACACCTGTCAGATTGACTTCAAAAGCAACAAATCGGAACCTATATTTCGGTGTCAACATTTAAAAAGTTGGGACTTTCCTCTTTAGAAGCAACGGCCCTTAAAACGGCATAGCTAATGCACGGTGAATCAGCAGCAAAACAGTACGATTTACGCAGTGGCGTATATAAGGGGGGGCCCGGGGGCCCGCCCCCCCCCCGAAACCAGCCACGCATTCAGTTTTGACGTCTGGGAAGAGGCTGAAGTAGTTGTCAAAAAATATAGTACTGAATAAAATTAGCAGCGACATCAAAAAGTAATCTAATAATAAAGCAAATAAGGGAACTTTAACGATCATAGATGTCTGATTAGGAAGTACATCTTAGTTTCTTTGCTTCAATTTAGAATTGTCATCTATAAAAATAGAAATTTACATTTCTAATATGCATATGTGTTATATACAGGGTGGTCCAATAAGCGCGCGGTGCTCTCTAGCGACCATACCGTACAAATTAGACGAAAATGTTTTAAATAAAAAACTTTTATTTTCAAATGCTCTATATTTAGAAAATAATTAAAAAGATGGTGGACTTTCGGATATACGGGAAGTAGGCATCAACTTCATTATTTTAAATAGAACACCCTCTATATTATTACGTTTTTGAATTCAACATCGATTTTTAGGTCCAGTTTGTTAACCATTGTTTATGTCTGCGAAGCCTATTTTCGAAGTTATTCAGCAATTTTTACAAAATTTGACGTTTGTAGTACTTTACAAGAAAAATTAATATCTCGGAAACTAAACGCGATAGATAGATGCAGTTTTCGGTTTTGAAACAAGCAAGAAATTTATTTGTGTTTCAGTAAGATCATTGTTTCAAAAGAACATTAAATCGATAGACTAGCAGTTTTCAAATTTGAAAAGTTGAAAAGGTTTTTTTTTGCAAATTTTGAGAGGTTTGTCGCCAACCAGCATAATGTCTAAGCATTTGGGGTGGTATTATTGGAAACCACATATTAAACTAATGCTTTCCAAAATTTTCTAAATGAAAATTTGGAAAACCTGTTGGAAAATTTACCACTGGAGTTTTTCAGAATAATGTGGTTACAGTTAGATGGTGCGAAAGCACATTTTAGAATTAGAGACCAAAACACCTGCCCGTTGTTTCATCTGCGAGCCACGCCACCTAGGATTTTTCCAATTCATAATTACAATACCGTAAATATCTTAAAAGCCATCAAAGATAGAACCACATGTGCCCAGATAAAAGTAAAAGAGCATTTAATTTCGCATCCACCGATGTGAAACTTATCATACCGTCCCATTTGAGAAAAAAAGTTTTTAACGTTTTTAACTTTTCAAATTTGAAAATTGCTAGTCTATTGATTAAATGTTCTATTATCTTACAGAAACACAAGTACGTTTCTTGCTTGTTTCAAAACCGAAAACTGCATCTTTCCATCACGTTTAGTTTCCGAGATATTAACTTTTCTTGTAAAGTACTACAAACGTCAAATTTTGTAAAAATAGCTGAATAACTCCGAAAATAGAATTCGTAGACATAAACAATGGTTAACAAGCTGGACCTAAAAATCGATGCTGAATTCAAAAACGTAATAATATACAGTGTGGTCTATTTAAAATGAGAAAGTTGACGCCTACTTCCGGTATATCCGGAAGTCCGCCATCTTTGAAATTATTTTCTAAACGTAGAGCATTTGAAAAGAAACGTTTTTTATTTAAAATATTTTCGTCTAATTTGAACGGTATATCCGCTAAAGAGCACCGCGCACCTATTGGACCACTCTGTATAATTATTTTCGTTAATATTAGGATTATAATACGTCAATATTATACAGTATAAATAAACTTTAATTTTTCCGATGGGCCCCCCCCCCGAAATCGATTCCTATATACGCCACTGGATTTACGATGTCTTCTTCAATTTAGACCATACGATGTTGTCGAGATCTTCCAGCGTGTCTACCACGATGTGGATTCAGACATCATGTGTCTCTAGCTCTTTACACAAGCCAGACAAATCGACGAAGTGCAGGATGAGAACGGTTAGAGAAACGATCGTCATACACTCGCGAAGCCGCAGCGGGAGTTTGACCACACTCACCGTACATTAAAATCATGTCCACCAGTTCATTATTGTTATAAGCGTGCACCATTATTGTTGTTTTCAAAGTCCGATCACCAAGCACCCGAACACTATGCGACAGCAACGCGACGTATGACCCGAGTATGACGAACTGATTGTTTTCTCACATGTACCGCAAACGCGTGGCGCTGTTTTGTTGTGATATGACAATACATGGTCATCTCATTGCCCAGGTAGCAGGGACTGCCTTATCATTGAGGATTTCTTTAGCGGTCAGTATCTTGTTTTCTCTAAATATTTCGTTTATATGTTACCGAGAAAAAACACTCATTTTGGGGAGTACTATCCTCTGTATGAAAAATGTCCCAACTTATGAAACACCCTGTATATTTATTCTGCATTCTAAATTCAATTTAGGCAAATCAAACTTCAATCACATTGCTGCAAGGAATACTGGCATTTCTGCTCCTCTACATTTTGTATTATTGTGGGCCTTCTCATGATTTTTCATTGCTACAAATTCATGTGTCGTCGCTATACATTCCTTTATAATATGTAAAATGAAAATTATAATTCTCATAACATGGAATTTGCTTTGATTGATTGAATAAGCAATACATATTTACGAAATATATGTACACAAGAGCGATAGTAAGGTTAGTGATCCAAAAAAAACTCGTAGGAGTACAACCACAAAATCAAGGTCTGGAGGGGCGAAGAGGTCCTTCTCAGCCACTATTTGATTCATACGTATTGCGACTCACAATGGTATGAATAGAAATAGACCTTAAAATAGACATAGAAATAAAACGACTCTGGAAAAAAAACAAAGTAGTTATTGTCCCTCTCGTTATTAAAGCAAACACATTTACACCACACCAACAACAGTTGGGCCTGGGCATGGCCGACTCTACACTAGGCCGGAGCCTTAGATGTGGCAACGTGGCTTAGCTGTCAAATAGTGGGCCTATAGTTTCAGACTAATTATTACATTTTATATGTATTAGAGTTCATCTGGTTTAATAAATTAAGAAAAAAATGCTTTTTAGAACTACTACTACTAATACCACTTACATCTGATGTCTGGTTCATCATTGTCAGACACTACAAAATGAAAATAAAGCAACCTGTTTCCTGCTACCACTTCCACTTCCACTTAAATGAACACTCAATTTACTTTGTAAATTGTCACTTGAGCTAGAAAAATTCACTTATAGGTCACTGTGAAGCCATTCTTGCTGGTCTTGATTCCCTTTCACTATCAAATCCTTTCATAGGTATGCCCAGATGCATGCCCTCGTTGGCTTGTTCAGATGAGTTCTATTATCTGTATTTTTCTGTGATATTTGGGAGGTCCAGAAAACATTGTAGGTACCACATTGTGCTCTAAAATAGGTCTTATCCTTTGAAATGTCTTGATTCCCTTTCACTATCAAATCCTTTCGTAGGTATGCCCAGATGCATGCCCTCGTTGGCTTGCCCAGATGAGTTCTAGTAACTGTATTTTTCTGTGATATTTGGGAGGTCCAGAAAACATTGTAGGTACCACATTGTGCTCTAAAATAGGTCTTATCCTTTGAAATGTCTTGATTCCCTTTCACTATCAAATCCTTTCGTAGGTATGCCCAGATGCATGCCTCGTTGGCTTGCCCAGATGAGTTCTATTAACTGTATTTTTCTGTGATATTTGGGAGGTCCAGAAAACATTGTATGTACCACATTGTGCTCTAAAATAGTTCTTATCCTTTGAAATGTTTTGATTCCCTTTCACTATCAAATCCTTTCGTAGGTATGCCCAGATGCATGCCTCGTTGGCTTGCCCAGATGAGTTCTATTAACTGTATTTTTCTGTGATATTTGGGAGGTCCAGAAAACATTGTATGTACCACATTGTGCTCTAAAATAGTTCTTATCCTTTGAAATGTCTTGATTCCCTTTCACTATCAAATCCTTTCGTAGGTATGCCCAGATGCATGCCCTCGTTGGCTTGCCGAGATGAGTTCTATTAACTGTATTTTTCTGTGATACTTGGGAGGTCCAGAAAACATTGTAGGTACCACATTGTGCTCTAAAACAGGTCTTATCCTTTGAAATGTTTGTAAAGTATTGTCTTTATTCTTATAAATATAACCAGCCCATACGAGGAATACTGTTCACTTGTGCTGTTCACCCACTTCTGTTTATGTCCTTTACTGGAAGCACAATTGCTAGTACAACCTGGCACTACACACTTTGCAGGCATCTGTTTATCTTTATAGTTTCGTTTGTGCAGGTAAATAATTAGAAACACATTAAAAATCACCTTCCAAACTTATTTTTCACTCTGGAAGATTACACTAATGCCATGACTAATGACTTAGCAACAAACGCAGATTCAGTGTTGCCATATTTCATGCTCCGGCCTAGTGAGTACAGTCGGCCATGGCCTGGGCGAAAAGTTACACAAAACCTTCCAAAAATCTGTAATCGTCAAGACCTGTACCATTGTACGGTCCTTCCTGAATCCAGAATAACAATAGGTCAAGTGATGACTTGTATAAGATATCCTTGAAGCATACCGGAGACGCCACCCGTGGTCAAAGAAAATTGTCTGGTTCAAAGTAACAGTAGTTAAAAGTAAAAGTATGAGATGGGCGAGGCGTATAACAGCTTCACGTCTACGGCTCTCAGCCACTGCTAGCAGCACTAGCGCCATGCCGTGCAATCTCCAGTAAATTTATATACGCCAGGTCGTATTCCTCTTAATAAGGAATGCTCCTATAGATTCTGCTTGCCCTACTTACCTGTACAGGATAGACAAGTGGTCATTAATTACAATCAGTTTTGTATTCCTACGTTGTCTTGCGGTATCCGAACGTTGCACTACGCTTTAAGCCGCGTACAGACCAGATTTCCAACGCTAGGCAACGGCACATGTGAACTATGTTGAAACGCGTTGGTTTTGATGTGTCCGGCGGCGGCCAATCGAAGCCAACGCTTCCCAACGGGAACGCTGGCATTAGAGAGATTTTGAGCCACTGAAAGTTGGGACGACGCTATCAGTAAAACATTATTCTGAGCATGCGCAGTGTTTTTCAAATAACGGATAAGCGTGTGCCTTGTGTACAGTTTCTGTAACCGAAATCTGTGACGTGTATCGCTGCGTTATTTGACAATTGACATTAACAATTATTGGACCTATTTGATTTTAACTTAACCTCACATTATGATCGATTTGGTCGGAAATGTTTAAGAAATGTTACGTGCAATAAGTAAACATCACAATCAGAAAATAGATCACATTACAAGTAAAATAAAAAATAGGTTTTTCAGGATCCCCGAAGCATGACATTTCAGACTTCACTACCATAGTTCAGTCCCATGATGATTACAGGCTGTTGCCGGAGACGCCTAACTTCGTAGCGTTCATTGGATAATACTGTCAAATAAAATTGTCGGAAGAAAACCTGATCCTTTTGTACAATGACAAACCACAAAATAAGTATTGTTGCTATCAAAATCGTCACCGTTCTTTTCTCATTGCCGCATAATGTTTTAGACCTGGCAATACCGCACGTAATCATATCGTACCGTAAACTTCCGTAGCTAACGTACAGCTTTATCGGTTATTCGCCGACTCGGTTATTTCGGGAGAACTGCGCATGCCACAAATAGCCGATAACGTGCAATAACGTCAGGAAACGGACGTCAAAAAACTCTCTATTGGCCAGCGTTCGGTAGTCGAGCGGTAACAACAAAGAGATGCTTGTTGGTGTCGAATTTGATGTGGACGCGATTTCAGATCATTTTCAGATTTTAGTCGTTGGAAAACATTTGTTCTGTGCGTACGCTTTATTATTATTATTATTTTGATGTGAAGTGGACCGAAGCGTTTGAAAATGATTGAAATTTATAGGGATAATCTAATCCTATTTAATGCGACCCTACTAATTCACAATTTGAATTGGCCCGGTCTGCGCCTTCGTTTTTTATTTATTTTTCTTTTTTTTGAGTAAATTATGTAAAACGAGAAATCGTGCACCCGCTTACAGTAGATCATTATCACTCTCGCTCGATGATATCCCCAAATAAAAAAAATTAGTCAAGTTGATTGACTTAGTACTTCCCACACATTACGCTGATACCAGTTTATTATTTTTCCATATAGCATGAAGCTGTAGTCTGAGATCGCCTTGCAACCAAACCATCGCCCTCTCGCCTGCAGAAAAGTGGGTTATGCCACTTGGTCTTTCTTTCACAGATCAATCGACGGCCTACTCGTGTTATACATACTCCAAATTTTTTAGGTTTAGAATCCCTCGCCCCCCAACTATCCCAATTTCACCCCCACCCAAAAAAAGTAAAAAATCATCAGGAACCCCTAAAGCGCCTAAAAGTGAAGTTTGAGCTGTCTTTATAACGAGCTAAAGTAATACTCGTAAGTATACATCAGCAAATTCAAGAATTCAGTAAATTGTATGTCCCTTGGTTTCTGCAATAAGGAAGGCAATGTGCGGGTGGACCTGAAATAGTGTCTTTCTCTATTAGGACAATGGACAGTCTATTATGAATACAACAAATTTTTTAGCTTCACATTCCTCCAAGCCTCAACCATCCCACTTTCACTTCGCCCAAAAAAAAGTAAAAAATGATCTAGAGCCCCCAACATACCTAAAAGCGAAGCTTGAGTAATATTTGGAATCTTCAGTTTTTTGTTAATCATACCGCCGCCCATGCACTGATTACCAAAATTATAGCAACATCACCTACTACAACCCCATAGCATATCTCTACCCAAATTTTATCATATGCATGTAGCGGGTACCTACTGAGATTACGTGGCTACAAAAACCTCAACAGATCGACAGACAGACAGACCGACGGAAATGAGTGACGTGGATGTTCATTATGTTCAAAATCGCAAATTTTTGTTATCACAATACTTCCCTGACCTATCGGTGTGGGAAGTAAAAATTAAAAACAACGAACCGCAACCAACGGTCTCCAATGCAACACTAACAATTCGGTATGAACGATATTCTCAAATTCTTCCCAAAGCTTTCCGAATTCAACGCCAATGACAGCATATGGCATTGGTCTACATTGAAAATTCTGTCTGTACGCGCCTTTAGAAGAGAATCTGCATAATACCCAGCCTTTTCCTATTATTTAAGGGTCTAGGGATACAGCGCAAAATTGAGAATCCAAGAAAATACGTATTCTCGTGTTAGCGAGGAGGCGTGACCGCCTGTTCCCTTTCTCCATTATGTCTGTCTAAAATGAGATGAGGTAAGTCCAAAAGTCCAAAGGTAAAGTCAAAAGGCCCAGATGTATGGTCCAAAGGTCGCCATAAAATGAACTTCGCATTTAGATACTCCTGACGTTACCTTGGTTATTAAATTACAGAGATTTGAAGATACATGACAGTCCAAAGGTGACTTTCTACTGAATGCGGTGGCACCCCAAACCATCAAACCAATAGGACGGTGTACATGGCGCTCAACAGCAAACTGGAGATCACGTCGTTCACCCCGCCGTCATCTTACGCGTTGGCGTCCGTCATGTGCCTTCAGACAAAACCTGGACTCATCGGAGAAAGCCATCTGATACCACTGAGCTTGCCATTGTCGGTGTTCTTGGCACCAATCTAACCGTTGGCGACGATGATTTGTAATGTGTGGAAGCACTAGATGCAGACGATATGACCCCATTTCACTCAAACTGTGGTACACCGTGCGGATTCAAATGGGCTTCCCTATAGCTGTATACCAAGCGTCAGCAACAGCTCAAGTGCACTCTAAAAATTGTTTTGTAAAATTACTAACAAAATCGTAGGTTATTTAGTGCCACCAATTTTGTTAGTAATATTACAAATCTGATTTGTAATTTCATTTAGCAATTTTCTAATATTGTAAATTCGCAAAAACGCATTTTTGTAATATCACAACATTTGTCTGTGATTTAACATGATAATTTGTAAGATTATTATGCGATTTTACACAGTTTTAAGGATATCATATTGTTTTTTTAATATATGTTTTGTACGATATGTAATTTCACATAATTTACTTGTAATATCACTAGATTATATTGTAAAACCATTATACGTTTTATAACAATTTTTTTAATGACTTATTTTGTAATTTTACCTCATTTTATAAAACGACTTTGTAGTCTTACAAAAAACCTATTATAATAGGTTTTAAGAAAAGGCTGTCATTATAAACATATTTTTATTATATGTATGAAATTAAGGTAACACAACATCAAAATTCTATACCAACACAAAATAGAAAATCAACTGTTTCAGTCTTATCGGCTGACAAAAAGGCATATTATATCAGCTTGTTGGCCAGGCAAACAGCTAGTTAACGTGCCATCAGTTTATTAATAAAATATATTACTGTTTTTCTACATGGGAGTGTGACCCAAAGTCAAAGTTAAGATGCACTTTAATATAATATGCTTGAGTCATTTCCAAAGTTACCGAAACATTTTTTTGGATTAATCCGGTTAGAATTGAAATATATGACAAATAGTAATTTTATTGCTTCTTCAAAGGAACTTCCATTGATGAGCTGGATCTTTTCATTGTAAATGGAAATTTTCTTTTTCCCTTCTTCATCTGAAATTAAAGAAAATATTGTTCTTAAAGTAAAGTAAATATTATGATTCGAAAACTTTTTCATTAATTAACCATATCATATCGAAGAAAAATAAAAATGAATGCATCCCTAAATAAATTTGGTGTACAGGATGGCCATATTTCCAAGATGGCGGCTTACCTTGTTTAAATGCACTTTGTATTCATTTTATCCAATGAATCTTCAAACTTCAAACACAAATAGCACCACTACGCGTTAAATACCGGCACTTCCAAAACAAAATCCATAAAATAACGACCCGTCCGCTGTTTCTCTATTCACACAAGCTGATTCTTTTCGCCCGCCAGTGCTACCTTTCATCGGCAACGCGTAATCTGTACTGAGGGCAAGTGGCCATATAAAGCGTTTCAGTCAAATTGCCATTGATACCAACCTAAGAAATCAATTATTTTACTAACATTATTGAAGTATTTTTCTAAAATAATTATAAATTCACAAAAGAAATTGTAAAAAAACAAACATTTTGTATAATGGCAATTATCTTGTAATTTTGTCTTACAAAAATGCAACACAGTTTTGTAATTTTACAAATATTTTGTGAAAAAATGAATTATTTGTATTTTTTCTGTAAAATGCTCAACCATTTTTAGAAAATTGAGTAAATCTACAAAACTATTGTATTTTTGTTAAACTTTACTGTGGTTTTACAACATGACATAGTAAAATCGCTCCAATAATGCTTGTAATTGTTTTGTAAAAATACCCACGTTTTTTTGCAGTGTGGATCGCATTCTGTCTTGGAGGGCCAATAGTCGATCAATGACGATCCCTCCGGTCTGTAGTTCTTCTACGTGCTCCAGAACCTCTAGCTCGCTGCATTCGCTGTTCTGCGATCCACGCGCGCCATGTTGCTACAACTGTAGCCACGCCACGCTCTATGGTTACAACGACTGCTCTGAAAGAAGCACCACGTTCTCGTTGGCCTACAATCCGACTCCGTTCAAAGGGGCTTAACTGCGTAAGTTGGGGCTGTCGTCTTCTAGGGGGGCATCTTTATACAACCAATTCATCTCTTTCACACAACTGGTCTCTGGCATTTGCAACTTGACGGATGTGATCGTTTTTGAATCGACAAAAAGCTATTCTTTGTTTTTACACGTCTAGAGCTTTTTAGAGATGCCATGTAGGTAAATAGCGTCCGAATGAACAAAAAGTGCTATATTTGTACTAGGGATGGTACTGTCAAGCTGTGTACAAATTGTCAATAAAAATATTCCATTTTTTTCTAGGTGTTCGGATTTCACTTGCGAGTTATATATTTATTAATACATTAATTATTGCTCCTGTGACACGAAACTTGTTAAAGTTGATTTCCTGAGTCTAAAAGACAACCAAATAATACGTGGAAAGGTGGTAGAAATATTTTTTAGTATACCGTTAGTTTTTGTCCATCTGTACAGGTCTTAAATAAAACGGATTTTGACCAGGCTGGCATAATTTATTATCAAATAGTAAAATATGGTGAATGCTGTGACCATTGTAAATAGTAAAATATTATACTACTCGCAAATGAAATCCGAACACCTAGAAAAATAGGACATTTGCATTGAAACGTTGTACATAGCTTGGCAGTGCTATCTCTACTACACAAGTAACACGTTTTGTTCATTCAGATGCTATTTACCTACATGGCACCTCTAAAAAGCTCGAGATGTGTAAAAACAAAGCATAATGGCTTTTTGTCTGTTCAAAAACGATATGACAATATCTGTTGCAAATGTGGCGAGAAACTAATTGGTTGTGTAAAGATGCCCCCTAGAAGACAACAGCCCCAGTTTTCGTAGTTAAGCCCCTTTGAACGGAGTCGGATTGTAGGCCGACGAGAACGTGGTGCTTCCTTTAGAGCAGTTGCTGTAACCATGGGGCGTAGCGTGGTTACAGTTGCTGCAGCATGGCGCGCATAAATCGCAGAAGGGAGAATGCAGCGAGCCAGAGGTTCTGGAGCACTTAAAAGAACTATAGACCGGCAAGATGGTCATCTACACTCGAGCTGTTGCTGACGCTTGGTATGCAGCGATGGGCTTAGGATCATATCGTCCACATCTAGTGTTTCCATTCACTGCAACTCATCGTCGCCAACGGTTAGATTGCTGCCAAGAACATCGACATTGGCATCTGAGCATGCCTTTTTCGACGAGTCCAGGTTTTGTCTGGGGGCACATGATGAACACCAGCGCCTTTAAGACGACGACGGGGTGAACTACGAGATCTCCAGTTTGCTGTTGAGCGCCACCATTCTATTTGCTTGATGGGTTGGGGTGCCATTGCATCCAACAGCGAGTTACCTTTACTTGCGAATCGTGGCACAATGGCTGCGCAACGTTATGTAAATGAGCTGTTAAAACCAATTGCCGTAACCATATATCCGAGGCCTCGAAGTGGGTTCCTTCCAGCAAGATAATGCACATCCTCATATTGCAAGGGTATTGATGAGGTACCTACAGGAAGCTGAGGTTAGGGTACTCCCCTGGCCTCCGCGATCACCTGATTTATCGCCAATTGAAGGAGTATGGGATAGGATGGGTCGATACGGGCGATGTATCCAATCCTTCCACCATGCTGGACGAACTGGAACATGCTGTGAGGGCAGCTTGGGAGGCTGTACCTCTAGAGTTTATCAACAACCAGATTACGAGCACGCCGCTTAGGCTGGAGGAGTGCATTCGTCAACATTGAGGGCCCACCCCTCCTGACCTGTTGTTTTTTTATAAACTAATTATGTCAAATCAGTTTGTTTATTATTGTATTTAGTCCTACTGCATTTCATCAAATGCAACCCTTTTTTTTCCTCAGTGTTAGGATTTCACTTTCGAGTAGTATAGTTATGGCAAATGCGGTTACTGGTTTGAAGTTGTCATACATTTTCTGTGTTCTGCTTTTTAATGCTTATCTTAGAACTACTAGCACGAAGGTTGTTGGCTTACTGAAACATAGTTCAAAAATTTCACTTGAACATGGTGGGCAGCCTTGAGGGCTCTATAACGTTAAAACATTTTCACTCAAATGTTGACGTTTATACAGGGTAATTCATATCAAACTTACATTTTTTTTAATATAACCTCCTATATATTGTTGGATATTTGGATTCCTTGGTGAATTCTAGTGTAAGTACATGGATCTCTAAACCAACAGTTTAGGCGAAAATCACGATTTTTGGTAAAAATAGGGGTCAGAAAAAAATTGAATATCGCAACGACTATAAAACTTAGAATGATGTGACTGCGGTGCAACTAAGCATGAAATGCGTTACCTTAGATCAGACGGTCAAATTTCAATCCTTTTTGTACTTGAAGAAATCAGTAGATTAATTATTAAGGAAACTCCAATCACAGGTAACTTGATTTTTTCAAATGGGAATGCTTATTTTTATTTATAGGGTGAAATGTAAAACTTCATTACCTTTCTAACGATGTACGATTCCCAATATCAATCTTTTTCAGTTTTCATAGTATTTTAAATCTTCGGTCGAACCGGTGTTCATTTTTCCTTCGCATAAGCAACCTAGCAGGCCATGAAAAATAATCAGCTGTAATCGGAGACAAGAGCGGTAAAAGAAGAAGCACAGCATAAGAAGCTTGTGTATGACAAGTGTTTTTTTTTTTTCAGTGGCTACTAACTATTGGTTGCATTCAGCAGAAACATCGGGAGCCGCTACTTTTGTAGCCGCTACATTTCAACAGTTGGCGTTCTGCTGAGAAGCATTATTTGTACGACTGTCAAATGAGTGGTCACATTTGAGGTTATTAAAAATAAAAGAGGTATGTCAAATTTTCTTTCTTTTAAATATGACAACATAACCTATAACACAAGTGTCATAACATGTGACACTCGCAAGGTCAAAAGTAGCTTATTCCGCTCCGCTCCAAGTGAGCGTACTTTTCTATCGCTACAAAAAATGGCGACCGCTGGAGCGGCAGCTGCTAGGTAGCGCACGCGTTCAGTACAAAAATTTGGTAGCTGCTCCGCAACTGTTGAGTCTGCTGAATGCACCATTGTGATCTACTAAAACTTGACAACTCTCCAAGACGATAGAAAATTTAGGAACAAAAGGAAAACTACTACTCACTGTTGGCACACCCTGTATAAAAAATCGTGCTAACAGTTCTAAGATGAATATTAAAAAAATGTCTCAAATGACTGAGTTCTTTCCACGCATTCTTTTTTAATCGATTAACCTCAAATTATAAAGATTTGTCCTTACCTGACAGTGTCCAGTAACAGCAGGGATCACAATGCAGTGTAATGGCGTAACTTCCTAGGGGCTAGGCGGGGCGGTGCCCCGGGACCCTCGATCTCAGGGGGCCCTCGAGTCCTTACCAGAAATCTCGATCGAACTGAACTTTTGCAAATTTCTCAAATTTTCAAAATGAGTATGACAGGTTGTAACCCGACTTTAATCATGACAACTCAGTTGAGAGAAATTCAAAAGTTATGTCTAGGGCGGCGATTGCAAATTGCAGCGATGGTCAAGTATTCTTAATCCATGATATGAAAATTGCAGCGGCTGGTCATTTTTCCATTTCAGGTAAACATGGAAAATGCAGCGGACGACACTCTGTTAGGGATAGATGAGATAGTAGTTACTTATTTTCGCCGTTTCTAGATAATTCCCGATTATGGGAGAAAGCTAGAGCTTAAATGTGTTTCTTTTTTGAATCTCAGAATAGGTTTACTCAATGAAAATAGGATAATAGGATAAGTAGATTAGAATATGTAAAAAGTGTATGTCATTTTTATGGTGAGAACCTTAGTTAGTAATTATGGTTTTTATGTATATATTTATGTAAGACAATTTAAGAACATGTTTGTACATAATGTTATGTATTATTAACAATTAACAATTTAGAAAAATATAATTTTCGTTCAATGTCGATAGTTTTTGTTTTATTATGAACTTCTCTAACAAAAGAAAAGTAACTAGTTTTCTAAAAAAAACCACACATTGGGTATATTATCACCTTCCGAAAATTGCAAAAAGTATCAAACTTGTCACAATAATTGTTGATATTGGCCAAATTGCCTAAAATAATGGAAATCTGTATCGAAAAATTAACTTTTCTAGTTAAGTTCTAGCATTGATTAAAGTCAATGGTTCTAGTTAGTTAAATAGAGAATTGCAAAATCTCTATAACAATAAGTGCGAATAAAATTTTGGGTTTGTAATTTAAAAAAGTCATTATGATGTCATATAGTTTTCAAGATCACTAACAGAAGTAGGTAAGTAAATGCCACCAAATTGTTGCTTCAGATAAAAATTAATTTGACCTGTCACATAATATTATTTTTATATAATATTTTGCTACACAAATCCAAATTAATTTTTAGAATACCTCCAAACAGGTAGACTACCCCTAATCCACCCCCTGCTGCTACGCTGATAAGCCGATAAGGGATCCTCGCTGCAATTTTCAACATCTTTTATGGTCACATTTGAGATTTATAAGATTATACCGTTATCGCGGCTGCAATTTGCATCCGCCTGTCTGGGGAATTCTTGCTTTATTATTCATCGACGTGCGTTTTATTGTGAATTCTAGTTAATATATATTTTTTTTTCGAGAACGGTTAAAAAATTAATGCTGTGTTAGGAGTAGGTAAGCTGATGTCAATAAACTTTTTTTTTGTGGTCAATATAGTAGTTCAATTTTATTTGATTTTACCACTCACGATTGATGTCCGTTAGGTAAATAAATCGTCTCAAATCAATAGATTTCGGCTACAGCTGATTATGAAATACCGTGAAAGAATGCAAGTCACCTGCAGTAGGTTTGGCTTAACTATTGTGAATTGAATCTCCTAAATAAACTTAAGTCCTCACCGGCAATCGGCGTTTTCTTTGAGAAGCATGGGCGGCGGGACAGAATGTCATGTTTTCGTCAGGAGGTTAATATAGATATTTATTGGAATTTCACATGTACTCTTTCCAATACGCTAGCTCACTTTGCGCCTCTGAAAGGCTTTTAATATGTTTGTCTTTTTATCGTTTAACAAACACTACCTACGATCAGTAGATACGATCAATATACATGCCACTTATTGACAAGAAGTTTTTAAATATTTCATGTTCTAGGATAAGTAAAGCGGTACCTACTTGTTGCAAATGACAGTAATGCAACTAGAACGACAATTCACCAGTGCCACGAGTGTTAGCAATGTTACAATTCCTGTCACTGCTGCAGGAGCTGAAAGGTCATTTAGCAAATTAAAAACAATAAAAAATCAGAAAAAAGAAAAAAAAACGAAATAATATGGGCCAAACTCGACTCCGATATTTATCGCTCCACCTAGTGTTTAGCTACATCCTCACTATGGTGGCTAATTGCTCTTTATTAAACACCTTAAATAAATCCGCTTAGTTTTCTTTTCATCTTTTATTTTTAACGAAAATATTACATGTAAACTAAATTGTGGAACACTCGTATACGGTGTCCCACATAAGAATGCACACTACAGGGATCTCGTAAACCAGAAGATTTACAGAGATGATTAAATTAGATAAAGGTTGCGCCTTGCTGAACCCTACAATATGGCGTTGTAAAAATTTAAAAATTCCGAGTACTTCCGAAGATATAAGGGAAAAATCGAATCTTCCGGGTTTGGTTTTTTATTTTTTTTTAATAATAATAATAATAATAATAATAATAATAATAACCCCCATCGGGTGCTAGAACGTTGTCGTTCGTTTGGGGGCTTAGGAGGTGACTTTTTGACAGGCGAGCTATATAGGTGGATGGCTCATAATGGGCCTTAATGTCATCGTAGAGCTACGACACCAGCAGGGTTCATGGTCAAAAGGTCAGTTCAACCAAGGCTAGCACACTCAGGAAGCTGGGAGCTCGGTACTTACCCTACCTAGCACCAAGCTTCTACCTTTCCCCAAGCTATCCTGACTTCGGTCGGATAGGGGTTTGGCAAATCCGGGAAAATATGCCACAGAGGGCTGAGCGCCGGTCTTTCTGTCACACACCGTTATTGCGCCCCACACTTCAGCGACTTCAGTAGGGCGTGGCTGGGGAACGTCGTGAGGGGTAAGCAACCGGGGGGCTTGCCTTAATTGGCCCGCCCGTGAGGAGAAAGCCTCAACAAAACCCGACAGTAAAGTCGCAAATCCTCCGGAGCACCTTGGGCCAACTTCGGAGTAAATATAAGTCCCTTCTCTCCTGGAATGGGCGTCACCCGGGAGAGCGACTTTTCAATCGTCCCTACTCGTGGGAACACGATGCATAGAGTTACTTCTAAAAACAACCAACGACGGCCTAGGGTACGTCGATTAAACTCACCCGAACCCCAAACCCAAACAGAACAACCCATAGAACGCAACCCAGCTGCGGATGTTTTGCCGGCACAGCCGACAACCACCAAAGCTGGTAAACCCAGACAGCGCTTACAGTGGACCACTGAAATGAACAAATCTGTAATGCACTGTTACTACACCGCCACTAGACTAGAAACCATATCTACAGGCTATAGACATGAGCTGCACAGGCTATTTATAGCACAGTATCCACATCTCGCAGAACGTGTAACGGAACAGAGACTCATTGACCAAAAACCGGTCATAACAAAAAACAACCGCCTGACGCCCGAAGAACTACAAGCTATCAAGATTCTTGTATCTAATGAAGTAAATACTGTCCGTCAGAATGACCCGCAGACCTCAAACACAACCACAAGCGACAACACCACCATACCCACAGAGATAGACCCAGAACATGAGCATACACAAGATAGACCAGACACCGCTGTCCAACCTAATGATTCGTTAGCTATTGAATCAATCACAGAAGGACATACCATTCATACTCGAAATAACCAACATCCAAACAAAGACACAACTAATGACACCAGCATACACTTAGAAATAGATCCAGAGCATGATCATGCACCACATACACCGGAAACAACATGCTCTAACTTACCTTCCACAGCCACACAAAGCCAAAACATCACTCTACCACCTGCCATCACACAATCTGCCAAACAAGTGATGAACACACAATATAACAAATGGTGTGGCACCAATCCTGTACTGCGAGATCCCCTGCCGAGACTAATTTTTAAAAACAACACCCGACAGATCTTACACACAATAAATGCCAACATAATACCACAATTCTTAACCAACGACAGTGACCTAGAGGACATCCATACTGTTATATATGCCGCTGCAGCAACCACACTCATAGTCAACGGCCAAAAACTTCCTAAGCGATCTAAAAACCACACAAGCAAAAGATCTAAACCTAAATGGCAAATTAGAATCGAAAATAAAATTAGCACACTCAGAAAGGATCTCGCGCACGTCACACAATACACCAACAATAACAACCTCTCAAAACGCATACAGACAACAATAAACAGACTCAAATCTAAATCACCACAACAAACAATACCCGAAATAGCCGATACACTGAAACAGAAACTTGCCGTCTATGCAGCTAGACTCCGCAGATACAACGAGTCCAACGACAGAAAGGATGCCAACAATCTTTTTCAAAAAAGTGAAAAACAATTTTATCAAAAGATGACATCAAATAATCAGATAACAACAACAGAACCTCCAAGTAGACAAGAGTTAACCGAGTTCTGGGGAAGCCTATGGTCAGAACCAAAAACACATAACGAAAACGCTCCATGGATCAGACAAGAAGAGGAAAAACATCAACATATAGCGGAGCAGGCAGACGTTGTTTTTACACCAGATGAAATAGCCGAGACGATAAAACACACTCACAACTGGAAGTGCCCAGGCGTAGATAACGTGCAAAATTTCTGGTACAAGCAGTTCAGTGCAACGTATGAAATGCTAACAGAGCAAATCAATAAAGCCATACTACAACCTAATAGGCTTCCCAAATTCCTCACACAAGGAATAACTTATATAAAACCAAAAAACGGAGATACCAGAAACCCTGCCAATTACCGCCCGATCACTTGTCTCCCAACCTTGTACAAGATCATCACCGCAACAATAGGCAAAAGGATTGAACAACACCTCACCCAAAACAACATATTGACTGAAGAGCAAAAAGGATGTAGAAAACAAAGCCAGGGCTGCAAAGAACAACTCATAATTGATAGTGTGATCATGGAGCAAACCAGAAAAGAACACAGAAATCTACATACCTGCTTCATCGATTATAAAAAAGCTTTTGACTCTGTACCCCATAGCTGGCTAATGAAAACTCTTCAAATATACAAAATTAACCCAGTCCTTCGACAGTTCCTTACAAGAACCATGGAGACATGGCGAACCAACATACATCTCAAAACTCAGGACGGCCATATCCAAACAGAGGAGCTACTCATACGACGCGGTATCTTCCAGGGTGATTCGCTTAGTTCACTGTGGTTCTGCCTTTGTTTAAATCCACTCTCTAACGCACTCAACAACACAAATTATGGTTTCAACATCAGACACCAGAAAGTCAATCAGCACAGAATAAATCATCTTCTCTACATGGATGATATAAAACTATATGCAGCCACTGAAGTGCAACTAAAAGAATTACTCAGAATAACAGAAGTGTGTACGTCAGACGTCCGGATGGAATTCGGCATGAGCAAATGCAAGGTGCTCCACATCAATAAAGGCCAATGGAAGAACCAATCCGAACAGGAAGTATTAACTGGCGAAACGCTGGATAACATGGACAAGGACGAAACGTATAAGTATCTGGGCTTCAATCAGAACATCAAGATCGACCACACACAAGTCAAGGCTCAACTAACACAAGAGTTCAGAAACCGCCTCCTTAAACTTCTAAAATCAAAATTGAATTCCAAAAATCTTACAAAAGCAATAAACACATTTGCTATACCGGTCCTCACATACTCCTTCGGCATCATCAAGTGGTCACACACTGATATAGAAAACATCCACATCCTCATACGGACAGAACTTACGAAACATCGAATGTCACATCCAAACGCGTGCAAAGAAAGGCTCACCATTGACAGAAAACAAGGAGGCAGGGGAATTATAGATATACAGTCACTTCGCACAAGACAAATAAAAACGCTCAGAGACTTTTTCCAAAGCAAACAGACAAACTTGCATAGGTCGATAGTAAAGGCAGACAAAAACTATACTCCACTAAACCTATCCCCCTCAGATCACTCAGCAGACGGGCACAATCACATAGAATTACAACAAGAAAAAATAAATACCTGGTCACAAAAAGCACTCCATGGCAAGCACAGATACCGCGTCACACAAGAGCACATTAATGAAAGACAATCATACACCTGGCTGCAGGATGGCCAACTCTTTCCAGAAACTGAGGGTTTTATGCTTGCTATACAGGACCAAGTGATTGCGACAAGGAACTACATGAAATACATAATTAAAGATGCATCCATAACCGACGACAATTGCAGAAAGTGCCACCAACAAAAGGAAACAATAGACCACATAACAAGCGGATGCAAAACTCTCGCTGGAACCGAGTACACAGCTAGACATAACTCTGCAGCCAAGGTCATTCACCAAGCACTAGCCACAACAAACAAGCTAATAGAAAACACAGATCCATATTACAATTACACACCGACATCAGTACTCGAAAACAATGAATACAAACTGTACTGGGACGTTGAAATACATACAGATAAGACTATCCCGGCAAATCGGCCAGATATAGTTTTCCAATCGAAGGCAGACAAAGTTACCTATTTGATAGATATCGCTATTCCCAACGATACGAATATCCAAAATACCTACGCTGGGAAGATATCTAAATACACTGACCTTGCGATAGAGATAAAACGACTATGGAAGCAAAACAAAGTTACTATTGTCCCCCTAATTATGTCTGTCTCAGGCCTTACACCAAACACTTTTACACCACACCTACAACAGTTAGGCCTAGACGAAAAGTTACACAAAATATTTCAAAAATCTGTAATCCTGAAGACCTGCAATATTGTACGATCCTTCCTAAATTCCGATCCGTAATAGTTCAGGTGTTGACTTGGCATAGCTCGTCAACATTTGTTGCTACCGCAGTCATGCGAGAGAAACTTGAAAAATCAGAATAATAATAATAATAGATAATAATAGATTACAAAAAAGCCTTTGACTCTGTACCCCATAGCTGGCTAACTAAAATTCTACAAATATATAAAATAAACCCAGGCATTCGCCGGTTTCTTACAAGAACCATGGAGACATGGCGAACCAACATACACCTCAAAACTCAGGACGGCCATATCCAAACGGAGGAGCTAAACATACGACGCGGTATCTTCCAGGGTGACTCTCTCAGTTCACTGTGGTTCTGCCTCTGTCTAAATCCGCTTTCCAATGCACTTAACAGCACAAACTATGGTTTCAACATCAGACACCAGAAAGCAAATCAACACAGAATCAATCATCTCCTCTACATGGACGATATAAAACTATATGCTGCCACTGACGTGCAACTGAGAGAATTACTCAGAATAACAGAGGTTTGTACGTCAGATGTCAAGATGGAGTTCGGGATGAGCAAATGCAAGGTGCTACACATAAACAAAGGCCAATGGAAGAACCATCCCCAACAGAAAGTAGTAACCGGTCAGACGTTGGATAACATGGACAAGGAAGAAACGTACAAGTACCTGGGTTTCAATCAGAGTGTTAAGATAGACCACGCACAAACCAAAGCACAACTTAGACAAGTGTTTAGAGACCGCCTCATTAAGCTTCTGAAAACAAAACTGAATTCTAGAAACCTTACAAAAGCTATCAATACATTTGCAATACCAATCCTCACGTATTCATTTGGCATCATCAAGTGGTCGCACACTGACATAGAAAACATCCATATACTCATACGAACAGAACTTACGAAACACAGAATGTCACACCCCAACGCGTGCAAGGAAAGACTCACCATAGACAGAAAACAGGGGGGCAGAGGAATTATAGACATACAGTCACTTCACTCAAGACAAATAAAAACACTCAGACATTTTTTCCAAAGCAAACAGACAAACCTACATAGATCAATAGTCAAAGCAGACAAAAACTATACACCACTTAACCTCTCTTGTCCAGATCACGCAGCAGACACATACAATCACATCCAATCACAACAAGAAAAAATAAACACCTGGTCGCAGAAAGCACTTCACGGCAAACATAGGTACCGTGTCACACAAGACCATATTAACGAAAGACAGTCATACACCTGGCTGCATGATGGCCAGCTGTTCCCAGAAACGGAGGGCTTCATGCTTGCCATTCAAGACCAAGTGATTGCGACACAAAACTACAAAAAATACATAATTAAAGATCCATCCATAACCGACGATAACTGCAGAAAATGTCACCAACAAAAGGAAACAATAGATCACATAACAAGCGGGTGCAAAACTCTTGCTGGTACCGAGTACACAGCCAGACATAACTCTGCAGCCAAGGTCATTCACCAAGCGCTAGCCACAACGAACAAACTAATAGAAAACACAGATCCATATTATAATTACACTCCGACATCAGTACTTGAAAACAATCAATACAAACTATACTGGGACGTTGAAATACATACAGACAAGACTATCCCAGCCAATAGACCAGATATAGTATTCCAGTCAAAGCTCGATAAAGTTACATACCTGATAGACATTGCTATTCCCAATGATGTGAATATACAGAACACCTACGCTGGGAAAATATCTAAGTACACGGACCTTGCCATGGAAATAAAACGCCTTTGGAAGCAGGACAAAGTCACTATTGTTCCCTTCATTATGTCAGTCTCAGGCCTTACACCAAACACATTTACACCACACCTACAACAGTTAGGCCTGGACGAAAGGTTACACAAAACATTCCAAAAGTCTGTAATCCTGAAGACCTGTAACATCGTACGATCCTTCCTAAATTCAGATCAGTAATAGTTCAGGTGTTGACTTGGCGCAGCCCGTCAACATTTGTTGCTACCGCAGTCATGCGCGAGAAACTTGGAAAATCATAATAATAATAATGTTCCGCGAGGGGTTGCTAGATCCTCTCAGTGGCGCCTCCCCAAGGTGGCGGATAGGGGAATGCCTCCCAGATATGGGTGGTACCGGGGAAATGAAATACCCGGGGCGGACCAAAACTAGCACAGTGGAATAGCGTCTGCATCCAGAGGATCGGCTATTCCACAATTAATAGGACACGACGGATCTCCATGTGAGGAGCGGTACTCCGACAGCGTCTGTTCTTCATGTTAGAAGCGGCTGTTTTCATAAACCCCCAGGAAGCCGCCCAACATCAACAGGCTATTCGGTGCGTGGCGACACCGAGGGGTACACCGAAGCCAAAGGATGTAAGTCGGTCGGCAACCTTCACAGGTCCATCCTCTGGAGGCAATGTGGACGGCTGCCTCCGGAAATGTCGGCTGCGGGCCCTAAGGCTAACCACCTGACGGGCCCTATCTTCGGGTTCGACCACCTCGAAGGAAAAGCACCCACACCGAGCCGGTTTCGGAAGCCGGCGTTGGGCAAGGTGGCGGTGCTTCGATTTGCCCTGATGACGACCCCGCAATAACATGGACCGTTTTAGGTGGACGACGGAGCTCAAGGATGACCTGCTGAGCTGCTACGAGAGCAGTAGCCCGCGCCGTAGGGGATACATGTCCCGCATGTATGAGAGGTGGTGTGAAATGCACCCAGAGCATAGCACGCTTACCTCTCAGAATTTGCGAGATTATGTATTGTACCTCCGGAGGCAGGGATATGTTCGTGCTCCAGCTCAGCCTGCCCCTTCGGCGGACGGAAGGCCTGTTAACCAGGCTGAAAGTTCGCCGGTAAGGCCCGCTGAGAGGGAAATCGACCAAGTCGTCTCACCTGGGGATTTCAGAGACCGAAGGGCCTTGCATAACAACGGAAGGTCCTTGAAGCTGGCAGATTTAAAGGGAGAGGATGAGGTTGTTGGTGAACGTCTATCGGAGGCCTCTGACATTTGGAGCATCAATTACGCTGCGGCTCTGAGGCTAGCTAGACAGGGGAGAGTGAGAGACTCTCCTGTTGAGAGAGCACAGAGACGGGTGCGCCAAATGGAAGCGAAAATCCAGTTGGCTCGCCAGGAAGCATCCCGTATCCAGTGTGTGATGGAATATAGAGCGGCTGGGAAGCCATTTACGCGCCGAGTGCGCCAGATAGCCTACGGGTTGAGGCGCGACCATCATACACTCAGTCAAGCGGTACTGGTTGTTGTCAAGCAACACTGTCTTGACAGGATACGGATGCTAATCGCTGCTAAGCGATCGTTGGTGGCGCGGGCGAGAGGTCTGGAGCAGAACAGAATGTTCTACGAAAGACCTTCTCGCCTTTTCCAACAGCCGCCTCCAGCCATAGAGCAGCCGCCAACTGCTGATCGCGTGGAGGCCTTTTGGAGGGTCATTTACGAACAGCCCAAACCTCTCTCAGCAGACACTCCGGCCTTGGCGCAGTTCGAGTCCGTTTGTAGGAGGACTCCTAACTTGAATGTACTGCGTCACCCGATAAACACGGAAGAAATTCTTGACGCCTTACGAGGCGCAAAGAATTTCGCAGCTCCTGGCCCGGATGGCATAAACACCTACTGGTGGAAAAAATTCCCCAGTTGCCACCGGCATTTAGCTAGAGTTTTTAACTCGTGGCTAAATCAGGAGCAGCCAATTCCGGCTTGGTTTGTCGAGGGTCGAACCGTGCTTCTCCCGAAGACCGGAGATTTGTCTGATCCCAAAAACTACAGGCCAATAACATGTCTGAACGCGTGTTACAAGCTCTTCACCAGAATCTTGTACATGCGTATCCTTCAAGCTGTGAATCCTGTATTTCTCGACGTGTATGAACAGAGAGGGTCAAAGAAAGGAGTAGCTGGCTGCAAGGAGAACCTGTTGATTGACCGATGTGTCACGCAGGACTCTGTGCAGTACAAGCGAAACCTTTCTATGGCCTGGATTGACTATCGCAAGGCATTCGACAGCACGTCTCATGACCTCATTGTGCGGCTGTTGGAATGTCTTTCGGTGGATAATCAGATAGTGGGATGCATCAAACAACTGATGCCACTCTGGAAGACCCGGTTTACCATAACATCAGGTGAAACTCGGGTTCGGACAGAGTTGGTGTCATTGAAAAGAGGTGTCTTCCAAGGAGACTCCTTGAGTCCCTTGCTCTTTTGCATCTCACTTTTGCCTCTGTCCATAGCGCTGAGAAATACTAAAGGATACAGCTGTGGCACGCCCAATAACCGGAGGCACAAGGTCACCCATCTGTTTTATATGGATGACCTAAAACTTTATGCCTCCGGCCAACGCGAACTACAACAATCGCTGAGGGTGGTGCAGGAGTACAGTCATGCTATCGGAATGGAGTTCGGGACAGACAAATGTGCATTGGTTCATCTCAAGAAAGGACGAAGCGGAGATAGTGGAGATGAGGAACAGCTCGTTGATGGGAGCATCTTGCGACAACTGCATGCCGGAGATACTTATACCTACCTTGGAGTGGCGCAGCGTCATGTCCAAGAGGCAGCATTGGTTAAAGAGTGTCTCCGCCGCAACATGCTTGCGGTCCCATTGTTATTATACACCTTTGGTGCTATACACTGGAAAGTGAACGAGCTGAAGGAAATCGACACGAAGACCCGCAAAAGGATGAATATGGAGAGAAGCCTGCATCCTAAGTCCTCTGTCCCACGAGTATACCTCCCGCGACACCTGGAAGGGCGTGGACTATTGAGTTTGGAGCGTCTGCACAGCAGAGTAGTACTGGCCACTGCCTGCTATGTAACGAACAGCACCGATCCCCTGATCCGCTTTGTGCGAGAGCACGAGAATGCGGGAAAAGGAGCCTTTCTTTTTAGCGCAGCGAAACGAGCAGCCGAGGAGCTCAGCCTCACACTAGACTTCAAGCGGAGGTGTCAGCAGTCCATTACGGAACTTGCTCCCGCAGAATTAAAATCCCACATTAAATCTGCCGAAGTCGACTTCCTTTTAAGACTTCATAAAGATAAGCCAATGCATGGAATCTTCTACAAACATCTGGAAGAGCATGGCTTGTCTGAGCAGTTGACCTTCTCTTTCCTAAGGTCTAGTGGGTTGAAGTCGGAGACTGAGGGCTTTATAATGGCTTGCCAAGACGGTGTCTTCAATACCTTGGTGTACCGTAAAAGGGTAATGGGTGTAGATGTACCCGACACCCATTGTAGAGCTTGCCGACAGGCGCTAGAGACGCTTATGCATCTCTTGTCGGCGTGTAAGGCGTACGCTGGGACGGCTTACGTCCATCGGCACAACGCGGCTCTACGAGTGCTCTACTATCATTTAAGGCACTCATACGGTATCGATGAGACACCGGTGCTGCCTTACGCTCCAGGGGATATAGAGTCCGTTGTGGAGAACGAGAGATGCCGGATTTACTGGAACTACTCGTTCCCCACGCTCGAGCTTGTACAGGCAAACAAGCCCGACATAGTCCTTCTCGACCACCAACAGAAGACGATGTTCGTTATAGAGTTTTCGGCGCCTGCCGAGGTGAACATCGTCTCTAAGGAGGAGGAAAAGCGGACCAAATATCAGGAGTTGCTCGGACAACTTCGCAGGCTCTGGCCAGACTACACTGTAAGTCTGCTGGTTATGGTCATTGGATCCCTAGGTGGAATGAGGAAAACGCTGCTCTCTGCACTGCGCAAAATACCGATGTGCCGTGCGGCGGCGCACATCTTAGCCGCCAGAATGCAGAAGGCAGTCATCCTTGGGTCCCTTCGTCTACTTAGGGCGCACGATTCGCGGACCCAGTGATTGCTCACCTCACGGTGTGAGGAGTAGTCATTGGGTAATGGAACAGCAGCTCGGTGTGTCGGAGCCCGAGCTGCACCTTTTTGTTTTTAACATATATAATAATGTTTATTTGTATCCCAATACATCTCAGTTTATATAACAACATTTTCAAGTCACAAACAAACATAAAAGTATATAGAACATGACAGCCGATTTGCCAATAATTAGTCCATTGAAACCGATAAGGCTGTGCATGGACTAAATAACATTATTATTTCTACTATCTTGTGGCACTGACAAAGAATAGATTTCAATTTGTTCACATATCTTTCATAGATTAACTAATATTATTATTATAAAAAACCATAAGATAGATTGGAAATTATCTGGAAGAAGTTAGCAGGTTAAGAGAGTTAAGAGAGAGGAGGGTATCAGTTACCCTCCAACATTTTTTTTGCTTCGTCTCTACCTAACAGGATAATATACTTTTTAAATATAGTTTTTATCATATTTGGCGAATTCAGAGTAATCAAGTATGTTTTATAGATCTGTGGTATGGAATTATAAACCTTCAGCGCTAAATAGTTGAAGGACCTTAGACTCGCATTTTTCTGTAATAGTCGAACTCTTACTGAATCACCAGCCATATACCTTGTAAAATGTTCATGATTAAGTTTTTCAAGTATAAATTTATTTAAATGAATATGTCAAAAAATTTGATGCAGAAAGATTTGTCGAATATCCAGAATCCCAGATTCAAAGAATAATGCTGCAGAAGGATAGAGTAAAGGTCTGCGAAATATTACTTTTAGAATCCTTTTCTGCAGTATATCTAGTGATCTTATGTGGCAGTAAGCCGCACCTCCCCAGCTTAGAATAGCGTATCTTAATCTGGACTCAACTAAGGAGTAATAAATTATTTTTAAATGCTGTAAGTCTAGAATGTTTTTTAAATATTTCAACCGATATAAAAGTTGTCTTAACGTTTTTGTTAAATTTGTTGCGTACTCGTTCCACCTTAAATGAGAGTCAATAGCTAAGCCCAGATACTTATAAGTACTCACTGAATTTAAAAGAATATTTTTTGTCTGACATTTAATTGAGAGAGTTTTATAGTGTGGTAGAAACCTAGAGGTGTTTGAGAAGGGCATAAAAACTGTTTTTTCGTAATTGATGGTTAAAATTTTATGGCTAAATAAGTCAAACATCCTTGCCAAATCGTTCTCAACTTTGAGTTTTAATGTATCCCATGTACTGTCGCTGTAAATAATAGCTGTATCATCCGCAAAACTTAATATCTGACCAGGTGTGTGAGATTCTAAGATACTATTAATATATAACGTGAATAAAACTGGCCCTAAAACAGTACCTTGTGGCAGACCATAGTTAATTTTTTGCTGTCTACTGTACACATTATTAACTTTAACTACTTGCAAACGATTTTCAAGGTAATTTTCAAACAACTCTCCGGCCATGCCGCGCACTCCTGCATCCTCCAAGGCCCTCAACATCTGTTCGTGGTTCACAGTGTCAAAAGCCTTAGCCAGATCCAGGAAAACGCATATGACGGGTATACTAAATTCAAGCTCCTTTGTAATTTCTGTAACTAGTTTTCCAATTGCATCATTAGTGGAGCGACCCTGCCTGAAGCCATACTGTTTGCCGGAGATAACGCCATTCACATTCAAAAATTTTTCGAGTCTATTTTTTAAGGCTTTCTCAAATATTTTTGCAAGTGATGATATGATATATTTTTTCTCACTTTATTTGAACAGATATGACGATGCAAATTTTACATTCCAACACATTGCAACTTTTCCTGCTTTATAAACTGATGTTAGATTTTCAATCTGACGAACTGTTGGTTCTTGGGCTGTTCGGCCGGCGTCGACACGCTCTATACCTAGCAAGCGACGACACGTCGTCTAGCCATTGTCCAATCGGATGAACATAGTGAGAAGGAGCGTCGTCTTGCTGGAAGCAGTATTTTAATAAAGAAGGTAAATCAAAATTAAATTCAAAATCCTATGGCATTTTTTCTCCTCTACATGATGAGGTAATTTGATTTATGATCCGTTTTGTTTCTTCGTAATCCTCATCAAATAACCTTGAAGACGTCTTTTAGAATCCGAAACGTCGGGTAAATAAAAAGAGCGATATATCGTTGTATTTAGAATTAAAACTAGAGTTTTTTAGGGATATAAAAAAGTTAATGATGGTTGCTAAGAAACGAAACGTCTGATTGAAAATCTAATAAAATAGTTTATAGAGCGGGAAAAGTTGCAATGGGAATATGAAATTTTCATTGTCATGTTTTTTCAAATAAAGTGAGAGAAAAATAAATACGAAATCGGGAAAATTCGATTTTTCTGCAAAAATACTCAGAATTTTAAAATTTTTGAAACGGCATATTGTACGGCTCAGCAAATCGCAACTTTTCTCTAATGTAATCATCTTTGTAAATCTTCTGGTTTACGAGATCCCTGTAGTGTGTATTACTATGTGGGACACACCGTGTATATCAAATCACATAGTACAAAAATCACCATATTTTACACTTCTTTCTAGGATTCATATAACTTCCACGGGGACAATGGAATGCCCTAGCAAAGTCTTCCGAATTCTGAAGGGTCCCTAACACCCGCACTGAATTTGGACAATGCTCATCATACTGGATTTGTTCCTTGAGATCTTCCAACGTTATAGTCTCGCACCAAATCTGAAACATCATAACAGAGAGTGCGCTGTCAATAGCTTGAAGCACTTCGGATGCTCAAAAGCTCAGTATTTCAAGCCTCTTTATACAGGGTGGTCCAATAAGCGCGCGGTGCTCTCTAGCGGCCTTACCGTTTAAATTAGAAGAAAATGGCTTAAAAAAAACGTTTCTTTTCAAATGGTCTACTTGCTGAAAATAATTTTAAAGATGACGGACATCCGCATATACCAGAAGTTGGCATCAACTTCCTTATTTTAGGTGGAACACCCCGTATATTATTACGTATTTGAATTCAGCGTCGATTTTTGTGTCCAGTTTGTTAACCATAGTGTTTACTTACGAAGCCTATTTTCAAAGTTATTCAGCAATTTTTGAAAAAAATGACGTCTGTAGTACTTTACAAAATATGTTAATATGTCGGAAACAAAGCACGAAAGACAGATGCAGTTTTCGGTTTTAAAACAAGCAATAAACATAATTGTATTTCAGTGAGATGATTGTTTCAAAAGTACATCAAATTAATAGACTAGCAGTTTTCAAGTTTGGAAAGTTCAAAACGTTGAGAACGCACCGCGCGTTTATTGAACCACTCTGTATAAATTGTAATTCTTTTTAAATACAGTGTTCCCCCCGCAGGTCAGGTGATTAAGCTACTGATGGCCCCCCCACTCCCTCAGAAGTGAAATCCTGGCTAGGGGCCTGCCTCTGAGTAACAACTGAACATAGAGGTAGTAAACAACTAATTCTAATAGGCCAACATCTTTTCTTACGTTGTCATATCGACCACCAGATACGGCAATCATAATTGTTTACTATCGTCTTAATTGTATAGTATCCAGAAATATTCCATTCTACGTTAAAAAAGACGGTATTTTGATGGTTCAGAAATTATTACAGCAAAACCAATAGATATGTTGACCTCTACTGAGTTACTACATGTTTCTTCATCATTAACGCAAATTCTGTCTTACATAAATTTTGAGGAGTTGGCAATGCCTATGTAATTTTCCTGCGATTTGTTTACGGTAACCTCCGAATGTCAAATGTTTCTTTTGTTTGTGCGTCTTTTATGCTTGGTCAGTAAAATCGAATTCGCTATTTGTTGGTAACTGTAGTGAAGCTTTACGGATTTGCTGTGCTATATTCGAGTGTAGCTTAACAGTTTTCCGAGATGGGAGAGTGGAGTGCAGTGTTTGTAACCTGGGTTGCATTGGAAGAATTTTCAGGTTAGTTGGCAATGTTTGGGTCTGAAGTGTCAAAAGATGATGGCTTTGAGCGCGCCATGCTGAAGTGGTTTGTTTACTATCTCTATGTTCAGTTGTTACTCTGAGGGGCCTGCATACAGTAGATAGGCAAGTAATGTTATTCGATTTTGCAAATATAAAAAAAACCAAACCAGACAGTCCTAGACTTTAGATACAAATTCAACATTTCAAGATTTAGATACCGCTTTGTAAAAAACCATTTTATTTCTTACACTTCCATACGCAAGAAAGAATAGTTGATCGTTGGTGAAACTCTCAAAACCAGGCAACTTTGGCTCCTCTCCATATTTCTTCACATGGCTCTTGTATGCGGAATAAGCCTGATGCATTCCACCGTTATCGGCTAAGTTCTCTCCAAGTGTAGCCTTTCCTTTTACCTAAAATTATTTCGCTCATTTTTACGCACACCGCGACAAAATAACTTTATCTGTTTGATCAAGGTCTAATATAAAATTTCCTATTCATATTATTTAGCTTGCAATATACGTGATATATATACTACTCGCAAATGAAATCCAAACACTGAGAAAAAAGGGTAGCGGTTGATGAAATGCGGTAGAACTAAATACAATAATAGACGAACTCATTTGCCATAATTAATTTATAAATAATATAACAGATCAATAATGGGTGGACCCTCCATGTTGACGAATGCACTCCTCTAGCCTGCGCGGCATGTTTTTAACCTGGTTGTTGATAAACCCCAGAGGTACTGCCTCCCAAGCTGCACTCATTGTGCCACAAATCACAACTAAAGGTGACTTGCTGTGGAAAGCAATGACACCCTAAACCATCAAACCAATAGGGCGGTGAACATGGCGCTCAAGAAGAAACCGGAGATCCCGTCGTTCACGTCGTCTGCTGAGTTGGCGTCCGTCATGTGCCCCCAGACAAGACCTGAACTCGTCGGAGAATGGGCATCTGATGCCAATCCGCATGCCATTGTCGGTGTTCTTGGCACCAATCTAACCGTTGGCTACAATGATTTGCAGTAAGTGGAAGCGCTAGATGCGGACGATATGATCCTAAGTCCATTTCACTCAATCTGTAGTACACCGTACGGCGGCGTGCGAATTCGAATGAACCTCCCCATAGCCACATACCAAGCATCAGCAATACCTCGAGTGGATCGCATTATGTCTCGTAGGGCCAGTAGTCGTAGATGACAAACTTGCCGGTCTGTAGTTCTTCCACGTGCTCCAGAACCTCCAGCTCGCTGCAATTGCACTGAAAAAAGCACCACGTTCCCGTTGGTCTACAATCCGGCCCCGTTCAAAGGGGCTTAACTGCGTAAACTGGGGCTGTCTTCTTCTAGGTGGCATCTTCACACAACCAATTAGTCTCTCGCTACCATTTGCAACAGATATCACGGTTTTTGAATCGACAAGAAGCCATGCTTTGTTTTTACACGTCTGGATCTTTTTAGAGGTGCCATGTAGGTAAATACCATCTAAATAAACAAAAGGTGTCACATATGTACTAGAGATGGTACTTCCAGGCTATACTGATGTACTGTAGTTCAACGCAAATATTCCTTTTTTCCTAGATGTTCGGGTTTCACTTGCGCATAGTATATGTTTGTTCGGGTGGAATCTTGCTGCTCAATTTTGAAGCTAATATCTTCAACCATCTTTACAAACTGAGCACTAAATATCTTCGAAGTCATAACTACAAACTGCAAAAAGGAGCCTTCAGGAC
This sequence comes from Callosobruchus maculatus, assembly GCA_951848785.1. Lineage (NCBI taxonomy): Eukaryota > Metazoa > Arthropoda > Insecta > Coleoptera > Chrysomelidae > Callosobruchus > Callosobruchus maculatus. Next base: position 1,070,823 of record CATOUR010000073.1, on the reverse strand, counting down.
AACCGTGCGACGCCATTTTCTGTCAAACAGAATCTTTGAACACTTTAAGAACAATTTAGATAAGACCCTTAGCTCTTAAGTTTTTTTTTAATGTTGTACACCGTACTTTTACTATTTTTCTTACAGTTTCTGAATTTATAGCCATTGTTGGCTCAACTCTCATTAAAATAGTGATAATAGGATGTAATCCAGCCGGCAACCTTCGCAGGTGCATCCTCAGGAGGCAATTTGGACGGCTGCCTCCGGAAATGTCGTCTGGGGGCCCTAAGGCCAACCACCTGACGGGCCCTATCTTCGGGTTCGACCACCCCGGAAGAAAAGCACCCACACCGAGCCGGTTTCGGAAGCCGGCGTTGGGCAAGGTGGCGGTGCTTCGAATTGCCCTGTTGACGACCCCCGCAACGACATGGACCGTTTTAGGTGGACGACGGAGCTCAAGGATGACCTACTGAGCTGCTACGAGAGCAGTAGCCCGCGTTGTAGGGGATACATGTCCCGCATGTATGAGAGGTGGTGTGAAATGCACCCAGAGCATAGCACGCTTACCTCTCAGAATTTGCGAGATTATGTATCGTACCTCCGGAGGCAGGGATATGTTCGTGCTCCAGCTCAGCCTGCCCCTTCGGCGGACGGAAGGCCTGTTAACCAGGCTGAAAGTTCGCCGGTAAGGCCCACTGAGAGGGAAATCGACCAAGTCGTCTCACCTGGGGATTTCAGAGACCGAAGGGCCTTGCATAACAACGGAAGGTCCTTGAAGCTGGCAGATTTGAAGAGAGAGGATGAGGTTGTGGGTGAACGTCTATCGGAGGCCTCTGACATTTGGAGCATCAATTGCGAAATTTACGCTGCGGCTCTGAGGCTAGCTAGACAGGGGAGAGTGAGAGACTCTCCTGTTGAGAGAGCACAGAGACGGGTGCGCCAAATGGAAGCGAAAATCCAGTTGGCTCGCCAGGAAGCATCCCGTATCCAGTGTGTGATGGAATATAGAGCGGCTGGGAAGTCTTTTACGCGCCGAGTGCGCCAGATAGCCTACGGGTTGAGGCGCGACCATCATACACTCAGTCAAGCGGTACTGGTTGTTGTCAAGCAACACTGTCTTGACAGGATACGGATGCTAGTCGCTGCTAAGCGATCGTTTTTGGCGCGGGCGAGAGGTCTGGAGCAGAACAGAATGTTCTACGAAAGACCTTCTCGCCTTTTCCAACAGCCGCCTCCAGCCATAGAGCAGCCGCCAACTGCTGATCGCGTGGAGGCCTTTTGGAGGGACATTTACGAACAACCCAAACCTCTCTCAGCAGACACTCCGGCCTTGGCGCAGTTTGAGTCCGTTTGTAGGAGGACTCCTAACTTGAATGTACTGCGTCACCCGATAAACACGGAAGAAATTCTTGACGCCTTACGAGGCGCAAAGAATTTCGCAGCTCCTGGCCCGGATGGCATAAACACCTACTGGTGGAAAAAATTCCCCAGTTGCCACCGGCATTTAGCTAGAGTTTTTAACTCGTGGCTAAATCAGGAGCAGCCAATTCCGACTTGGTTTGTCGAGGGTCGAACCGTGCTTCTCCCGAAGACCGGAGATTTGTCTGATCCCAAAAACTACAGGCCAATAACATGTCTGAACGCGTGTTACAAGCTCTTCACCAGAATCTTGTACATGCGTATCCTTCAAGCTGTGAATCCTGTATTTCTCGACGTGTATGAACAGAGAGGGTCAAAGAAAGGAGTAGCTGGCTGCAAGGAGAACCTGTTGATTGACCGATGTGTCACGCAGGACTCTGTGCAGTACAAGCGAAACCTTTCTATGGCCTGGATTGACTATCGCAAGGCATTCGACAGCACGTCTCATGAGCTCATTGTGCGGCTGTTGGAATGTCTCTCGGTGGATAATCAGATAGTGGGGTGCATCAAACAACTGATGCCACTCTGGAAGACCCGGTTCACCATAACATCAGGTGAAACTCGGGTTCAGACAGAGTTGGTGTCATTGAAAAGAGGTGTCTTCCAAGGAGACTCCTTGAGTCCCTTGCTGTTTTGCATCTCACTTTTGCCTCTGTCCATAGCGCTGAGAAATACTAAAGGATACAGCTGTGGCACGCTCAATAACCGGAGGTACAAGGTCACCCATCTGTTTTATATGGATGACTTAAAACTTTATGCCTCCGGCCAACGCGAACTACAACAATCGCTGAGGGTAGTGCAGGAGTACAGTCATGCTATCGGAATGGAGTTCGGGACAGACAAATGTGCATTGGTTCATCTCAAAAAAGGACGAAGCGGAGATAGTGGAGATGAGGAACAGCTCGTTGATGGGAGCATCTTGCGACAACAAGAGGCAACATTGGTTAAAGAGTGTCTCCGCCGCAAGTATTTGCACCGACTCCGGCAGATCTGGTCGTCAGAACTGTCCGGCAAGAACAAAGTCGCTGCCACAAACATGCTTGCGGTCCCATTGTTATTATACACCTTTGGTGCTATACACTGGAAAGTGAACGAGCTGAAGGAAATCGACAGGAAGACCCGCAAAAGGATGAATATGGGGAGAAGCCTGCATCCTAAGTCCTCTGTCCCGCGAATATACCTCCCGCGACACCTGGGAGGGCGTGGACTATTGAGTTTGGAGCGCCTGCACAACAGAGTAGTACTGGCCACTGCCTGCTATGTAGCGAACAGCACCGATCCCCTGATCCGCTTCGTGCGAGAGCACGAGAATGCGGGAAAAGGAGCCTTTCTTTTTAGCGCAGCGAAACGAGCAGCCGAGGAGCTCAGCCTCACACTCGACTTCAAGCGGAGGTGTCAGCAGTCCATTACGGAACTTGCTCCCGCAGAATTAAAAGCCCACATTAAAACTGCCGAAGTCGACTTCCTCCTAAGACTTCATAAAGATAAGCCAATGCATGGAATCTCCTACAAACATCTAGAAGAGCATGGCTTGTCTGAGCAGTTGACCTTCTCTTTCCTAAGGTCTAGTGGGTTGAAGTCGGAGACTGAGGGCTTTATAATGGCTTGCCAAGACGGTGTCTTCAACACCTTGGTATACCGTAAAAGGGTTATGGGTGTAGATGTACCCGACACCCATTGTAGAGCTTGCCGACAGGCGCCAGAGACGCTTATGCATCTCTTGTCGGCGTGTAAGACGTACGCTGGGACGGCTTACGTCCATCGGCACAACGCGGCTCTACGAGTGCTCTACTATCATTTAAGGCACTCATACGGTATCGATGAGACACCGGTGCTGCCATACGCTCCAGGGGATATAGAGTCCGTTGTGGAGAACGAGAGATGCCGGTTTTACTGGAACTACTCGTTCCCCACGCTCGAGCTTGTACAGGCAAACAAGCCCGACATAGTCCTTCTCGACCACCAATAGAAGACGATGTTCGTTATTGAGTTTTCGGCGCCTGCCGAGGTGAACATCGTCTCTAAGGAGGAGGAAAAGCGGACCAAATATCAGGAGTTGCTCGGACAACTTCGCAGGCTCTGGCCAGACTACACTGTAAGTCTGCTGGTTATGGTCATTGGATCCCTAGGTGGAATGAGGAATACGCTGCTCTCTGCACTGCGCAAAATACCGGTGTGCCGTGCGGCGGCACACATCTTAGCCGCCAGAATGCAGAAGGCAGTCATCCTTGGGTCCCTTCGTCTACTTAGGGCGCACGATTCGCGGACCCAGTGATTGCTCACCTCACGGTGTGAGGAGTAGTCATTGGGTAATGGAACAGCAGCTCGGTGTGTCGGAGCCCGAGCTGCACTTTTTTGTTTTTAACATATAATAATAATAATGGACTCTGGCCAGACTACACTGTAAGTCTGCTGGTTATGGTCATTGGATCCCTAGGTGGAATGAGGAATACGCTGCTCCCGAGGGGTTGCTAGATCCTCTCAGTGGCGCCTCCCCAAGGTGGCGGATAGGGGAATGCCTCCCAAATATGGGTGGTACCGGGGAAAAGAAATACCCGGGGCGGACCAAAACTAGCACGGTGGAATAGCGTCTACATCCAGAGGATCGGCTATTCCACAATGAATAGGACACGACGGATCTCCATGTGAGGAGCGGTACTCCGACAGCGTCTGACTCCACGTTAGGGGCGGCTGATACCAGACACCCGCAGGAAGCCAACCAACATCAGTAGGCTATCCGGTGCGTGGCGACACCGCAGGGTATACCGAAGCCAAAGGATGTAAGCCGGCCGGAAACCTTCACAGGTCCATCCTCAGGAGGCAATTTGGACGGCTGTCTCCGGAAATGTCGGCCGCGGGCCCTAAGGCTAACCACCTGACGGACTCTATCTTCGGGTTCGACCACCTCGAAGGAAAAGCACCCACACCGAGCCGGTTTCGGGAGCCCGCGTTGGGCAAGGTGGCGGTGCTTCGAATTGCCCTGTTGACGACCCCCGCAATGACATGGACCGTTTTAGGTGGACGACGGAGCTCAGGGATGACCTGCTGAGCTGCTACGAGCGCAGTAGCCCGCGCCGTAAGGGACACATGTCCCGCCTGTATGAGAGGTGGTGTGAAATGCACCCAGAGCATAGCACGCTTACCTCTCAGAATTTGCGAGATTATGTATCGTACCTCCGGAGGCAGGGATATGTTCGTGCTCCAGCTCAGCCTGCCCCTTCGGCGGACGAAAGGCTTGTTAACGAGGCTGAAAGTTCGCCGGTAAGGCCCCCTGAGAGGGAAATCGACCAAGTCGTCACACCTGGGGATTTCAGTGACCGAAGGGCCTTGCATAACAACAGAAGGTCCTTGAAGCTGGCAGATTTGAAGAGAGAGGATGAGGTTGTGGGTGAACGTCTATCGGAGGCCTCTGACATTTGGAGCATCAATTGCGAAATTTACGCTGCGGCTCTGAGGCTTGCTAGACAGGGGAGAGTGAGGGACTCTCCTGTTGAGAGAGCACAGAGACGGGTGCGCCAAATGGAAGCGAAAATCCAGTTGGCTCGCCAGGAAGCATCCCGTATCCAGTGTGTGAGGGAATATAGAGCGGCTGGGAAGCCTTTTACACGCCGAGTGCGCCAGATAGCCTACGGGTTGAGGCGCGACCATCATACACTCAGCCAAGCGGTACTGCTTGTTGTCAAGCAACACTGTCTTGACAGGATACGGATGCTAATCGCTGCTAAGCGATCGTTGGTGGCGCGGGCAAGAGGTCTGAAGCAGAACAGAATGTTCTACGAAAGACCTTCCCGCCTTTTCCAACAGCCGCCACCAGCCATAGAGCAGCCGCCAACTGCTGATCGCGTGGAGGCCTTTTGGAGGGACATTTACGAACAACCCAAACCTCTCTCAGCAGACACTCCGGCCTTGGCGCAGTTCGAGTCCGCTTGTAGGAGGACTCCTAACTTGAATGTACTGCGTCATCCGATAAACACGGAAGAAATTCTTGACGCCTTACGAGGCGCAAAGAATTTCGCAGCTCCTGGCCCGTATGGCATAAACACCTACTGGTGGAAAAAATTGCCCTAGCTAGAGTTTTTAACTCCTGGCTAAATCAGGAGCAGCCAATTCCGGCTTGGTTTGTCGAGGGTCGAACCGTGCTTCTCCCGAAGACCCGAGATTTGTCTGATCCCAAAAACTACAGGCCAATGACATGTCTGAACGCATGTTACAAGTTCTTCATCAGAATCTTGTACATGCGTATCCTTCAAGCTGTGAATCCTGTATTTCTCGACGTGTATGAACAGAGAGGGTCAAAGAAAGGAGTAGCTGGCTGCAAGGAGAACCTGTTGATTGACCGATGTGTCACGGAGGACTCCGTGCAGTACAAGCGGAACCTTTCTATGACCTGGATTGACTATCGCAAGGCATTCGACAGCACGTCTCATGAGCTCATTGTGCGACTGTTGGAATGTCTTTCGGTGGATAATCAGATAGTGGGATGCATCAAACAACTGACGCCACTCTGGAAGACCCGGTTCACCATAACATCAGGTGAAACTCGGGTTCGGACAGAGCTCCGGCGGATCTGGTCGTCAGAACTGTCCGGCAAGAACAAAGTCGCTGCCACAAACATGCTTGCGGTCCCATTGTTATTATACACCTTTAGTGCTATTCACTGGAAAGTGAACGAGCTGAAGGAAATCGACACGAAGACCCGCAAAAGGCGTAGGCTGGGACGGTTTACGTCCATCGGCACAACGCGGCTCTACGAGTGCTCTACTATCATTTAAGGCACTCATACGGTATCGATGAGACACCGGTGCTGCCATACGCTCCAGGGGATATAGAGTCCGTTGTGGAGAACGAGAGATGCCGGATTTACTGGAACTACTCGTTCCCCACGCTCGAGCTTGTACAGGCAAACAAGCCCGACATAGTCCTTCTCGACCACCAACAGAAGACGATGTTCGTTATTGAGTTTTCGGCGCCTGCCGAAGTGAACATCGTCTCTAAGTAGGAGGAAAAGCGGACCAAATATCAGGAGTTGCTCGGACAACTTCGCAGGCTCAGGCCAGACTACACTGTAAGTCTGCTGGTTATGGTCATTGGATCCCTAGGTGGAATGAGGAATACGCTGCTCTCTGCGCTGCGCAAAATACCGGTGTTCCGTGCTGCGGCGCACATCCTAGCCGCCAGAATGCAGAAGGCAGTCATCCTTGGGTCCCTTCGTCTACTTAGGGCGCACGATTCGCGGACCCAGTGATTGCTCACCTCACTTTGTGAGGAGTAGCCACTGGGTGATGGAACAGCAGCTCGGTGTGTCGGAGCCCGGGCTTGAAAGTAACTCGAGCAATTATGTGACGTCGTTCTATATTCAATATGGCGGACCATCCATGATGACGGAATAGTTGTTTTTATGCACTTCTACAATATGGGTATCAAATAAAAGGGCTTTATGAGGTTAACTCGAAAAATAATGCGACGTCATCCTGAATCCAATATGGCGGACCATCCAAGATGATAATGTCAAATCTGTATTCTATGCCTGTAATTTGTAAAGTCTGGAAGAATAAATTCAATTAAATTGGACTGAGCTGAGAGTGGATTAAGACAGAAGCTTTGTTGCCATTCTGAAACATGTATGTATATATGCTTCACATCGCAGCAAATGTGATTAAGGATGAATAATACTTATTACTTACATGATCATTTATTCCTTCAATTGTAAAATTATCGTATTGTTCGACGAAGCATTCAGTAAGCTCTTCGAATGTTTCGATTGTTCTGTTACTCCACCATTGCACGTGATTACCGTACTTATCATGTTTCCTTCCTTAAAATCAATTATCATCTAAAAACGTGTCGCTTAGGGACAGTAAAATTAACAGAACTGGGACTCTATATACCAAGGGGCACCAATGTCTGGCCTATGCAGACGATATAGTCATCCTGGCCCAAAGCAAGAAAGAACTACAGGCTACAACCCGGCACCTGATAAAAGCAGCCAGATATATGGGACTGTCCGTCAACGAATCTAAGTCCAAATATATGAACCTCCAGAAAACGTTTAATCCAAATGACACCTTAAAAATTCAAGTTGAAGAGGGGGAGGTACTGGAATTTGAAGCAGCTGAGAACTATATGTATTTGGGCTGGTTAATAGATCATAACTGTAATGAGCTTTCGGAGGTGAGTCTCAGAATAGCGAAGAGTAACAGAAGGGCAGGGTCAGTGAACAAGATGTTAAGATCTAAGAATATATCAAGAAAGGCGAAAATAAGGCTATATAAGACAGTGTTGAGAACCACTCTGATTTATGGGTGTGAAACTTGGGTGATGACAAAAACTGTTCAAGATAAATTGGAAGTATGGGAACGAAAAATTCTAAGAAGAATTTTTGGAGGCAGAAAATTAGATGATATTTGGGTCCGTCGGACAAATGAAGACATTTACAAACTGTTTGATGAGGCACCGGTAGGTCAGGTGGTTAAAGCACGCCGCCTTCAATGGTTAGGTCACTTACAGCGTATGGAAGATGAGAGATTAATCAAGAATATCGGTAGGAAAGCACCTGATGGAAAAAGAAAACGGGGTAGACCCAGGAAGAAATGGATGGATGCTGTTTTAGAAGATTTGAAAGACAAGAGGATTGAAAATTGGGAGCTTATGGCAAGAGACAGAAAACAATGGAAATTTGTCACAAAGCTATGGGCCTAAACGGCCTGTGAATGCTTATATATATATATATATATATATATATATATATATATATATATATATATATATATATATATAGACAAAACAAAAACAAAAAAGGTGCAACCCGGGCTCCGACACACCGGGCCGCTGTTCCATTCCCCAGCGACTGCTCCTCACACCGTGAGGTGAGCAATCACTGGGTCCGCGTATCGTGCGTCCTAAGCAGACGAAGGGACCCATGGATGACTGCCTTCTGCATTCTGGCGGCTAAGATGTGCGCCGCCGCACGGCACACCGGCATTTTGCGCAGTGCAGAGAGCAGCGTATCCCTCATACCACCTAGGGATCCAATGACCATTACTAGCAGACTCACAGTGTAGTCCGGCCAGAGCCTGCGAAGTTGTCCGAGGAGCTCCTGATACTTGGTCCGCTTTTCCTCCTCCTTAGAGACGATGTTCCCCTCGGCAGGTGCCGAGAACTCGATAACGAACATCGTCTTTTGTTGGTAGTCGAGGAGGACTATGTCGGGCTTATTTGCATGTATAAGCTCGAGCGTGGAGAATGAGTAGTTCCAGTAAATTCGGCACCTCTCGTTCTCCACAACGGACTCAATGTCCCCTGGAGCGTATGGCAGCACCGGTGTCTCATCTATACCGTATGAGTGCCTTAAATGGTAGTATAGCACTCGTAGAGCCGCGTTGTGCCGATAGACGTAGGCTGTGCCAGCGTACACCTTACACGCCGACAAGAGGTGCGTAAGGGTCTCTGGCGCCTGCAGGCAGGCTCTACAGCGGATATCGGGCACATCCATACCCATAATCCGGCTACGGTATACTATATATATATATATATATATATATATATATGTGCCCGATATCCGCTGTAGAGCCTGCCTGCAGGCGCCAGAGACCCTTACGCACCTCTTGTCGGCGTGTAAGGTGTACGCTGGCACAGCCTACGTCTATCGGCACAACGCGGCTCTACGAGTGCTATACTACCATTTAAGGCACTCATACGGTATAGATGAGACACCGGTGCTGCCATACGCTCCAGGGGACATCGAGTCCGTTGTGGAGAACGAGAGGTGCCGAATTTACTGGAACTACTCATTCTCCACGCTCGAGCTTATACATGCAAATAAGCCCGACATAGTCCTCCTCGACTACCAACAAAAGACGATGTTCGTTATCGAGTTCTCGGCACCTGCCGAGGGGAACATCGTCTCTAAGGAGGAGGAAAAGCGGACCAAGTATCAGGAGCTCCTCGGACAACTTCGCAGGCTCTGGCCGGACTACACTGTGAGTCTGCTAGTAATGGTCATTGGATCCCTAGGTGGTATGAGGGATACGCTGCTCTCTGCACTGCGCAAAATGCCGGTGTGCCGTGCGGCGGCGCACATCTTAGCCGCCAGAATGCAGAAGGCAGTCATCCATGGGTCCCTTCGTCTGCTTAGGACGCACGATACGCGGACCCAGTGATTGCTCACCTCACGGTGTGAGGAGTAGTCGCTGGGGAATGGAACAGCAGCCCGGTGTGTCGGAGCCCGGGTTGCACCTTTTTTGTTTTTGTTTTGTTTATATATATATATATATATATATATATATATATATATATATATATATATATATGACCCGTCTGGGTCCGGGTTTAGAATGTTCCCAGGGTTTAATCTGCCTGTCGTAAGAGGCGACTAAAAGATTGGTAGTCCTTGCCTTAAAAGGGCCTATGGTGGTCACCGGCTGTGAAAGCAGGCGTATGAACCACCATAGTGAGGAAGCGGCTGCACCTATGTTAAGGACGGCTTCCCGACAGCGTCTGACCCCAGGTTAGGGGCGGCTGATAGCAAACCTGGCAGTAGGTATAAAATGCGCCCCCAGGAAGCCGACCAACATCAAACGGCTATTCGGTGCGTGGCGACACTGCGGGGATAACCCAAGCCAGGGATGAAAGCCGGCCGGCAACCTGTACAGGTCATCCCTAGGAGGCAATGTGGTCGGCTGCCTCTGAAATGTCGGCTGGGGGCCCTAAGGCTAACCACCGGACGGGCCCTACCTTCTGGTTCGACCGCCCCAGAAGAAGAGCACCCACACCAGGCCGGTATCGGAAGCCGGCTCTGGGCAAGGTGGCGGTGCCTCGGATCGCCCTGACGACGACACACGCAACGACATGGACTGTTTTAGGTGGACGACGGAACTGAAGGATGACCTGCTGAGCTGCTACGAGAGCAGTAGCCCGCGCCGTAGGGGATACATGGCCCGCATGCATGGGAGGTGGTGTGAAATGCATCCAGAGCATAGCACAATTACCTCCCAGAGCTTGCGGAACCAGGTATTTTACCTTCGGGGGCAGGGATACGTTCGTGCTCCAGCTCAGCCTGCCCCTCCGGCGACTGAAAGGCCTGTTAACCAGGCTGAAAGGTCGCCGATGAGGCCCGCTGAGAGGGAAATCGACGAAGCCGTCTCACCTGGAGATTTCAGTGACCGAAGGGCCTTGCATAACAACAGGAGGTCCTTCATATCGTCTGGGTCCGGGTTTAGAATGTTCCCAGGGTTTAATCTGCCTGTCGTAAGAGGCGACTAAAAGATTGGTAGTCCTTGCCTTAAAAGGGCCTATGGTGGTCACCGGCTGTGAAAGCAGGCGTATGAACCACCATAGTGAGGAAGCGGCTGCACCTATGTTAAGGACGGCTTCCCGACAGCGTCTGACCCCAGGTTAGGGGCGGCTGATAGCAAACCTGGCAGTAGGTATAAAATGCGCCCCCAGGAAGCCGACCAACATCAAACGGCTATTCGGTGCGTGGCGACACTGCGGGGATAACCCAAGCCAGGGATGAAAGCCGGCCGGCAACCTGTACAGGTCATCCCTAGGAGGCAATGTGGTCGGCTGCCTCTGAAATGTCTGCTGGGGGCCCTAAGGCTAACCACCGGACGGGCCCTACCTTCTGGTTCGACCGCCCCAGAAGAAGAGCACCCACACCAGGCCGGTATCGGAAGCCGGCTCTGGGCAAGGTGGCGGTGCCTCGGATCGCCCTGACGACGACACACGCAACGACATGGACTGTTTTAGGTGGACGACGGAACTGAAGGATGACCTGCTGAGCTGCTACGAGAGCAGTAGCCCGCGCCGTAGGGGATACATGGCCCGCATGCATGGGAGGTGGTGTGAAATGCATCCAGAGCATAGCACAATTTCCTCCCAGAGCTTGCGGAACCAGGTGTTTTACCTTCGGGGGCAGGGATACGTTCGTGCTCCAGCTCAGCCTGCCCCTGCGGCGACTGAAAGGCCTGTTAACCAGGCTGAAAGGTCGCCGATGAGGCCCGCTGAGAGGGAAATCGACGAAGCCGTCTCACCTGGAGATTTCAGTGACCGAAGGGCCTTGCATAACAACAAGAGGTCCTTCAAGCTGGCAGATTTAAAGAGAGAGGATGAGGCGTTGAGTGAACGTCTATCGGAGGTCTCTGACATTTGGAGCATCAATTGCGAAATTTACGCTGCGGCTCTGAGGCTGGCTGGACAGGGGAGAGTGAGAGACTCTCCTGTCGAGAGAGCACAGAGGCGGGTGCGCCAGATGGAAGCGAAAATCCAGTTGGCTCGCCAAGAAGCATCCCGTATCCAGTGTGTGATGGAATATAGAGCGGCCGGTAGGCCTTTTACGCGCCGCGTGCGCCAGATAGCCCGAGAGCTAAGGCGCGACCATCACACGCTCAGTCAAGCGGTACTGGTTGTTGTCAAGCAGCATTGTCTTGACAGGATACGGACGCTAATCGCTGCTAAACGATCACTGGTGACGCGGGCGAGAGGCTTGGAGGAAAACAGAATGTTTTCCGAAAAGCCTGCTCGTCTCTTCCAACAGCGACCACCAGTTATAGAGCAGCCGCCAACTGCTGATCGCGTGGAGACTTTCTGGAGGGGCATTTACGAACAGCCCAAACCTCTCCAAGCAGACACTCCGGCCTTGGCGCAGTTCGAGTCCGTTTGTAGGAGGACTCCAAACTTGAATGTACTGCGTCACCCGATAAACACGGAAGAAATTCTTGGTGCCTTACGAGGCGCAAAGAATTTCGCAGCTCCTGGCCCGGATGGCATAAACACCTACTGGTTGAAAAAGTTTCCCAGTTGCCACCGGCATTTAGCTAGAGTTTTTAACTCGTGGCTAAATCAGGAGCAGCCAATTCCGGCTTGGTTTGTCGAGGGTCGAACCGTGCTTCTCCCGAAGACCGGAGATTTGTCTGATCCTAAAAACTACAGGCCAATAACATGTCTGAACGCATGTTACAAGCTCTTCACCAGAATCTTGTACCTGCGTATCCTTCAAGCTGTAAATCCCGTATTTCTCAGCGTATATGAACAAAGAGGGTCTAAGAAAGGAGTAGCTGGCTGCAGGGATAACCTGTTGATTGACCGCTGTGTCACACAGGACTCCGTGCAGTACCTGCGAAACCTTTCTATGGCCTGGATCGACTATCGGAAGGCATTCGACACTACGTCTCATGAACTGATTGTGCGGCTGTTGGAATGTCTTTCGGTAGATGATCAAATAGTGGGATGCATCAAACAACTGATGCCGCTCTGGAAGACTCGGTTCACTATAACATCGGGTGAAACCAGGGTTCGGACAGAGTTGGTATCATTTAAAAGAGGGGTCTTCCAAGGAGACTCCTTGAGTCCCTTGCTCTTCTGCATCTCGCTACTGCCTTTGTCCATAGCGCTGAAAAATACTAAGGGATACAGCTGTGGCAAGCCCAATTACCGGAGGCACAAGGTCACCCACTTATTTTACATGGATGACCTGAAACTCTATGCCTCCGGACAACGCGATTTAGAACAGTCGCTGAGGGTAGTGCAGGATTACAGTCAAGCTATTGGTATGGAGTTCGGGATAGACAAATGTGCCATGGTTCATCTCAAAAGAGGACGTTGCGGAGAGAGTGAAGATGAGGAGCAGCTCGTTGATGGGAGCATCTTGCGACAACTGCATGCCGGAGATACTTATACCTACCTTGGAGTGGCGCAGCGTCACATCCAAGAGGCAGAATTGGTCAAAGAGTGTCTCCGCCGCAAGTATTTGCACCGACTCCGGCAGATCTGGTCGTCAGAACTGTCCGGCAAAAACAAAGTCGCTGCCACAAACATGCTTGCGGTCCCATTGTTGTTATACAGCTTTGGTGCTATCCACTGGAAAGTGGAAGAGCTGCGACAAATCGACATAAAGACCCGCAAAAGGATGAATATGGAGGGAAGTCTACATCCTAGATCCTCTGTCCCGCGAATATACCTCCCGCGACACCTGGGAGGGCGTGGACTATTGAGTTTGGAGCGTCTGCACAACAGAGTAGTACTGGCCACTGCCTGCTATGTTACGACGAGCACCGATCCCCTGATCCGCTTTGTGCGAGAGCACGAGATTGCGGGTAAAGGAGCCTTCCTTTTTAGAGCAGCAACACGGGCAGCCGAAGAACTTAGTCTCACGCTCGACTTCACGCGGAGGTGTCAGCAGTCCGTTACGGAACTTGCTCCCGCACAATTAAAAACCCGGATTAAATCTGCTGAAGTCCAATTGCTTTTAAGACTTCACAAAGATAAACCAATGCACGGAATCTTCTACAAACATCTAGAAGAGCATGGTTTATCTGAGCAGTTGACCTTCTCCTTCCTAAGGTCTAATGGGTTGAAGTCGGAGACTGAGAGCTCTATAATGGCTTGCCAAGACGGTGTCTTCAACACCTTAGTATACCGTAGCCGGATTATGGGTATGGATGTGCCCGATATCCGCTGTAGAGCCTGCCTGCAGGCGCCAGAGACCCTTACGCACCTCTTGTCGGCGTGTAAGGTGTACGCTGGCACAGCCTACGTCTCTCGGCACAACGCGGCTCTACGAGTGCTATACTACCATTTAAGGCACTCATACGGTATAGATGAGACACCGGTGCTGCCGTATGCTCCAGGGGACATTGAGTCCGTTGTGGAGAACGAGAGGTGCCGAATTTACTGGAACTACTCATTCTCCACGCTCGAGCTTATACATGCAAATAAGCCCGACATAGTCCTCCTCGACTACCAACAAAAGACGATGTTCGTTATCGAGTTCTCGGCGCCTGCCGAGGGGAACATCGTCTCTAAGGAGGAGGAAAAGCGGACCAAGTATCAGGAGCTCCTCGGACAACTTCGCAGGCTCTGGCCGGACTACACTGTGAGTCTGCTAGTAATGGTCATTGGATCCCTAGGTGGTATGAGGGATACGCTGCTCTCTGCACTGCGCAAAATGCCGGTGTGCCGTGCGGCGGCGCACATCTTAGCCGCCAGAATGCAGAAGGCAGTCATCCATGGGTCCCTTCGTCTGCTTAGGACGCACGATTCGCGGACCCAGTGATTGCTCACCTCACGGTGTGAGGAGTAGTCGCTGGGAAATGGAACAGCAGCCCGGTGTGTCGGAGCCCGGGTTGCACCTTATTTGTTTTTGTTTCGTTTATATATATATATATATATATATATATATATATATATATATACTTGGCTGGCGCACCAAGTGAGGACAGTACATATTAGTGACCAAGTGAGGACAACGAGATAATGGCATCATTTTATGATAGATATTACGAAGATGTGCCATTTGATAAGAAACATTCAAATATACACATGAAAGCTATTTTACCGATGAGAAAATTGATACGTGTATATCGAGACAAGTGAGGACCTTTCAATGAAAGAATTAAGTGAGCCACGATATACCCGCTTTTTATCCCAGAGAACAACGGAGGTCCGAAATCGGTATACAACGCACCAAGCGAGGTCATAGCTGTGTTGCCAAAATGACACCGCAATATAAGCCGTTCTACGACTTTTACTGAATAGGTGTTTCTTAAATTACACTTTACAACAACTACCCTGTTGTAACGTGTAACCTGATGGACTTCAATGATGTGGGAATTCACAAATGCTTTGACATCATGTTCTGCTCCCATAGACATATGGTCATGAATCCTCCAAATAATTGATTTAGAATCAGTGTTATATAGATCTTTGTAACTACATTGTTTTTCTATTTATAGGCGAATAGACTTTGCTTTTGTTATTTTTGTGTGAATTTTAAGAATATCTGATTAATATTTTTCCTTTTAGTAAGGTGCTAAAATTTGGGTGATGGACTTTCCGTGATACTGAATAAACTTGGTCGTTGTAATGTTCTGTACTTGGCTTGCCTTTACATAGTTTGAGGACTCAAGGTTTTTATCTAACGTGTGTATCTAACATTAGCAATAAAACTTTGACAGATTATTATTACCACGGCGGGGTCGAAAAAGGTGCATGCTTTTGAAATATCATCTTTGTGATGGCAGATTTATGAACAAAAAATTAAGTCAAGTTGAGTGAGTTAGTACTTCCCACACATTGCGGTGAAACCAATTTATTGTTTTCCCATACCGTGAAGCTATAATCTGAGATCATTTTGCAACCAAATACACGCTGCACCGCTACTGACACGATTTCTAAAAACCTTACGCGCTTTCCAACCTTGCAACGGAAATAACACTGTGTTATATAGTACAGAACGGTCTAAAGCAATATCCTTATGTATACAACAGAAAATTGGGGTTTTCAATTAAAAGCCAAACGCGTTTACCCTCCTCGCTAAGCTAATAGTATTTGCTAGTAATACTGTGTCGAGATTTCATCAAAATCAGTTCAATATTTTCCACGCTATAGAATCCAGAACGATCTAGAGCAATGCCATTATTACGTATACATCAGAAAATTCTTGGTTTCTGCAATAGGCTAGACAATGTTCGGATGGATCTAAAAAAGTGTCACAGGTCAATGACAGCCTATTATGAATACAATAAGCTTTTCAGTTTTACAACCCCTCACCCCCCAACGATCCCAATTTCTCCCTTATCAAAATAGTAGAAAATGATCAGTCACGTCTCAAACGCTTAAAAACGATGTTTGAGATGTTTTTATATTTTTAGTTTTTTTCATTATTGCTGCGCCGCCACTGATACGATTTCTAAAAACCATACGCATTTCCATTCTCGACACAGTAATAATACTATGTCAAAATTTCATTAAAATCAAACAAAAGTTTCCACAGAATACAGAACGACCTAAAGCAAAACTCGTATTCGAAGTCCCTTGTTTTCTGCAATACGCAAGGCACTGTTAGGATGGACCTAAAAAAGTGTATTATGCCGCTGGGTCTTGCTCTCACAGGTCATTGTGTTTGCGTGTAGGTCTGTATGTGTGTGTGTGTGTAATGGCTTTACTTTTAGCATTAAGATTTTAATTATATTATTAAATGTTACATCATTATGCGGAATTAACCCAAGATTGACAAGTTTCATATATTTGGCCATTTTTTGATAAGGTTTAGACAGGCTGTTATGAATACAACAATTTTTTCATTTTCATAGCTAGAGATGTGTAGAACGGTTCTGATCCGGTTCATTGATCCGGATCTTTAAGGTGACCTAACTGAACCGGGTCCTAAATTTAATCTCAACGGGTCAACGGGTCCGTCGGGTCACAAATTCGGCGGCTTGTTCATCAGAATCACAAAGCAGGATGGTGCGTGCCACGGCAATATATGTCGGTCAGTTCAGTTTTCGGTTCAGTGTTCTGCTTAAGCTACAGGATAGCCATAATGCTCAATGTTCTGGGATCTGAATTTAAAAGAATATTTAGATAGATATTTTAGGGCGAATAATAAATGAATATTTTTCTTGTATGATGAGTTGTGGCTGTTTATAGTAGAGACAAAGAATTCCTTTTACGTGCTAGGAGTGTATTTTAACAAATACGAGAAACTCAAAACTGAATAATTATTTACTCAAATCGAAATTTATAAAGAATAGTATTAATACATATACATCTTCTAGGTACATAATTATAAAAAATAAATATCATCTGATATAAAGATAAAACAAATTAATAAATTATACATGAAGTGTACTGTACTGTACTGGCTCATTTCTGTCTGCACCGAGTACCCAGATTGGGCGGTTCCCTTGTGCTTCGGTTGACCAATCGTTCACCTTCGATCTTGAGATCTTGAGATCGAAGGTGGACGATTGCATTCGCTAGTCGGGATCCGACTGACCCGTGAACCGGATCACTGTTCCGGATCCTTGAGGTGTTCTAGATCCGCTGATCCGCATCTTAAAAATGACCCGATATGCCCATCTCTATTCATAGCCCTCCACCATCCATCCTGTAGTACAAAATGATTAGGAACCCCCAAAAATCCTAAAAACGAAGTTTGAGGAATATTTGACTTTTTTTTGTTTTTTGCTAATTCCTTCACCGCCCATGCACGGATTTTCAAAATTATAGCAGTATACTACCTATTACGACCCCACAGTATATCGCTCCGTGCAAAGGTTGCTGAGATTATGAGGATAGAAAAACTCCAACAGGCAGATAAACCGACAGACCGATAGCCTATATGTCCGATAATGCCATATAAATATTATGGGCCTATCTGATAGATACGCTATCTGAAACTTATCAGAGACCGGTGAAACCGGTTCTAAGTATAACAGAAAGACAAACCGACAGACCGAAAGCCTATCTGTCATATAAATGATATGGGCCTATGTGACAGATACGCTATCCGAAACTTATCAAAGACGAGTGAAACTGGCCCTAAGTGTAATGAATGGGTATCAAAAAAGAATGTAGGTAAGTCTTCAAGGACAGTTTTCGTGTAGGTCTGAAAAGCATAGAATTTGATACTTTTTAGGGCAATGGAGGGTACTTTATGTTAACAACAATTTTTCGAGATTTCATCTCCCTCTCTCCCCACCTTCCCTATTTCATCCCCTCCTAAAAAATAACAGATAATTGAAAACTCGTAAAAAGCTTGAAACAAAGGCCGAGGGGTTTTATCTTTCACTACGCCTACGCCCAGCTTTTCATAAAGTGCAGCTTTACCTACTACTACCCAGCAACATACTGCTATCCAAATTTCATCCATTTAAAAAATGCAAAATGCAACGTAGGTGCACCTAAGCTATATGACCAGCTCTGTTTAATTAAAATTTTCACTATTCTTTTAGATCGAGAACTCATTTCGTTTTTATATTATTTCCAACTTTCAGCATGCGCACAGGTCATTTTAAGGTTATACAGGGTGAGTCAAGCTCAACGCCTCGGACTCTTGTGACCAAACGATACTACTTTTCGGAAAATCGACTTTGCAAGTGTATGTAGGTCGAGTTGGGCTACATTTTAAAAATAATGACTTTTATACAGGGTGTCTAATATAAGCGTGACATATCAAAGTTATGTTTTTTCAAATGGAGCACCCTGTATATTATTGCATATTTAGATTTCTGGGTGAATGTTAGTGTGACTTTATGTATCACACATGGGACTTTAAGCGAATTGATTGGGTGCAAAACACAATTTTGGGTATAGGTCGATGTCAGAAAAAAATTGAATATCGCAGCTATTATAAATCTTAGAGGGCAGTGACTTTGCCATATTATACTAAGCATGAAATGTATCAGCTTACGTTAGACGGTCGAGTTCAAATTACATTTTTACTTGGACAAATCGGTAGATCAATTAAGGAAACTTCAATCAAAGGTAACTTGATTTTTTTCAAAGGGAATGCATTATTGTTTTTATATGATCAAATGTGCAATTTGATGGGCTTTCTTATTATATCAGGTTGTGAATATCAATCTACGGTAGTTTTTATTAAATTTCGAGATTTCAATCAAATCAGTGTCTTTCAATTTCCCTACCTATAAACAAACTAGCAGGCCATGAAATATAAACAAAATCATATTCAGATGGAAGAAAACAACTAACTTAGCAAAAAGATCCAGCAGAACTAGAGTAAAAGAACAAGATTATAAAAATTCCCTACAACAAATCAACTGTAACCAGAAACAACGGCGGTAACCTGTCTAAGGTTAAAGGGAAGCTGGAGTACGACAGAAATGGATAATTTTTACAGCCTACTAGCGACTGCAATGTACTAGAGATTAAAAATTTCCAAAATCACTAAACACTTTGAAATGAAAGCAAAACTTTCAGCGATCGTTGCCGTCAGTCTAATATCTTCAGAGCACAATTTCACATTTAATGGCATAAAACAGTAGTCATTTCCGTCAAAGGCAAAAGTAATGATACCTCTCACTGTCGTCCTTTGAATTTTTCAGTATCTATTAGCAGGATCACAAAAAAGGAATACTGACAAATCATATTTTAATTTTCTGCCAGGTAAATTATGTTTAATAATTTGAGCCGATTTTTAATTTATTCTTCATTTTCGGCGATCTTGCTTATGAGTATTGAAAAATTTGCAGAACTCCAGTCAGAGGTATCGGTTACTATTTTTTTAAATCATGAAATGTGAGATATTATTCTGATGAAGCTATTAAGCTGCCAGCAACATTACGTGGTAGATTTCCTTTGATTTCAAAATTCACAATGGTTTTGTGAATCTTCAATCTTTAGAATATTGTAGTAGCCGGTATGCTGTAAAAAATACCCATTTCTGTCATACTTCAGCTGTTTTTTGACCTTAGATGTGTTATGTCTGCTATTTCTGGTTAGAATTGATTTGTTGTAAGTCATTTTTATAACTTTGTCCTTTTACTTTTAGTTCTTCCGTAACTATCTGCTAAGTTAGCACCGGTTTTACTGAAAGTTTGAAATTAAATCAAAACTACCAGAGATTGATATTTATAACCGCATATCATTAGAAAGCTTATCAAATTGCACATTTGATGGTATAAAAAAAATTATGCATTCCCATTTGAAAAAATGAAGTTACCTTTGATTGGATTTTACTTAATTGATCTACCGATTTCTCCAAGTACAAACTTAATTCGAACTCGACCGTCTAACGTAAGCTGACATATTTCATGCTTAGTAACACGGCAAAGTCACAGCCCTCTAAGATTTATAATAGCTGCGATATTCAATTTTTTTCTGACATCTACCTATACCCAAAATTGTGACTTGTACCTAAACGGTTCGCTTAAAGTCCCATGTGTGATACATAAAGTCACACTAAAATGCACTGGAGTCTAAAGATGCAATAATGTACAGGGTATTCCATTAAAAAAAAACAGCTTTGAAATGTCACGCTTTTATTAGACACCCTGTATAAAGGTCATTATTTTTTAAATGTAGACCAACTCAACCTACATATACTCGAAAAGTCCATTTTTCGAAAAGTGGTATCGTTTGGTCACAAGAGTCCGAGGCGTTGAGCTTGACTCACCCTGTATATGCGTTGTGCGGCCGATTCGGGTTCAGTACGGTTGACGGTTGACGGAATTTCAGATCGATCCGAAAATATACCTACTTGAAGAACAATAATAGTAAAAGGGCAAGAAAGACGCTTACAAAAAATACTCAGGTGGTCCTCACTTTGTCGTCTATATCACCCGGTCCTCGTTTATCACTTCTAATAGTACAAACACGTGAACACTGTATATTATACATAACATGTAGAAAAGGCGAAATTTGCTTAACAATCCTAATATCTTCGAGTGATTCACCACCGCCTACCGGTCCTCACTTATTATAGAGGTATACTAATCCAACCTTCATGCAGTAAAATAACATTCATTAATATGTGCTAGTACGGATTTCAGTTGAGTGAAAATAAATACAACTGAATGTAAAATTAACCTTTGCAGGGATGTAGGTAATTTGGTACCTTAGATAAGAACTCTGCTAAAATTTGACCATTATAGGGAAAAAATCAAATTATCTGTGACTGAGGTTTCTTTAATTAATCTACTGATTTTTCCAAGTTCAAAAAGTTTTCAAATTTAACCGTCTGACGCACCTTATGCTCAGCCGTACCGAAAAGTCGTGGCCTTCTAAGATTAGTAATCACTGTGATACTCAATTTTTTTCTGATACCTACTTATACCAAGAATGGTGATTTGCATGGGGTCAAACTAGAATTTACCAAGCAATCTAAATATGCAATAATATATTCCATTCCATTCATTTAAAAAATGTAATTTTATTATGAATCACCCTGTACAAACTTAAAAATGTAAGTGAAAATATTTTAACGTTATAGCAGTCAAGGGTTCCCACCCCCCACCAAGTGAGAGACTTTTTAAATATGTGTTAGTAAGTCAACAATCCTCCGTCCGCCCAGTGTTGGCCCACCCTGTATAAGTAAATAAACGTATCAAATGTCTCTCAAGTCAGTATTCGGATAAGTCTGAAAAGTCTAGAATCTCATATTTTTTAGGGCAATCGAGGGTATTTTATGTTTACAACAAATTTTCGGGATTTCGACTCCCCCGTCCCCACCTTCCCAATTTCATCCCCTCCCAAAAACGGTAGATGATTGGTAACTTATAGAAATAAGTCTGAGGGCTTTTGTCTCTCACTACGCCAACGCGAAGCTTTTTATAAAATGAATTTTTACTTCCCACACGATAGGTGAGGGGAGTATTGCGATCGCGAAAATTTTCGATTTTGAGATAATACGCTTCTTGGGCGTTTTATGATGTGTACATAACGGAAATCCACGTCACTCATTTCCGTCGGTCTGTCTGTCGGTCTGTCTGCCGGTCTGTCTGTCTGTCGTTTTTCTACCCTCGTAATCTCAATAACCGCTGCATGGATTGTGATGAAATTTGGGCAGCGTTATGCTGTGGGGTCTTAGTAGGTAATGTTCCTATAATTTTAAAAACCGTTATACGGGGGGCGGAGTAATTAGCAAAAAACGAAAAATGTCAAATATGCCTCAAACTTCGTTTTTAAGCGTTTTAGGGGTTCCTGATCATTTTCCACTTTTTCTTGGGTGGGGGTGAATTTGGGGTGGTTGGGGCGTGGGGGGTTGTAATACTGAAAAATTTGTTTTATTCGCAATGAGCTGTCCATTAATGTGTGAATGAAAAGCCTAGCGGCATGATACACTTTTTTAGGTCCATCCGAACGTTGCATGCTTATTATAGAAACCACGGGACTTTGAGAATTTTCCGATGTATACATATTAGTTCGTTCTGTATTTTATAATGTTGAAATTACTGAATTGATGTTCATCAGAATTTATGATGTACACATACGAGTATTGTTTTAGATCGTTCGATATCGCGTAACGCGAAAATTGTTCAATTGATTTTAATGAAATTTTGACATAGTATTACTCCCAAGCCGAAGATGAAAAACGCGGATGTTTTGGAAAAATAGTGTCAGTGGCGGCGCAGCAATAATAAAAAAACTAAAAATATAAAAACAGCTCAAACATTGTTTTTATGCGTTTTACGGGTTCCTGATCATTTTCAATTTTTTTTGGGTGCGGTGAAATCGGGGCGGTTGGGGGGTGGGGGGTAGTAAAACTGGAAAATTTGTTGTATTCATAATAGTCCGTCTATTGACCTGAAGAAGAAATACCTAGCGGCATATTGCACTTTTTTAGGTCCATCCGAACATTGGCTTGCCTATTACAGAAACCAATTTTGTGATCTGCACATACGAGTCTTGCTTTATTTCGTTGTATGTGTATTGCGTAAAGCGAAAATTATTGAATGGATTTTAATAAAATTTTGACACAGAATTACCGCTGCGAGAATGAAAAACGACTCTGTTTTTGAAGAACCATGTCAGAGGCGGCGCAGCAATAATCAAAAGACCAAAAACATGAAATCAGCTCAAACTTCGTTTTTAGACTGGTTGGAGGCTCTTGATCGTTTCGCATTGTCCAGTTCAAGCATGTAGAAAAAAACTGTGGCGCCCTAGTTCCTAAGAAGGGAGACGCAAGAAACTATTTACGAGGGTTTTTGTGTTGGATGTTGTTTTTGGAGGCGGATGGGCGATAATTTAGTTGCAAGGGGATTTTAGGCTATAACTTCATGCAATGGGAAATAATAAAATGGTATCATCATTATATGTGGGAAGTACTGAGTCAATCGACTTGACTCCATTTTTAATTATTACTACCCAGCACCATGCTGCTATGTATAAAAATATCGTCCTCTTAAAAACGCAACTTTCGGCATGCGCACAGGTGACTTTCATGTGATGTATTCGTTGTGCGGCCGATTTGGTTTTAATGCAGTTGTCGTTAACATGAGAAGAGCAGGAAAGACGTTTACAAAAAATACTCAGGTGGTTCTCAGTTCGTCGTGCATATCAGCCGGTCCTCGTTTATCAGTTCTAATAGCATAAACACGTAAACACGGTAAACATGACATGCAGAAAGGTCGAAATTAGCTTAACAATACTAATATGTACGAGTGATTCACCACCGCCAGCGGTCCTCACTTATTCCTCCTATTCGTATATACTAATTCAGCTTTCATGCAGTAAAATAACATTCATTAACATGTGCTACTACGGAATTCAACTAAGTGAAAATAAATGCAACTAAATGTAAAATTAACCTTTTCCTTTGTTAAAACTCGACTATAGCGATGCAGATACCGCGTGGCACATATATCGAAAAATTCGACCCCTCTAATTACCAAAATTTTGCTAATAATCTGAACATGTCAATAACGGCGAATTCAGGTAACTTAGTTCAACGGATCTATTTTGAACGTCTATTGACTAGTCGAGGGGTTCTCAAACTTATAGGCACTGCGACTACAGGAGCAAGACTTTTTCAATCGGGCCAACTGAAATAGGACACGACTCACTTTGCTTCACAGTCGTAATTGCTAAATCGCTGATGTTGAAAATGGTATCGCCCTTCGTTATGAAAAACAAGTATTCCTGAGAAGAACTGAACCAATAAACTTGACTTCTTTTTTTTAATATCTGACGATGTTTTGGGAATTAGGTATTCAATATTTGTAGACGCGTAATTCGAAAATTGATTTAATTTAACGCGTGAATCAGTTGACCCCACTTTCGGTTGGCATTTGGCGTCATAAAACGTGTTTATGTCTGTGATACAATAAAGTTAGCTAGAAAGGCAACAAATCTGTAACGAGAATATACTGTTAGATAAGGGTAGATATGCTTGACAGGGGTACAACATTTATGAATTCAGGAATTTGTACTGTACAGTTATATATGAGGTTCAATCAATATGAACGATAATTGACTAACTTAGTACTTCCCACATATTAAAGTGATATCAGTTTATTATTTTCCCTTTGCATTAGTCTATAGTCTGAGATCCCCTTGCAACCAAATCATCACCCTCCTGCCCTCAAAAAACATCCAACACAAAAACTCTAGTAAATAGTTTCTTGATACTCCTCTCCGTAGGAACTAGATCGACACTGGTTTTATTCTGCGAGCTTTAATTGGATGAAACGAAACGACCAGGAACACCCAAATCGCCTTAAAAAGAAGTTTGAGTTATTTTTATATTTTTAGTTCCGACATGATTTTTAAAAACCATACGCATTTTCCATCCTCGTCACGGTAATACTACTGCGTCGAATTGTAATTAAAATCAATTTCAGGTTACACAATACAGAACTATGTAAAGCAATACTCGTATGCAACATACGTCAGAAAAAATCCCTCAGTTTCTGTAACAATCAAGGCAACGTTCTGATAAACCTAAAAAGTGTATAATGTCGCTAGGTCCTTTTTTTGTAGGTCAATGGAGAGCGCATTATGCATACAAAACTTTATTAGTTTTGCAACCCTCCACCTCCCAACCCAACCACCCCAATTTCACCCCCACTCAAAAAACAGAAAATGATCAGGAACCCCCAAAAGGCCTAAAAACTGGTTTGAGTTGTTTTTATATTTTTAGCTTTTTTATTGTCGCTGCGCCGTAGTGACATCACGATTTCTAAAAAGCATACCCATTTTCCATGCTTGGCACGGTAACAATACTGTGGCAAAGTTTCATTAACGATCTAAAACAATTTTCGTATGTGTGCATATATCCGAAAATTCCAAGTCCATTGGTTTCTGTAGTAGGCAAGGTAATGATCGGATGGACCTAAAGAGCCGCCGCGCCGCTAGCACTCTTTCACAGGTCAATGCACGAATGGAAAATACTTTAGGAGAAGGCTGTATAGCTTATTTCCAACAAAAAAGTCATATAAAGTAGGGTCCGATTTTCAACTGTTTCAGAGATACCTAAATTGATTTTCATTGAAATGCAGACCTCCAAACGAAAACCATAATAAAACAAAATTTTATCGTCGGATTTTGTAATTTTTAGTATTAGTGATTAGAAAAGACGATGTCACGTCATTATTTACTAAAAGAAAGTGATCATGTATCAAACACTCAAACTGCGCCAAGGCCGGAGTGTCTGCTGAGAAAGGTTTGGGTTGTTCGTAAATGTCCCTCCAAAAGGCCTCCACGCGATCAGCAGTTGGCGGCTGCTCTATGGCTGGAGGCGGCTGCTGGAAAAGGCGAGAAGGTCTTTCGTAGAACATTCTGTTCTGCTCCAGACCTCTCGCCCGCGCCACCAACGATCGCTTAGCAGCGATTAGCATCCGTATCCTGTCAAGACAGTGTTGCTTGACAACAACCAGTACCGCTTGACTGGGTGTATGATGGTCGCGCCTCAACCCGTAGGCTATCTGGCGCACTCGGCGCGTAAAAGGCTTCCCAGCCGCTCTATATTCCATCACACACTGGATACGGGATGCTTCCTGGCGAGCCAACTGGATTTTCGCTTCCATTTGGCGCACCCGTCTCTGTGCTCTCTCAACAGGAGAGTCTCTCACTCTCCCCTGTCTAGCTAGCCTCAGAGCCGCAGCGTAAATTTCGCAATTGATGCTCCAAATGTCAGAGGCCTCCGATAGACGTTCACCAACAACCTCATCCTCTCTGTTAAAATCTGCCAGCTTCAAGGACCTTCCGTTGTTATGCAAGGCCCTTCGGTCCCTGAAATCCCCAGGTGAGATGACTTAGTCGATTTCCCTCTCAACGGGCCTTACCGGCGAACTTTCAGCCTGGTTAACAGGCCTTCCGTCCGCCGAAGGGGCAGGCTGAGCTGGAGCACGAACATATCCCTGCCTCCGGAGGTACGATACATAATCTCGCAAATTCTGAGAGGTAAGCGTGCTATGCTCTGGGTGCAATTCACACCACCTCTCATACATGCGGGACATGTATCCCCTACGGCGCGGGCTACTGCTCTCGTAGCAGCTCAGCAGGTCATCCCTGAGCTCCGTCGTCCACCTAAAATGGTCCATATCATTGCAGGAGTATCAAAATCAGCATGTTTTGAAAAGTGACATCAAGAAACATTACAAAAAAGGAATTTATCTTAAAAGATCACCTAATAGTTAACCACGTACTTTACGGTAAATACATGCCCATCTTTCTAGTTATCCATTGGGATCACAAACTTCTTATAAATGTGGTGAACATAGGCAACAAAATTGCATTTAAGCTCTAGAGGTATATTGGATCTCGGGGACCGCAAAATTTCAACAACCGTATGCAAAAACGTGTTATCGGATTTTTAATTTTTGTGTACTTTAATAATGTTCTATTACATCATAAAAAAGAGATCTATCAACTAAAACTTCAGTATAGGGTCTACAAATTTTATGATATTAGAAGAAAACTTCAAGTTTTAACTTAAAATCGAATCGTCTTAAAAATTCGCTAGGTAATTTCTTAAAAGATGGTAGATAATCAAGCACAACATGCAAGCCACTTTATAAAGTATCGTGTATCCATAGATTTTCACTGGTGTATAAATGAGAGGTTGTAAATAATCCAGAACGAAGTAGGGCTAAAATTAAGCATGATATCTTTAGGGAACAACCTCGTATTATGGATCAGTCATGACCATACATACGCTAAAGCTGAAACTAGATTTTGTGCTGTGGATCGACAGTAATGAACGCACGCCTGCGCAAATTAAGATACAGTGGGTTGTGACAGCTGCGTCTCTACTTTTAGAACGGGCAACGGCGTTGGTGTTCACGCATACACGGAAATCATCCTACAGCTCCACCTACGCTGTTGCTGGTATTTCTTAGCGGAAGATGTGGTTCACTGCGCAAACAACTGGTATGTATCCGTACATCCGTACCATTACATACCAGTACACATTTTGGAGTAAGGCGATCCTGTCAGAAGAATGGATTTTTTTCGACTTATGCTTCATGTGGATGCCGGAGATGCAACTTTTTTAAGTAGGATTCTTTGGACGGATGAATTCATACATAACTGAAAATCTACGGTTAAAAGACACTTTGTAACGTGGTCTGCATGTTCTGTTTGCTTGCCTAACTTCTTAAGACGAATCGCAACTTGAAGTTATCTAAAATTATACAGTTTTGAGACCATATACCGAAGTTTTGGTCAATTGATCACTTTTTATGACTAATCGTAATCATCATCGCAATCATTATTCAAGTAACCATAACAAAAATTAAAAATCTGATGACAAGCTTTTGCCAAACCGTCTGTTGAAATTTTGCACTCTTAGCGATCCAATATGCCTTTAGAGTTTAAATCTCTTACTGCATATGTTTTACCACATTTACAACAAGCTTATGGTACCAATGAATAACTAGAAAGGCATGTGTTTACCTTTAAAGTGCACGGTTAATTATTTGGTGATATTTTAAAGATTCCTCTTTTTGTAACGTTTTTGAAGTCACTTTTCAAAGCATGCTAATATTGACACTATCAAGAGTGTTACACCTGATCCCTTTTTTTAGTTGGTAATGACGTGTTAGCATATTTTCTAAGGACTAATACCAAAAATTTCGAAATCAGATAATACAATTTTGTTTTATTAGGGTGTTAGTTTGGAGGCCTGCATTTTAATGAAAATCTCTATAATGAATACAACAAATTTTTGAGTTTTACAACCTTCCGCCCCCTCCACGACCCCAGTCACACTCTCACCCAAAAAAGTAGAAAATTATCATCAAATCCTAAAACGCCCAAAAACGAGGTTTGAGGAATATTCAATTCTTTTTGTTTTTTCCAAATTACTCCGCTGCCAATGCACCGACTTTTAAAATTATAGGAGCAATACATACTAGGACCCCATAGGATACCGGTACCCAAATTTTATCACAATCCACGGTTACTGATGTGACTAGCCTAGAAAAACACGCAAAGACAGACAGATCGACGTTATATAGACACCATAAAACGCCCAAAAAAGCGTATTATCTCAAAATCGAAAATTTTCGCGATCACAATACCCTATCACAATTTCCTATCGGTGTGGGAAATAGAATTAACTAAAAAGAAGCAGAGGTCATAAAAAGGCGCGAAAGGCATTTCAGATGGTAGGGTAGTATCGATTAATTAATAAGCATGTGGACCTCGGTTATTGCCTTATACATTAACGGTCCTCGCATATTTGTTCTAATCGTAGAGATATGCAGAGAATGTGGAAAAAGTGCAACTATTTTTTAGATACTAACACCCGTATGCACCGTAAGTCAATTGCGCGATTAGTTGCGTAAACCTGGATTAGATTACTTGTTTACTATGCACCGCAAACTGACAATTTTGACACTGTCACTGTCAAAACAATCTTGCGAACACAACCTTGCCGTATATCCAATCTGGATAAGTTAATCTTTTGACGGTGCATGGCTAGTTGCCAAAGATTAGCAAAACGCGATTAGGGAACTAGGATTAGAATCGCCAAACGGTGCATACGGGTGTAAGATGGTCAGATCGTTCTGTACCGGTGATCACTTGTTCTCTCCTATTAGTACAGAGATATACTCAGGGCCGTAGCTAGGCGTTGACCATGGAGGGGGTTCATGGTGACCTTAGGAGGGGTTCATGTATAAGAGAATATGTAATGTCCTAGGCCCGGTTGTACAATGCGAGCTTAAGCTTCGGCTTAAGGTAAGCCGACGTTAAACCACGTCAGTTGCAAAATGTCCGTTGTACAATGCTGGCTTAACCCCCCACTCCAAGCTTAACACGAGCTTACGTAAGCCGAAGCTCGACGCGAGCTTAGCTGAGGTTTAAACCTAACCTGATACAAGTGACAAGATATGTCAAGGAGGAACCTTCAAATTGCTTGTCACTTTATTAGGTCATTTTTTTTGAAAGATTTGTGTCTAATTTAACAAAGAGAGCAAATGAAAGAACAGAGACAGAAACGGTCGTTGCCGAAATTTGACACAAACTGTCGTAAGTGCCTAACCAAAAAAGGTAATTTTTCAGATGATTATATGTCAGTACGTATTGTTTCACTGATGCCAACTGTAGTGAATTTCATTATCAACCAGGTTCAACTAAACCTTAGACAAGGAAAGAGAGAGGACGGAACCCGCGACTGACATTTCTGATACCAAATGGCACCAAAGCGCTATTCCCAGTGGCGTAACTAATGGGATTAACGTTCTGGTTGAGCTATTTGTAGAAATAATCTTTTTTAAATAAAATTTAATGAAATATTGTTATTCAGGGTTTCTATATGGCCAATTTCGCCATCCACAATTAAAACTTAAGTGACTAACATTACCGTAACCGTGATTTTCATTCGACTGCTGTTTTGTGGCCAATAATATATAAAAATTGATAATGTATATATTTTATTCAGTCATGAACATGTTATGTTCATTTGCAGTATATGACTGATGGAAGACACGATTATACTTCTACCCAGAAAGAAAAAAACTGCTTGTAGTTTGTAGTAAATCAATTTTTTATTATTAAAGAACACATAATACCTATAGTATATTTATATTTATTGACATTATGTTTATATATAAAATACTGTCTATTACATACTGTAAACAGAAGCAGCAATAAAACATTTTTGTTATTATAGATTAGCTTACGAGATTGAGGAATTTGATGCCTTCAATCTCGGAGTCCCCATATGCAGTAAAAAAATCTACTTGCTGTTACGCTGTTACTTGCTGTTTGTAGTGTGTAATGAAGAGCAGTATTTTTAATTACTCCAACGAGGCTTTTTTATACATAACTTCTTTTTGCGACGGTGGCAATAATTAATGAAAAAGCTGGGGGGTTAAACATAAAAATTATCTCAGACATGAAATAAAGTAAGTTTTGGGCTAGAAATACAAAGGTCCTTTAATCTTATCCAAAATCAAAACATTTACAAAATTAGAAAATGACTCCTAGATTAGCTAGTAGTAAATAAAAACGAACAATTCATTCAATATAGGTGAGGTCCTATAACTTACATAGAAATTACAACTCTATTTTATCACTTAACCCCTTGCTTCCAGTAAGTTCTAATTTATTGCAGTTATGTATTTACTTATGGGGAAGTTTGGGTGAAACTCAGTATTGTGTGCTTCAACAAAAATAATTTTTTTGTAGGAACGTGGCATTTCGCTTGCTCCTACAATTGATGGCAGTCAATATTACAGTCACGAAGGTCAAAAACTACCAATATTTTACTGCCCTTTAAACAGAATCATTTTTGTTAATTGGCTCCGAACTGGATTGTCCTGTTGTGATCGAGATTTTACAATAAAATGGATTCTGATATTTAAGTATTTTGTGCATACAGCTTTTATTAAAAAATATATATGATTTACATCATTTTCTAATACGTGACGTTCTAAGCAGCTGAAAATAGGGGTGCCTAGAAAACTTGATATTATTTTGCTTATCAGCAAAGGTACAAAATGTTTGGTGTGAATACAATTTTCATTAACTCTCAGAAAATGTTCCGATTTCAAACATATCTTGATAACATCATTTGATGGGTAAGTCAGACCGCCGTGGCTTTTAAATTCAATTAGGGAATTGA
The DNA here is from genome assembly GCA_951848785.1 of Callosobruchus maculatus. Taxonomy (NCBI): domain Eukaryota; kingdom Metazoa; phylum Arthropoda; class Insecta; order Coleoptera; family Chrysomelidae; genus Callosobruchus; species Callosobruchus maculatus. Next base: position 1,040,114 of record CATOUR010000073.1, on the reverse strand, counting down.
GAAACCGATCTCTAGTACCAATCAATGCTGTGACACATGTTTCACATTTTATTGTTTTTTGTAATTGGTGCGAAACATAACCAGCAATATATTGCACAATTTGGGATGAACATTCACTTATCACAGGTGCATTCATGATGTAGTCATGATCCTTCCAAATAGTTTCTAGATCATCAGAAGGCTCATTTATGTCTATTAAACTATGGTTAGATAAACTACTATTAATTACATCTTCAGACCTTACATTTTTTGTAGAACTACTTAGAATAGGGATTTGATCTAATGGAATACAGTTACCCATACCGCCCTCTCTAATTTCTGCTCGAACCAGAAGCCTTTTGTAAGCAGCTAGAAACTGTCGAGCGGTTGGGTTATTATTCCAGCCACCTCTTGATCTAATTGACGAAAAGAATAATTCTAAATGATCTTGACTAATCTTATACAACGGAAGGTACAGTAATGTTTTTCTCTCAGAAACAAGTTCTTTGTACAATCCTAAAGAACTTGATAATGAAATTATTAATCCAATAAACCCAGTTTTTCTGTTAGACATGATTACTTGCTCATTATTAGATAATTTCAACTTTGAAAGATAAAAAATTGCACTATTGATAAATTCCGCAGATCGATCTATATTTTTTTGACATAATGCTTTTTTATAACCTGGTGCTACTAGGGTTCTGCTGTTTAAAATATCGAAAATGCTATTTACAATTCTAATAAATTTAACTATTGCCTGACTACCTTTAAAATCCTCAAGATTCAGCTTTTTTTCGCAATACTCAATAGCATCGGCTACTGATGCACTAAGTAACTGAACTGCAAGCCGAACCTTCATTTTTTGTTTGAAAAAAATAATATGAGCGCGACGTAACTTATTCCCTAAATGTAAGCCCTCGCTAGTTTGCAGCTTCTCTAGAAGCGCTATGTATTTCCATTGAATAAAATTGTTATCACAATCAATTAGGATTTTCTTTTCACCAAATGCATTGCGAACAAGTTTTATCATATGACATGGATCATAAAAAATATATACATTGTGATCTGTAACTCTGAAACTTGTCTGTATATTTGAAATGTTAAATAAGAATCCAAAGTTATGACACATAGCGGTATTAGATGGAGCACCATCGAATGTGATTGACGTAACTTTGGCTCCCGTATCTTCAATCAGATGGATGCATTGAGATACAATTGAATGTTTTTTACTGCCATTCAAAGAATCTGTAAGAAAGTAACCGACAGGTAATTTCCAAGTTCCATTGATGCAAACCAACATTATAACAAAAGCTTCTTTGGCTAAAGCATTAGAGTCATCGTTTAAATTTGTACCACAGTTCACATAACCATGGAATTTTTTTCCATCCCATTCTAAATGTTTCCGCATGGCTATTTCATCGATAATTAATGAACAAATTATTGGTCTGTCAGATGATTGAACCTTATTTCTTAAGGTATTTATTGATTCCTTGGTAAAACCAGGCTCAGCATCCACATTCTGAAACCATTTAGCAATAGTTTTGCTATGCGGGAGACAAGTGTCAAAAACATCTCTCACATAGTTGTATGCCTTTGGTGAAAAAAAATTTAATGTCAGGGCAAATTTCCTAAGTTCAGGTGAATATTGAACATTTCTCCCCATTTTTCTGTTCAATATTTCTATGTTAACCTTGCTCATATTTTGAACTAAAACTAAATTTTCTTGAGATAGTAAATTTTGTCGCTCTAATTCCTCAGCAATTATTTTTAAAGAGGCTACTTTTTTGTGTGCTCTTTTCAGTGACTGACCAAGGGCACGGATTTTTTTCGTTTTTTCCTTATTCTTATCTTTTTGCAGCAGCAGTTCTCTTCTAAGTTTCTTTTTCCGGGGAGAGTCGTCCTGTGCAGCCAGAGCTGAGGTTGATGGCGATGGTTCTGGATGAACATCACGTTCACGGGGTCTTTTTCTTTCTTTTGCCTAAAATAACAGAGCTGTATATTAGACAATGTTTGAAACATTATTTCCGAAAGAAAGACAGAACAAATTAATTTATGATTTAAGTAGATGTGAATGAGTGACTGAATCTTATAGGAAAAGTGACAGTAACATTTTGTTTTGATTTCGTATCGAGTAAACACACCTAAATATAGTTGTTTAATAATGTAACTGTAACACAAGAAATTATTACATTTTTGAGGTTAGCTGCCTTTTGATTTTCATAGCTATCAATTTTTAAATGGTTATTCAGCCATTCGTAATCGTATTTCTCCTTACTTTATTGCACTGTTTATTTTGGAAACGTCATCACTGATACTCAAATATAAAACCAAATTTGAGACCTTAAATATAGAATATAGGCATAAGGCATAAGAATGATTTTAAATTAATATCACACCCAAATCATAACTCATTAATGATCCAATTATATACAATGGAGTGAAGATTTATAACAAACTTCCTCCTCACAGGTTTTAGTGAATATCCCAAAAGTTTTGTTTGTTATTATATAGCTTTGTCAATAAGAATCTTGTAAATTCTTAGACTATAAAGTATATCGATCTATCTATCTATCCATCTATCCATCTATCCAACTATCCATCTATCCATCTATCCATCTATCCATCTATCCATCTATCCATCTATCCATCTATCCATCTATCCATCTATCCATCTATCCATCTATCATAATCCTAGAATGTTTATTATTTTAATATTGATTAAGCGTAGACAATGTAAGCTAGGAATTATAACTTACAATTTTTGGACGTAAGTATTCCGGAAGCTCGTCAAATATGGTGGGGACTGCTCCTTTCAGAAGATATACTTTTTGATTTGTTTGATGAAGGAAATTCTGTTCAAAATGCTTAGAACAAAGCCTATCGTTGCTTGTAGGCTTCCAACCTTCGATCCTCATATTTTTGATCCATAAATCATGTCTAGGAAGATCTTTAGGAAACCTGTCGAGGAAGAAAGAAAATTAATTTTATTATTCATACAACTACAAATAAAGGCCACCCTTGAAATGCACACCTTGTATAAGGGTATTGGTATATTATATATTACAATGCAAAGTCATAATATTTCTATTCAAAATGTAAGCTATAATAGATACGCCACTGGAAAACTGATTGTATTTGAACCAAAAAATCCCTTAAAAACATAATTTTTAGACTTTACGTGCTCAAAAACATTATGATTCGCATGTTAGTGGTACATTCCAAATTATATTTCGGATACACATATATCTTTGAACTAGATATCGAGATATTTGCATGAATTTCGGATACACCAAAAAAATAAGATCATAAATTTACCTGTGAAAAGTGATTCCTGGCTCCTTCCTGCTGCTGTGGCTTTTACAACGGTAAGCTGCACACCCCACCATTACGCTCACCACAATATTTCACAATTATTGGTCTTAAAAACGTTAAATATCGCAAAAAACACCACCTTGACACTACCGTCAGTTTTCCACCAGCATTTTGACAGCTATTCATTTTCGGTATCAGCTAATCCATATAGCATCAAATGGGCGTGCGGTATCCCCTCTCTTTCCTTATCTAAGAACTAAACCGACGATTGTACAACGGATGTGGACTTTAAGCCTGAGCTTAGCTAAGCTTAAGCTTAACAAAGCTCGTGTTAAACCCGCATTTGTACAACCGGCCCTTAATTTGTTAAACATCTGTATGGATTGTATCGCTGCTGATGTGTTATGAGCACCGAGGGATTGGTTAGTAGTAGAATAAATCACTAAGCTTGGAGAAAGCATCCTTGATTATCTTTATTTTGTATTATTTTAGTAGTTATTTCATTCATGGGAATACTCATGGGGGGTTTGAACCCCCAAACCCTCCCCCTTATATACGGCCCTGGATATACTTGCTGATTGCTTATTCCGTCTAAGCTACCATTCATTGGTCCTCCTGTTCGATAAGTCTAGATGAAATACTACCGCTGCGGTCAATGAACTTTGTTATTTATCTGCACAGCGTCCTAAAACGTGTCTCCAGGTAAATCGATCCATAAGGTCGATTATAGACTTCTATTTACTATAAGATTTTCAGGTATCATGATGTGTCGATTGATTCGCTGTCTTCAATTATCTTCTTGAAATGTATAGGCAATGACATCTGAAACAGATATTACGAAACATCTGCCGACACGTTCCAAATAAATCTGTTACTTTAAGACCTTTTCTGTGCTTACCTTATACCTACCTATTCCTTGACAAATAAAATCAAATGAAAATTTGTCCTCAGTAACGTAATCTGAAGGCTTGATACCTCGGTGACTACACATCTGCTGTTCACGTAGAACTGCCGTTTCTACTAGCAAAATCGATGTAACAACTAAATACTACTGCAGTTCTGCTTTAAAGGTTGACAGAGAATGTTTTTTAAACTGTGGAACAGCAGCGGTTCCTGAATTTTTGAAAGGGGGCGCACAAAAGTTTATTTAAAAAATACTCAAAAATCCTGCCAGAGATTATTTAGGCTGCAGCTGCACTCTGCACATAAGTATACATATGTATCTTTATACGAGTAGGAGGAATAAGCGAGGGCAAGTGGCGGCCGTAAAGGACTCAAATATCAGTACTGTTATGCTAATTTCGACTTTTTCACGTAATGTGTGCAGTGTATACCTGTTCATACTATTAGAACTGATAAACGAGGACCGGGTGATATACACGGCAAACTGAGGACCACCCGAGTATTTTTTATCGATCTAAAAGAATAGTTCATTTTAATTAAACAGAGTTGGTCATATGGTTTAGGTGTACCTAAGTTGCGTTTTTTAAGTGGATGAAATTTGAAAAGCGGCATGCTGCTGGGTGGTAATAGGTAAAGCTTCATTTCATGAAAAGCTGTGCGTTGGCGTAGTAAAAGGCAAAAACCCCTCAGACTTCGTTTTGAGCGTTTTATGAGTTAATCATCTACTATTTCTGGGAGGGGCTGAAATTGTTAAGGTGTGGAGGGGGGAAACCTTGAAAATTTGTTGTAAACAAAAAATACCCTCCATTGGCCTAAACATATGAAATTATATACTTTTTCAACTTATTCGGTTACTGACCCAGGAGACATTTGATACGTTCATTCACATATACAGGGTGGGCCAATAGTGAACAGATGGAGGATTCGAGGGTTGCTCTATACCTCCGTCAATCCACCAGTACGCAGACAGCTGTTTCACGCTTATTAGCGATCATCAGTGCGCCATAGGTCGATTGACGAAAGTAGAGAGCATCAATTTTTCATGTTTAATAAACATGTGAAAGATGTACGAGTAAGACAGAAGGAATTCTGCCGGTGCGCCATCTAGTACCCGAAGGTGACGGCAACCAAAGAGAGAAACGCCACTAGAAGCAGTTTACCTCTCCTTGGTGGAACGACAAGGCTCGCTCGCTTTTTGCCACTAGAGGCGCGGATTTTGACGCACGCAGCGTGAAGCCGATATACGAGGGTTGCTCTATACCTCCGTCAATCCACCAGTACGCAGACAGCTGTTTCACGCTTATTAGCGATCATCAGTGCGCCATAGGTCGATTGACGAAAGTAGAGAGCATCAATTTTTCATGTTTAATAAACATGTGAAAGATGTACGAGTAAGACAGAAGGAATTCTGCCGGTGCGCCATCTAGTACCCGAAGGTGACGGCAACCAAAGAGAGAAACGCCACTAGAAGCAGTTTACCTCTCCTTGGTGGAACGACAAGGCTCGCTCGCTTTTTGCCACTAGAGGCGCGGATTTTGACGCACGCAGCGTGAAGCCGATATACGAGGGTTGCTCTATACCTCCGTCAATCCACCAGTACGCAGACAGCTGTTTCACGCTTATTAGCGATCATCAGTGCGCCATAGGTCGATTGACGAAAGTAGAGAGCATCAATTTTTCATGTTTAATAAACATGTGAAAGATGTACGAGTAAGACAGAAGGAATTCTGCCTCGTATATCGGCTTCACGCTGCGTGCGTCAAAATCCGCGCCTCTAGTGGCAAAAAGCGAGCGAGCCTTGTCGTTCCACCAAGGAGAGGTAAACTGCTTCTAGTGGCGTTTCTCTCTTTGGTTGCCGTCACCTTCGGGTACTAGATGGCGCACCGGCAGAATTCCTTCTGTCTTACTCGTACATCTTTCACATGTTTATTAAACATGAAAAATTGATGCTCTCTACTTTCGTCAATCGACCTATGGCGCACTGATGATCGCTAATAAGCGTGAAACAGCTGTCTGCGTACTGGTGGATTGACGGAGGTATAGAGCAACCCTCGTATATCGGCTTCACGCTGCGTGCGTCAAAATCCGCGCCTCTAGTGGCAAAAAGCGAGCGAGCCTTGTCGTTCCACCAAGGAGAGGTAAACTGCTTCTAGTGGCGTTTCTCTCTTTGGTTGCCGTCACCTTCGGGTACTAGATGGCGCACCGGCAGAATTCCTTCTGTCTTACTCGTAGATGGAGGATTGTTGACTTACTAAAACATATTTCAGAAATCTGTCACTTGGTCATGGAAGGGACCTTTGAGTGATATAACGTTAAATATTTTCACTTAAATTTTGATGTTTATATAGGGTGGTTCATATCAAACTTACATTTTTTTGAAGGCGACTCCCTATACATTATTGCATATTTGAATTCCTTGGTGAATTCTAGTGTGACTCAATGTATCTTATATTGAACTTTAACGAACCGTTTAGGTACAAATCAGCATTCTTGGTATAAGTAGGTATCAGAAAAAATTTAAATATCGCAGTGATTATAAATCTTAGAAGGCCGTGACATTGCGGTACGACTAAGCATGAGATGCGTCACCTTAGGTCAGACGGTTAAATTTAATTTTTTTTGTACTTGAAATCAGTAGATTAATTAAGGAAACTTCAGTCACAGAGAACTTGATTTGTTCAAATAAGAATACCCATTTTTGTTTACAGAATCAAATGCAGAATTTGATTACCTCGATCTCAATCTTTTTAGTTTCCATTTCATTTAAAATTTTCAGTCAAATCAGTGTTTTTCAGTTTTCCTACTTATAAGAAATCTAGCAAGTCATGAAAAACAAACAAAAGCCCGTTAAGATGGAAGAAACCAATTAACTTAGTAGAAAGACATAAACAAACTAAACAACACAACAAACGAAAATTCCTTACAACACATAATCTCTAACAACAGCGGTAAGAAATCTAATGACAATGAGCAGCTGGCGTATGACAGAAGTGTTATTTTTCCACAGCCTACCAGCTATTGAGATCTACTACAGCTTGATAACAAAAAACGATTAAAAATATTGAAACAAAGAAAAACTACCAATGATTGCCGCTGACAGTTTAACATCGTCAGAATGAAATTTCACATTTAGTGGGATAGAAAAGTAGTCATTTCTGTTAAGTCAAAAGAAAAGATATCTCTAACTGTAGCACTCTGTGCATCTATTGATGTGATTGTTAGATTTTTTTATTACTCCATGTTGTAACTGTGTTTATCTCATGTATGTTCCTATCAAGTAAATAATGTTTTATCATATAACATACTGCAATTCAGTTTTCATTTTTTGCGATTTTGCTAATAAGTAGAAGTTCCAGTGAAGAATTTGAAGGGCTCCAGTCAAAGGCATCGTCACTTTTGACTTACGGCTATTTTATGGAACTAAATTCTGAAAATATAGATACTCTCCTGCCAGTAACGATCGCTGGTATTTTGTCTTTTATTTAATTTTTTTGTACTGATTTTGGATACTTGCGTATAGGCTGTGAAAAGTAAGCCTTCTTGTTGCCGCTGTCGTTTCTGGTTAGAGCTGATATCTTGTAAGACATTTTTATAATCTTACCTCACTAATCTAGTTTGTTTGCGTTTTTATGCCAAGTTAGTTGGTTTCTTCCATCTGAACAGGTTTTTGTTTATTTTTCATGGACTGCTAGATTGCTTATAAGCTGGGAAAGTGTAAAACACCGATTTGACTTAAAATTTGAAATAAAATGAAAATTAAAAAAGATTGATTCCAACAATCCTACATTGTTGGAAAGGTTATCAGGTTTTAGATTCGATGGTATAAGAAAAATTAGGCATTCCCATTTGAAATAATCAAGGTACCTGTGATTGAAATTTCCTTAATTATTCTACTGATTTCTCCAAGTACAAAAAGAATTCAAATTTGATCGTATGACCTAAGATGACACGTTTCATGCTCAGTCACACCGTAAAGTCACGGCCTTCTAAGTTTTATGATCGCTGCGATATTCAATTCTTCTCTTATACCTACTTATACCAAAAAAAGTGATTTGCGCCTAAACGGTCCGTTTAAAGTTCCATATAAGATACATGAAGTCACATTAGAATTCAATTCAAATATGCAATAATATATAGGCGGTTCTATTAAAAAAATGTTAGTTTTATAATCAGCCTATATAAACGTTAAAGTTTGAGTGAAAGTATTTTAACGTTATAGCCTTCAGGGGCCCTACCATGATCAAGTAACAGATTTTTGAAATATCCTTCTAAGTCAACCATCCTCCGTCTACTCACTATTGGCCCACCCTGTATTGCATCTACACATCACATAATAATATGTACTCTGAGAGGAATTCACATATTTTGTTGGAATGTTTGAAAAGAAAAGTATTTTATAACTTATCGAATTTTTAAAGCTGAAGCTGGATTGACATGAAACGAGTAAAATCGGGTCAAGCCAGACTAAAAACTCTTAGGATGCTTATCGGAGCAGCTAAAATCTGACGAACTTGGAACTATTTGACTCGGATAGCACTCTACTCTCTCAGACACTCTCTCCCATTTTTTACCTAAGTCTAAAATATGCTTCTCAGTTGTACAAAAATGAGCTTTAACAATTTCAAAAGGCATAACACACGGTATCTAAAACGTCAGTTGAATTGATCATCTTAGATTCCAAACGAAAATTGTATCACTCGATATTAAACTAATTGAAACACCTGCTAGTTCTTACGCATAAGGGCATGGTTCATGATTTCAGAACTGTCTAGTAATCGCTATACCTAAGATCCTACTCCTTTTAAGAATTAAACCCTTCACGCACAGAGCAATGACCTGCAATCTAAAACTTTTCTGCCATAAAAGCCGCTTAGATCTCATTCCAAAAGTTGCTCATGATGGGGCACTTGTGAACAAAATTATGACTCGCAACACCTAATTTTTTTCTCAAAGACAGCAACGTGTAATATGAGAAGCTAAACAATCAAGTACACAAAGAGAAGGCGAAATATCGTGAGAGGCATTAGTCTGCCGGTGTTTCATCGTTGCCGAGTTTCAGGACCTCACTTGTTGCATGCACTGGTATGTAACGTATATGGGGTGGCGGTATACAAACTCGAGAAACCATCTGGTGCCAAAGCGGTGAACTAAAATGTATACATTTACCATAAAACGAAAAAAATGAGGACCAGCTGAAATTTTCAAATTTGACTCAAGACCATGTCCGCAACTCACCACAAAAATTTCAAGCGAAGTCCTTGTGAGGTCCGTATATTGGTCCTCACTTGGTCGCGGTCCTCACTTGTTATGCAGATTTCGCACGGGTTAGCCTCACTTGTACCACGGGCCAAAAATATATATATATATATATATATATATATATATATATATATATATATATATATATATATATATATATATATACTCGGTCCTCTTTCAAAACAAACTAAAAGGGATATCAAAAAGCCCCAAAAACGAGGTTTGAAAAGATTTAGGTACTTTTCTGTTTTGTGGCAAATACTACACCGTACTGCGCCGAATTTCAAATGCTCACTATGGATTCACAGCATAGCGCGTCCCAAATTTCATCAAAAACTTATTATTTCAAAATAAGTACATATATGCAAGGTACGGAATATCACAAACTCATTTTTCAGGAACAAAAGTATTTCCAAAACAGTGTTATCCATCCATGACTAAAATAATAACTACCTAATTCAAATGGTCGTCAACCCAAATTTTTTAATGCAACAGTACGAATCAAATATTAAAAAGACTTAGTTAAAAACAAGTTATTTAAAAATAATATTTTTCTGTACATAAGCTACATACCCATATTATCAAATCCATGAGTTAACTCATGACCTAAAATTGTACCTATAGATCCATAGTTCAAGACCCTAAAAAAAATTAACGAATTTAAGGATGCTTTATGAAAATATTCCAACAGTAAAATTGAACTTCCATCTTTTATAAAAATTAAAAACAATATAGGTCAAAAACCTTTCGTATCGTCATTAAGAACTAGTTAGCTCACCTTAGAATTATACTGTATATACAGGGTGTTTCCTAAGTTCAGATTTTTCTTCACATGGCATACAGTACTCGCCAAAAGTAATTATTATTTTTCTCAGTAGCATATAACCGAAATGTTAAGATATCAAGGTATTGACTGATAGTGAAATCCTAGGGGTGGACCGGACTCCTAAAGCCGTGGAGAAGGCAACCGGTCTAGGGATGCGGACCCGAAGAAGGAAGCAGGGGGCGGACTGGGCTCTGGAGCTGTGGTGAAAGCAGCCAGTCTAGGGAAGGACACCCGAACAAACCACCGACGACGACCATGGCAATGAAACGGAAACGAACCCAACTCAAGGTGTTAGGCGACCCGTGCCGAGGAGTGCGTGGCGGTAGGGGAGTACCGTCTCAAACGGAGCCTCTGAGATACCGGGCAACCTCTCAGAGTAAGACTGCCTTGCCGGCGCAAGCGGGGCTCTGTGCCAGTTGACTGATTTATTTCCCTAGCTACTCGTGGGACCCAATATGGAGAATCAAAATCAAAATGTTAGTGTGACGGTGGGCAACCAGACCGAAGCTGGAAGAAAAAACCCGCTAGGCGGCAAGGATTTGAACCCCTTTATAAGAAGGGACATCATACAGAGAAGTCCACCCAGAGGAAGATTCAGATCTGTATCGGAGGTGGACCTGACCAGCCCAGTATGGACGGATGAAAACCCTGCTAAACGAAAAAGAGCAGAGGTGACAACTGACAAATCGGACGAAAAGCTTTCTCCAATCATCAGAAAGCTGATCGAAAAGGTTGAGGGCCTAAAGGAGCAGCTCAAAATAAATGTTAATACAAAAACCTCTATCAAGAGAGGCATTGAGGAGATAAGTAGGCTTGTAGACAAGCTAAAGGACGTAGACCCAACAGCAGGTCATACAAGAATGACCAAATGGCAACATGGTTTGCTTTGAGTAGACGTGAGTAAAATCAGCTCCCGGTTAAAAAGAATAAAAGTGTGGTACAAGCAGTTTATAAAATTGTGAAAAGTGACCAGTATAAGTAACAAAGGTGGCGAAAGTATTTAGTGCAGAAAAAATGGTGCTAACTCGTGAAACATACGAGGAAATTAAATTATTAGTCAATAATATCCTCACAAATTCATTAAAGGATCCATCTTTTATCGCAAGGATAGCCGAACAGGTAGCCGAAGCCACAGCAAAAACTGTAAGTAAAAAACTAGAAGAGATAGAACACAAATTGTCTCGCCTAGAAAAAAGTACTACCGATTATAAGAAACAAACTGAAGAAGATTTGCTGAAATTGCATAACGATATCAAAGTTTTTCACACAGAACAAGATAAAATTAAAAAAATGTGTGATGATATGGATCAGCAGTCTAGGAAAAATAATTTAAGGATTTTTAATTTCGCCGAAGAAGAAAAAGAGGACACGCGGGAAAAAGTCATGCATTTTCTTAACAATAAAATGTCAGCCGATTTAAAAGACAACGACATTGAGATTTGCTACCGAGTTGGAAAGGTGAATGGCGACAAAAAACCTAGGGGTATATATCTCAAGCTAAGGGATGGGGCAGTAAGGAGTGCCATTTACAACAAGAAGAAGTTGCTGAAGGGCACTGGAGTGGTGGTGGTTGAGGACCTTACACCCACGCGAGTGAAAACTATGTCACTAGTGATCGAAAAAGTCCCTTTAAAAAATGTGTGGACAAATAGTGGAAGAATCTACGTGAGTATTAATGGTAAAGTCCATTCAATTCGTGGTGAAAGTGATGTCGCTAAACTTTTTCAAGCGTAATTATATGTACTGCTCTTGTAAAAAGGAACCTACAATGGCAAAAAAGGATATTATGCATTCATGTGAATATCGTTTTATACAGTGCAATGCAAGTCGGAATCGATATGTAAGGGATAACGCAAAAAAGGAATATTCTGGATTCATGTATAATGTACGAGTTGAAACAAAAACAAGACAATAATGTCTTTTTTTTTGTTTTGTTTTGGTTCTTTTACTTTGGATGGGATAATTGTTACTTTCCTTGGAAAAAATGATTATGGATGGAAAATAATAATTCGGGGAACGGTTCGAAAGCCAACTGTTTAATTTCGTTAAATTTTTTTGTGCGTATCTGAAGATAACATCTATTTTTAGTTTTTGTTTAGGTTAGTAAACATTATTGTGTAAAAATCTTATTACTATTGTTATAAAGTGTATGTAATGGAAGTCGGAATCGATATGTAACGCCAAAAAAAAAGGAATATTCTGGATTTATGTATAATGTGCGAGTTAAAACAAAAACCAGAAAATGTCTTTTTTTTTTGGTTTTGTTTTGGTGCTATTACTTTGGATGAGATAATAATTGTCACTTTCCATTAAAAATGCTTATGGATGAATTATGGACAAAATAAAAATACGGGAAACGGTTCGAAAGCCAACTGTTTATATTTCGTTAATTTTTTTTGTGTGTATCTGAAGATAACATTTATTTTTAGTATTTTTAGGTTAGTAAACATTATAGGGTAAAAATCTTATGGAGGAATATATACGTGATGTAAGTTATGTACCAGTAGATACAGTGGAGATTTCAAATGTGAAGGAACATAATGAGTATTGGAGTGGTAAAGAGGTAAACACATTTTTTAAGTTATATCATCAAAATATATGTAGTTTGAGGAAGAACATTGATGAGGTTAAAATACTATTTGAACAAATTAATTTTGAGTATGACTGCATAATTTTCACGGAGACATTTATGTTACCAGACACTCATATTTTTCAAATATCAGGATACAATATGATTTATAATAATGGTGAATACAACAAAAATGATGGGGTGGTAGTGTATTTGAGAGAAGGCTTTCAATATGAATATAAAACAATATATATCGGGTACTGCAAAGCAATTCAAATTCAAATAACATTAAATAATTCAAAAAAAATTTTAGTTACTTCACTATACAGGTCACCATCAGCCAGTGTGGATATCTTCGTAGAAAGTCTTGAGCAGTACTTACAGCAAACAAAAAACCTGAGTATGTTCTCTCATATTTTGGTAGGGGACATGAACTTGAGAAAGAATGAACTTAACGATATTACTTATGATTATTTAAACATGTTAAGTGAGCAAAACTTTGTATCTATCATAAACAAAAATACTAGAGTATTCAATGACACAGGTAATTGTATAGACCACATTTTTCTAAAATCTAGTGTCCCAAACTTTGAGCAGAGATGTTGTTCAATAGTCTTAGAAAATCATATTACTGACCATAAAGCTACAATCATGGGTTTACCAGTAGGAGCAATGCAGTTTCATGGAAATAATTCACCTAGGAAAATTGACTATATTAACTATAAGGGGTTAAGACAAGATCTTAAAAACTATGATTGGACCACTTATTTTAGCGAAAGTGATGTTAATGTTTTAGTTAGCTTACTTGTAGATATAATTCAAACAGCAACTGAAAAAAATACAACAGTAAGAAAGCTTAAAAGAGCTGAGATTAAACGGAAGCCCTGGATCACATCTGGTATTGTAAACTCAGTGAATGAAAAAAATCGATTACACTCTGAATACATGCAACAGCCAGAAAACGAGCAAAAAAAAGAAAAGTATTTGGAGTATAAAAAAAGACTAGTTAAACTAATACGAAATGCTAAATTCAACTTCTATAAAAAGCAAATACATACAAATAGAAATACTCCAAAAAATTTGTGGAATGTAGTTAATAAAATTTGTATGACCGAACGTAAGCAATTACCCAAAGAGGTGGTTGCTCCTGATAACATCGTATGCAATTCGCCTTTGAGCATCGCAAATGCGTTTAATGACTTTTTTGTAAGTATCGGTGAATCATATGCAAGCAAGATCGTAAAACCTAGCAACCATAGGCCACAGAGAAACATAAACAGAAGTACATTTTTTTTGAAGCCAGTAGAGATCAAAGAAATCACTTCAATCATTAATACACTAAAGAATAAAAAGTCGCCGGGTCTTGATAATTTAAAATCTGAAATATTTAAGAATGTTGTTGAAATTATTTCTTTGCCACTATGTCACTTAATAAATAGAATATATATGTCAAATGAAGTCCCTGCACAGTTCAAAATAGCAGTAGTAACGCCAATTCATAAAAAAGGAGATCTAAAAAACATAAATAACTATAGACCTATATCAGTCATATCAACTTTGGCCAAAATATTTGAGAAAACGTTAAAGTCTAGATTAATAAATTTTTTGGATAAATGCAATGTTATTTCAGAGAAGCAATTTGGATTTCGTGAAGGGCTATCGACAAATGATGCAATTGCGAAACTGACGGAACAAGTAAGGAAAAGCTTGGAAACAAGCAGGCCGGTCCTATGCGTGTTTCTGGATCTTGCTAAGGCCTTTGACACTGTAAATCATCAACAGATGTTGGAGGCCTTGGAGGACTCAGGAATACGAGGTGGACCAAGGCACTTGTTTGCAAGCTATTTGGAAAAAAGAAAACAAGTTACAAAAATTGGTGACACATTAAGTAATGAAAAAACACTCAACTACGGTTTACCACAGGGTACCGTTTTAGGGCCCATCTTATTCACAATCTACATCAACAACATCCTGAGTTCATCCTCTTGTGGTCAAGTGTTCAGCTTTGCAGATGATACAGCAGTGCTGTATGATGATAACACTTGGGAAAAATTGAAATCAAAGGCAGAACAAGACCTAGGAATTATTTTTGATTATTTTGCTCATAATCTGTTGACGGTAAACTATGAGAAAACATACTTTATGCCTTTTGCAAATACTACTCGTTCTCTTCCACAATTTGAGCATCTTTCAATAAATAGTAAGTCAACAAACATACTTTTGGAATCTGTGGATAATTACAAATACCTTGGTGTTATTATTGACTGTCATTTAAAATGGGATGCTCATATATCTAGTATCACTAATACACTGAGACAACTTTTATATCGTTTCAAATATCTGAGAAATCTCATCGATTATCCAAATTTGAAAATTTTGTATTACTCTTTAGTTGAGTCACGACTACGTTATGCTATATTGAGCTGGGGAAGCGCCGCATCTTGCCATATGAAGCCTCTGGATGTTCTACAGAAAAGAATCCTAAAAGTGATGTCCAACAAACCAATCACATATTCCTCAAATGAATTGTTTTTAGAAACTGGTTTGCTTGACATAAGGCAATTATACACCCATCAGGTGATTTTATACATATATAAAAACAAACATAATTTTGATAAGGTTTGCCATGCATACAGTACGAGACAAAAGGAAAATCAAGACCTGCAGATACAGACTTTGCAAAAAAGTGTAAGCTTACGATGCCATACCCACTTGTCACGAAAGATTTACAATTGTCTGCCTCACATGTATCGCCTTTATTTAAATCAAATAAACTCACTAAGTATGATAAAAGCTATTTTCAAAAAATATATTTTCCGAATTGGTAGAGAAGAGTCGCGAAGGCTCATAGAACTAAGTAATTAATTATTGAATCACAAAAATGTGTATCCTCTTTTCCCTCCATACTAATGTTCTATATTTCATTTTTAAAACACTTTTGAAAATTTTAGTACGTCCTACTAGAAGCAAAACTTATTTTTCTCTCTTTTTAATATATAAGTAGTTGCCCGTGCACAACCTTGTATGGTTTTAACGGGCTGAAATTAACATTTTGTAACTAATTAGAGATTTATCATATTATTCATAGTTTGTTTGCATCTATGCGGTATGAAACTGACTGTATTAATTTTGTATTGGGTAAAAGCGAATAAACTTATTATTATTATTATTATTATTATTATTATTATTATTATTACCAGTCGAAAGGATGCATCAAGGAACTCAAACTACTGAGGAGTTTAAAGAAGGTGCCAAGATCAGTACCAGCACGCAAACGGAGGGTGTGTGGTACAGAAATAAGAAAAGCTCAGAGGAACAAGCCGCAGAAATAGCGGAAGCCTTAAAGAGCAGCAGTGACATCGACTTTGAGGCCTTCAAGAAAATAGCAGATAAATCCTGGCCAGAAACTGCTTACGCAAAGGTGGAAGAAATTGAGGGAAACCCTGTTTGGGATGGGAAAAAAGAAAGGGATCTGCTACTATGCACTGATACCAGGCAAAGCTATGACAGAGGCATAAATAAGTTCTTCCGGATAAAATACCCTGAAATAGAACAGCTCGGGGTGGATGGAGACAAAACCGAGGGCTTCTCATACCTAAAATATGAGACCAGCATAGCCAAGAGTAAAGGCCCCGCAGAACAATGCAGGAACTATGTCTTTAAGGTCATATTGGACGAAGAGGAAGCTGCAGCGTTTCTGAATTTGGTAAAGCTAAGGGAGACCCTTATTCAGGAAAACCGCTCCTGTATTGCCGTTCCCACACCGGACATAGCACGGAAAGAGCGACTCAAAAAACTGCTTGAGTTTGTCTTCTCAAAGACTGAAATAAATGTCATTTTATATGTACCCCCAAAGAAGACAACCAAAGAGAGGGAAGAGGCCAAACGAGAAGAGAGACCTGTCACAGCTGCCAGAGACAGGAAGACCGAGGCTGTCATCATCGCGGCGGAAGGCCTAAACTATGCGCAGCTCCTTAAGAAGGTCAAAGACGACATTAAGGTAGAGGACCTAGGAGTAACAGTGAACAGGGTCAGACAAACGAGGAAAGGGGAACTGCTACTCACGATTCCTAAAGAAGGTGGAGGTGCTGAGCAACTGAGAGACGCTATCAGCAAACTCGATGTACCGGGAATTTCGGCAAGAAGCGGGGGTCGAGTCACCTTACATATCCGGGGCATGGACGAAATAACATCGTTGAAAGAGGTTGAAGAGGCCCTGCGGAAGGCTGTACCAAATAGGGACTTGGAGATTACGGTGAAGTCCCTCAGACCTACAAAAAACGGGAACCAAGTAGGAACCGTCATCGCCTCCAAAGAAGCGGCTGAAAGGCTGCTGGATATAGGGCGTGTTAAAATAGGCCTAGTCAAATGCGGGGTGGAGGAGAGAGTCACCGTGCAAAAATGCTCCAAATGCTGGGAAACGGGTCACTCAGCCAGCAGATGCAAGGGAGCCGACAGGAGAAACCGCTGCCTAAACTGCGGCAAGGAAGGCCACAAAAAGGCGGAGTGCACCTGCGAAGCCTACTGTCCGATATGTGAGCAGGCTGGTCATAGGGCAGGTTCTTATGCATGCCAGACCTTCGCCAGTACATATAGAGATCGGCAAAGGGAAGCCAGGCAAAGGAGAAGATCAGTGGCGGGAGGCGTAGTAGGCAAGACACAAGACGCGCCAAAAGATGATAAAAATTCTTCAAATTAATCTAAACAGGTCGCGGTCGGCGCATGACATGGCCCATGCGATGATGATAGAGAGAGACGCAGATATTCTAGTAACATCTGAACCAAACAGGAAATTAAGCACTAAATCCATGTGGCATACAGACGATAACTACGATGTGGCAGTCTATATTCGTAACAAACAAATTACTGTCACATCGGTACGTAAGAAATCCGGGTTTGTATGCATCGAACTAAAGGAAATAGCATTCTATTGCTGCTACTGCTCACCTAATATACCATTTGCAGACTACGAAAAGTATATAGAGTCACTCTGGGAAGATCTACTATCTCAAAGAAAGGAAGCCATAATATTGGGTGATCTAAATGCGAAAGCTGTTGACTGGGGCTCTCCAGTAATGGACAGGAGAGGCGCGGTTCTGTGCGAATGGCTGGCTGCTAGCAACATGGTGGTCATAAACGACGGACTTCAGCCAACCTTCTGTAGACGTAACAGCTGCTCCTACATAGACATAACGTTCGCAACTCAAAATATTGCCCGAGAGATACTCAAGTGGGAAGTCTTGGAAGCGGAATCAATGAGTGACCATCGATACATCTACTTCGAAGTAAGAACAAAAACCAAAGGTAGAAGTCCAACAAACGAACGTCTCACGCCCTTCATAGATATGACAAAGGTGCGTAATATGCTAAATAGCAAATTAGGGGTACTAGGAACTGATGAACTCACAGTCGAACAATACAGCGGAATCATGACAAGTATCGTCAAGGAGTGTACCATCAAGAGAAATAAAGCAATAGCCAAAGTTCCTTATTGGTGGACAGCGGAAATTGAGGAGGCACGGAGTAGATGTATTTTCAGTAGGCGAGCTATGCAACGGGCAAGACGTGCTGGAAGGCCCGCAACTCAACTAGAGTCTCTTCACGAAGTATATACCGCAAACAAGAGGCTACTCAAACTGCTGATAATTGCTGCCAAAAGAAAGCGGTGGAGGGAACTATGCGATGAACTAGAGAACGACATCTGGGGAGAAGGGCATCGCATCGTGACAAAAAAGCTTACTGGAGCGACATCGACCTATGGTATGGAGCCGGATAGGAGGGTAGATATAGTACGCCAGCTATTTCCAAGCCGACAGGATAGTTGGCCCGAAGAACCCGTGCAGGAAGACTGTCTACCATTCACTATCGAAGAACTGGAAGAAGCTGGAAACAGGTTAAAGGTTGGCAAGGCACCGGGTCTAGATAAAGTCACGCCAGAAGTGCTCAAAGAAGCCATAGTAACGGCACCCCAACTTCTGCTGGGTATGCTAAATAGTCTCCTGAAAACCCAGACGTTTCCGCAAGCCTGGAAAAGAGCGAAAGTGGTGCTTATCAGTAAAGGGGGCAAACCCCCTGAACTGGCCTCATCCTACAGGCCCATTTGCCTATTGGACACCATAGGCAAGTTGTATGAAGCGATGGTGCGCAAGAGATTGGAGCTCGAACTGGAAAGATTAGGGGGTTTATCAGCACAGCAATTCGGTTTTCGGCGTGGTAAATCGACCATAAATGCCGTGGAAAGCATCCTAGAAATAGTAGAACGCTCAAAGGACAAATGGTGTGCGCTCATAACTTTGGATGTGAGGAACGCATTTAATACTGCTTCGTGGGGCATTATTTTACATGAGCTAAGACGTCAAAAGGTCTCAAAATACCTAACCAATTTGATTAGCAGCTATTTTAAAGACAGGACCATCTTAATAGCAAAGGAAGCACTGGAGGCCACCACGGGTGTTCCACAGGGATCCGCGCTAGGGCCGCTACTGTGGAACGTACTGTACGATGGCGTGCTAAGACTGGCTCTCCCTAGAAATACAACGGCGGTAGGTTTCGCAGATGATTTGGCGCTTGTGGTCTGTGCCAATCATGAACATGAGTTGATGCGAAAAGCAGACGACGCACTTAAAGAAATAGATAGGTGGATGCAGGACCATAAACTGGAACTGGCACCGGAGAAAACCGAAGCAGTAATACTGAGAGGGTCGCGAAGGAAAAGGCCACTTGTAACCTTCAACATCAAAGGCGTACCTTGCAAGCCGAGAAAATCGATAGTCTATCTAGGCATTACGATAGACAACGAAGTATGCTTTGGAGAGCATATCAAAAGAGCCGCTGAGAAAGCACAGGTTAAGGCGGCCGCATTATCTCGGTTAATGCCAAATGTGGGCGGTCCTAGCAGCAGCAAACGGCAACTGCTGAATAATGTTGTACAATCAACGCTACTATACGGAGCACCAGTATGGTATCGCGCGCTTAGAAGAGAGAAGCACAGACAGACACTGGACCGAGCGCAAAGGAAAACGCTGTTACGAGTAGCAAGTGCCTATCGTACCATCTCAAATAGGGCGCTCCAGGTTATCACTGCAACACCCCCCCTGCACCTGTTGGCAGAGGAGCGGAGACAACTATACACCGCAGAAGAGGAAATCTTGGAGAGACGGGTCCTCGCTAGGGGACGCACTATGGCAAAATGGCAGCAGATATGGGACGACACAAGTGATGTCGCTCAGTGGACCAAGCGGCTGATCCCCTGTATTAAGAAATGGTGCGAGTGCAAACACAGGAGAACATGTTACTTCCTGACGCAGGCACTGTCAGGCCACGGCCCATTTAGGGCTTACAGGAAGAGAATAGGTAAAATAGAAGACTCCAGGTGTCTACATTGTAGTGAGGAGGATACCGTAGAACACGTGCTTTTTACATGCAGCAGATGGCGAGAATATAGAGAGAGTGCTGGGCCTACTGCTGCGGGCTTGACACCGGAAACAATTGTACCCGTGATGTTATCCGGAGTAGAAGCTTGGAAGACCGTGCATGAAATGGTGCGTAAAATCTTGTCCGCAAAGGAGAGGGAGGAGCGCAGACAGTGAACAGGAATCCGAACTCCTAATCCCTGAGAAATCAGGGGAGGGGAGATGTAGGATAAGGACAACAAAGGAAGGCAAATGAGGAAAGACGGCCCCCATCTGAAGTTATGTCTTCACGACGGTTCCGGGGAAGGGGCTTTTCATATGACCCACTCGCTCCGGGCTGCGGCCCGGCGACGGTCCATGGTAAAAAAAAAAAAAGATAGTGAAATCCTCATTTCTAATTCCGTCCCTGTGCGATTAGACCAAAACAGAGGCAGGAAAACGAAAAAAACCAGTTCACTGTGGAGCATATACATATGTAGGTCGCAGCGCGTGTTTGACGTGTCTTGAGTTGTTGACGTGCTACTTCAAAAACAACGAAAATTGTACAGCTGGTATAACTATAATGGACTATTGGATTTTTTTTATGGTCAGCCCGCCGCAAAGGCAGCAGCAAATACGAAAAATCAGGTGCTGACAAACGTCATTCGTTATTGTTTTTAACCATCTTCTAGAATGTTTTTTGTTTTTTGACCTAAAGGGATATGTTATCATTTTTATCCTTTGATGCTATAGGGGTGTGCTCGATAGCCCTGAAGAAAGCGTAAAATAAACGCCGAAACGTCGGCTTGTTGAGAAAATACTTTTGCAGTATTTTTATCCCAAAATTCGAAGAACCTTTTCTACGAAATAGTATCAAAAAACTGGGATAGTATTAACTTTCTACTGTATTAAGAGCTAGAGTCAAAGACGATATTTGTATTTACATCATAGTGGACCCGCTGGACGACCAGGATAACCTCGAATGGTCCAAATTGAAGAAGAAATGCGTGGCTCTTCACTGTTTCCAGTCTTGCAGCGCTAACTTCGAACCATATCTATAATACTCATGTGACAGGACCGCATTTAAAGCTTCGCAGCGAACGAAAATAAGTATTTTCTTTTCTATTCTCCTGCTGATGATTCACCACACATTAGCTTTGTCATTTCACAGTTGTTTCTAAAAAGGAAAGTCCAAACTTTGAAAACACACTGTATATATTTTCTTTCAGAAGTTTCCTCAATCGTTTAGCAAACCGTTAAAGGACTGTACCTATAGCATGATGGACATATTTGTATTTATAGGTTCAGATTATTTTACTAATGAATAAATGAATGAGTGATATCTAATTTTGTATAATATAAAACTGTTTGTTGTTGTATAACTTATTGGTAGTATTGTTAGCAGTAGTTCAATGAATGTTATCTGTTATGATTCAATCGCTATATAAAGCCGTTAGTAATAACAGTTTAAAAAATGCTTTAAAAATGTCAATGTTCTGTAAAACGCTTATGTCCGTGTTTTTTTAATTTGACTATAGAAAAATCCAATGCAAGTCAATCTATATACCTGTTACTTACTCTAATCCCAAATTGTACATAGGAAAATTGAGTATAGCCATCGGAACATCTGCAAGCAAAAGAACAATGTGAGAATAAGCATTCCTTTGTAGTAATTCTGTTTGTGTGGTGATTTTAGTATATCTTACTGATTGCATTATCAGAGAAGGAATTGTAGGCATTCACTTCTATCGGTTCTGCGTACCAGTCCCTTTCATGCTTTTCCCTCAAGGAGTTCAATTTTTTTCGGCTGTGTAAAACTATTATGCTTATCATATTGTCAAGGAATCGGTCGGGCTGTATTTCTGCCTAAAACAATGATAAATAGATACATTTCTTACAAATACCGGATTTGGTAGAATACATAGAATATATGCAATAGAATGGTTGAGCCTAAGGGCCGTATTCATAGTCGTCTCTTGAGTAATACTTAAGGTTCCCTTAACCCTTAACCCGAAACACCAGTCCATGAGACCTTTGTCAAAATTATTTTGCTCACTCTGGAAACATTGTAATTCCGAGTGACTTGCCGGTGCATATACATGGTGAATTTTTAGTACCGGCTCGGTCGATAACTCCACTACTCCACACCTACGTGGTGATGCAAACATGCATTTCTTAAGTGAGACACCCTATATTTTACTCCATATCCAAATTCTACTAATGATTTCCATTCTTACAATATAGGGTATTGTTACATTATACAGAAATATCCGTGGCTACAACTACTATACCGGGTGTCCCAGAATTTCCTTGACACGTGATATTTTTGTAACGAAAAATGGTTCATGCAAGAACTGAGTGGTACTTTTGAAGGTACGATAGGGTCTAACATACCATGCATTCAAAACATTTTGTTTTGTACGTCAACCCCTAAAACTCACCCACAACTTTTTATTTTCAAATAGCACCCCATAGGTTTTCCTACATAAATGATATCCCCATTTTATTTAAAATCTTGTGGTACCTTTAATTTTATATGCAAACTTATTTTTTCCGTCAAACCATAAGCACAAGGCAAATGAAATGATAATTTGTTTGACCCCTGATATTTTTGTAACAGAAACGGATAAAAAAGAAAAGTAAGTCGGTTTTTCAAGGGTAGTGAATGACCTATCATTCCTTGCTTATGAATCATTTTTTTTTTCTTACTTAAACTCCTGGAATCCACCCCTAGCTTGTTCTTTCAAATTTCAATCCACAATTTTGCCTGGAAAAACGAATTCTTTACTTGAATTTAATTATCGTAGTGCCTTACTTTTTATGCCCCTACTGGAATTTATCGTTAATTTTTCTCGTTTAATCCATGAAATCGTAAGCATAAATTAATTAGAACACATGTATGAAAAATATTTTTTTATTATCATGAATCAACTAATAAAAAAAAATGTGACAACAAAACCACGTGCAAAAACGTAAAAAAGTTTTATGGTTACATCGGTCCGCGCCAACCCCGTGTGCAGGGTGTGCCCCGCACACGGGCGCCAAAATTAACGATAAATTCCAGTAGCGGCTTAAAATGTAAGGCGCTACGATAATTAATTGATCAGTTGACTTACCTGCAGGAAAATTGATCCATATTATATAAGTATTGCCGTTCGAAGAATTACAATTACTTGTATTAGCAATTTTTGCATGCGTGCATGATGAGCTGGAAAAAATTTCTACTACAAGTAATTGTAATTCGAAAACGGCAATACGAAATATAATTAAATTCAAGTAAAGAACTTATTTTTCCAGGCAAAATTGTGGATTGAAATTTGAAAGAACTAGCTAGGGGTGGATTCCAGGGGTTTAAGTAAGAAAAAAAATGATTCATAAGCAAGGAATGATAGGTCATTCACTACCCTTGAAAAACCCACTTACTTTTCTTTTTTATCCGTTTTTGTTACAAAAATATCAGGGATCCAACAAATTGTCATTTCATTTGCCTTATGCTTATGATTTTACGGAAAAAATAAGTTTGCACACAAAATTAAAGGTACCACAAGATTTTAAATAAAATGTGGATATGATTTATGTAGGAAAACCTATGGGGTGCTATTTGAAAAAAAAAAGTTGGGGGTGAGTTTTAGGGGTTGACGTACAAAAAAAATGGTTTGAATGCATGGTATGATAGACCCTATAGTACCTTCAAAAGTACCACTCAGTTCTTGCTTGAACCGTTTTTCGTTACGAAAACGTCACGTGTCAAGGAAATTCTGGGACACCCGGTATACAACTTTTTTCGCTATCTTCTACAGTAGTGAAGTTATCGACGGAGCTGGTACTAAAAACTCTGGCCTTGACACGCTACGCGGGTGAAGCCTAGTGCCTCTGTGTTTAAAATTTTACAGGTCTGACAGACCAAACCAAACAAAGACTAAGTAGAAATATTCTCCGAGAAATGAAAACGAGCATTGAAAACTACTTTAACAAGTAAGTAGCAACTCAAACTCTAGGTTGTGTTGAAATACCAGATGGCAAATCGCCTAGAAAACTCAGTATCTGTCCATCTGCGAAGACGAGGAAGACTAATTATGGTTGTTGTCAGTATTCCAAACCAATTTGCCTAGAACGTAGCCAAAGAATTAGTATTGCGTGTATAAAAACTAATAAAGCAAGTACTTAGATTGCGTTATTGAAAATTGTGGTCTCACGGACCAGATGTTTCTGACTAACGTAAATATACACATGTTTCGTTGTCTCTTTTTGTTGTGTCTCAGTATTTCGTGTTTTGTGCTCGACATTTTTCCAGATGTAACAGAAACTGACATCTTACTCCAAAATTAACCTGGAAAGTCGCCTTAACTGCAACGAAATGTCATGTAGACATATGGTAGACATTTCGTTACTTGAGTATTACTCAAGGGAGCCTTACGTAAGGGACCCTCAGGGGAGTACCCTGACCTCAGCCTCCTGCAGGAACTCTTGCAATATTCGGACGTGCATTATCTTGCTGGAAGGAACCCTTTTCGAGGCCCCGCACGTATAGAACGGCAATTGTTTCTAACACCTCATTCACATAACGTTGCGCAGTCATTGTGTCACAATGGCACCCTAAATCATCAAACCAATAAGACCGTGTACATGACGCTCAGCAAAATGGGGATCACGTCGTTCACCCCGTCGTCGTCGTACGTGCTGGCATCCGTCATGTGCCTCTAGACAAGGCCTGGACTCGTCGGAGAAGGCCGTCTGATGCCACTCCGCATGCCACTGTTGGTGTTCTTGGCACCAATCTAACCGTTGGCGACGATGAGTTGTAGTTAGTGGAAGCACTAGATGCGGACGATATGATCCTGAGCCCATTTCACTCAATCTGAGGTACACCATTCGGATTCGAATGGGCCTCCCTATAGCTGCATACCAAGCGTCAGCAACAGCTCGAGTGGATCGCATTCTGGCTTCAAGGGCCAGTAATCGTAGATGACAATCTTGCCGGTCTGTACTTCGATAATCGAAAATGTACTACAATTTGGCTGAAATGTACTTTTGTACTTTGACTTCGAAAATGTACTAAAACGGCAGCACTGATTTTGCGGCATACTGGTGGTCGTATACTTACATCTGCATAATATTCATCCAGCTTCCCACTCTCGAGCAACCAATTTGGGAATCCAATAAAACTGATCATTTCTTTACATTTTTCCAATGTTACTTTCTTCGTATCGCTATCCATCCAATTAATATTATTCACGTGGTTTACAAAAGCCTGCTTTATCTCGTTTATCATTCTTTCTACCTAAAATACAGGGTGATCAATTTATACTCCGAAGTTTGATACCTCCGTTGTTATGGCAGAAACAAAAAAAACTTTCGAAAAAGGTTTGTTGATAAAGCCAAGGTCTACATTTTAAAATTATTTTATAATTTACAGGAATATTGATAAAGTCACGGCATACCAAAGTTGTGTTTTTTTAATGAAACACCCTATATATTACCCCGAATTTGAATTATGCTCGGTCTCTCTATCCTGGAAATGTTGGGTTTTATTAGGTTATACAGGGTAATTTCGGAGATGGCCACTTTTGTGTGAAAATCTTAATAAATTGATCACCCTGTATCTTAAAAAATCAATAACTGGAAGCTTGAATCTCAATGCTAGAATCTGTATAGTGTTGTCTAGAGTTAAAGTTTTTGTTATCTTTAATTGGGGGGAACTTAACAAAATTATTCAAGTCGGGAATGAGTTACGGAGTGACAAAGCGATGATCAGTCGCTCTACGCAACATGTATCAGTAAGAGCAACAGCATGTCTGCAGTACCAAAGACATTTTGGTCAATGGTTGTAGCATTTGTTGATTTTTTTTTTTTTCAATAAATGTCGTGACGACTAAGTATTTTTTGTTTTATTGCCTTCTCAACTGCCAAATTAGACAATAAAGGGTCATATTCAAACCATCATACCTTATAAACTACTTTACTTAGGGCTAAGATGTACAGCTATTTTTTAAAAATACATGTAGTATCGTTTAGAAATGAAAAAATGTAGGTTAGCGGCTTAGATTTCTTGAAAAAACTGAAATTGTAAAAAAACGGAACTGAAATTGTAAAAAAACACAATAAATTACATGATTATTTTCTTTGCACATTTTTTTGTACTAATATGAAATGAAATTTAAGAAATGTTTAACATTAGTTTATGGTCTATTTCGCTATCGGATGACTTGTTTTGTGTGTGTAGAGCCTCTGCAATCTACATAGGTAGATATGGCTAAATTAGTACAACACTCGTGCATCGATTAAACAAAAAACAAAAAGGGAGTCATTTTATCATTGTGGTAGAAAAACTACTTAGGGGGGTGATTTGTCGACAAAAATACTGTATTTTATCATTGATTAACATATTTATACGATTTTATCCTCCTAAGGGCTCCAACACCGATGACCTGACACATTGTATATACAATTTATAATTGACCAAGACAGCTTAGGGGCATTATTTCACCTATAGACATCTCAAAAGCTTTTTGCTTGCATATAGAGGACAACATAAGTTTTTGTGCTATTTCAAATATCTGCGTACTACTTATTCTATAGGATAAGTGATATAGATTATAAAAATCATACTTTTGGTTTGGTTTTATTTGGAAACGTCTGATCAGCTAGCGCGTAACTGACCGCATAACCCATATAACTGTTCACCAGTAATGCGCACTCCAAAGACCTAAAAAGAAAAAGAACAATCAGAAGGTATGCAACCATCATCTTAGTTTTGTACATTTTAGTTTGCCAAAATTGAATTAAGCCTAAGAGCCATAGGACACGATTTTATCAACAAAGGCTTTGACCAATCAGGGCAGCCCATTCAGGAACATGCATCTGTCAAAGTTCTCAAAAAAAAAAAGCGAGATGCTTTATACACAATGGACAATTATGAACTATCTAGTATCTTTTCCAGTTTGATTTTCCATCCTAAATTGGTGAAGAATTGTATTTTCTTGTTTGACAAAGAGTCTAGTAATTGCTAATCTGAACAAATCAGATGCCTCAGTACATTTAGTACTTTTACAGCAGTACATTTAATTACTGGAGTGTTGGTCTATTAAATGATAATGATGACAAGAAATTCAAACTACTGCATTATTTTGATAACACGATTACTATCGATAATAACTATAAATACCTGCAATTTGTATTATAGTAAAGAGGAGTAAAAATAGCATACTGTTGCATTTCACAAAGCTAAATACACGATTTAACCAACCATGTTGGCCAATCTGTGTCACAAGTGTGCATTACTGGTTGCCTATCCTTCATAACGGCAAAGTCCGCGAGCTGGCAAAAGTATAACCTTAGTATTTGTTAACCAGAAACCTGTCGTATAGTCAAAAAGTTAATCAGCCATCAGGTGCTTCATATTCTTTTCAGAGAAAGGGGTGAGGGAGGAACTAGCAGAGAGGATTTTTATTCTCTCATTGTCTTGCAAGTAACTTCATCAAAACCGTAGTAAAGGCATTTGGCAACCAGTAACCTATGGTTTAGCGTGTCAAATGCTTTAGAGAAGTCTAAGAGCACCACCAAGCTCATGCATTGATTGTCCAAAGAAGATATAAATACCATCGCCGAGATATGTCAATGCAGTAGTTGTGCTTCGATTTTTTTGAAAACCTGGTTGATGAGAAATTGTATTCAATTTTGAGAGAGAGTTTGCATATACACTAAACGCTCTAGAATTTTAGACAATAGTGGCAATAAGCTAATTGGCCTGAGTTCACTGACAGAAATAACAGATGTAGGATGGATACTATTACCTTGTCCTTACAACTTCTTCAGATGAGCCGCCTGCTTTGTCAATCTGTTTGTTAATATATTCAGCCACCTCAGAGGATGTGCTGATGATCATGGCGTAAATGGTAGTCCACCACATGTACAATTCCAGGTGTGTAGCTGGTGTTTCGTAGATAAATTTCAGTATCGCTTTCAAGTAACTCACATCCAGTTGTGTAATATACAAAGAGTCCTTTCCTGGATCTGAGAAAATAATTTTACACTGAAAAAATTTCACCAAATGGCCTGACTCAGCACGTCCCACACATCCTCAATATTGATAAAAATGTTAGAGTTACTGTCATCAGCCCATTCCAATTTCACTAAACTAAGCGTTTAAAATGTTGTCCGTTGTCGGCGATTATGCCCTTACGAGGGTTGCTCTATATCTCCGTCATTCCACCAGTACGCAGACAGCTGTTTCACGCTTATTAGCGATCATCAGTGCGCCATAGGTCGACCTGCCAGATATAGAGCAACCCTCGTATATCGACTTTCATATGCAGTAGCATATAGAACCCGCTCTCTTCTGGTGGCCAAGCGAGCGCGCCGTGGCGTTCCACCAAGAAGTCTGCTGCTGCTTAGCAGCAATTTTTTTCGGTTTGTCGTTACCTTTGGGTACCAGATAGCGCACCGGCAGATCTTTTCTGTCGCCTGCTCTCACATGCTTTGTATGTCTGGTAGACATGAGAAATCTGATGCTCTCTACCTCCGTCAATCGACCTATGGCGCACTGATGATCGCTAATAAGCGTGGAACAGCTGTCTGCGTACTGGTGGATTGGCGGAGATATAGAGCAACATTCGTATATCCACTTTCCTATTCAGCAGCGTATAGAACCCGCGCTCTTCTGGCCAAGCGGACGCGCCGTGGTGTTCCACCAAGAAGTCTGCTGCTGTTTAGCAGCGATTTTCTTCGGTTTGTCGTTACCTTTCTGTACCAGATGATGTAGCCAAATCTGTGTTTTTCGATTTTCCTACGTACAAGCAACCTAGCAAGCCATGAAAAATAAACAGAAACCCATTAAGATGGAAGAAACAAGCTAACCTAGTAGAAATATACAAACGAACTAGCCCAACGAAGCAAGATTATGAAAATTCCTTCCATCATATCCAACCGGAGACAACAGCGGTAAGATATCTAATACCCATTTTACATCAACAATAAATCCATGGTTTTAATTCGTGGATTCAGTTCGTGTTCAAAATTGACAAGTGTAAAGCAGGAATAGATAAGCATTCCTTTTGCCACTGTTGTTTCTGGTTTGAAGCTGATTATGTTGTAAGAATGTTTTATCATCTTGCCTCATTACTCTAGTTTGCGTATTTTAGCAAAAGTAGTTTCTTCTATCTGAACAGTTTTTTGTTTATTTTTCATGGCCTGCTATGTTGCTTATAGATTGGAAAATGAAAAACACCGATTTGACTGAAAATTTGAAATTAAATGATAACTAAAAAAGATTGGTATTGACACTATTGCCAATCCCGCATTGCTGTAAAGGTTGCCAGATTTTCCCTTTGATGGTATAAAAAAATTAGGCATTCTCATTTGAAATAATCAAGTTAGCTGTGAATGAAATTTGCTTAATTAATCCACTGATTTCTCCAAGTACAAAAACAATTCAAATTTTGACTTGCTGACCTAAGCTGACACATTTCATGCTTAGTCGCACTACAAAGTCACGGCCTTTCAAGTTTTATAACCGCTGCTATATTCTACTTATATCAAAAATAGTGATTCGCGCCTAAATGGGTCGTTGAAAGTTCCATATATGATACATAAGGTCACACTAAAATTCACCATGGAATCCAAATATGCAATAATATATAGGAGGTTCTATTAAAAAAATGCAAGTTTTATATGAATCACCCTGTACAGTGTACAGACGTCCAAATTTAAGTGAAAATATTTTAAGGTTATATCCCTCAAGGCCCCCCACCCTTAGATCAGGTGACAGATTTGTGAAATTCGTTTTATAGCATTTTCGGTTTACTGCTCTCAGGGCGAGCATAGATCATCCGCAATCAAACTAGAGATCTGTCAAGAGTTGATAGGAGCACTTCACAAATCGAACATGATCGAACACAAAAATGACCTCTTGTTTTGTGCAAGTGATAGTTGATAAGGCCGCAATTTAAAATTTAAGTTGTTCTACGCACCGACTATAAAAATTATGAAATAGTCGGTGCCTACCTTCGAATATTAAAGGTATTAAAACCCAGTTTTCCATATTATGTATATGTGCTTTTTACTTTTCCTGCGATCGCCACAAAGGGGGGCTATTTTCTTCGAATGATCGAATGTTTTTCACTTTTTTCTACCAACCACAAAATACTTCTCCTCGCAGAACACCAAGTCTTCAATTCTTTTTTGACATACAAGACGTCGCTCTCAAATGCTCTGACCTGGCTTTTCGGAGCAATCAAGTTCAATCTGAGAGCGTTCCGCGAGCGAACAACAGGTAAATCGAATTTGCAAATCTGGACGAGACCTGTCAAACCGAACACACAGTTTACATCAAATGCGCTCTGAGAGCGTCTGAGAGCAGTAAATCGAAAAAGCTATTAGTAAGCCCACAATCGGCACAATCCTCCGTCCAGTCACTGTTGGCCCACCCTGTAGAAATACTACTAACCTACAGTAACATTAGTTCCGAGAAATAACAGCTGGAAGTAGTTTTCCCAAAAGTCAGAGCGTCCGGTGGCCGAGACGCTTTCTGTTAAATCTTCGAATGTGCTGAAAGATACAGAGTAGGTTTCGTCCTCCTCTTGATCCGGGTCAGTGTAATTCAGAACAAGCTGAAACATATTCCAAATTATTCATTAATTAATGTTCGGCATTAACAAAGCTTACTAAAATATGGCGTGACCATAACATCACTAAAGCTACCAAAATGTCGCTGGTTCAGTCTCTTGTGTTCTCCATATTTTTGTATGCCTCGGAAACTTGGACTGTCAAAAAGGCAGATCGAGCTCGCATAGATGCTTTTGAAATGTGGACGTGGAGGAGAATGCTGAGAGTTCCTTATACCGCCCATCGAACTAACGTTTCCATACTGGATGAACTTGGTAATCCAAAGAGACTATTCTCCATTGTGTCGACGAGAATGCTTACATTTTTCGGAAATATACACAGGAGCGATAAAATGGAGAAACTTGTAGTTCAGGGTCATGCCCCGAGTGAGCGGCGCCGTGGCCGTCCCCCTAAACGCTGGGTGGATACGACGAAACAGTTGCTGGACATGAGTATCAAGAGCACCACTAAACTGACAGTAAATCGCCAACGATCGCGAGCTACAGTTCTCAAAACTATTGATAATAATATTCGTGTCGGCAATACTATAGCTCCGACTTAATGCATTTTACGAGTTCACAACATGTCTGTTAAGACATTGTGACTATGATGATGAATGTTCAGCATTCCAAACCGGGAATCATGCAGAGAAGTGTTCAAAAAATACTTAAATTACTGACGCTTCCTTGCAATTATATCTATAAGTGCGCAGTATCTGTATTTCAAAATAGAAACAAGTTTGCCAGAAATAATGATTTCAGTGCTCGCTATACCACCCGAGCTAGTAAGGATTTGAGTGTACCATCGCATACATTGCCAATATTCGAGAAATCGCCTGTATTTGCCTGCATAAAGGTGTTCAATACCATACCTGCAGAAGTAAAATGTTTGACTTCTATCGTGTCCTTCAAAACGCATCTCCGAAAATTTCTTGTGGAGCAATATTTGTACTCCATAGATGTCTTTTCTTGACACTGACTTTTAGTTTCCTCCTTTAAAGGGGTGATAAATGTACGAGCAAGTTCGCGTACTCATGGCTCGACGACCTTTTTCGCCTGTGTGTCACCGTAAGTACGCGTACTTTAAAACCGTCGAGCAAACCGCCGGCGATCCAACTGGTTTGAAATCTTGCTCGTAGCTTGTCTCTGCTCGTACTGCGAGCCGCGAGCCACCACTTTGTTTCAGCAGGCCATCGATGCGCAATACTTGTTGTGTTTGGCGTTTGTTAAAAGTTTTGTTTATTTAGGAAAATTATCAAAATGAGTGATTTCAGCTTTACGTGTGTCACCACGTCGAGCCGAGTAAGTTCGCGAACTTAAAAACCGCGTACTTAAAGTTCGTACGTGTATCACCCCTTTTAGAACACAGCGAACGTTGCTTTCTTATGTTTATATTTATGTTCTTTTGCTATTCTTTTCTCTTTAACAGCAGCGCATTTTTTTGCCTTTTTTTGTTTTTCTTTTTTCTCTGTTACACAGCTGCGCAATTTTTGAACTGAGTATTTATCCGTTTGCATTTTTTGTTTCGTTACTTGTGTTTTTTTATCCATTAGGTTTGTGATATCTAAATTTTCACTTTCATTGCTATGATCAAAAGACAACTAAGAAATACCATACCATACCACACCAATTAAAACAAGTTTCAATGGAACTGATGCATATAAATTATAGGTCTTCGACCAGATTACGAGCATGCCGCGTAGGCTAGAGGAGCGTACTCGTCAACATGGAGGGCCCACCCAATATTTTTTTATGGCTGAGCGACCGCGTAAGCAGAGCCTAAATACCAGAGTACCGCGGCTGCTGTGAAAGGGTTATGTTACAGGAAGTTTGTTAACGTGGAATTTGAATGGACCAACAACCGCAGGACCAATAAATACATCTCCTAGCAGTCTATTCCAAGCCTGGGACACTCTGGAAATAAATGTGCCACTGTACCGCTCGGTTCTTGATGTATGAACAACGACCGCCTTAGGATGAGATGCAGCGGTCACGTGGGTGCATCTGATAGGAGCGGTGAGCGGCGGAACGATAGAGGATACCTCAGAGGAGCAGGTCCTGTTTGAATATCGGTAGAAGAGTGAGAGATCACCAACAACACGCCGATGAGAACGTGGCTGGAGGTGGCGCGTTAAGAACGGGTCGCCAATTAGTCGAATTACCCTTCTCTGGACGGCATCTAGTTCAGACAGAGTAGTAGGGGCAGCAGCTCCCAATACATGAAAGCAATACTCCAAGCCAGGTCTTATCTGGGCTTTATATAGCGTGAGGACGTTACATAGTGAGAA
Organism: Callosobruchus maculatus; assembly: GCA_951848785.1. Taxonomy (NCBI): domain Eukaryota; kingdom Metazoa; phylum Arthropoda; class Insecta; order Coleoptera; family Chrysomelidae; genus Callosobruchus; species Callosobruchus maculatus. The sequence continues at coordinate 1,006,986 of CATOUR010000073.1, read as the reverse complement.
GTACTTTCTGGCTCTGAATAGGTACACAAGCTTTTTACCAGCAGCTGTTGCAATTGACGTAACGTGATCGTGTCAGATCAGATTTTCTATAATGTTGACTCCTAACAGCTTGAATGAATGACTCCTTGCCAGAGCCCGATTGTTCATTAGAACCGGGTGTTGGCTTGGGCACTTCTTGTTTGATGGCGTATGATACTGGGTCTTGGAAACATTAAAATTTACCATATCTTTAAGCCCCCAAGCGGTAATGGTATCGCGATCCTTTGAAAGTGAAGCTGCCACTGCCAGTCTTCTGCGTTCCAGCTCGACCACAAAGAGCGGTATATTGCTCATGATGCTTGTGTGCAGCGTACTGTCATCCGCAAAACTGTGGACTGGGTTTGTAGTGCTAGAGAGTAGATCATTGATGTGAGGCAGAAATAATGTCGGAGCCAATACCACGACAGAGATTTTCCTACCTGAGAGGAATTCTGCGAGCCAACCGCAAGGCTTAACAGGGAGCCCGTAAGACGGGAGCTTGTTTAAGAAGCTGCATGTCACAGTTGAGCGAATGCCTTTGAAATATCGAGAGCAACGACGTGATCCTCGCCTCTAGGTGTTTCATGAGCTCTTAGTTGACGCAAAGGGTATTCAAAACTACAGGTGCTAGAGAAAAACTAAAAACAGATTCGGAATCAGCATGACAATAACTTGTCCGGGAAAAATCTGGTTTTGTCAGTATCTCTTCCGATTAAATTTTTATCCCAACAAATTCCACAGCAAGAGCACCGTTTGAATATACTCAAGTAAATTCTTTCCTACTTTTTTTCTCAGTATTCGGACTTCACTTGCGAGTAGTATATTTCGAAGGGTAAAGTAATAAAGTGAGGAAAGAAACCTGTCTACGAAAGAGAGCCAGATAAATAAATGTTGAAACTAACTACAATATGGCTATCTTTCCTATTTCCTACGACATATCGAGAAACAAGTTTAATACCTACCTCTTGAATGAGATCAGTTATATTTAAAATCACAGACACAGCTTCGTCTATTACGTCATCGTTCGGTTCCTCTCCTGTGACGTTGATAGCAATCTGTTTCAAGACATACTTGATTACGTTTGTGTTTGCTTCTTTCTCTAAATTTTCGAAGACAGTGCTGTCTTGTGTTTTTCCCTTATTTCTCACACTGCTTTTCAGTCTTTTCTTTTTAACAGGACTAGAACGAAATTCACGGTAAAAATGTATGGGCGTACTGCCAAGTCAATAAATAACTTAGAAAGAATTAGTGTCATTGGGCTAAAAAAAAATTCTGCCTTCTTTAAATTTTTGTATAGTAAATAATAAAAAGCAAGATAAGCTGAGTACTTCTGACACCTAGTTGAAAAATCAAGTTGTTTCTGAAAAGGAAAGTCACATCTTTGAAAACGCGCTGTATACAAGGGCGTAGCCAGGTCATAGGCGTAGTTAGGTGGAGGCTTGGGGGGGCTTAGCCTCCCTAAGGATGAAATTAGCCCCCCCAAAAATCCAAATGATATTCAGTCTTTCAAGTTATTTGTATCTAGGGCAGAGACTTCAGCCATCCCAGAACAAGGGACTTAAGCCCCCCTAGATTCAGGGACTTAACTACGCCTATGAGCCAGGTACGGGCAGGGGGGCACTTGCCCTCCCCTAGCACACCACAGTAATAGGAGTTCTATACTCAACAGTTGAGACGAGGTAGTTGATTAACCTTGCGTGTGTTCATTATATGCGTTGGTTTGATAGCCAAAGGTTCAAGCATATTGAATCCTGTTGTTAATACATTATACTCAAAGACTACCGGCGTGGACACAAGCATAAATCATATCAAAAGAATAACGTCTACCATAATGGACCATCCTAGTTTGGCCAGAACTGCAACTGCCATTAGAACTGCAATATCGCTCCAACTGCCGGTTCGAGTCTCCAGGAGATTTTTGGAAGTAATTGATTTTTCTTCTTCGTTTTGATTCCCTTATACCTTATATCTACACTGGAGCAGCGGTTTTCTGATAAACATTTGCCTGCTTTTGATTTGATTTCACTACATCACAGTGTAATGATGAATCACTGGTTGATATTAAATAGAAATCATAATTCTTTTGCCAATACCACCATTTGGAAGCTTTCAATAAAAAAGCCGAAATATGGTATAGCCTGTAGCCGAACAAAAATGTGGCAAGAAAACTAGACCTTAACGGAAGGAGACATTTATTCACAGCAAAGTTGGTACACAAAAATTGCGATAAAATTGAAGGTGGACTACAATGCTTTTGCAAAGAACATCAAATTTTTATGCTAATGTAAAAAACAATTGTTTCCCATAATAAACGTTTTTTTAACGTGCAACCTTTGGACTAAACTATCTACACTTTAACGAGCAAATAAAAAAATAGAGTCAAGTTGATTGACTCAGTACTTCCCACACATAATGATGATACCATTTTATTATTTGCCCGTTGCATGAAGCTATATCTTGATATCCCCTTGCAATCAAATTATCGCCCACCCACCCGCAAAAAATACATCTAACACAAAAACTCTTGTAAATCGTTTCTTGCGTCTCCCTCCTTAGGACTGGGATGCCACGGTTTTTTTCTGCATGCTTCAACTGGACAATGCAAAACGATCAGGAGACTTCACCCCGTTTAAAAACAAAGTTTGAACTGTTTTTATATTTTTAGTTTTTTATTATTGCTGCGTCGCCACTGACACAATTTATCCTAAACATACGCGTTTTTTATCCTTGCCGCGATGGTAATACCGTGTCAAAATTTCATTAAAATCAATTCAATAACCTTCGCGTTACGCCATATAGAACGATCTAAAACAATCTCGTAATCATACATCACAAATTCTAAGGCAAGGTAATGTTCAGATGGACCTAAAAAAGTGTATAATGACGCTATATTTTTCATTTACAGGGCAATGGACAGCCTATAATGAATACAAATTTTTCAGCTTCACGACCCCCGCTCTCACCCTACAACTACGCCATATTCACCCCCACCCAAAACAATTGTCGGGAACCCCTAAACCGCCTAAAAACAGAGTTTGAGCTGTTTTTATATTTTTAGATTTTATATTATTGCTGCGCCGCCACTGACACGATTTTTCCAAAACACGCGTTTTCCATCCTTAGTGCGGTAGTAATACTGTGTCAAAATTTCATTAAGATCAATTCAATAACCTTCACGTTACGCAATATAGAACGATCTAAAACAATCTGGTAATTATATATCACAAAGTCTAAGTCCTTTGGTTTCTATTATAAGCAATGCAATGTTCGGAAAGTGCAAGAATGTGTGAATGTGTAAGAATGCAACAAATTTTTCAGTTTTACAACCCCCCACCCCCCAATCACCCCAAATTCACCCCCACTCAAAAAAAAGTAGAAAACGATCAGGAACCCCTAAAATGCCTAAAAACTGAGTTTGAAGAATATTTGAATTTTTTGCTTTTTGCTAATTACTCCGCCCCCTGTACAACGATTTCCAAAATCATAAGAGCATTACCCCACAATATCTCGCAACCCAAATTTCATCACAATCCATGCAGCGGTTACTGAGATTACGACGTTAGAAGAACGCCAACAGACAAACCGACAGACAGACAGACAGACCGACAGACAGACCGACGGAAATGAGTGACGTAGATTTTCGTGATGTAGACATCATAAAACGCCCAAAAAGTGTATCACCTCAAAATCGAAAATTTTCGCAATCACAATACTCCCCTCACCGATCGGTGTGGGAAGTAAAAAGGTCTTTCAAATATAAATAGCGTCTCCTTCTGGCCCCTGTCAATATCAACTATTACTGACATTAACTTACACACTCATTTAAAACAGTGACCAAAAATTTTTCATGGAGGGGTTAACTCCCTAAACTCCCCCTTCGCTATGAAATTTGCACCCCCCCCCCCCACCCCCCCCTCTAATCTGGACCCCCTCCCCGAAAGGTCAAACAAGTGACACCCGTACTCTGGACCCCCCCCCCCCAAAACCAAATCCTGGATACGTGCCTGCCCTTGATGTTATTAATACCCCTGTCTGCCCCCCCACTAAATGAAATCCTAGCTACGCCCTTTCTATATAAACGTCGCCGTCGTTTATGCCGCAAGACGTTCAGACGTAAGTGCTACTTAGAATGGACGTCTTGTGCTATCTGGTTGATTTACCTTGGTAGAGGGCAGGTTTGAAAGATAACCCCAATATAAATGACATTCTCGGTTCCATTATAAATGTTGGCTCCAACCTCAATGCCGATGAAGACATCCATCATGAAAATCTGTTTGATTCGTGTTTCCGTTTTCAGCCAGTCAAAGGTGTAGTCGTCCCTTCCTTGCCCGCCAAGTGTAATGTAATTTGGTACCAGTGGTAAGTTTGATCTCTTCAAGTAGGGGTACATTGTAGTAAGACCCAATTGGTCTGCAGTATCTGTAGAAAGAGTATAAACATGAAAAGAGTGTCACTTGGCATTGGTCCATTGAGGTGGGCCACACTCAGGGGTTTTTAGTGCCGCATCGGTCGATAACGTCACTACTACAGAAGATAGCGAAAAAAGTTGTAGGTGTATAAAAGTTGTAGCCAAGGATATGCTCCTTGCTCAGAGAATATTTTTAATTATACAGGGTGATCCATAATTAGGTGGTGATGCAAACATACATTTTTTTAAGTGAGAGATTTCTACTAATTATTCTTGTTCTTAAAGTTAAGGTATTGTAACATTATACAGGGTGTTTCAAAAGTTATGACCTTTTTTATGTCCAAAAAGCTGCCAAATGAACGTACTGTATATTGAAAAATGATTAATCAAAAATTACTTTTTTACACGGAAATATTAGAAAAATTAAATTCAAATTTAAATTAATTAAAAAATTAAAAATATCCTCTAGTTTTAACACAGGTTATCAAAAAGGTCGACGACGCATACTCATATACAGGATGAGGCAGAATGCAAAAACTAGAGTTTCTATTTTTTCTTCAAATGTAACGCCTCATACTTTATTATACTAAAATATTGCCTTCAATATGCTCTTTCATATTTGTATAGCATTTCGTATACTTACATTCATGAGTTTCTGAGAAATTTCGATTTTTCTGCAAATTTTAAATATACCTACCTACGTTCTATTTGTGTATTGAAATTTCTTTGTTTTGAGTAAGTGCTATCTATTTTTATTTGTATTTAACGAACAACTGAAATGTAAGGTAAAAAAAAACGGAGATTTTTTCGCCAACTTCTGCAGTAGTGGCGTCATCGACCGATCCGGTACTAAAAACTCACCGTGTGTATATAACTTGGTTTTTTCTAATGGTATTGCGGTCAATTAAATGAAACAATTTTCCTTTCCACGACGTTTCGGTTTATTATATCTGTTATATCTAATAATAAACCGAAACGTCGTGGAAAGGAAAATTGTTTCATTTAATTGACCGCAATACCATTAGAAAAAACCAAGTTTGAAATCTACGGTCACGAAAATATAAAATCATCGTGTGTATATATGAAGATAATCAATTAAGGGGTCTATTCTGTAAATTTCTGGTTATTTTAAGCAGGGTCGTTAAAAAGTTAATCATAACTGCCAGATTATTGGTATTCAGTAAACATAAAATTTAAACATCATTGGTATTCGGTAAACATAAAATTTAACCGTGCGGTTATCCGAGAAGTTTTTACTGGTGCCGTTAAATATTAGTTTACAGGCAACCACCTATGCATGCGATGTTGTCATGTCTCATGTTCACACTGTTCACAGACAGTGTGAAATCTTATTAAACAGTGTTGTTTTACTAAAACCTCACACGGTAACTATGCATGTGGGAAAAATGAAGCTGCTATACTCACTATTGTTTATGAAATATTTTGTATATAGTAGAAATCATATTCCGCAGTGATGTTTTTTAAATGTCTTGCAACATTGTAAGCTTTGGAAAGACATCCACTTGCGTCTAGCCGGACCATGCAACTTTCCAACCCGCAGGCCCGAAGACCGCCGAAGGTTTCCGATTATTATCTGATTATATCGTAATGGCGCCACATTTAAATCTAACGTAACATTGCTCTATACTTGTCAACATGACGTTTGAATATTGAATAGTCTACTAGTCTAGTCGGTGGTTTCAATACTTTTGTGGATCTATTGTCAGTGAAGAGGCAGAGAGTGAATCAGTGAAAGGGAAATGTAGAATTTATTACAAGTGACCAAATTCGTGGGAGACTCCAGAAACTAAATGTTTGAATGCCATCACAAAATGCCATTATAACAAAGTACCTAGATGAGGGTAACACGGATGTAGAAGACAAGACAGTTAATTCTGCAGTTAATTGAATTGAAGAGATGTAGAGAGGCGAGTGTGTGGAGTGGTGTTAGAGTCAAGTGTCAACATTTTATGTGATATACAGTTCAGAAAAGAGAAAATATGCTTTAACGGTGCTTTAATGAGGGGAAAACATTGGGGATAGAATATGTGGAAGATTATTTGTGGAAAAAATATGTGGTCCCTTCGGTACTGTATATAGAGCAAATGTGTTACCTATAACTGTGTTTCAAATTAGTTGTAAAGGATGGAAGTACAATCTGCATAAAAACGTAATATATAAGAAAGGTGACCCAGTTTTTTCCTTTATATTAGAGATATAGTTATTTATTCATTTCAAAAGCTACATGAATAAATGAGGGCCATTCACAGAAGGCACTGCCTTATACCATTGATTAACACAACTCAACGACTATTAAATCAAACTTGTACTAATGTAAAAAATGGAACGCCTCAAATAAATCCTCAATTTTAATTAAACATATGCACTAGAAATTATACCCAAAATGAATTTTAACCCTCACTAGCTAAATTTTCTAGGTTCAATACTGGTCAAGTAATGCCAATAAGGAGATTTTCGATAAAGGAATTTCTCGACTTTTCAACACATACCTATCATATAAAAGCAGAAAACATTTTTTAAAACACTAAACTTTATTGAACATTGCTGGATGGTGGATACATCAGATTAATAGCAATTTTATCCATATCATCTGGTTTGACCAACGGCTTATTCCTTTTAGGTGCTGTTTTTTTTGTTTTATATAGACGCCTTTGCTGTTCTATATTTTTATTATGAGGAATTTTTTTTGATAATGTGCTGTTAAATGCCATATTATTATCTGCTCTCATGGCCGCTAATGTGGGTTCAATGGGTGCAACCAATTTTTTAACAGCAGCTAATTCTTCATTTGACTTCAAGTCATCAATTAGATTTAATAAATATATTTTGAATTTATCCTTTTCAGATTGAAGGTCACCGGTGAGTTTTTTCTCTTTGCCATTTATTATGAGTTCAAATAATTTCTTCTGATCTTCTTGGTGGCTATTCATGTTGTTATTCCTTATTAATTTATTGTCATCTAGAGCACAAAAAAATAATGCTAATTAGGTTAAATTATTTATTACTGATAATCAACTTGGATCTAATAAAACCCATTTTTATTTTTTCAAACTATTGTTCCACTGTAGGTATTTCTGAGGAAGATTGTAATTTGTGGTAACATAGATATCAACCTAAACACATGCACTCCACAGGCAATGAACATTAAGTGAGACTACAGTAATCTTGATCTCCTAAACCAAAACTTCCCAATACTTTTGTTTTGTTGGCAAAAAGGGCCAAAGGTAGCCTACTTGCCTGGCTTCGCCTCCCCATCACTACTACTACTACATCTCAACACCTTTTCAAATACTTTTAGGAATATACACATTTGACAAAAACTCAACGCAAGAGTTGAACGATATAAAGTACCCAACGCCACAATATACCTGAGAATGCATGTCACACACCAAAAATCTAAAACTTCCACAGAATAAATATATTTTTACCTTTACCTTTCCAATGTAAACAGATGAATTTTGAAACACAGTAAAAAATAGGATATTGATAGTAATATACACACTTGAAACATTAGAATATAAACACCAAAAAAATAATTCTAACAGACTTCAAAAAAAGGTAGGGTTGCATTTGACTTTTTAATAGTTATGCCTGTAACATGTGGTTATTCAATAGGTTTGATTTCGGATGAAACTAATATGGTAATATGAAGGTAGGTATTTGTGTCATATATGGTATAATTATACATTTTTAATTACCTGACTCAAGAGTATTAGCATCTTGTGTGTTGGCATCGTTATTCTTCAAAAACCTATGAATTAAATGTATATGTTTGCACATATTCCACTTGATGCAAGAATCAATGCAAGTGCAGGAGTACTGATGGAGACAAATCTGACATTCTGTGCATATTAATTTGCAGGTACAGGATGACTGCCTTTCATGAATTAAATAAATTTCATTTGTTGATGTTGATGGAACTTCATATCCTGTTTCTGTTTTTACTACCAATTTGTAATCTAGTGATTCGCTCTTCTTGTGTCTACTTCTTAAGGCATCTATTTTCGAACAGATTTTCCCTTTATTTAAGACAATCAAGCGATCAAATAGTTTGTCACGTATAAACTTCATTAATATGTTTATTGCCTTATCTAACCTTTTTATCACTTTTCCCTTAAGATAAATATGTTTAAGGGTTCTGTGCATCTGCTCTAGATGCATGTTTGTATTGATGCCACAATTGACACGGTAACAATAGGCCCATGAATGTATATACTTCAAATAATATTCTTGAAAATAAGTACCAAACTCCTTTGTGTCATTATCAGAAATTAAAATCTCCATGAAATTATCACACATTTTGATAAAAGCTTTTTCGTCCCTTTCCTGTAGTAATGTTCTTAGCATTTTATATACAGAGACCTAAAACAAAATTGACCATTGGCAAAATAAAAATTATCTATTTTTGTATAAACCATAATTATAAATAATCAATCAGACCAACTCTTCTTACTAAAATAAGAAGACTATATAAATACATACTTGTTTTTCTCTTGCCTTGATTTTACATAAATTCTTCCTCCAGGCCTTATCGACGTGCCATGAACAAAATAATCTGTAACAAAAAAATGTATTAAAAACTAATAGTAACAGTACCTACAGCTTTTTTGTTATTTTTTTAACCATATGCAGTCATTAAAACCTACCGATGTTGCACTGGTCCCATTACTTGCATCCAAGCGTTATAAAATGAAGTTGCCATGTCGGACATAATTAATGTGGTGGCCTCTATCTTTTTCCCCAATTCATTTTTAATTACAGAGAAGAAAATAGTCATAACAGCTTCATCTGTCCTATTAGAAATTAGAAAGGCAGATGGGAAGCCCTCTCTCAAATCATCTAGGACTAGCAATGTAACTAGCTCAAATTCATATCCGTTGAGGCCATGAGTACCATCTACACATATGCAGTCGCTGCCATATTTTTCTAACATTTCTTTTTGGCCACGATTCATTATTACTAGTAAAAAATCTTCTTTTCTTAACTGTGGATATGTTTCAGTAAAAGTATCCTGTGGTTTATAAATTAAAATACATCCAGTATGTTCCACTTCCTTGACCCATGCCTCAACACTTATAGCATCCTTAGCATGCCTTACTGCTTCATTATTCAGATTGAAACATTGTTCAATATTATATAGATCTTTCTTTTTAAGAAGGTGCAGCCTCTCAAATTTATTTTCTGTAATAGACTCTTCCCGAACTTCGTCTATGATGGTTTCAAAAGGAATTTTTGCTGCAATTTTGGAAGCTATTTCTTTTCTTTCCACTTTACTTAAAGTAAGGTGCCCTAAATCTTGATTATGCCCAATATGCACTCCTTGAAAGTTTACTTCACACACTCCATTCGTCAAAACTTTGAGTGTTATTTCGGCTGGGCAGAAGCCATTTATTTTATTGGAACCTTGCACCTTCAAGTGTCTCATGCCAGAACCTTCAGCCTTGTATGTTCCAGATCGATGGCAGATAAATTGTTTTTTTAAATAGCTTTTGGTTTGATAAGAGCCATGTTTGCTTATGAAAAGACTCTTTGTTTCGATCTCAATCTGGGCTTTCCAGACATAAAATTCAGATTCCCCATTAAATTGCAAGTTATCAGAAAGTAGCTTCACATCATGAATAACTTGAAAGTGTTGCAATATTTCATATCTTTTAAAACTTCCCACATTTTCACATAAACAACATTTTAAGTCCTGCCTCTCTCTGTTTGTATCATTCAACAGCCTTCCATCAGTACTTCCTAGATCATGATTTTTCTGATGGTGAGCTAGGTTTCTTGAATGTGTAAAATTCTTCCTACATATACCACATTCATAATTTAAAACCTTCGCTTTTGTCAGGACTTCTATTTTGTCTAGAAAAGAGTAGGTAAATAAGATTTATCTTACAAAAATGATGTATATATTACTAAAGTAGAATAAACATAAACTCAGTTTATAATATAATAAATTTAAAAAATAGGTTTTTTACTTTTTTTGGATCCTTGTAATTTTTTACAGGTTTCACCAATAAACATTAACAAATAAACCTTGCCTCTAGTGATTTTTGCCAAACTGGGCACCAGGTCTGGCATAAAATTTTATAAAACTTTAATACAACGGTAGGGTCAATTCTACACAATTAGCTAGATATTTAAGTTTAAATATGTATTACCAAAGTTTAGAGGTGACCATTTCCCACAAGTCTGACAAATGAAGCACATACATTATTTTAAGAATAGGTCTACTTTCAGAATGGAAAACATTGTATAAAAGCTATTTCTTCAAATATATCTTCAATATATTTTTTTGCAATAAAATCTTGTTGCATATTAAAGTATTAAAAAATTATCTATGAATCTGTAATATTTACCAGAGTGAAACTTCTTCACGTGGCGAGTTAAACTTGCATATTCTGAGAAACATTTACCGCAGTCATTACATACAGCCTTAATACAACTGCTTTTCTTAGGAGCGATTTTATCAATTTCATCTAAAAAAAATGGTTGAAGTATAATGTGTTATGAATAAAGAATAGCCATAAAAAACCAAATTTATTTTAGTAAAGTATTTTTCAAACTGGTATGGTAAGTATATAGGAACGAAGATATGCATTTAATGCTTTATCAAATTATCCCTTTAAAAGTCTAATGAAGGAGGAACTTTAACATAACATACTACCACAATAATATACATAGGTACTTACCTGGATGAAATTTTTGTGCATGTCTCCGTAAAGTGCTTATGTCGTGAAAAGACTTTTCGCACACATTGCACCAAACCATGCTTTCTCATACAATTAAAACGCAAAATAAAGCAGTGCTAAGAAAAAATGAAAGCACCGAGAAAACAGATAAATCCTTCCAATACAGCCTTTTTAAATTTGAATCGTGGCTGACGTAAAACTAACGGCTATTTTGAATTTTGAATTTGAATTCTAGAACTGTCAATGTCAATCCCAGCTGTCATGACAAATGCGCATGCGGGCCTGCGGGTTGAAAAGTTGCATGGTCCGGCTAGACGCAAGTAAGACATCCTAGTTGAATGTTGACATTTCATTGAAGGCAAGTGGCTGTGAGTTGTGTTTTTCTTTTCTTCTGAAATTTTAAAATGGAAAAAAGCGGGATAGTTTAACAAAAAAAACAAGTAGCAGCAATGATTTCATTTATTTGTGCCCACCCGCAAAGTGAGATGTTGTTCCAGTGTCTAGTCGGTGGCAACCATGTCTAAAAAATTAAGCGCGCAGAGTACTTGTAAATACTTGGGCATTGCAGTTACCCCTCACAGTCCTCACACTTTCCTACATGTGCAGAAGTGAAGTTTCAATTAAAAACTGTGCAGCGTTGAGATGAAACAATTTCGAAAATGTGGTTTCAGGAAGCTGGAAGATGTCACTGGTATCTCTCAAGCTGCGGTTCGCCAGCGTCCTATCAACAAACAGTTTACCTCATAGTCGAATCAGTTGCAAACCAATTTGCGTTTGCCTTCGTTGAATAACCGCTTGTTGATTTGTTCTTCTAGGTTAGGTGTATGACGCTAGTTTTAACCAGTTCTCTGTTTACAGAATACCTATGATCGTTATAATGGGCGTAAAAAAATAGCTATTTTTAATAAAAATTTAAAGCTAATAAGATAGACTATAAAAAAGAGTCAGTTAATTTTATTTGAATTGCCTAACCTAACTTAAGTCCGACCCTGTCTCTGTTCATACCGATATCAATTATGAAAATTTTTTCGCGCGTCAAATAAATTGTCAATACTAGGGAACTCAGTGCCAATTTCACATAGGCGTAGTGAGGTGGAGGCTCAGAGGACTTAGCCACCCCCCCCCCCCCCAAAGCAGCCCAAAAGTCCAAAAATGATTCGTTCTGATAAGTTTATTGCATCTAGGACGGATCCCCAGATTCAGGGATCTAAGCCCCCCCCCCCCCCAGATTCAGGGACTTAACTACGCATATGCAATTTCATCGTGCGTAGTTCGATTACCAACAGCATTCTGTTCCATCTCGTTCAGTCTGCTCATAAATGATACATGATACCGAGTGATTCTTCAGAAAGATGTTGCACGCTTCCAAAAAAGCACAAAAGTGTGGAGTATAAGCCGAAATGTAGAAGGGAGTGGGGAAAAAGAATGGAAGTGAGTCCAGGCAAGCAAGAAAGTACCAGTGTATGCTGTTTATGTTAGCTTTTTACTCAGTTTGGTACCTTTTAAATTATTTGTCTAATATTTTTTATCACTTTACACGGTTTTTGGAACTCGAGTTATAAGAATTTCTCTCCACTTCATCTGGCAACACTGCTTGTCAAACAATAATTCAAGGACTCAAGATAGCTGAGACACGCAGGGCCGCCACATCGCAAGGTCGGGCCAGGACCAGATTCTGGCCACGGGCCCCCAATACCATATCATCCTTCATTTTCTCAAATAAATATAAGAAACTGTAACTGAAAATTGGAAACACTAGTATTCACGTACGTTAAGTAGTTGTTAGTTATGGGATTTTGTAATTTTGTCGTCTTGGAATAGTACGAATTGCAAATAGAAGTCGTATTCGGAGAAATTCATAATCACTCACTTCTTAAGAGTAGCTGACAAAAAATAATGGTTGACTAAATTTTATAATCAACACATTCAATTAGTTATGTTCAAATTTTGTAGACCGATTGGAAAAGAGAGTCTCTGTGTACAACATGGCTAAAGGGTTTGATCGAAACAGCACTTGAAAGAATATAGAATGCCTATTAAGTGAAAAATCAGAATGAAAAATAATTGCTACAAAAATGAAGTTGCTTCATTATAGTTTATTCACAATTTATTATAGTTATTTGTAATAAAGTTACTCAGAAAAGAATTAGATTATTAACAAAACAAATGAATGACTAAAATATGAACTTCGTTTTGTTGAATAACATAACATACACTGTTAATAAAATTATTTGTAACTATAAGAGTTGTCAACTTTAAAAAATATACAAAACTCTAATACAGTTTTATTAACTGAATAAAGAAAACTACTGTATTTTCATTTGAAAAATACCAGGAACTTAAAACTTTCGTGCCTTTTTAAGTGAAAATGTAGTAATAACATTAGAAAAATCGAGCTTGAAGGCTAATCGGTGCTCAGTGCTGAGGCCCGGACTGGTAGGCCTATCAAGCCACAGAGTACAGCCGCCCGCGCCACAGCGTTTACTAAGATTCAGGCCCGGGCCGGGCCCCTACGGTGCCCGGGCCCGGGGCACCAGTACTCAGTTGCCCCCCCTTGTGGCGGCCCTGGAGACACGATCAAATAAGGTGAACCTTGATCTATGCAGGAATCGTAAAAGTCCTTGGCCTTCCGCAACGCGTCAGGCTGCGTGGCTTGCGCCTCCGAAGTGAGCACGTTCAACGAGGCGAGCGCCACTCTTTCGGTGATGGTGGTGAAGCTGGAGAAGGTGCTCCACCAGCCGTGGTTGGGATGCTCCGAGCCCCAATTCCCGCACACGTACTCGTAGAAGTTCTCGCACGGGTCCACCGTCAAGTCCAACGAGTACCGAAGATTAGAGGCGGTGCGCAGGCATTCGTCCGAAGTGCACAGCTGTGGTTTGCGCCTGGCCATCGCCACATCTGCAACGGCAAACAACGTTTACTAGTGATGTGAAGTATTCAAGTAACTTATAAAGTAATCGCTACTAATGAGTAACTAAAGGTAACGAGAAAGACTCGTTACTTTCGTTCCTTTTGCTCTCGTTACCCAGAGTCCGATACATAGTCCTGAGTCCGTGCCTCAGAGTAACAACTGAACATAGACCTAGTAAACAAACCACTTCAGCATGGCGTGCTCAAAGCATCATCTTTTGACACTTCAGCCTCCAAACATTGCCAACTAACCTAAAAATTCTTCCAATGCAACCTTAATGCAACCCATGTTACAAACACTGCACTGCACTGTCCCATCTCGAAAAACTGTTAAACTATACTCGAATATAGCATAGCAAGTCCGCAAAGCTTCACTACAGTTACCAAGAAATAGTGAATTCGATTTTACTGACCAAGCACAAAAGACGTACAAACAAAACAAACGTTTGACAGTCGGGGTTTACCGTAAATGAATCGCAGGAAAATTATATAGGCGTTGCCAGCTCCTCAAAATTTATGTAAGACTTCAGAATTTGCGTTTATGATAAAGAAATATGCAGTAACGCAGTAGAGGTCAACATATCTATTGATTTTGCTGTAATCATTCCTGAACCATCAAAATACCCTCTTTTTAACGTAGAATGGAATATTTCTGGATACCATACAATTAATACAATAGTAAATAATTATGATTGCCGTATCTGGTAGTCAATATGACAACGTAAGAAAAGATGTCGGCCTATTAGAATTAGTTGTTTACTACCTCTATGTTCAGTTGTTGCTCTGAGGTCCGCGCTAACAGTCACTACAATCACGCCACGCCGTCCGTAACCAGTAAATCCCAGAACTGCACCATAGCGTATTGGTCCGGGAAAAGGAACATTATTCTGGATACACAACACATAACTACAGAAACACATTATCGATAGCGGTGGTTTAAGTAGGTTTTATTTTGATTTTTGCTCCATTAGTTTTGTTTGTTTGTTGTCCTTGTTTTCAAAAAAATGTCTTTAAACATTGTTGGTGAACAACCAAACACATATTTCTATAGTCAAAAAATACAAAATCACGCTATGCACTCTCAAAGAGGATCACACGGTATACGCCAGTAGAAAGCGGGTAGCAGGCCACGTAGCAGGCCATGCGTCTGTCATCATGACAGTAAATAACAGGCTTGAATGAAAGTCCGTGAAGCTGCGCGTCATTATCAGTTCTGTTCTCAATTAATTAATTCCGTCATTCGAAGTAATATTTTCTCTGTTATTCAGATTAGTTCACAATTAAAATTTCATTTTCTCTTTGTACGCATCGCCAAGAAGCTAAAACTCGGCAGTGAACTTGGCAAGCTGCTACGATTTGCTGTCATTCTTATTGATTCTTATACAGAAAACCTACAAATATTCCAAATACATTCAATTACGCTTGAAATGTGGGTGGTTTGATTTTCCCTGTCCTGCTCTGAATAATTCCCCCTCAAACATACTGTTTTTAATAAAACATCCATCTTTATAAATGCGTACTTACCAAATATACTTTCCGATCTCAATGTTCTACAAAATAACTAAACTGAGTAAAAAGTAGTGGTGCCAACCGTTTAAAGTAAGCTCTTGAACATACGTATCAAAAAGTAGCTAAAGTAACGAGTAACGAATTCCGAGTGGTGAGGTGGAAACTGGAAAGTAACAAGGCGTTACAAGTCCTTCAAAGTAACTAAAGTTTACATCACTAACGTTCACATTTTGCAGAATAGTTACAGTCCGTTCACACGACGCGGTACAATCACCGTTTGGGTAATTTTAACGAATCGCCGCAAATTGAAGAATCACAGAGAACTGTTTTTTTTTTTCGCATAATAAATGGTCAAGTACAGCTCTGAAACTTTACAATACAAATGGAAATATTATAAGAAAGTAGAGAAAAATTTTTCAAAAGTGTAGGCCAAAAGTAGAGAGCCGTCAAAGGGCGCTTAGGTTGCCAAAAATTTTGCAACAATTAGGTATGTCACTCGGTACACTTCTGACTATTTACATAGCTACTCATTCTATGAGTCAAAATGAAACTAATACAAATCGTCAGAAGGCGAGGTGGACGAATATCGGAGATATTATCGATAGTAAGAACGTCGATGCTCCACTCAATTTATCATTATACCTAGAATTTTATATTTTATTCCATCAAGTTGACTTTCGAAGTACACAACTGTGGTTTGCGCCTGACCATGGTGATATCTGCAAACATACAGGGTGATCAACTTATACTCCGAAGCTTGGTACCTCCTTTTCGTGGAGCTTAACCTAATAACATTCCACGATTCTCTTCTTAAATATTTATTTATGCTTCTATGCTACTACAGGTTCGTAAAAATCAATTCTTTTTCTGACAATTAACAAATTCAACTAACAAAGACATAATTGTCATACCCATCAAAAACCCTAGCATACAGAGCGTCTCTGTCTCGAACACCTCCGTTATTATGGCATATATACAAAAAAAAACTTTTCAAAAAAAGATGTAGGTAAAGATAAGAGCTACCTTTTAAATTTATTTTACAATATAGAGGGTTATTGATAAAGTAACGGCACACCAGAGAGTTGTGTTTTTTCAAATGGATAATTTATAGGGTATATGTTATCCTAAATTTGAATTGTGCTTGCTCTCCCTATTCCGGAAATATAGGGTTTTATCAGATTATACAGGGTAATTTCAGAGATATAGCCACTTTTATTTGAAAACCTTAATGAATTGATCACCCTGTATCTTAAAAAATCAATAACTGGAAGGTTGATCCTCAATGCCAGAATAATTTCGTGGTTGTCTAGTTTTGTCTAAAGTATCAAGTTTTTGCTATCTTTGATATTATATACAGGGTGAACCAAAACTGGCGACCAAAGTTTTCTTTGTCATTTTAAACAAATCTAATAATATTTTAGTACATCCTCAGAAAGTTCTTACAAAATACTTCCACTTTTATTAATCATTTCCCGAACCTAAACATAACAGTTATGGGGCTATTTCGATTTGCCGTAGTAAAACGATTCCTAGTACTACATTTTTGTCAAATACTGAAAGTTTCGCTGGCCATAGCTACCGTGTTTGTTATTATATTGCTTTACCTTTCTTAGAAAAGGACTGAGTCAAGGATGGAAAGACTCAAAGCACGGGAATGAAAGAAATAAAAGGAAGTCGAATCGGAAAACAATTAAAAAACCTCTTATCCTAGATAATTAAAGTATCCGAATTACAAATCCGGCCGCTGTTTTGGGTTTCAGTCGCTTTCAAAGAGAGAGAAAAATATCTGATGCCCGGATTATGAGGTTCACCCGCAAAAAGTCTAAAATCTTTATTCGACCTTCGACGAGGACGAAACCTCGTATCCTAGATAATTAGAGTATCCCAGTTACAAATCCGGCCGCTGTTTTGAGTTTCGGTTTTGCTCAACGAAACTGAAAAATCTCGGATGCCCGGATCCTGAGGTTCACCGGCAAAAAAATCTAAAATCTTTATTCGACCTTTGATGAGAGCGAAACCTCGCACTCTAGATAATTAGAGCATCCTTATTACAAATCCGACCGCTGTTTTGAGTTTCAATCTTCTTCAACGGAAATGAAAAATCTCCGATGCCCGGATCCTGAGATTCGCCGGCAAAAAAATCTAAAATCTTTATTCGACCTTCGATGAGGACCAAACCTCTTAAGGATATACTCTAGTTATCTAGGAAGATAACTAGGGTATTCTAACTACAAATCCGGTCGATGTTTTGGGTTTTAGTCTTGCTCAACGAAAATGGAAAATCTCCTATGCCCGGATCCTGAGGTTCACCCGCAAAAATATAAATTCTTTATTCGACCTTCGATGAGGACCAAACCTGTTATAATAGGTAATTAGAATATTCTAATCACAAATCGGGCCGCTGCTTCCAGCTTTAGTCTCGTTCAACGAAAATGGAATATCTCCGATGCCCGGATCCTGAGATCCTAAAACCTATATTCGACCTTCGATGAGGACGAAACTTCGTAGCCTAGATAACTAGCGTATCCTTATTACAAATCCGGTCGCCGTTTTGAGTTTCAGTCTTGTTCAACGGAAGTGAAAAATCTCCGATGACCGGATCCTGAGGTTCACCGGCAAAAAATCTAAGATCTTTATTCGACCTTCGATGAGGACTAAGCCTCGTATCCTAGATAATTAGAGTATCCTAATCACAAATCCGGCCGATGTTTTGAGTTTTAGTCCCGTCCATCGAAAATGAGAAATCTCCGATGCCCGGATCCTGAGATCCTAAAACCTTTATTCGACCTTCGATGAGGACGAAACTTCGTAGCCTAGATAACTAGCGTATCCTTATTACAAATCCGGTCGCCGTTTTGAGTTTCAGTCTTGTTCAACGGAAGTGAAAAATCTCCGCCGATGCCCGGATCCTGAGGTTCACCGGCAAAAAATCTAAAATCTTTATTCGACCCTCGATGAGGATGAAACCTTGTATCCTAGATAATTAGAGTGTTCTAATTAGGAATCCGGCCGATGGTTTGAGCTTCAGTCTCGTTCAACGAAAATGAAAAATCTCCGATACCCAGATCCTGAGGTCACCCGCAAAAAATCCAGAACCTTTATTCGACCCTCGATGAGGACTAAACCTCATATTCTAGATAAATAGAGTATCCTAATCACAAATCCGGCCGATGTTTTGAGTTTCAGTCTCGTTCGACGAAAATGAAAAGTCTCCGATGCCCAGATCCTGAGGTTCACCGGCAAAAAATCTAAAATCTGTATTCGACCTTCGATGAGGATGAAACCTTGTATCCTAGATAATTAGAGTATCCTAATCACAAGTTTTGAGTTTTAGTCTCGTTCAACGAAAATGAAAAATCTCCGATGCACAGATCCTGAGGTTCAACCTCAAAAAATCCAGAACCTATACTCGACCTTCGATGAGGACGAAACCTTGTATCCTAGATAATTAGAATATCCTAATCACAAATTCGGCCGATGTTTTGAGTTTTAGTCTCGTTCAACGAAAATGAAAAATCTCAGATGCCCAGATACTGAGGTTCACCGGCCAAAATCTAAAATCTTTATTCGACCTTCGATGAGGACTAAACCTCGTATTCTAGATAAATAGAGTATCCTAATCACAAATCCGGCCGATGTTTTGAGTTTCAGTCTCGTTCGACGAAAATGAAAAGTCTCCGATGCCCAGATCCTGAGGTTTACCGGCAAAAAATCTAAAATCTGTATTCGACCTTCGATGAGGATGAAACCTTGTATACTAGATAACTAGAGTATCCTAATCACAAATCCTGCCGATGTTTTGAGTTTTAGTCTCGTTCAACGAAAATGAAAAATCTCCGATGCCCGGATCCTGAGGTTCACCCGCAAAAAATCTAAAATCTGTAATTGAACTTCTATGAGGATGAAACCTTGTATCCTGGATAATTAGAGTATCCCAATTACAAATCCGGCCGCTGTTTTGAGTTCCAGCCTTGTTCAACGAAAATGAAAAACCTCCGATGCCCGGATCCTGAGGTTCACCGGCAATAAAATCTAAAATCTTTATTCGACCTTCGATGAGGACCAAACCTCTTATCCTAGATAACTAGAGTATTCTAACTACAAATCCGGTCGATGTTTTGGGTTTTAGTCTTGCTCAACGAAAATGGAAAATCTCCGATGCCCGGATCCTGAGGTTGACCGCAAAAAATCTGAAATCTTTAATTGATCTTCTATGAGGATGAAACCTCGTATCCTAGACAATTAGAGTATCGTAATTACAAATCCAGCCGCTGTTTTGAGTTTCAGACTCGTTAAACTAAAACGGAAAATCTCCTATGCCCGGATCCTGAGGTTCACCCGCAAAAATATAAATTCTTTATTCGACCTTCGATGAGGACCAAACCTGTTATACTAGATAATTAGAGTATTCTAATCACAAATCGGGCCGCTACTTCGAGTTTTAGTCTCGTTCAACGAAAATGGAATATCTCCGATGCCCAGATCCTGAGGTCACCCGCAAAAAATCCAGAACCTTTATTCGACCCTCGATGAGGACTAAACCTCGTATTCTAGATAAATAGGGTATCCTAATCACAAATCCGGCCGATGTTTTGAGTTTCAGTCTCGTTCGACGAAAATGAAAAGTCTCCGATGCCCAGATCCTGAGGTTCACCGGCAAAAAATCTAAAATCTGTATTCGACCTTCGATGAGGATGAAACCTTGTATCCTAGATAATTAGAGTATCCTAATCACAAGTTTTGAGTTTTAGTCTCGTTCAACGAAAATGAAAAATCTCCGATGCACAGATACTGAGGTTCAACCTCAAAAAATCCAGAACCTATACTCGACCTTCGATGAGGACGAAACCTTGTATCCTAGATAATTAGAATATCCTAATCACAAATCCGGCCGATGTTTTGAGTTTTAGTCTCGTTCAACGAAAATGAAAAATCTCCGATGCCCAGATACTGAGGTTCACCGGCCAAAATCTAAAATCTTTATTCGACCTTCGATGAGGACTAAACCTCGTATCCTAGATAATTAGAGTATCCTAATCACAAATCCGGCCGATGTTTTGAGTTTTAGTCTCGTTCAACGAAAATGAAAAATCTCCGATGCCCGGATCCTAAAGTTCTCCCGCAAAAAGTCTAAAATCTCTATTCGACCTTCGATGAAGACGAAACTTCGTAGCCTAGATAACTAGCGTATCCTTATTACAAATCTGGTCGCTGTTTTGAGTTTCAGTCTTGTTCAACGGTAGTGAAAAATCTCCGATGCCCGGATCCTGAGGTTCACCGGCAAAAGTCTAAAATCTTTATTCGACTTACCATGAGGACGACACCTTGTATCCTAGATAATTCGAGTATCCTAATCACAAATCCAGCCGATGTTTTGAGTTTTAGTCTCGTTCAACGAAAATGAAAAATCTCCGATGCCCGGATCCTGAGGTTCACCGGCAAAAAATCTAAAATCTTTATTCGACCTTCGATGAGGACGAAACTTCGTAGCCTAGATAACTAGCGTACCCTTATTACAAATCCGGTCGCCGTTTTGAGTTTCAGTCTTGTTCAATGGAAGTGAAAGATCTCCGATGCCCGGATCCTGAGGTGCACCGGCAAAAAATCTACAATCTTTATTCGACCTTCGATGAGGACTAAACCTCGTATCCTAGATAATTAGAGTATCCTAATAACATATCCGGCCGATGTTTTGAGTTTTAGTCTCGTTCAACGAAAATGAAAAATCTCCGATGCCCGGATCCTGAGGTTCACCGGCAAAAAATCTAAAATCTTTATTCGACCTTCGATGAGGACGAAACTTCGTAGCCTAGATAACTAGCGTACCCTTATTACAAATCCGGTCGCCGTTTTGAGTTTCAGTCTTGTTCAATGGAAGTGAAAGATCTCCGATGCCCGGATCCTGAGGTGCACCGGCAAAAAATCTAAAATCTTTATTCGACCTTCGATGAGGACTAAACCTCGTATCCTAGATAATTAGAGTATCCTAATAACATATCCGGCCGATGTTTTGAGTTTTAGTCTCGTTCAACGAAAATGAAAAATCTCCGATGCCCGGATCCTGAGGTTCACCGGCAAAAAATCTAAAACCTTCATTCGACCTTCGATGAGGATGAAACCTGGTATCCTAGATAATTACAGTGTCCTAATTAAAAATCCAGCCAATGATTTGAGTTTCAGTCTCGTTCAACAAAAATGAAAAATCTCCGATGCCCGGATCCTGAGGTTCACCGGCAAAAAATCTAAAATCTTTATTCGACTTTCGATGAGGATCAAACCTCGTATCCTAGATAATGAGAGTGTCCTAATTAGAAATTCGGCCGATGATTTGAGTTTCAGTCTCGTTCAACGAAAATGAGAAATCTCCGATGCCCGGATCCTGAGGTTCACCGGCAAAAAATCTAAAATCTTTATTCGACTTTCGATGAGGATCAAACCTGGTATCCTAGATAATGAGAGCGTCCTAATTAGAAATTCGGCCGATGTTTTGAGTTTTAGTCTCGTTCAACGAAAATGAAAAATCTCCGATGTCCGGATCCTGAGGTTTACCGGCAAAAAATCTAAAATCTTTATTCGACCTTCGATGAGAACGAAACCTGGTATCCTAGATAATTACAGTGTCCTAATTAAAAATCCAGCCAATGATTTGAGTTTCAGTCTCGTTCAACGAAAATGAAAAATCTCCGATGCCCGGATCCTGAGGTTCACCGGCAAAAAATCTAAAATCTTTATTCGACTTTCGATGAGGATCAAACCTCGTATCCTAGATAATGAGAGTGTCCTAATTAGAAATTCGGCCGATGATTTGAGTTTCAGTCTCGTTCAACGAAAATGAGAAATCTCCGATGCCCGGATCCTGAGGTTCACCGGCAAAAAATCTAAAATCTTTATTCGACTTTCGATGAGGATCAAACCTCGTATCCTAGATAATGAGAGTGTCCTAATTAGAAATCCGGCCGATGATTTGAGTTTCAGTCTCGTTCAACGAAAATGAAAAATCTCCGATGCCCGAATCCTGAGGTTCACCGGCAAAAAATCTAAAATCTTTATTCGACCTTCGATAAGGATGAAACCTGGTATCCTAGATAATTACAGTGTCCTAATTAAAAATCCAGCCAATGGTTTGAGTTTCAGTCTCGTTCAACGAAAATGAGAAATCTCCGATGCCCGGATCCTGAGGTTCACCGGCAAAACGTCTAAAATCTTTATTCGACTTTCGATGAGGATGAAACCTCGTATCCTAGATAATGAGAGTGTCCTAATTAGAAATTCGGCCGATGATTTGAGTTTCAGTCTCGTTCAACGAAGATGAAGAATCTCCGATGCCCGGATCTTGAGGTTCACCCGCAAAAATATAAATTCTTTATTCGACCTTCGATGAGGACCAAACCTGTTATAATAGATAATTAGAGTATTCTAATCACAAATCGGGCCGCTGCTTCGAGTTTTAGTCTCGTTCAACGAAAATGGAATATCTCCGATGCCCGGATCTTGAGATCCTAAAACCTATATTCGACCTTCGATGAGGACGAAACTTCGTAGCCTAGATAACTAGCGTACCCTTATTACAAATCCGGTCGCCGTTTTGAGTTTCAGTCTTGTTCAACGGAAGTGAAAAATCTCCGATGCCCGGATCCTGAGGTGCACCGGCAAAAAATCTAAAATCTTTATTCGACCTTCGATGAGGACTAAACCTCGTATCCTAGATAATTAGAGTATCCTAATAACATATCCGGCCGATGTTTTGAGTTTTAGTCTCGTGCATCGAAAATGAGAAATCTCCGATGCCCGGATCCTGAGGTTCACCGGCAAAAAATCTAAAATCTTTATTCGACTTTCGATGAGGATCAAACCTCGTATCCTAGATAATGAGAGTGTCCTAATTAGAAATTCGGCCGATGATTTGAGTTTCAGTTTCGTTCAACGAAAATGAAAAATCTCCGATGTCCGGATCCTGAGGTTTACCGGCAAAAAATCTAAAATCTTTATTCGACCTTCGATGAGAACGAAACCTGGTATCCTAGATAATGAGAGTGTCCTAATTTGAAATCCGGCCGATGATTTGAGTTTCAGTCTCGTTCAACGAAAATGAAAAATCTCCGATGCCCGGATCCCGAGGTTCACCGGCAAAAAATCTAAAATCTTTATTCGACCTTCGATGAGGACTAAACCTCGTATCCTAGATAATTAGAGTATCCTAGTCACAAATCCGGCCGATGTTTTGAGTTTTAGTCCCGTTCAACGAAAATGAAAAATCTCCGATATCCGGATCCTGAGGTTTACCGGCAAAAAATCTAAAATCTTTATTCGACCTTCGATGAGAACGAAACCTGGTATCCTAGATAATGAGAGTGTCCTAATTTGAAATCCGGCCGATGATTTGAGTTTCAGTCTCGTTCAACGAAAATGAAAAATCTCCGATGCCCGGATCCCGAGGTTCACCGGCAAAAAATCTAAAATCTTTATTCGACTTTCGATGAGGACTAAACTTCATATCCTAGATAATTAGAGTATCCTAATCACAAATCCGGCCGATGTTTTGAGTTTTAGTCCCGTTCAACGAAAATGAAAAATCTCCGATGTCCGGATCCTGAGGTTTACCGGCAAAAAATCTAAAATCTTTATTCGACCTTCGATGAGAACGAAACCTGGTATCCTAGATAATGAGAGTGTCCTAATTTGAAATCCGGCCGATGATTTGAGTTTCAGTCTCGTTCAACGAAAATGAAAAATCTCCGATGCCCGGATCCTGAGGTTTACCGGCAAAAAATCTAAAATCTTTATTCGACCTTCGATGAGAACGAAACCTGGTATCCTAGATAATGAGAGTGTCCTAATTTGAAATCCGGCCGATGATTTGAGTTTCAGTCTCGTTCAACGAAAATGAAAAATCTCCGATGCCCGGATCCCGAGGTTCACCGGCAAAAAATCTAAAATCTTTATTCGACTTTCGATGAGGACTAAACTTCATATCTTAGATAATTAGAGTATCCTAATCACAAATCCGGCCGATGTTTTGAGTTTTAGTCCCGTTCAACGAAAATGAAAAATCTCCGATGTCCGGATCCTGAGGTTTACCGGCAAAAAATCTAAAATCTTTATTCGACCTTCGATGAGAACGAAACCTGGTATCCTAGATAATGAGAGTGTCCTAATTTGAAATCCGGCCGATGATTTGAGTTTCAGTCTCGTTCAACGAAAATGAAAAATCTCCGATGCCCGGATCCTGAGGTTTACCGGCAAAAAATCTAAAATCTTTATTCGACCTTCGATGAGAACGAAACCTGGTATCCTAGATAATGAGAGTGTCCTAATTAGAAATTCGGCCGATGATTTGAGTTTCAGTTTCGTTCAACGAAAATGAAAAATCTCCGATGTCCGGATCCTGAGGTTTACCGGCAAAAAATCTAAAATCTTTATTCGACCTTCGATGAGAACGAAACCTGGTATCCTAGATAATGAGAGTGTCCTAATTTGAAATCCGGCCGATGATTTGAGTTTCAGTCTCGTTCAACGAAAATGAAAAATCTCCGATGCCCGGATCCTGAGGTTTACCGGCAAAAAATCTAAAATCTTTATTCGACCTTCGATGAGAACGAAACCTGGTATCCTAGATAATGAGAGTGTCCTAATTAGAAATTCGGCCGATGATTTGAGTTTCAGTCTCGTTCAACGAAGATGAAGAAACTCCGATGCCCGGATCTTGAGGTTCACCCGCAAAAATATAAATTCTTTATTCGACCTTCGATGAGGACCAAACCTGTTATAATAGATAATTAGAGTATTCTAATCACAAATCGGGCCGCTGCTTCGAGTTTTAGTCTCGTTCAACGAAAATGGAATATCTCCGATGCCCGGATCTTGAGATCCTAAAACCTATATTCGACCTTCGATGAGGACGAAACTTCGTAGCCTAGATAACTAGCGTACCCTTAT
This sequence comes from Callosobruchus maculatus, assembly GCA_951848785.1. Taxonomy (NCBI): domain Eukaryota; kingdom Metazoa; phylum Arthropoda; class Insecta; order Coleoptera; family Chrysomelidae; genus Callosobruchus; species Callosobruchus maculatus. The sequence continues at coordinate 981,501 of CATOUR010000073.1, read as the reverse complement.
TACAAATCCGGTCGCCGTTTTGAGTTTCAGTCTTGTTAAACGGAAGTGAAAAATCTCCGATGCCCGGATCCTGAGGTGCACCGGCAAAAAATCTAAAATCTTTATTCGACCTTCGATGAGGACTAAACCTCGTATCCTAGATAATTAGAGTATCCTAAAAACATATCCGGCCGATGTTTTGAGTTTTAGTCTCGTGCATCGAAAATGAGAAATCTCCGATGCCCGGATCCTGAGGTTCACCGGCAAAAAATCTAAAATCTTTATTCGACTTTCGATGAGGATCAAACCTCGTATCCTAGATAATGAGAGTGTCCTAATTAGAAATTCGGCCGATGATTTGAGTTTCAGTTTCGTTCAACGAAAATGAAAAATCTCCGATGTCCGGATCCTGAGGTTTACCGGCAAAAAATCTAAAATCTTTATTCGACCTTCGATGAGAACGAAACCTGGTATCCTAGATAATGAGAGTGTCCTAATTTGAAATCCGGCCGATGATTTGAGTTTCAGTCTCGTTCAACGAAAATGAAAAATCTCCGATGCCCGGATCCCGAAGTTCACCGGCAAAAAATCTAAAATCTTTATTCGACCTTCGATGAGGACTAAACCTCGTATCCTAGATAATTAGAGTATCCTAGTCACAAATCCGGCCGATGTTTTGAGTTTTAGTCCCGTTCAACGAAAATGAAAAATCTCCGATGTCCGGATCCTGAGGTTTACCGGCAAAAAATCTAAAATCTTTATTCGACCTTCGATGAGAACGAAACCTGGTATCCTAGATAATGAGAGTGTCCTAATTTGAAATCCGGCCGATGATTTGAGTTTCAGTCTCGTTCAACGAAAATGAAAAATCTCCGATGCCCGGATCCCGAGGTTCACCGGCAAAAAATCTAAAATCTTTATTCGACTTTCGATGAGGACTAAACTTCATATCCTAGATAATTAGAGTATCCTAATCACAAATCCGGCCGATGTTTTGAGTTTTAGTCCCGTTCAACGAAAATGAAAAATCTCCGATGTCCGGATCCTGAGGTTTACCGGCAAAAAATCTAAAATCTTTATTCGACCTTCGATGAGAACGAAACCTGGTATCCTAGATAATGAGAGTGTCCTAATTTGAAATCCGGCCGATGATTTGAGTTTCAGTCTCGTTCAACGAAAATGAAAAATCTCCGATGCCCGGATCCCGAGGTTCACCGGCAAAAAATCTAAAATCTTTATTCGACTTTCGATGAGGACTAAACTTCATATCCTAGATAATTAGAGTATCCTAATCACAAATCCGGCCGATGTTTTGAGTTTTAGTCCCGTTCAACGAAAATGAAAAATCTCCGATGTCCGGATCCTGAGGTTTACCGGCAAAAAATCTAAAATCTTTATTCGACCTTCGATGAGAACGAAACCTGGTATCCTAGATAATGAGAGTGTCCTAATTTGAAATCCGGCCGATGATTTGAGTTTCAGTCTCGTTCAACGAAAATGAAAAATCTCCGATGCCCGGATCCTGAGGTTTACCGGCAAAAAATCTAAAATCTTTATTCGACCTTCGATGAGGACTAAACCTCGTATCCTAGATAATTAGAGTATCCTAGTCACAAATCCGGCCGATGTTTTGAGTTTTAGTCCCGTTCAACGAAAATGAAAAATCTCCGATGTCCGGATCCTGAGGTTTACCGGCAAAAAATCTAAAATCTTTATTCGACCTTCGATGAGAACGAAACCTGGTATCCTAGATAATGAGAGTGTCCTAATTTGAAATCCGGCCGATGATTTGAGTTTCAGTCTCGTTCAACGAAAATGAAAAATCTCCGATGCCCGGATCCTGAGGTTTACCGGCAAAAAATCTAAAATCTTTATTCGACTTTCGATGAGGACTAAACTTCATATCCTAGATAATTAGAGTATCCTAATCACAAATCCGGCCGATGTTTTGAGTTTTAGTCCCGTTCAACGAAAATGAAAAATCTCCGATGTCCGGATCCTGAGGTTTACCGGCAAAAAATCTAAAATCTTTATTCGACCTTCGATGAGAACGAAACCTGGTATCCTAGATAATGAGAGTGTCCTAATTTGAAATCCGGCCGATGATTTGAGTTTCAGTCTCGTTCAACGAAAATGAAAAATCTCCGATGCCCGGATCCCGAGGTTCACCGGCAAAAAATCTAAAATCTTTATTCGACCTTCGATGAGGACTAAACCTCGTATCCTAGATAATTAGAGTATCCTAGTCACAAATCCGGCCGATGTTTTGAGTTTTAGTCCCGTTCAACGAAAATGAAAAATCTCCGATGTCCGGATCCTGAGGTTTACCGGCAAAAAATCTAAAATCTTTATTCGACCTTCGATGAGAACGAAACCTGGTATCCTAGATAATGAGAGTGTCCTAATTTGAAATCCGGCCGATGATTTGAGTTTCAGTCTCGTTCAACGAAAATGAAAAATCTCCGATGCCCGGATCCTGAGGTTTACCGGCAAAAAATCTAAAATCTTTATTCGACCTTCGATGAGAACGAAACCTGGTATCCTAGATAATGAGAGTGTCCTAATTTGAAATCCGGCCGATGATTTGAGTTTCAGTCTCGGTCAACGAAAATGAAAAATCTCCGATGCCCGGATCCCGAGGTTCACCGGCAAAAAATCTAAAATCTTTATTCGACCTTCGATGAGGACTAAACCTCGTATCCTAGATAATTAGAGTATCCTAGTCACAAATCCGGCCGATGTTTTGAGTTTTAGTCCCGTTCAACGAAAATGAAAAATCTCCGATGTCCGGATCCTGAGGTTTACCGGCAAAAAATCTAAAATCTTTATTCGACCTTCGATGAGAACGAAACCTGGTATCCTAGATAATGAGAGTGTCCTAATTTGAAATCCGGCCGATGATTTGAGTTTCAGTCTCGTTCAACGAAAATGAAAAATCTCCGATGCCCGGATCCCGAGGTTCACCGGCAAAAAATCTAAAATCTTTATTCGACCTTCGATGAGGACTAAACCTCGTATCCTAGATAATTAGAGTATCCTAGTCACAAATCCGGCCGATGTTTTGAGTTTTAGTCCCGTTCAACGAAAATGAAAAATCTCCGATGTCCGGATCCTGAGGTTTACCGGCAAAAAATCTAAAATCTTTATTCGACCTTCGATGAGAACGAAACCTGGTATCCTAGATAATGAGAGTGTCCTAATTTGAAATCCGGCCGATGATTTGAGTTTCAGTCTCGTTCAACGAAAATGAAAAATCTCCGATGCCCGGATCCCGAGGTTCACCGGCAAAAAATCTAAAATCTTTATTCGACCTTCGATGAGGACTAAACCTCGTATCCTAGATAATTAGAGTATCCTAGTCACAAATCCGGCCGATGTTTTGAGTTTTAGTCCCGTTCAACGAAAATGAAAAATCTCCGATGTCCGGATCCTGAGGTTTACCGGCAAAAAATCTAAAATCTTTATTCGACCTTCGATGAGAACGAAACCTGGTATCCTAGATAATGAGAGTGTCCTAATTTGAAATCCGGCCGATGATTTGAGTTTCAGTCTCGTTCAACGAAAATGAAAAATCTCCGATGCCCGGATCCTGAGGTTTACCGGCAAAAAATCTAAAATCTTTATTCGACCTTCGATGAGAACGAAACCTGGTATCCTAGATAATGAGAGTGTCCTAATTAGAAATTCGGCCGATGTTTTGAGTTTTAGTCTCGTTCATCGAAAATGAGAAATCTCCGATGCCCGGATCCTGAGGTTCACCGGCAAAAAATCTAAAATCTTTATTCGACCTTCGATGAGGACTAAACTTCATATCCTAGATAATTAGAGTATCCTAATCACAAATCCGGCCGATGTTTGGAGTTTTAGTCTCGTTCAACGAAAATGAAAAATCTCCGATGCCCGGATCCTGAGGTTCACCGGCAAAAAATCTAAAATCTTTATTCGACTTTCGATGAGGATCAAACCTCGTATCCTAGATAATGAGAGTGTCCTAATTAGAAATTCGGCCGATGATTTGAGTTTCAGTTTCGTTCAACGAAAATGAAAAATCTCCGATGCCCGGATCCCGAGGTTCACCGGCAAAAAATCTAAAATCTTTATTCGACCTTCGATGAGGACTAAACCTCGTATCCTAGATAATTAGAGTATCCTAATCACAAATCCGGCCGATGTTTTGAGTTTTAGTCTCGTTCAACGAAAATGAAAAATCTCCGATGCCCGGATCCTGAGGTTCACCGGCAAAAAATCTAAAATCTTTATTCGACTTTCGATGAGGATCAAACCTCGTATCCTAGATAATGAGAGTGTCCTAATTTGAAATCCGGCCGATGATTTGAGTTTCAGTCTCGTTCAACGAAAATGAAAAATCTCCGATGCCCGGATCCCGAGGTTCACCGGCAAAAAATCTAAAATCTTTATTCGACCTTCGATGAGGACTAAACCTCGTATCCTAGATAATTAGAGTATCTTAGTCACAAATCCGGCCGATGTTTTGAGTTTCAGTCTTGTTCAACAAAAATGAAAAATCTCCGATGCCCGGATCCTGGGGTTCACCGGCAAAAAATCTAAAATCTTTATTCGACCTTCGATGAGGACGAAACCACGCACTCTAGATAATTAGAGCATCCTTATTACAAATCCGGTTGCTGTTTTGAGTTTCAGTCTTGTTCAACGGAAATGAAAAGTCTCCGATGCCCGGATCCTGAGATTCGCCGGCAAAAAATCTAAAATCTTTATTCGACCTTCGATGAGGACGAAACCTCGCACTCTAGATAATTAGAGTATCCTTATTACAAATCTGTTTTGAGTTTCAGTCTTGTTCAACAAAAATGGAAAGTCTCCGATGCCCGGTTCACCCGCAAAAAATCTAAAATTTTTAATTGATCTTCTATGAGGATGAAACCTCGTATCCTAGAGTATCGTAATTACAAATCCGGCCGCTGTTTTGAGTTTCAGTCTCGTTAAACTAAAATGGAAAATCTCCGATGCCCGGATCCTAAGGTTCACCCGCAAAAATGTAAAATCTTTATTCGACCTTCGATGAGGACAAAACCTCGTATCCTAGATAATTAGAGTAACCGAATCACAAATCCAGTCGATGTTTTGGGTTTTAGTCTCGTTTAACGAAAATGAAAAATCTCCGATACCCGAATCCTGAGGTTCACCGGCAAAAAATCTAAAATCTTTATTCGACCTTCGATGAAGACGAAACTTCGTAGCTCAAATAACTAGCGTATCCTTATTACAAATCCGGTCGTTGTTTTGAGTTTCAGTCTTGTTCAACGGAAGTGAAAAATCTCCGATGCCTAAATCCTGATGTTTTGAGTTTTAGTCTCGTGCAACGAAAATGAAAAATCTCCGATGCCCGGATCCTGAGGTTCACCGGCAAAAAATCTAAAATCTTTATTCGACCTTCGATGAGGACTAAACTTCATATCCTAGATAATTAGAGTATCCTAATCACAAATCCGGCCGATGTTTTGAGTTTCAGTCTTGTTCAACAAAAATGAAAAATCTCCGATGCCCGGATCCTGGGGTTCACCGGCAAAAAATCTAAAATCTTTATTCGACCTTCGATGAGGACGAAACCACGCACTCTAGATAATTAGAGCATCCTTATTACAAATCCGGTTGCTGTTTTGAGTTTCAGTCTTGTTCAACGGAAATGAAAAGTCTCCGATGCCCGGATCCTGAGATTCGCCGGCAAAAAATCTAAAATCTTTATTCGACCTTCGATGAGGACGAAACCTCGCACTCTAGATAATTAGAGTATCCTTATTACAAATCTGTTTTGAGTTTCAGTCTTGTTCAACAAAAATGGAAAGTCTCCGATGCCCGGTTCACCCGCAAAAAATCTAAAATTTTTAATTGATCTTCTATGAGGATGAAACCTCGTATCCTAGAGTATCGTAATTACAAATCCGGCCGCTGTTTTGAGTTTCAGTCTCGTTAAACTAAAATGGAAAATCTCCGATGCCCGGATCCTAAGGTTCACCCGCAAAAATGTAAAATCTTTATTCGACCTTCGATGAGGACAAAACCTCGTATCCTAGATAATTAGAGTAACCGAATCACAAATCCAGTCGATGTTTTGGGTTTTAGTCTCGTTTAACGAAAATGAAAAATCTCCGATACCCGAATCCTGAGGTTCACCGGCAAAAAATCTAAAATCTTTATTCGACCTTCGATGAAGACGAAACTTCGTAGCTCAAATAACTAGCGTATCCTTATTACAAATCCGGTCGTTGTTTTGAGTTTCAGTCTTGTTCAACGGAAGTGAAAAATCTCCGATGCCTAAATCCTGATGTTTTGAGTTTTAGTCTCGTGCAACGAAAATGAAAAATCTCCGATGCCCGGATCCTGAGGTTCACCGGCAAAAAATCTAAAATCTTTATTCGACCTTCGATGAGGACTAAACTTCATATCCTAGATAATTAGAGTATCCTAATCACAAATCCGGCCGATGTTTTGAGTTTCAGTCTTGTTCAACAAAAATGAAAAATCTCCGATGCCCGGATCCTGGGGTTCACCGGCAAAAAATCTAAAATCTTTATTCGACCTTCGATGAGGACGAAACCACGCACTCTAGATAATTAGAGCATCCTTATTACAAATCCGGTTGCTGTTTTGAGTTTCAGTCTTGTTCAACGGAAATGAAAAGTCTCCGATGCCCGGATCCTGAGATTCGCCGGCAAAAAATCTAAAATCTTTATTCGACCTTCGATGAGGACGAAACCTCGCACTCTAGATAATTAGAGTATCCTTATTACAAATCTGTTTTGAGTTTCAGTCTTGTTCAACAAAAATGGAAAGTCTCCGATGCCCGGTTCACCCGCAAAAAATCTAAAATTTTTAATTGATCTTCTATGAGGATGAAACCTCGTACCCTAGAGTATCGTAATTACAAATCCGGCCGCTGTTTTGAGTTTCAGTCTCGTTAAACTAAAATGGAAAATCTCCGATGCCCGGATCCTAAGGTTCACCCGCAAAAATGTAAAATCTTTATTCGACCTTCGATGAGGACCAAACCTCGTATCCTAGATAATTAGAGTAACCGAATCACAAATCCAGTCGATGTTTTGGGTTTTAGTCTCGTTTAACGAAAATGAAAAATCTCCGATACCCGAATCCTGAGGTTCACCGGCAAAAAATCTAAAATCTTTATTCGACCTTCGATGAAGACGAAACTTCGTAGCTCAAATAACTAGCGTATCCTTATTACAAATCCGGTCGTTGTTTTGAGTTTCAGTCTTGTTCAACGGAAGTGAAAAATCTCCGATGCCTAAATCCTGATGTTTTGAGTTTTAGTCTCGTGCAACGAAAATGAAAAATCTCCGATGTCCGGATCCTGAGGTTTACCGGCAAAAAATCTAAAATCTTTATTCGACTTTCGATGAGGATCAAACCTGGTATCCTAGATAATGAGAGTGTCCTAATTAGAAATTCGGCCGATGTTTTGAGTTTTAGTCTCGTTCATCGAAAATGAGAAATCTCCGATGCCCGGATCCTGAGGTTCACCGGCAAAAAATCTAAAATCTTTATTCGACCTTCGATGAGGACTAAACTTCATATCCTAGATAATTAGAGTATCCTAATCACAAATCCGGCCGATGTTTTGAGTTTTAGTCTCGTTCAACGAAAATGAAAAATCTCCGATGCCCGGATCCTGAGGTTCACCGGCAAAAAATCTAAAATCTTTATTCGACTTTCGATGAGGATCAAACCTCGTATCCTAGATAATGAGAGTGTCCTAATTAGAAATTCGGCCGATGATTTGAGTTTCAGTCTCGTTCAACGAAAATGAAAAATCTCCGATGCCCGGATCCCGAGGTTCACCGGCAAAAAATCTAAAATCTTTATTCGACCTTCGATGAGGACTAAACCTCGTATCCTAGATAATTAGAGTATCCTAGTCACAAATCCGGCCGATGTTTTGAGTTTCAGTCTTGTTCAACAAAAATGAAAAATCTCCGATGCCCGGATCCTGGGGTTCACCGGCAAAAAATCTAAAATCTTTATTCGACCTTCGATGAGGACGAAACCACGCACTCTAGATAATTAGAGCATCCTTATTACAAATCCGGTTGCTGTTTTGAGTTTCAGTCTTGTTCAACGGAAATGAAAAGTCTCCTATGCCCGGATCCTGAGATTCGCCGGCAAAAAATCTAAAATCTTTATTCGACCTTCGATGAGGACGAAACCTCGCACTCTAGATAATTAGAGTATCCTTATTACAAATCTGTTTTGAGTTTCAGTCTTGTTCAACAAAAATGGAAAGTCTCCGATGCCCGGTTCACCCGCAAAAAATCTAAAATTTTTAATTGATCTTCTATGAGGATGAAACCTCGTATCCTAGAGGATCGTAATTACAAATCCGGCCGCTGTTTTGAGTTTCAGTCTCGTTAAACTAAAATGGAAAATCTCCGATGCCCGGATCCTAAGGTTCACCCGCAAAAATGTAAAATCTTTATTCGACCTTCGATGAGGACAAAACCTCGTATCCTAGATAATTAGAGTAACCGAATCACAAATCCAGTCGATGTTTTGGGTTTTAGTCTCGTTTAACGAAAATGAAAAATCTCCGATACCCGAATCCTGAGGTTCACCGGCAAAAAATCTAAAATCTTTATTCGACCTTCGATGAAGACGAAACTTCGTAGCTCAAATAACTAGCGTATCCTTATTACAAATCCGGTCGTTGTTTTGAGTTTCAGTCTTGTTCAACGGAAGTGAAAAATCTCCGATGCCTAAATCCTGATGTTTTGAGTTTTAGTCTCGTGCAACGAAAATGAAAAATCTCCGATGCCCGGATCCTGAGGTTCACCGGCAAAAAATCTGAAATCTTTATTCGACCTTCGATGAGGATGAAACCTCGTATCCTAGATAATTGGAGTGTCCTTATTAGAAATCCGGCCGATGATTTGAGTTTCAGTCTCGTTCAACGAAAATGAAATATCTCCGATGCCCAGATCCTGCGGTTCACCCGCAAAAAATCCAGAACTTTTATTCGACCTTCGATGAGGACGAAACCTCGTATTCTAGATAGTTAGAGTATCCTAGTCACAAATCCGGCCGATGTTTTGAGTTTTAGTCTCGTTCAACGAAAATGAAAAATCTCCGATGCCCGGCAAAAAATCTAAAATCTTTATTCGACCTTCGATGAGGATTAAACCTCGTATCCTACATAATTAGAGTATCCTAATTACAAATCCGACCGCTGTTTTGAGTTTTAGTCTCGTTCAACGAAAGTGAAAAGTCCTCGATGCCCAGATCCTGAGGTTCAACCGCAAAGAGTCGGTCTAAAATATTTGTTCGACATTCGATGAGGACGAAACCTCACTAAACATTTTTAGCTTCCGCTAAAAAAATCATAGGTCTAGAAGACAAGAGTCAATCACCTTTGCATGCTTAGCCAAAATCTATTTTATCGTTTTTGATACGATCACATATAAACCTTCCTGTAACAAATAATATAGTCTTGTTAAAGATTCTGTAATTTTATTTTCTTATAATTTTTGTAATTGACATGTGCTTTTCAATTTGTTAGCTGCCAAATTTAATATCCAATTGAAACCGAATCAAAACTAAAATATTAATTTCAATTATTTAGCAAATATAACAAACATAGCATCCATGGCCAGCTCTAACAAAAACCAGAATTTGGCCAAAATATTGTGTTACTACTTCAAACCGAAATAACTCCATAGCTGTTACATTTAGGTATAGGGCATACTTATAGATGCGGAAGTATGTTGTAAGAACTTTCTGACGATGCTATACAATACAGGGTGTTTGTTCCATTTGAAATAACAAAGAAAATTATGGTCGTGAGTTTTGCGTGACCCTTTAAACAAAATCAAAGATAGCAGAAAATTGAAATTTTAGACAAAACTAGACAACCAGAAAATTATTTTAGAATTCAGAATGAAGCCTTCAGTGATAGATTTGTTAAGATACAGGATTATCAATTCATTAATATTTTCACACAGTAGTGGCCATATCTCTGAAATCTAATGTAAATATGAAAAAATTAAAATTAACTCCCTATTATCCACCCAGTCCAATTTGGCTCTTACCTAAAAGTTGTTTGGGAAACCTAGAAAGCTGTGGGAAATACATAAGCGTGAAATGTGCGATTTTTAACATGAATCACAGTAAGCTATGCAATTTAGTCACAATCTATTCAAAACGGATATATACTTACATAATACAGTCATGACTATCAAAGATATCAAGAGAAGTATTGCTATAGTTAATAAAATAACAGATAGTGTCCTGTAGAATCCGGTTTTTTTGAATCTGGAACAGGCTTTTATTGAAATTTTATCGCAAAAGGAACATCCGAAGCGCTTACACTTTACGCCTGGAACTTATTTCTACTAAATAGTCACTTGGATTGGTTGTTCTCGCAGCATATCCTGAAATTAAATAGAAGTCTAAGGCCAGATTTTATCAACAGGCATATTCTAACAAAAGACTTTGACAAAGCTTTTCTATTGGATGTTGTTTAGCAAAAACTTTCTATTGCGTATTGAGGGCTAGGATAATAAGTATCATCCAATAGTATTTTATCAATATTAAAAACAAAACGTGAAAGCTGGATGACACTTTTGACAAAAATATTTTAGAATTCATGGATCAAAATCATAGCAAAAAATCATTACAAAGCGATTGATTTATAATCATTTTATAATAATAACTAACTGCAAACTGTGATAGTTTCTGACACAATCATAAAAGTAGTATCAATCACAGCCATATCAATCATAATTAATTATCACACCTCAGTCAGTCAGATTGACTATAGACAGATACATACTTTTACGAAGAAACTTCCATCTACTGGATGCATGTTTGTTGTAGACCTTCTTATAGAAATATTCACAGAGGATGTAAAGGTGAAGCGGGACGGCACTGGGTAAAAGGCACCGTAGCGCAACTAGTAAGGCATGTATATGGATAAAGATCCCCCCTGCTAGTTCCTCCTTTCTCTGTATAAGGCACCTGATTCACTTTCTGACTATACGACAGGTTTCTGGTTTACAAACAATAAGGTTATACTTTTGCCAGCCTGCGAGCTTTGCCATTGAGAAGGATAGGCAATCAAACCAGTAAAGCACACTACTTTTGACACAGATTGGCCAACATGGTTGGTTAAATCGTGTGTTTACCTTTGTGAAATGCAACAAAATGTTATTTTTACCCCTTTTACTTCCCACACCGATAGGCGAGGGGAGTACTGTGATCGCGAAAATTTTCGATTTGAGATAATACTAATAATAAGTCACTCATTTCCGTCGCTCTGTAACCGCTGCATGGATTGTGATGAAATTTGGGCAGCGTTAGGCTGTACGGTCGTAGTAGGTAATGTTCCTATAATTTTGAAAATCGGTGCATGGGCGGCGGAGTAATTAGCAAAAAACGACAAATTTTTAATATACCTCAAACTTCGTTTTTAGGCGTTTTAGGGGTTCCTGGTCATTTTCTACTTTTTTTGGGTAGGGGTGAAATTGGGGTGGTTGTGGGGTGGGAGGTTGTAAAATTGAAAAATTTGTTGCTTTTGTAATAAGCTGTCCACTGACCTGTGAAGGAAGATCTAGCGACATAAATAACTTTTTTAGGTCTATCTGAACATTGCCTTGCCTATTACAGAAACCAAAGGACTTGGCATTTTTTCTGGTGTAAACATACGAGTATTGCTTTAGAGCTTTAGATCGTTCTATATTGTGTAACGAAGAAACTGTTGTTGAAAGAGCTCAAACTTCATTTTTAGATGTTTTAGGGGTTCCTGACCATTTTCTACCTTTTTTGGGTGGGGGTGAAATTGGGGTGGTGGGGGGGTGAGCCGTGGTAGAACTGAAAAGTTTGTATTATTGATAATAGGCTGTCCATTGATCTGTGAAGGAAAGACCTAGCGGCATAAGACAATTTGGGGGAGGGGACTGATTTGGTTGCAAGGGGATCTCAGACTAACGCTTCATGCTATGAGAAAATAGTAAACTGGTAACCGTAATGTGTGGGAAGTACAGAGTCAATCAAATTGACGTCATTTTTTACAAAGGTATATATTGCAGGTATTTATAATTATTATCGATAGTAAATTATTGTTTTATCGAAATAATCTAGTAATTTAAATTTCTTGTCATCATTATATATCATTTGGTACACCAACAATCCAGCGATCAAATGTACTGCTTTTGTGAAATCTAATTGGTTCAAATTAGCAATTGCTAAACTCTTTGTTGAACAAGAAAATGCAATTTTTGACCCATTTAGGATGGAAAATCAGAGTTTAAAAGATACTAGTTGGTTCATAATGGCCGATTGTATATGAAGCATGTCATTTTTCACATTTTTGAGGTAAACTTCAAGAAAAGTCCATAATTTTCTGGACCTGAAAAAGTGTTTTATGACGCTAGGTCTTTCTCAAGTCACTGAATAGCCTATTATGAATAAAAAAATCAGTGTAACAACCCCCCCACCCCTCAATTACACCCCCACCCAAAAAAAGAAAGAAATGGTCAGGAACCCCTAAAAATAAATTTTGGGCCGTTTTTATCCTATTAGTTTTTTATTATTGCTGCCCCGCCACTGACACGATTTCTAAAAACCATATGCGTTTTCCATCCTTACCACAGGAGTAATACTGTGTCAAAATTTCATCAAAATCAACTCATAAGTTTCCACGTTACCCAATACAGGACGATCTGAAGTAATACTCGTGTGTCCCTTGGTATCTGTAATGGGCAAAGCAATATTCGAATGGACCTAAAAAAAGTGCATTATGCCGATATGTCTTGCTTTCACAGGTCAGTGGACAGCCTATCATGGATATAACACATTTTTCATTTTTTCAACACCCTGCCCCCCAACCGCCGCAAATTTCCCCCCACCCAGAAAAAACTAGAAAAATGAATGAGTTAATATTTGAATTTCTTTTATTTTTTCCCAACTACTCCGCCGCCCATGTACTGATTTGCAAAATTATTGCAGCATTACCTACTACGACCCCACAGCATATCGCTGCCCGAATTCCATCACAATCAATGCGGGGGTTATTGAGATTACGAGGCTAGAAGAACGCCAACAGACAGGCCGACGGAAATGAGCGATGTGAAGTTGCGTTATGTAGACATCATAAAACGACCAAAAAACGTATTATTTCAATATCGAAAGTTTTCGCGATAACAACACTCCCCTCACCTATCGGTGTCTGAAGCAAAATTAAACTATACTTGAAAGATGCGCAAATAATTGCTAGGATGAAAAGAGAAAAGTATTTTGAGCCCAAAAATCCATGTTTGGAATTTTTTATTAAATAGTTAATTAGTAGGTAATTTGAAGTAGGAGGAAACGTGATAGCGAGACTCGCAGAGACAGCTCATACAGTAGACCGGACCACAGACTAGACCGGACAAACGTTAGGCTGACTGAAGCTGAGTGTGTAAAGCTGAGAAACAATCTAACTTAAAGAGGTGCACGACATATTGGAAAATAATTATGTATATGTTTAGGTAAGATTTGTTATAAACATAATGAGTAAGTGTGTTAATAGGATGTGCGTTAGATATAAGATTCATCTGTAGTTTGTAACAAGGAGATATCATTATACACCAAGTTTTGAGCATGAAGTGTTTTACTAAGGGCACCGCTAAATATCAAGTACAAGTGTAACGTGGAGGGAACACGCTACAAGGTCTTGTCTAAGGTGTAAAGTTTTGCTCTACACCTTTTCCAAATGTATTTCAGATAGTATCAATTGTATTTCAGATTAGACAATTGTATTTCAGAAATCGTCATTTGTATTTTAGATTAGTCAATTGTATTTCAGAAAACGTCAATAGTATTTCAGATTAGTCAATTGTATTTCAGATTAGTCAAATGTATTTCAGAAAACATCATATGAAATTCAGAAAATGTTATTTGTAAGTCAGAAGGTATCACTTGTATTTCAGAAAGCATAATGATTGTGTATTATCCAGAAAAATTTATTAAACAAATAATAACATCTAAATAACATAATTATTGAAAAGTTGAGTACATATATAGATCATACATAATTTTTAAGCCCAAAAAGTATTTTGAGGTACTAACACTAACGCCCTACTTGCATATCTTGCAGTAATAAAGAAGCAGCATGAAAAATTGTTGTATGTTGTACTGCCCTGGCACAGTCTCCTCCAACAATCGCACAAAGGGCTATTTAGTCGATCTTGCCGGACAAAATTATTTGTGCTATTATTTATATTTATACTGTTATAGTTTCAGGTTGTGACATTTAAACTAATCAAAACATTCTTAAGACCCAAATGATATGACTTGATTTTATTCACGGTTTATTCCGAAATTAGATCATACACCTGTCATTATATACATATTCAAATGTGCCTTAAAAACATCTAGGAAGACTGCTCCTCACTGAAGACATCTCCGTAGTTAAATCATTGTCTGAAGATTTATTATCCAGGACCTTCTTGTTGGGTTCTGCTGGTAACAACATATATAAGTAATTAAATTCAAAAAATGCCCACCAAAATATTTTGTCGTACTTGTTGGATTTATTTAATCGTAATTTCTGAAAGCAGTTGGAAGTGGAATCGTTTTTTATCTATCCTGGTACAAGAAACCCTTAGCTAAGTATCCTTCAAGAAATGGGCATCCGGATTCACCCTGAAGTACAACTAAATGGTTCGAGTTTACGAAATTATCACGTAAATATAACCTAACCTCACTTATTATACCTAAATAATAGGTATAAAACTGCAAATTAGTTATAGTGAATACATAAATACTTACCTGCCTGACACGACTCCATAATAAAGTAATAAATAATATAATCCCGATGAGCTACAATACTTGAAAATACGTAATTCTGGAGTTGTTGCTGCACAGAGAAATGTATGTACAATCTAATAGTGATCAGGTTTAGACTTGCAGAAATCGCAAACGCTGTGGAGGGGGAGGGGCGTTATGCGTATTCCGTATACATAATTTATCTAACCTTTTGCAAAACGTCATTTGCTCATCTCTGGATTAAGATTTGTGAAATTGAATTATGTCCGCCTAGATCAACCAAATAACCCTTAGTGAATCGTTTCTTTTGCCGAATCTTCCAGATAAAGCAGTCTTTGTTCCACAATGCCAATTCTTCTAACTTGTGGAACCCGATGATGAGTTTTAACGTATGTCTTAATTTCCGACCATATATTTTCGATGGCGTTGAGCATCGGAAAATACGGTCCCAAACGCAATAAAGTAGCTTCTGTATTATTTATGACACCTTCAAATTTGGCATGGCAAGGTGCGTTATCACATACAATCACCAAATCACCTACTTCATTTCCCATATCCTGCCATCGTTGCAGTAAATTTGTTATCCAAATATTAGCAGAATCCGATGAAAAAGAGCCTCTGCGTCACAACCCCTGCTGGAGACATTGCGCCTATTAGGTGTACATTGGGACCCCTTGCAGCTGGTAAGTGTTGAGCAGCTCGCACACCAACTCGGGACCGACCTCGTGTTCGACGGCAAAACAAATTGAAATTTGTTTCATCAATCCATACAATTTGTTTGCCCAGTTCAATATATCTATTTAAGGCTGTAACATACTCCGCCCGCTTTCTTTTATTCTCTTCAGAATTCATCGAAATTGGTTGTTTATGAACTTGCTTTATTGTGAATAGCCTACCTTCTAAATAATTTCCAATGGTAGATGTTGATACATTTTTACGAAAATTCGCAAGAACTTTCATTTTCACTTGCTTCAGTGTTAGACCACAATCATCTTCAATCCATTCAACAATGATATTTATTTCGTCCTCAACAAGCGCTTTAGGTTTTTACCCCCTTTCTTCAACATTACGTCCCGCCCGGAACGGACCCAATGGAACGCAGCTTTATATTTAATTCCCAGAGTTGTAGCGAAAAGCACCCAGTCTTCCCCTCTATTAGCACACGCTACAATTCTTTCCCTGTCTTGATTTGAATATTCCTTATATTTTTGCCGTTCTACCGTTTGTTTCTCTCTCATTCACATCACTTCTGCACATGGGACACTTAATCTCAACCAAGTTATTTAAATATGCGACACATTTTGTATGAAATAGGTGCCTGCATGGTAATAACCGAAGAACTACCTTTCTTAGCATGGACACTACAGATTCCACAATTATCAGATAACTTCATGATTTATTACAACAAAATCGTGACATTTGTACTGTTCAACTACTTGCGCTTGTTGATGTTGCTAGTTAAGAATTGTTTACTATAGTATACTGGTAAAAGTTATTTTCTGAAATACAAATAATATTTTCTGAACGAAATTTGACGCTTTCTGAAATACATTTTACTAATCTGAACTACATTTGACGCTTTCTGAAATACATCTTATTAATCTGAACTACATTTGACGCTTTCTGAAATACATTTTACTAATCTCAACTACATTTGACGCTTTCTGAAATACATCTTACTAATCTGAACTACATTTAACGGTTTCTGAAATTAATCTGTTACTTTCTGAACTACAATTGAAAAAGGTGTAGTGATTGCTGATTGCGTTGAGATGCTCATTCTTTACGGAGAGTGTAACCGTAGCGCTGAGGCGGCTTCACACCTGTGTCGTGAGCGGTTCCCGAGTAGCAATTATTATCCAGAATGAGCCAAGAATGAGCATCTCAACGTAATCAGCAGCCGTATAATAAGCCATGTTAACGATATCGCACTACACCTTTTCCAGGTGTAAATCAGAAAACATCATATGTAAATCAAAATAGTCAAATGAAACTCAGAACGTATCACATGTAAATCAGAACATATCAAATGTGAATCAGAAATAGTCAATTGAAAATCAGAACATATCAGTGTAAATCAGAAATAGTCAATTGAAGATCAGAAACGATCATAATTATGAATTTCAGAAGGTATCAATTGTATCAGGTATACCTTGCGAGATATCGAAGAATTACACACTAACTGGATACCCTGTATACATGTACTAAGTGATAATATATGTGAGAACAACTAGAATAAATAAAACATAAAAAGGACAACGAACGGAAAGAAGAAGCTGTGCAAACGCGGCGAGTCCTAGCTGCAAGTTTCGCAGAAAATTATGAAATAGAACAAAGGAGGAAGGAATGATAAAAAATTGACTTATTTGGTACTCTTCGCTGATGCCGCATTATGGTAACCATCAAAAATTATGGATGTACTGACATAATTCTAGTATTTCGTTAAGCCGGCGCCACATATGCGGTATTCGGCGAGCAACGAACCCCGATTATTTTCTATTCGGCTAATAAAGCCAGCGCCACATATGCGGTATTCGGCGAGCAACGGACACCGATTATATGCTAAACGGCTGAAGAGCGATACGTGCTCACTATTCGGTGAGCAAGGTTGAAAAATAGGCGAATATTGATATTCGGCAAATACCCGCATATGTGGCGCCGGCTTGACGTAGTGCACATATGTGAAGAAAATGGTTGAAGCGTTTTCCCTGGATTGCCAACAATAACAATGGTACTATCTGCAAGGTGTAGCGCATCATGCACTTGTGAAAATAAATCGTAGAAGACATTTTTGTTGTTTTCGCAATTCCTGTTTCATCAAAGATGAAAAGGAAATAAGACGCAGATTGAAAAGTAAAGACACAGACATTAAATGCATGCAGAATGTGGTATAAAAGATTTAATATGTGAATGTGTAGAAAACAATATACAAATAAAATAAACTTACACAAATGACAAAAATTATTAAATAATGGAACATTTGAAGGCTATTGTAACATGTTACAGTTCAACAGGCATTGATTCAGGAGTAAGAGCTGTCCCATGAAAAGTTGTGGAATGTTCTGGTTCCCAATATAACAGTCTCTGGCATCTGGCACTACTATTACATACATAGGTACTGGATTTTTACATGGGAGACAATTTTTGAACACATAGCTTCAATGGTATTTCACATCGGCGAATATGGGCTAGGACGCAGAATACTTGCACCTGTATCTACACAAAACTTAGTACATCTTTCTGATTTACCCCTTCCCTTCTGAATTGCAATTGATGGGTTCTCATATACAATTGATCCTTTCTGATTTCCAATTGACTATTTCTGATTTACATTTGATATGTTCTGATTTCCAATTGACTATTTCTGATTTACATTTGATATGTTCTAATTTTCATTTGATTACTCTGATTTTCATTTGACCATCCTGATTTACATATGATGCTTTCTGAATTACAATTGACGCTTTCGGATTAACACCTGGAAAAGGTGTGGAGCAATGCTTTACACACTAACCCGTCATTCAGACTGACGTGTGTCAGGTCTACTGATTGAGCTGTCTGCGAGTCTAGCTCTCACGTCTCCTGCTTCTTCCACACTCACTATCTACAGGGTGAGTTTTTAGTACCGGATCGGTCGATAACTTCACTACTGCACAAAATAGCGAAAAAAGTTGTATATAAAAGTTGTATCCAAGGATATGCTTCTTCGTCAGAAAATATTTTGATTTATATGGATGATCCATAACTACGTAGTGATGCAAACATACATTTTTTTTAATGAGACACCCTATATATTATCCCATATTCAGATTCTACTAATGATTCCAGTTCTTGAAATATAAGGTGTTGTAACATTATACAGGGTATTTCGAAAGTTATGATCATTTTTATAACCAAAACGCTCGCAAATAAACGTACTGAATATTGAAAATCAACGATTTAGAAATATTTTTTTACATGGAAAGATAAAAAAATATCCTCTAGTTTTAACACAGGCTGTAAAAAAGTCGCCGACACATAGTCATATACAGGGTGAGGTAGAATTCAGAAACTAGATTTTCTCTTTTTTATATACAACCTTAGCTGGGAATGAAATACCTGAAGAATTCAGAAAAGGTATAATAAGCAATATATTCAAAAAAGGAAAAAAAGACGACTTGACTAACTATCGAGGGATAACAGTGTTGAGCTCTATTGGAAGAATTTATGGAAAGGTCCTCAAAAACAAATTAGAAAATGAGATCGAAGAATCAGAAGAGCAGAGCGGCTTTCGCGCAGGTAGATCATGTATAGATAATATTTTCAGTATAAAACAGGTGACAGATAAGAGACTTGCGCACAATTTAGAAACACATCTCATTTACATAGACCTAAGGAAAGCATATGATAATGTACCTCTATCAAAAATGTGGCAGGCAATGGAAAATCAAAAAATCAGCCCAATACATATAAAAGCAGTTAAATATTTATATTCCAACAATCAAAACTGTGTTAAAAGCCGGCCGTGATGTGTCACCGACGTTCAGCATTAATAAGGGCTTACGGCAGGGATGTATTTGCACGAAGTGCTTAAGACCTGGAAAAGAAAATGTGCTCCTATGGGGGATTCCCATAAATGACGATAAGTTGTATACTTTGAACTTCGCTGACGACCAGGTCATATTCGCTGAAGATAGAGACGACATCTATTACATGCTAAGAAAGCTGAAAGAAGAATATGAGAAATGGGGACTGTACATAAATTTTAAGAAAACTGAATACATGGTTGTCGGAGGAACTGGACAGGATTTGATTATAGATGGTGAATCAGTAGTAAAAACGTGCCAGGCTTATAAGTACTTGGGTAAAATTATATCAGACCAAGGTGGAAGTAACATGGACATTAAAGAAAGGCTGACTAAAGGGAAAGTGGCAATAAAACAATTGCATCCAATTTTGTGGAACAAGAACATCACTAATAATGTGAAACGAAGGATATATAAGTCTGTTGTCGAAAGTATCGCTTTATATGGATCGGAGCTGTAGGAGATATCGCTGAAGAATCAGGAGAAATTAAAAGCTATGGAAATGGATTTCTGGAGACGAAGCTGTGGAATAACAAGAATGGATAGAATAAGGAACATACACATAAGAGAAAAAATGGGGGTTACAATTGATATAATGGACACTATAGAGGGACGAAGGCTTAATTGGTACGGGCATATGAGAAGAATGCCTGAAGACAGATGGCCCTTAAAAACATGGTGCTGGAATCCGCCACAGCGGAGAAAAAAAAAGGAAGACCAAGGCTGTCCTGGAAAGACGGAGTTGAGCAGGCTATGGAAGATGGATGAACAGGATTGGCAAGATAGAAGGAGGTGGAAGCTTGGATGCGAAAGATGCCGCATGGTGTAACCCAATTCGCATTGTATATATATATAAACACAACCCCTCATATGTTATTATACCCATAAATTGCTTTTAACATACTCTTCGATATTTGCATAGTATTTCATATACCTACATTCATCAGTTTTTGAGATGTTTCGAGTTTTCTGCAAATTTTAAATATATGTGTACAGAAATTTATTGATTTTGAGAAAGTACTATCGTTTTTTTTTATTTAACGGACAACTAAGTTATAAGGCCAGAATAGTATTTGATGAAGTCAAAACCCTGAATTATCGAGGTAATAAAAGTCAAGCATGCTGAGGAAACAACTTTATAGACGTGATCCATAATATCTTTCTATTTTGATCCCAGCAAATATGTACGCGACTTTCAAGACACTGCACCGTATAGATAGGTATATTATGATAGATATAAGTACTTGTGATGGCAAAAGGTCCTTCCGCGCTTCCTGTTCCTCCCCCGTCCGGCTGGTAAGCGTAATTATCCATAACAATCGAACTGCCAGGGCACAGCACACTGAGCACACACTACTCAATCCGCCGAGTTTGAGGGAGGCTCTCCGCCGCGTCGTCTAGAATGTCCAGCCGGTCATAGCGCCTGACGCTTCTGGCCAATACGTGGATGCCGCGTCGCGTTGTGGCGTCCTTGTGTCATTCGAAACATTGTTTTCCTACCTTCCGATCCGATACCAAACCGCACAATTTGAAACGCAGATTGATTCATGTCCATAATACACATCGATTTGATGAATGCTGAATGACTCCAGACGAGACTCGCCTATCCTGCATACAAATGGTGCCGCCGATTGTATTTACGTACTTGAAGGACTTTGAACTGTTTAAATATTCAAACAGGTCGGTTTCCGGTAAATAATTGGAATCGGATATATATAGGTCAGTGGAGGATTGGTGCAATATACAGGGTGGTCCAATAGGCGCGGTGCTCTCTTGCGGCATTGATTGAAGAAAAGGGGAAAAGAGGTTTTCTTGGTAGCCAGAACCACCAGTGCATAGGCCTACAAACGGGTCCTTAATATGCACCCCTCCTTACCCTAGTTACGCAGCATATGGTCTTGGTATTAACCACAACAAGACCAAGAGTATAATCGTATATAGGGAGAATGATAACCTTAGCGAAATAGAGTCAGTAGGCCGTTGTGAAGTAGTTCAAAGTTTTGTGTGCTTCGGTTCTTTGATCGACAATTCGGGTAGCTGTGACAATGAGATTCGACGGCGCATTCAACAGGCACGTGTGGCCATAATAAAGCTTGTACTAAAATATGGCGTGATCATAACATCACTAAAGCTACCAAAATGTCGCTAGTTCAGCCTCTTGTGTTCTCATTATTTTTGTATGCCTCGGAAACTTGGACTGTAAAAAGGCAGATCGAGCTCGCATAGATGCTTTTCAAATGTGGACGTGGAGGGGAATGCTGAGAGTGCCTTATACCACCCCACGAACTAACGTTTCCATACTGGATGAGATTTGTAATCCAAAGAGACCAGCTCCATTGTGTCGACGAGAATGCTTACATTCTTCGGACATATTCACAGAAGCGATAATATGGAGAAACTTGTAGTTCAGGCTCGTACCTCGAGTGGGCGGCGCCGTCGCCGTTCCCCTACACGCTGGGTGGATACGACGAAACCGTTGCTGGATATGAGTATCAAGTGCGCCACTGAACTGACCGTAAATCGCGAACGATGGCGAGCTACAATTCTCAAAACAATTGATAATATTCGTGTCGGCAATACTATAGCTCCGACTTAATGCATTTTATGAGTTCACAACATGTCTGTTGAGACATTGTGACTTTGATGATGATAATTATCCTAGTTCCCAAGTCCAGCCCTCATCACAAAGGTGAGGATGACCTTGAGTCCTACTTATCTTATATCCTCAGGTTCTCGAACCCTTGAACCGAGTATAGTCTGCTTGTGATACTCAAGGGCTTCACAGCGACATTGAATGTGTGCCGAGGATTCTTCCTCCTCGCCACAGCGTGTACACGTCGGATCACTTGCCACCCCCATCACATACAAATGACGTTTGAAGGTGTTATGGCCAGATAGCAGGCCCTCAAGTAACCTTACTCGGCTTCTGTCCAGTGAGAGACAGAACCACCCCACCTTGGCCAGAGGTTCTAAAATAAGTTCTTTAGCTTGACAGACATCCTCAGATATTCTTCTCCATCTCATAAGATGCTGAGTTTGCAACCAAGGGTGTCGTTAGGGTGACCATTCGTCTGGAAAGTTCCGGACATGTACAGAATTTTAGAGCTAAATTTCGTGTCCGGGCGGAATTACAAAAATCGGTAGTGTCCGGATTTTGAGGCCTTATCGAAAATAGTTGCCATAATATACCGTAAAATAAACTCATAGTCAATGGACAGGCAAGAAACAGGCACAACTGCCGCCTGACGTTATCTCTCTCCACTTTCTCATAGTGTCCTACTGTACATGCAAATATTAATACAAGGTAATACAGGGTGTCCCATGATGATTAAGACAAGCAATATGTCGGAACTGGGCAGTAGTAGAGAATTATAATTTAGGGGGTGTATATTTGAGCAAATGTTGGATCTATTCTTATCATTGCAGTACCCAATGAGGTATTTGTTTTGGTCACGTGACGTCAGATCCTAATTTTTTAATGAGGCACCCTGTATATTAGCGACTTTTTGTGTTCCTCCCGATAAAAGAATTCCAACAAGCTAGCACACTTGCGGCCTAAACTGTTTAATTCAAGAGCTACAGGTACTTAAAAGATTGTACCATTACCATTAAGACAAAACTGGAACGAACAATAGCATAGGTGTACATGTTAAATCAATGGTACTGGTACAATCCTTTAAGTACCTGTAACTCTTGAATTAATCACTTTAGACCCCAAGTGTGCTAGTTTGTTGTAATTGTTTTATCGGGAGGAACACAGAAAGGCATTAATATACAGGATGCCAGTAATAATTTTGAATCGGACGTCACGTGACCAAAAACAAATACCTCATTGGGTAACATAATAACAAGAAAAGATACAACATTTGCTCAAATTCACATCCCCAAATTTATAATTCCCTACTACAGCCCATTTCCGATATATGGTTTGTCTTCATCGTCGTGGGGCACCCTGTATATACAGGTACAAAACGAGATCAAATTATGCATACAAAAATAAAAATCATAATTTTTATGCGGGGCGATTCAACAAGAAAATAAACTGAAATTTAATAATAAACAAGAGCACACGGTACGGGGGGGCAAGTGTCCTCCCTTGCCCCTCCCCCCCACCCTAAAAGACGGCTATGTTTGCAACCAACCCTCTGAGGAAATTATTCTTCGACCCTCGCCTTGCGAGCGCGTCCGCCATTTCATTGCCACCAACTCCAGCATGACTCGGCGCCCACATAAGTGACATCTGATGTCTTGCCGAACTGTAATCCAAGACCTTTCTACATTGGAGAACGAGCCTAGGTGTAAACCTGCAAGCAGCTCTAGCGGCCATACCGTTTAAATTAGAAGAAAATATTTCAAAAGAAAACGTTATTTTCCAAATGGTCAGCTTGCAGAAAATAATTTCAAAGATAACGGACATCCGGATATGCCGGAAATAGGCATCAACTTCTTTATTTTAAATATTATACGTTTTTGTATCTAGCATCGATTTTTAGGTCCAGTTTGTTGAACATAGTTTATGTCTACGAACCCTATTTTCAGAGTTATTCAGCAATCTTTTGAAAATTTGATGTTTGTGTCACTTAGAAAAATGGCGTCAAGTATCTTGACTCAGTACTTCCCACACATTATCGGTGCTAACAAAAAATCTGGAGTTCCTGTATATCTACATCATCCTCATCAAAAAAGTGATCATCCAATAACGAAGTTTGAGCAATTACGAAGTTTTTCGCTTTTTGTTGGTTCCTAATATACAAGACGTCCAACAACAAAAGACTGTTACCAATTCCTCCACGGTAGTAATACAATGTCACAATTTCATCACAATCAAGTACGTAGTTTCCAAGATACACGTTACAGGATTATAATATGTATCAAACATATAAAATTAAAAGACAACATTCGAATAGGTCTAAAAAGCACATGATATCACGAAAATCAATTTTTCAGCGCATTGTAGAGTATTTTACGAGTACCACAAATTTTTGAGTTTTACAACCCGGACTAGTATCACGAGGTTAAGAACAATGATTTAATTATTATGGCCGCTTAGTGCATACACAAATAAACGTTCTGCTGCATTTCGTTACTTTCTACATCATTTTGTTTTTTAGTAATTCCATTCTAAAGTTTAAAGAAAGGAATTCAAATTCAGCCAATCAGTGCCAACCGCGCGAATTATCAGCAGTGCATTATTGCCAAGAACAGCTCCGACTCGCAAAACATTTACATTTCACATAAACATGTTATTTGCTATCCAAAGTGTTATAAATAATTTGAAACTCACTTCTTAGCTTTCACATTTCTCATCTTCGTATTGAAGGACTGCATATTATCCACATAAAAGTCGTTCACCATAGCCATATCAACTTTAGGCAGGTTATCTGAATCGGCGTTTGTGAATCCACTATCGATTTTACCCATACTTGTTGGTTATGTTATGATAAAATAACTTGAAACCTACTAAAATGGAATAAAAGGATATCCTGTACAAATAAACGCAAACAGATAATAATAACTTTAAGATTGTTGAAAATTACAGCCAAAGCCCAATGGAATTTGGAAATGACAATGACCGAATGACGATTGATTGACAGGATTGACGGATCAGGAACCTTAACTTAGCTTTCGGAAGGGCTGTTCCAAATTATGGTTCTATCACCGTCCTAGAACTGTTTTCATCATGCCCCGCCCATTTTACAGTTCCCAAAACGATGATTGGTTGGTCCACCAGCGTACCAACCAATCATCGATTCTAGAATCACAAAATGGGTGGGGCATGATGAAAACAGTTCTAGGACGGTGAGAACCGTAATTTGGAACAGCCCTGGAATTTCGGATCACGGGACATTAAAACCACAAAACATATCAGACGGGAACAGAAGACAAGATAGATGAGCCAGCCCGCGTACAGCTCCGCGCGCCATCAGAATGCGGCAACACAGCACACATATCTGTCTTTTGATTGGCTGTTCGCCTATAGGGCAGTGACGTCACTGCCCTAGGAGAATTCAAATATTTTCCTCATTTTCACGGCTTTCCTGTGCCCAAAAAAATCGGAGAAAAAAATGAGATGCTTTTTATGACGTACTCTATCATGTGCAACCAGAAATAAAATTCATGATACTAGTCCAATTGGTTTTTATTAATCATGCCAGTAGCGGCACAGAAAGAAAAAAACTAAAAATATAAAAACTGTTCAAACTTCGAGCTGGCGATGATTTAGTTGCAAGGTGATCTCAGACTCTAGCTTCATGCTTCATGCTTCTCTGAACATCATTACTTACATTTCGAAATTACCTAATACGGGGATGTTACGTTAAGCACAACATTTCACACTTAAATTTTCTTTTTCTTGCTTCATAATCACAGTGAATTCACTGTGTCGGGTCGAAGGGACCTTTGTTGGGAACCAGAGCATTATAGGCGTAAGTAAATTTTTAACTTAGGATAATATACTAATACTTACATTTTAGGATCTAATACTTAATATAATTTTGCGATTAATAACACATTTATTTTAGCGAAAACTCCAATTGGACTTAATCAGTCATACTCGTGGCATTACTTTCCTGCTTTTGATTTTTTCTGCTACTTTTCCATGTTTCGGCTTACATTGAGTACGATACAACTTTGTTGTTTCGTCTGTAAACAAATATGCTTCTTTTAGAGTCTAGGTGGTGGTAAGGCTTTGGCTTAGGTACACCACCTTTGGGCACTGGCCCCTGTTGGCATCCCGTTGGCGTTCTTCCTATCTCTTTATTGCACTCATCTTTAATCTTTAAATTTCGCTTATTTCTTTTGATTAGTAGCCTACTCACTTCCAGGAGTAGGGGTGAAGGTGTTGACGTTGCACTGAGTTCGTTCCAGGGACCTGGCACGCCAACTGGGATTTTCTTTAAATAAACCCCCAATTTCTGTAGCTTCATGCTATGGGAAAGTAATAACGGTATCACCGTAATGTGTCAATCAACTTGACACCATTTTTTTCTAGTATTTTTAATATGGACTACGTTCACGTATGTATAAACATAAATCAAAAATATTCATAGGAATATTCGTTTTAGATACACGATTTCACATATCCATAATTTATTATTTCGGATTAATCTGAAATCGATAAAAAATATGTGTTTGTATCCTAGAAAATTCCATAATACGCGAGCTGGGGACATAAAACATTAAATAATCATAGGGAGCAATACACCGTCTGACCTAATTGTTTGTGGATCGAAGTTTACAGGAGGGGGTAAAAAGTATCAGGAATTATCACTGGAAAGATCTTGATTTTATGTTCACTACCTGCACGCATGCTATTATAAAAAGTCCCATCATTATTGTCTCTTTTAGAAACACACCACATACCGAGGGCTGGTATTCTAGTCCAATATTGTTACGTAGTAAAAAGAGGCTTTTGACAGCAAAAGGTCTGAAAGGAATAACATTTGGAGGGATGGTAGACATTGGTCCCCTGAACCTACACTTAAGTTGGCGACCTCGAGGATTGCCGCTCGACATTTTTCGTTTGCGACCAATAGTTTCCATGCTACAGTGCCCCAAAGGTGCCCAATGTTAGGAGATGGTTTGTGATTGTTACGAAAATCAGAATTTTATCGCGTATTAAGTCAAAGAACGCTATCAAAAAGTTCTGTAACACTTTTTCTCCTAAGAGACTGGTACAGGAAAGATCTCCGCATTCTAGTTGGTCTGTTGACGAGACATTGTTGTCTGAGGAACCATGGGCGGAAATGTTATACCTACCCTTTTTACATCAACAATAAATTCATGGTTTTCATTCGTGGATTCAGTTCATGGTCAAAATTGACAAGTGTAAAACAGGAATTTGACGTCAAGTAAGCCAATGGATTTCTTCACTGATTTAGAACCTGTTCTAATCTGTGGTCAAGTTTGACGTAAAATTCGGTAGTGCCAACCTTAAAAATCATATGATGCATGCCACGCATCTAACCTCTAAAAATCGTTTTTGAGACGTGGGTGTTGGCAGCACTGCATGCTGTCACAAAATCCATGTTTTTATTCACAGATGTAAAACACAATCAGTTTGACCTTGAAAATCAATCCATGCATAAATTCGCGAGGAAATCGTTGATATAAAACGGGTATAATGCAAAAAAATCAGTATTTTTCAAGGATTTAAAAAATGTAGAAATATGCATTTGAAATAACAAAGTTTATTATATTTTCGGAAAAACGGTGGATCTAACAACATTGTAAATACCACTGCATTTTTGTATATTCTTACCTTCCTGTTTAATACAATAAGTTAACATACTTATATAGGTCTTTATAGTTATTTAATACCCAAGTAAATAATTTTATTTTAGAATTTAGGAAACAAAAGAATTTATATATACACGGTGAGTTTGTAGTACCGGCTCGGTCGATAACTCCACTACTCTAAAAGATAGCGAAAAAAGTTGTATATAAAAGTTGTAGCCGCGAATATGCTCCTTAGTCAGGAAATATTTAGATTTATACGTGGTGATGCAAGCATGCACTTTTTTAAATGAGATACCCTATACATCATTCCACATTCAAACAGTGGCGTTACTAAGGGCCCGCAGCTACGGGGGGCCCGCGGTTTTGGGGGCCCTGTAGTCTTGAAGGCCCAGGGTTCTCAAACGCCACCGTTTGTGCAACAAGAAAGTACTAAATTGAAAGGTTGCCTTCCTTGTATGTTAGTATTTTTTTACAAATAATACCTATGAACCACATAATACATACCTATTATTGAACAAGTGGGACAGTATTGCATTCTAAACTAAACCTACTAAACTAAAACCCTAAATATCGACGCAGTATCCGCAGTGAATGGAAAAATATGGCAAGACAGCATACGTCAAAAACTTTTTCGCTACCTAATTTAACTCGGTGTCTTCCACAACACAGGACTTGCAAACAACCAAAACACTACAATACAAACTAAATAATGACCTTCTTAAAAAAAAAAGTCGAAAAATGTGTGTTTTCAAACCACGACTTTTGTAATTTTTTGGGTGATTTAAACATGTAAAGGTCGTTGTTTAATTTGTATTTTACACCTGTATTGGTTATTTCTGTGTTGTGGAAGACACCGAGTTAAATTAGCCAAAAATTGTTTGACGCTTTCTGTTTTTGCATTTGAAAGTCTGTGACTCAATGTACATTGCTGTTTTTTGTGAGCAAACCTCAACGTTAAAGCCTTCAAGATGGCAATAAATATTGCCTAAGGCTTGGCGGCAACCTGTTAGTCTTCTCTATGCAATGACCCGTGTTTCTTTTCAAAATTTTGGCCAAACCCCGAGACTTTCTCTTTAATATATACAGGGTGAGTCCTAAGTTGGTACTTTCTTTAACTGTGTATAGAAATCGTTGAAAAAAACTAGTTTTTCAAAAAACTCAAAAAAAGGGAGATCCAAAATTAAAGATTTAAATCTAGGCTTCTGTATCAAGACATACCTACCTGGTTTGTTCATGTTTAGTTTTTTGCTCGGATTTTTGTCTTATCGATTAGGGATTGTACCTGTCAGATAGTGTAGTAGTCACTTTCTGTTTATCTTTGTTAATTTTAAATTGGTAATTCCTAAAAGCGGCACTTTATGAACTCAACTTTTAGGGTTTACCAATTTAGAATTACCTATACGATCAACTGAAAGCGACTGGTGCACTAATTGACAGGTACAATCGGGTACAATGCCTGATAATAAAACAAAAATTCGTGCAAAAAACTAAACATAAAGAGACTAGGTACGTCTTAACACAAGTCCAGACCAGGATACTGTATTTCGCTTATTTTTCAGTTTTTGCATAAAAATTATTTGAAAGGTTGTTTATTCAACGACTTTTATACACAGCTTAAATAAAAGAATCAACTTGGGACTCACCCTGTATATATACATGATATATTACGAAAAAAGAAGCCAGCGAAGAATTCTTGCGGTGGGCCCCGTGAAGTATCTTGCGGGAGGGGCCTGAATTTGAAGTTACGCTACTGCATTCAAATTCTACTAATGATTTCTGTTCTTCCGATATAAGGTATGGTTACATTATAAATCATCCAAAAGTGGGGATGCGCGTGTAATTTGCGCCAACTTGAGTTATTGTGCTGGTTGTTTATTATGCTGCGTCTGATATTTGCAACACGTCATCAACACCAACCGTGAGTAAGACAGTTGAATTTTTGTTGAGCCGTGACTCATTTTATGTAATACCTTCGTGAACGACGATGCAATGCAAGAGAAAAGGAAAATATTAATAGTAAAATAAAAAAGAAGATATAAACAGCAAGTGAAACAGTGGCGTATCAGGTATTTTAGGGAAATGAAGTAAAAAATTTATTCCTGCATTAATAAATTTTAATTTTACGGAATACTAATAATATGTAATACGTACAATCTGTGAACATTTTATTGGCATAGCAAAATGAACGTACGTACTCCATTTTTTTAACTTTTCTAATCGGTGCAATTTTCAATTATAATGAGTTAGGTACATTTTTGTGACAAGCTATCACGTTGCATAGGACATTAGAGAGATTTTGAGCCACTAAAAATTGGAGCGACGCTATCCGTAAAACATTATTCTGATCATGCGCAGTTTGTTTCGAATAACGAATAAGCGTGTGCCTTGTGTACAGTTTTTGTAACCGAAATCTGTGACGTGTATCGTTGCGTTATTTGACAATTAACATTAACAATTATTAGACCTATTTGATTTTAACTTAACCTCACATTATGATCGATTTATTCAGAAATGTCCAAGAAATGTTACGTTCAACAAGTAAACACCACAAGCAGAAAATACGTCACATCGCAAGTAAAATAAAAAACAGGTTATGAAGGATCCCCGAAGCATGACATTTCAGATTTCACTACCATGGTTCAGTCCCGTCATGATCACACGCTGTTGCCGGAGACGCCTATAACTTTGTAGCTTTTATTGGATAATACTGTCAAATAAAAGAATAAAACCTGATCCTTTGGTACAATGATAAACCATAAAATAAGTATTGTTGCTATAAAAATCATCTTTTGTCATTGCCGCATACTGGTTTAGACCTGGCAATACCGCACACGTAATCATATCGTACCGTAAACTTCCGTAGCTAACGTACAACTTTATCGGTTATTCGCCGATTCGGTTATTTCGGGAGAACTGCGCATGGTACAAATAGCCGAGGAGAGGAAACGGACGTCCAAAATTTCTCTACCTATTCAACTGATTATGTAACAATGGGAATATATTAGATTTGCATCACTGTAATAATGCTAAACAAACCCTATTGTAATTTAGTTACTGCAAAAAAGATTTTTTTTCAGTGCGACAATTGCTTTAATAAATAAGTCAAAGTTGAATCGAGTCGAAATCTTGGGAGGGGTAATTACCCCTGTTCCCCCCCCCCCTTGTATACGCCTGTGGTCACAACTCAAACGGCTTAAACCTCAATCCATAGCCTCTTTACTATGCTAGTATGCCCCGGTAGGACCGCCCCTGTTCAACCGTCATAAATGGCAGGCTGGAATATTCTGCGCATGAGTGGCCCTCGGGGATGTTAGGTTAACTATAAATGATTTGATTTCAAGTAGATTCAACAAAGTAACTTAATTCATTTAATAATTTTTTTTTTCTACAGAACATCATTACACTTTTTACCTAACAACATTTCTTTCGTAAGGTCCGCCAATATAGAACTAATAATATACTTTGAATTTCATTTTTTGCCGCCCCTCACTGAATATCACGTGACTGCCGTATTCCATGTTGATTCGTCATAGTAAGATAATGGAATGACCGTTGCAAGACGGTTTGTCAGCTGTTCGACTTCCCATAATCCTCATTCTTCCTCGTTCCCGCATTTTGTATTAAACGTTTTTGGAACAGATCCGTAGTTTAACGAAATTTTTCTTTTCGGCTTTGAAATTTCTAATTTGCATCGTTAGCATAATATAATTAAGAAATACAATCGCTGTTCCGTAGAACAGTGAACATAATAAATTAGGTTTTATAGTGAAATGGATGCAATTCGTAGGGAAAACAAGGAGAATCATGAGCAGGCATGCAAAAATACCATGGCCGCCAACCCGTCGAAAAGGGTTGGTTTGAATACACGATCTACTAATGCTGTAAATCAGGCTAAACAGGTAAGTTCGATACAAACTATAAGAATACATTAATTAACGCACAAAGTAACAGGCATCGCACACTCGTGGGTGTTAACAGCAAAATAATATATCATGTTCCTGCACGACCATGAAATCATATGTGTATTGGAATACAAAATACAAACAGTATCATATGGCTATGTGCACCAAAAATTCTAGACAAAATACAGAAGATGCAGTATATTATATATGTCATATGAAAAGTTTGAATGAGGTATTTGGGATAATATCACCAAGACTGATCATAAATAATACATAGAGAAGCCTCTAATGGGCTCCTCTAGTCCTCCTGTAGAGCTTTCAACTTAAAACAAGCCCCTTAAGCTATCCTTCAACACTGTGAAATGGAGTCTGCTCTACTGATAATTGTTATTTAGTGTATGTCTGGGGCCTTTATTTTCATTCGCCAGTTTAACCCTTAAATGCCCATGTTATGAAAATCAATGTAAATACCCATGTGGGGTAGTGTTAGTGCGATTAAATACATTAGTTAGGCCTAGAGAATAACTAAAGCTACACTACAGGTTTACTAAATAGTTTAGAAAAGAAAAAAACATTGAATTCTTATTTCGAAATTATCCTTGGTCTCCGAAACACTTTCTGCAGCAAAATAGTTTTCTGCAGAAGTATCACTGTCATAGTCAGTTTCAGCATCAAAATCCCAGTTTTTGCCTATCTGAACTAAATCCTTTTGTTTTACAGTTCGCCTTCTATTCCAATAACTCATTTTGATGACTTTAAATAATTAAAAAAGTAAAAAATATACCACATGTTTAAAATCAAAAATTGGGTCTGTAAATGACTGTCCAGCGTACAACAGGACCCCACTAAACGAAATTACATGTCTCTGCTGTACATGCTGCAAATCGTGCCTGTATTCTGAATTACGTTTCAAAAAGTCAAAACAGGCATGTATGAAGTGGTAGCATTGCCAATGTCAACCCTTTTGGGGGTTTAAGGGTTAAGACACTGCTTGGTGCATTTGGTAAATGGAAGTATATTCTCATTGTCATTGTTGATACTGGTACTGTTTTTTTCCTAGCCTATAGTATCAGCTTTAAAATAATGATAATAGATCTTTCATCGCACCACATACAGAAAAAAATAACATTCAATGGCAAAAGGCAAAGTGTCAACCAGCAAGGTTGTTTTTTAACTCAACCTAATCACTATTGATTCAGCTAAATTTTTTTTTCTTGAATTTGATAGAAATACACTGAATGTAAATTTTTATCAACCTGTCTAACATATCTAACTTGTAAATTTATACATATACAGGGTGTCTCATGACAATTAAGACAAGCAATATATCAGAACTGGGCAGTAGTAGAGAATTATAATTTTAGGGGTGTAAATTAGAGCAAATGTATCTTTTCCTGTTATTGTGTTACCCAATGAGGTATTTGTTTTTGGTCGCATGACGTCCGATTCAAAATAGTTATTGGGACACCCTGTATATTTGTGCCTTTCTGTGTTCCGATAAAACAATTCCAACAAACTAGTACACTTGTAGTTTTAGATATAAGCCTCATAGCTGCCTAGAGGGGCATATCCTTCGGTTTCAGACTAATTCAGCTAAAAATAGAGAGACTGTGTTCTGTATGTTTATACATTTATATTTTTTTCTCTCTTACAGCCTTTGGGTGACTCTAACAAACTAAATGTTGAAGTCAATGTTGAAACGAAAAAAAATATAAGTGAAGATGAGTGTTCCAAAGAGAATCGTAAGAATTTGGTCAACCCCATTGTTCCAGTGGCTCAGTTCGAAGCATTCAAGGTTTATGAAGATGATGGATATGATGAAAGGATGGCGAGGATTGAAGAGAAGCTTAAAAAGAAAGTTAAAAAGTCTGGTCTTGTTCAGGTTTATAAAGGTATACCATCATAATACAATTTACATATACAAGGGTGGCCTACTAAATGCCGCCAATATCTTGATAACTGTTAATCATATAACTTCTAGCAAAAAATTTGATTAGGTGAATTGATTAAGAGGGAGAGAGAGATCTATGTATAGATATAGCATACTAAGTCAAGATACAGATAATTTTCAAGTAACAGATTATTCAATAAGAACAGCTCTTTCAAACAAGACCTAGCCGGCATTTAAATAAAAACTTTTTTGACATTCCCCCTACCAACGACCCCCTACCATTACATCTTACCACATAGAGGAAACACGATTAACAGAAAAAAATCGAAAATTGTCTGCTTGGTGGTGATATTTATAATATACTTTTATTTGCATTTTTTTTTTTTTTGAGAAAAATTAATTTTTCCAATTGATCTTAACTCAGTTACGCCCTCCAGCGGCTGCTTGCGGAACTGGAAAATAATTTTCAACGATTTCAGCATATTTTTTCCTCAAAGTTATACCTGGCTATTCACGTTATTCGACACAGAGCGTTATGGCTAAAGTATTTTATGAAAAAGAAAATAATTTTGGATGGATAGGGGCTACAATTTCAAAATATTTTCATGTTATTCAGGGTGTCCCCAAAACACGAAATGTATAAAAATTATTTTATAGTATGTAGCCAGTAGGCAGTGAAAAATATATATTCCTGTCATACTCCAGATTCTCTTTGATCTTAGACATGTTACCACTGTTATTTCTGTTAAAGATGATTTGTTGTAAGAAATTTTTATAGTCTTGTGTCGTTACTGTAATTCGTCTGTATATTTCTTCTAAGTTACTTGTTATCTCTCATATGAACATGTTTTGTTTATATTTCATGTTCTGCTAGGTTGCTTATAGGTAGGAACATTGAAAAACACTGTTTTAATTGAAAATTTGAAAATAAATGAAAACAACCAGACTGATATTCACAACCTTATAGAAAGGCTTAGAAAGGCTATCAAATTTTACATTCGTATAAAAAACATAGGCATTCCCATTTGAAAAAATCAAGTTTTCTGTGAGTTTCCTTAATTAATCAACCAATTTCTCCTGGCACAAACATAATTGAAATTTTTTCGCCTAACCTAAGCTCACGCATAAATTTTATAATCACTGTGATATTCATTTTTTTTTCTAATATCGACATATCGAAAATGATTATTTACACCTAAAGGGTTCGCTTTAAGTCATGAGTATGATACATAAAGTCACACTAACACTAGAATTCTTTAGGCAATCTGAATATGCAATAATATATAGGCCATTCCATTAGAAAAAACAACTTTGGTATGCCGTGACTTTATCAATAACCCTGTATGTTATAAAATAATTTTAAAATGTAGACCTTAGCTTTACCTACAACTTTTATTGGAAAGTTTTTTTGTATCTCTCACAATAACGGAGGTATCAGACTTCGGAGTATAGGTTGATCACCCTTTATATGATCTGCAGGTACAGCTGAGGATAGATTCTACACAAAAACAGAAGTTGCAGAACTGGAGAGAAAAAAAAGAGAAGAGGAAGCAGCAGCCAAAAAAAGTGAACTGTTACTTACTCCGATCAGCAGTCCCATGAGTATTGAAAAAACGAATGACGAAAACGTGGTGGAGACTGATGATTCGGTGTTATGGGGCAGAAAGAGCATTAAGGATATGTTTTTTGAGGTCGAAGAATATAGGGAGGTTATATACAAGTACTTACGGGAACATGAGGTAATGTATTGTGTAAGGCTTTCGCTGTCATGATCCGATGAACTGTTGGTTCTCGGGCTGTTTGGCCGGCGTAGACACGCTCCGTCGCCTTGGCGTCGGCCGAACAGCCCAAGAACTAACAGTTCAACATGACATGAGGTAACTTGATTGAATAGTGATACTTTAACAAGAGAGCAAAAAGTGCCTTTTTTATGGTCAGCCTTCGGCAAAGGCTGAGAGCGCTCCAGGAGGATAAGTGTCGGTGCACGTTAAATTTGAAACGATGCAGGTTGTAGCCGTCGGGAAACAAATTCCCCGGCAGCTAATTTGGCAGGGTCGAAGTTCTCCAAAAGGAGGAATGTTGGGGAGACTGGTTGGGGGAGTAGGGACCTCGACCTGGTAAGGATGAGCTTGCAGAGTCTCTCTAGTGCTCCTCGTTCGGACGGCCTTTGGTGTTATCTGGGAGAGCTTATTCTTCCGTGATAGAATCTGTGAAACAGGGACAGGTCAGCCACCCTTTTTTGATGTTCCAGACTGTGAAGGTCCTTTATGAGGTTAGGCGTCCTGATTAATCTAATTGCTCTCTTCTGGATAGTGTGCTGAAGCTTTATAGACTACTGGCCCGTGTTAAAAAAATGATGGGTCATTTGAACCGCCAGGTGACCTGTCTAGAAAGATGTAAGAGCATAAAATAATAAGATTCAGCACTATGCCGTCACTTGTAAGCTGTCCAACTGAGTGCGGGTATGAATTCAAAAGTACAGGTAGAGTGGGTAAATTTTGGTCATATATTTTTGTACGGCATTCTTACCATCGATAGATCCGTGAAAAATAATAAGAAAATGCGCAGTGCCGTACAAAAATGGTGGTTCACAAAGTCAAAATTTTTTTTTGATTTTCCGACAATTTCCACTGTAAATTTGGTCATTTGATTTTGTACGGCATCAGTTTCATGCTATTTCAATAATGCTTCTAATCCATTATTCCGCAACGCCGTACAAAAATAATGCGACAAGTCGAAAAAATCAAGCGTTGCAACCCCCTCTTTTTCCGTGGTCCAAGGGGTGATTTCAGCTTACAAGTGACGGCATAGTGCTGAATCTTATTATTTTATGCTCTTACATCGTTTTAGATAGGTCACCTGGTGGTTCAAATGACCCATCATTTTTTTAACATGGGCCAGTAGTCTATTAATGTGTGCCTCGGAGCGCATCCTCACACATGGAAGCAATACTTCAATACTTCGGATCTGTGCCTTGTAGAGCAGCAGTAGTTGCTCTGATATATACAGCTTTCATCGCGGAAAAAATCCGGTTTTGTCAATATCGCTTCAGGTTTTAAAAAAAATTGAGTCAAATGACGACAGGTAACTGATGACGTATTATGTATGGTGTATTGATATTCCTGAAGCACAGGCAGCGTGGCCGAGCGGTTCAGACGCTATGCACCAGTCCGAAAGGGCGTGGGTTCGAATCTCACCGCCGTCAACAATTTTTTTTTCTTGATTATCACTCCGGTTATCCGGTTTTGTCAATATAATAAAAAAATTAAATTTTTATACCAACAAATTCCACAGTGAGAGCGCCGTTTGAATTAACTCAAGTAAATTATTTCCTACTTTTTTTGTTTTTTTTTTTGTGTAGCATGTCTATTTTAGTTTTTGAATTAAGTTTGCATTGTTGGGTCAATAATTTCCTTTTTGTTTTGTGCAGTTGAAACATCGACCAAAATCGGGATACATGAAAAAGCAACCTGATGTGACGTCAGACATGAGAACAATATTGGTAGATTGGTTAGTTGAGGTAGCTGAAGAATACAGATTGAGCACAGAATCGTTATATTTGGCCGTCAACTTCATTGACAGATTCCTTAGCTATATGTCGGTGGTTAGGACAAAGCTGCAATTGGTCGGTACAGCTGCAATGTTTTTAGCCTCGTAAGTAGTATAGATAGATAGTACTAGTATAGATTTATTTAGCATAATTAGTAGTAGTAGTTTATTGTGAGAAAGGGACAATACACAGATATGTGGATACATTTCAATTATAGACAAAAGAATCACAATAAATTTGAAAAATGCCCAAAAAGAAAAATCTTGTGCTGGGCCTCAAATTAATTCACAGTGACAAACGCAAAGTTATACAGGGTGTCCCACGACGATTAAGACAAGCAATATATCGGAACTGGGCAGTAGTAGCGAATTATAATTTTGGGGGTTCAAATTTGAACAAATATAGTATCTTCTCTTATTGCTGTGTCACCCAATGAGGTATCTGTTTTTGATTACGTGACGGCCGATTTAAAATTTTTAATGGGGCACCCTGTATATTTGAGACTTTGTGTTCCTCCCGATAAAACAATTCCAACAAACTAGCACACTTGGGGTCTAAAGTGATTGAATCAAGAGCTACAGGTACTTAAAGGACTGTACCACTACCACTATGAAACACTACCAAAATAATTTAACTGTAGCTCTTGAATTATTTACTTTAGACCTGAAGTGTGCTTGTTTGTTGGAATTGTTTTATCGGAAGGAACACAAAAAGTCACAAATATACAGGGTGTCCCATTAAAAGATTTGAATCGGACGTCACGTGATCAAAAACAAATACCTCATTGGATGACACAATAATAAGAAAAGATACTATATTATGTGAAAAGGGTCTAGAGAACATAGCTATGCAGTGACAGGGTTGAGAAATAAGCCCCCTAAATCGATGATTTATATTATGAATATCAGTGCGGAAAGTAATTTTGTTGTACAGGTATGGTGGTGTTTTGTATAACATAATTTTATGGAACTTCATATGGCATGGCAGGCCAATATGCGCAAATTGCAAATTTAGTAATTTTTGTTTTTCAGAAAATACGAGGAAATATACCCGCCTGCAATACGCGAATTCGTTTACATCACTGACGACACGTACACCAAAAGGCAGGTGATTCGTATGGAACAATTGATACTGAAGGTGTTAGGCTTCGATTTATCTGTACCGACACCGTTATCTTTCATCACAGCCATCTGTTCCATGAACAAAATCAATGAAAAGACAACGTATCTTGCAATGGTAAGTCACTCGTTGTTATAGATGAAGTCAGAAATATAGGATAGGTGTTTGGGGTTTGCTTAGTAAAAAAAATTTGTAACGCCATCCGAATTCAAGATACAGGGAAGCTAGTACATCCTATGAATTTGTTTTTATACCTGACTCTCGTAGAGGGCGCTAGTTACACGGTTCATAGTTTTACCTAGTGTACCTTAAATAATCATTGCAGTACCTCAGCG
Organism: Callosobruchus maculatus; assembly: GCA_951848785.1. Taxonomy (NCBI): domain Eukaryota; kingdom Metazoa; phylum Arthropoda; class Insecta; order Coleoptera; family Chrysomelidae; genus Callosobruchus; species Callosobruchus maculatus. Next base: position 943,129 of record CATOUR010000073.1, on the reverse strand, counting down.
AGCTGTCATTACTGAACGGTGATGTTTATCTGGAGTTCCTCCCGTCCGCCATAGCTGCGTCCGCCATTGCCATCGCCAGGCACACCTTGGCCGAACAAGACTGTTGGACCTCGGACCTGGTCGAATCGACGGGATACGAATTGGTCCATCTTCGACCGTGCATAGAATTCCTCAGTGGTATGTTCACACCGTATTTTTCAGCCGCATTCTCGTTTTACACAAAATTTCAGATGATAGCTCACTTAATCTTACTCAGTTGAATATGTGTCCTTTTTATCCACTCAGTTCAAATACAGTAGTAGTAGTAGATTTATTTGGCATAATAGCTACAATATAACAGTTACCAAGAATACAAACTAACTTAATTCGCTGAGTACATCATAAGATTACGTCACTAGTCACTATAAATTTTGTATATCCAAGAAATACTTTTTGAACCTTGTCTTGAATCCTTTCAAATGATTGGTACTTGATTTTTGGAACACCGATTTATTTGTCATATTGCTGTTGCAAATTTGTAGGTGAAAATCTATATTTCCTCTAGTCGAATAGTTATAATAGTGATTGTTTAAAAATTATCAAAAATTTCCGGAAATAAATGATTTTTTAATCTGAATATGGATATAAAAGTCTTCATATTCAACCATTGAAGTTCTTTTAACATATATCTTTGTGATTTTATTTGCAGCACTTGGAATTTGGCTTCATTTGTGGTATATCAAATAGTTGAACAGTACAATAAATGAGGAAGAATTATAATGTTGTACCCAATTTTTTTAGAATAAACACTGAGGCTTTGGGAAATTCTATAAAAGTAATTTATCTTTTTGGATATTTTTGAAATAATACAATCCAAGTAGTCTTCAAATTTTAATCTACTCTCTACATATATGCCTAGATATTTCATAGATCTAACTACTTCAATTTTGTAATTAATAACCAAAAGAGTAAATCGGTGTTTCGTTTAAATGTTTGTCTATTATCATAAATTTTGTTTTATTAGTATTTAGTTTAAGTTTATTTACATTCAACCAATTGATAATTTTCTTCATATTATCATGCAGAAGTTCCAACGCACTGTCCAATTTTTTATTCGATATGTATATTAAAGTATCGTCAGCAAATATCTGAATTTGCAATGCTCCGAAATATCTGCCAAGTCATTTATATATAAAATAAATAATAGTGGACCTAATTTATTTCCCTGTGGTACTCCAACTGAAATATTCTTGACGCTTGAAAATGTATTTCCTATATTAGTTATCTGAGTTACATTTATTAAAGCATTTTCCATTCCCGCCACGACCGTGATACTGTGTCAAAATTGCATTAAAATCGATTCCATAGGGTCCGCGTTACACAATACAGAAACATCTAAAACAATACTCGTATGTTTACACCAGAGACAATTCTAAGTCCTTTTGTTTCTGTAAGACTTATCTTAGAGGCAAGGCAATGTTCGGATGGACCTAAAAAAGTTATTTATATCGTTAGGTCTTCCTTTATTGGTCAGTGGACAATATGAATGCAACAAATTCCTCAATTTTACAATCCCCCAATCACCCCACCCAAAAAAAGTAGATTTCACTGTGACGTTTCGAATCTCACCGCGGTCAACAACTTTTATTTCCTTTGTTTTAAGATTAAATGCTAAATTTGTTGATTACTAGTCCGGGAAAAATTATACCAACAAGTTCCACGGTGAGAACGCCGTTTGAATTTACTCAAATAAATTCTTTCCCACTTGTCTGTGCCAACCCCTTCACCTTCGTCTATTTTTACTCTATGCTATAGAACTAAGTTTGAATGGGACTATGAATGACTGACAAGACGGACATATGACATAACATATTCTGTGTTGTTGTAGACTTGATCTATAGGCATCATGGTGAAGGGATGCTACATAGCATTTTGTTATCGTTAAATTGTTAATTTGAGAAAGTTGTAAACCATATCGAAGGAAAATAAACAGACAACCAGCGAAAATTCTATTCTCTGTCCAGCGAAGAAAAAGAGTGATCACGCGCAAGATGAGTGAATTCTTGTCGCCAGTTCGTAGGCAAGCTTACACCACAGCAGACCGCCTCTTGAAACGAACATGATGTGGATGACATTGTGCCATAAGGAATTCAGCATTATTTTGCTTATAATCGTTATTTGATACCAAAACCTGGACGTTCCCTTCTACATTGATCATAAATGTCCTAAACCACTATTTACATTTTGGCAACATATGTGGGCAAGTTGCTATTCCATATTGTCAAACCAATAATCTAATGAAGAAATTCATCAATATCCATCCAGCGGAGAAACGGGAAAACAGGTGAGCAAAGAGTGAGTTCTCGTGGCTTGGTCGGAGGCAAGCCGTTACCGTGTAAACAGGTCTCGCAAATATCGAGAGCACGTGAATACCATGAATTTTTTGGGCTCTTTTTCTTCGGTGGACCGAGTATAGTATTTTCACTCTTGTTGGAACACTACTTTTACTTTATGTTCTAGGTATGTTCGCATCGGCCCAGAAAATGCCACAGCATGCCATCCAAGATAAGTACAAGAGTCAGCGGTACCTGCACGTCTCATCGATACGGCCTCTCAACGAACCTATCGTTTTCACTTAACAGCGCTGATATTTAAAAACTGTTTTAAGACTATTTTGTGACTGTTACGAGATGAACGCAATTGTAGAGGAGAAATTGATTGTCCGTTTCAAATGTCTGCCGAGTTGTGATCGTTGAACGGAAAGGACTGTAAACCGCCAGTTTTGTGAGTTACAATAATTATTAAGAATGAAAAGTAGACAGAACAGGCCCAGTCATGATTAATGTGAAAGACCATTGATCTTCACTCTACACCAGATTGGTGTGGGGATAACAAATAATTTAAAGCTTGTAGGGGTCTATTCTGTAACAGCTTGGTTAAACATAACGTATGGTTAAAATAACTAACGCCCATTATAACCGTCATAGGTATTCTGTAAACAAAGAGCTGTACCAATTTATTTCGTGATTACAAATCTCAAGAAGCGGTTATTCAATGAAAACGGGGCTAAATTGGTTTGCCACTATGAGGTAAATTGTTTGTTGATAGGATGCTGGCGAACCGCAACTTGTAAGATACCAGTGACGTCTTTCAGGTCCCTGAAAACATATTTTTGAAATTGTTTCATCTGAACAAAGACGCTGCACAGTTTCCAATTCAAACTTCACTTTCGCATGTGCCGGAAAGAGTGGGTGGTAACTGCACTGCCCAAGTATTTACAAGCACTCTGCGTGCTTAATTTTTTGGGACATGATTGCTAATTACTACGGACTGGCACTGGAACAACATCTCACTTTGCGGGTTGGCACAAATAAATGAAATCATTGCTGCTACTTTGCTACTTTTTTTTTTTTTTTGTTGAGCGATCCCTCTTTTTTTCCATTTAAAATTCAAGCAAAAAACAAAAACACAACCTCACACCCATTTGCCTTCAATGAAATATCAACAATCAACTGGGATGCCTTGCCAAAACTTCCAATATTGCCCGACATTTAGAAAACATCACTGCGGAATATGATTTCTACTAGAGATAAAATATGTCATATACGATATTTAGTACACGAGCTCCGGTTTTCCCACATACATAAATATCGTGTGAGGTTTTACTAAAATAACACTGTTTCATCAATTTCACGTGTCATGTCTGTGAACATGAGACATGACAACAAACATCGCGTCATAAGTGGTTGCCTATATACTAATTCTTAGCAACACCAGTTAAAATAACCGCCCGGTTAAATTCTATGTATGTTTACCGAATATCGGTGTTGGTTAAATTTTTAACCTGGCTGTTATGATTAAGCTTTTAACGACCCTGTTTAAAAATTTTACAGAATTGACCCCCCTAGTAGACAAATGACCATAGAAGTCTACATCGTAAACAACAAAAGCATCTAGCAAAGTACAAGTTGGCTCTGGCCCTTTAAATTCGATATTTTGCTCTGTCTTTCTCTACTTGTCGTTTCCTTGTGTCCTGGGTGTTCGCTGTGGTATTTTCCTCCTGTGTGTTTCGGTCTAAAAAACGGTTAAATTTTTCCGGAAATATAATGAACTTCGTTATTTAAAATGGACCACCCTGTATACCTCCACATTTTTCTAATCCCTGAAAAATACTGATTATTTTTTGTATAACATTTCCTATACCTAAACCTCATGATTTCGGAGTTACAGCTAAATTTATCGCCTGTAGGTCTAAAAAAATGGCTCCCATTTGGAACCTTTCATGTAATGAAAATAATACTTCATTTTAATGATCACCATAATCAATCTTCAATCCGAATGCCTTGTATTTGTCAACGAATTTCCATCAAAATGATCTATCACAAGTATGGAGGTCTCCTTTTACATTTTGAAGTAGGGGTTGCTGGGGGTGAGGGGGTTGATGGTACAATAATGCACGGCGATTTTTATTGTTCTTTATCATGTCTAGAGATAAGGTGGGTGGCAAAGTTTAGCTGGGACACACTGTATAATAGATACATTGACGACTACAATACAGGGCCGAGTAGAAAATCTATTTTTTACATATTTTTAACTTTTTGATGCTAGCACATTAGTATTTTTATCGGTGATATTCGAATATTTTTCCATTTCTTTTATGAAGCTCTAGGTTTAACGATCTACATATAGTTTTTTTTATATTTTTACCGAAATGTGTAATCGTACATAAAATAATTTTATGCCATTTGATGGAACGGAATCGAAACCTTTACCATCTTATTTTTGGTACTTTTAATTTGTATTGTAAAAACGTTTTTAATATACAATTTTCAGACTGTATTTGCCTTATTCCCAGAACAACCCATAGCTATGCATAGAGAATAGTTTATTATGCTGGATACTGTTACTTAGGGGGACTTCAGGGAACGTAGTAAGCAGTGGCAGCTCGTGTGTTTTGAATGAGGGTGGGCACACAAAAAATAGACACAGGGTGTCACTGAACTTCCTTGACACGTCATATTCTCGTAACAAAAAAAATCAAATGAAAACAAGAGTAGAATTTTTGAAAGTACTAAAGTCTACATTTTTTTGCACTTCAACCCTTAAAACTCGCCCTCAAATTTTGTTTTTCAAATAGCATCAAATAGTTTTTTCTACAGAAAATAAGTCCTTATATTATTTGAAATCGTGCAGTACCTTTGATTTTATACGCAAACTTATTTTTTTCGTAAAATCAAAAGCATCACATAAACAAATAAAAAGTTGCTTGACGCTAAAAACGAAAGAAAAATTGATTGGGTTTTTTAGGGTCCTGCTTTCGAAAACAAATATCTTTTTATGCTATTACGCCTCAAACAAATGCTCATTTCATTTATCTTCTGTTAAATGATTTTACGAAAAGAAATCAAATTTTGTATGAAGTCAAAGCACTACAAAATATTAAATAAGATAATAAAATGTAATTAATGTAGGAAAAGCTATGGGGTGTTATTAGGAAAAAGTAGGAGGTACATTTTAGGATTGAAGTAAAAAACATGTTTCATAAGCATAGTATGATAGGTCATTCGGTAGCCTTGAAAGACCCACTTAGTTTTCTTTTTTATATGTTTCTCATATGAAAATATTATCTTATGTTAATGATTTTACAAGAAAAATTGGTTTTTGTGTAAAGTCAAAGAATGGTCAAAGGCACTACAAAATATTAAAATAATAATAAAATATAATTAATCTAGGAAAAGCTATGGGGTGCTATTAGGAAATAAAGTAGGGGGTAAGTTTTAGGGGTTTAAGTAAAAAACTTGTTTCGAAAGTATGATATAAATAGAACGCTATTCAAGTATCCATAACAAAAATTAAAAATTCGATGACAAGTCTTTTCCAAATGGTCTTAAAATTTTGCGCTCTCTGAGATCCAACTTTAGACCTTGAATGCAATCATATTGCCTGTGTTTACCACATTTAGAACAGGTTTGTGGTACCAATGGGTAACTAGAAACATGGGCATGTGTTTACCATAAAGTGCACGGTCAATTATTTTGTGATTATTTTAAGATAAATTCCTTTTTTGTGACGTTTTTGTTTTCAAAAAACGCTGTTGTTGATAATATCTGGCTAAGTGTTTGATACATGATCACTTTCTTTTAGCCCATAATGACGTGACAGCATATTTTCCAATAACTAATACCAAAAATTCTGAAATCCGACAATAATACAACTGTCAGATTAAGATTTACGTGGCTTCGTAAGTTTAGCCTTCAATTGTTTAAACAATTTATCTGACAGTTGCTGTTATCTTGCAGATAAATATTTAACTCGACATTGAGAAACCGGTCCTGAAACAGTTGAAAGTCGGACCCTACTTTATATAACTTTTTTTGTTGGAAATGAGCTTTACAATCTCCTCTTGAAGTATTTTTCATTGTATTTCCCTGTATATACGGGTTGCATACTCTATTGTAAGTCGGAGTTTTACTTGTGGAACTATAATTAATTTGAAGATCAGGAGTAAACCTTCTTTTTTCTTAATTAAAAGTTCATTTTCAAAAGTTAAGAGGATTTTTAAAAAAGTTTTGCACAGAATCTTCGAATATTAATATTCGAAGCACAGAATAAATCAACTTCCGCTGTCGGGGGCTCCATCATTGAGAATACGCAAATGCAAAAGAACCGTGATTATCACATACAAATAAACAAGACGTTGCCACGGCTCAACAAACAATCAGTTGTCTTACTCACGGTCGGTTCCTTTGTGATGACGTGTTGCAAATATCTGACGTCAGTGTACAACAGGGCAGAATTAAGAAATAATACTCAACCTATGCAGTGTAAAAAGAAGGTAAACATTAAAGATAACATAAAGCATTGATTAACATATTGTATAGGAATACGTTAATCAATGCATAAAGTTTATGTTGTCCTTAATGTTTGCCTCCCATAAAGTAGTAGATTTGCGCTGTGATCTATATCATTTATCTCTTGTAGAGAACCATGAAAACTTCGTTTCTCTAATGCCTGAAGATGACTATACATTAGTCGAAACGTGGCATAAAGAGTAACAAGAAGTGTTTGTTTTTAATTGACCTAACGCTAAAAAATACCACGACAGATACCTTACTAGATCAGAATCGCATTACCCGTTAGATTTAAATATATGCATAGTCGTATAATGATGTAACGCAAAAATATTTAAAATAATAAAGGAATAAAGCTCCCTTCGATAATATCCGCCAGTGATAGTAACATAGTTACAACGGACATTTCAAATCACCTTCGTACTTTCAGTAGAAATAAGAATAATGCAATAGAAAGTATACACTTACTATTTCAACTGGAAACACAAATAATTTAGTACTTGTATATTTTTTGATATGGTGTATAAAATACGTATACATTTATAGGATATGTCAGACTTAGAACAGCCACTGATATGATTACTTCTTAAGTAACAAAAGCATTTATAATGTCATAAGTATGTATAAAAACATCCTTATTAAAAATATTTCACACAATGGCATTTTAGTTAACATTAATAACACAATTTTGGCACCTCGGTTTGACCGATTCACGCTACGCCTATATTTTCCCAATTATATATCATTGTCAAATTCACATTTTCGAACCTCCATTTTTGCGTTTTCGAATTCAAATCACATGATCTCACGTACAATCGCCTCTGTCCAGGATCACAGTCGAGACATCTGAGATTGCCTCCGTGGATGAACCATTGTTTCTCCTGCAACAATATAAAAAATTAATACCGACAAGTGCCCTCGAAAATAGCATATTTTTTATATACGTTGGGCGGCCAGAATCACCCTGTAGGCCTCTGAATTTTTGCAAATCTATATCACAGCTATGTAGCTCTCCTGAGTGGCTGTAAATTGTAAAAGTTTGTTGGTAGTACAAATTTCCGTTTGGTTTGTACGACTTAACATAGTTTCAGGTGCCTATCCCTTGGGCGGCCAGAATCACACTGTACGTCTCTGAATTTTTGCAAATGCAGCTATGTTTTAACGATCGGTGGGTGGACGATAGCTGCTTACATAGTGTAGTTGTAGTACTGTGTCAAAATTTCATTAAAATCAATTCGATAATTTTCGCGTTACGCAATATAGAACGATCTAAAACAACACTCGTACAGACGTGTTACTCTACCAAGATTTAAAAGCCATAAATCATTTCCCCCTGGGTCGTCTGGGTCCGCCTGCCTGCTACCTGCCTCAGTCGTGGAACGTGAGTCACCGGGCATGGTTCGCAAATCAGTAGTGGCGATAGATTCCTCGGTATTTTATAGGCGTAAAATAAAAAACTATTGATCTCATTTTGACTGTTGACTGCTTTGCCGATTGCGGGTCTTCAGTTTTTGTGGATTTTTTACCTTGCTCGGAAAAAATGTAAACATACTCGTATGTTTCTGACTTGTACAAATACCTATTAGTTTATAGCTTATAGCATAAAACTGGTAGACACGCCACTGATTTTGACCAAGGCGTGTACTACGGCAGCCATACTTCTCTTTTTATTGCCCAGCTATTTGCTTATTGGTAGGTAGACGGCCATCGTACCTGTCAGGTCGTTTTTTGGCTGAATCTCGGTACAATAAACGGATAATATGTATACATCACAAATTCTAAGTCCCTTGTTTCTATAATAAGCAATAAGCCGTATCCCAAGATTGTTTTACTAAATATAATAAGCAAGGCAATGTTCGGATGGACCTAAAAAGGGGTATTATGCCGCTAGGTCTTTCTTTCACAGATCAATGGACAGCCTATTATGAATAGAACACATTTTTGAGTTTTACAACCCACCACCCCAATTTCACCCCCACCCAAAAAAAAATAGAAAATGATCAAGAACCCCTAAAACGCCTAAAAACGAAGTTTGAGAATATTTGAAATTTTTCGTTTTTTGCTAATTACTCCACCCCCCGTACAACGATTTCCAAAATTATCAGAACATTACATACTACGACACCACAACATATCGCTACCCAAATTTCATCACAATGTATGCAGCGGTTACTGAGATTACGACGTTAGAAAAACGTCAACAGATAGACAGACCGACGGAAATGAGTGACGTCGATTTTGTTTTTTTACTGGTTGCACTCGGACTGCGCGGGATTTCTGTTTTGCATTTCACTGGCAGTTCCAGTGCAAAATTTTTTAGGTGCACTCATTTCACTGGTCATCTCTGCACTCGGAGTGGTCGAACTGAGTGCAATAATTTCGCACCGATTTCAAAGTGGGTGTTTGGGTGAACCAAGAAAATGACAGTAGGTTTGAGCGGGAAACTTCAAATCATAGAATTGTGTTTCAGGTGTTTAAACTTTCGATCTTCGAATACGGTCATACCTAGTTGATTTTCACTATTATCAGTCAGAATGAGTAGAGTGAACAAAAAAATCAAACATTTCATTTCCTTATTTGAATTGTCAGAATCCACCTCATCTTCTGAGGTTGAACAAATAATGTGTTTAGGAGAAATATTCGGGATAAAAAATTCCCAGAATTATCAATTACATGGAAACTATTGAACAGTTTTCAGACAAACAAGTAAGTAGTATATAATGCAATATATGCAAAGATTGTTGTCAAAACAAGTTGTTGTTTCGTGATGTGTATTCCACTGGAAGAACCCAGTGCAAAAGTGTTACCCTAGGTGAACTTTTTCAGTATTCTGCACTCGCATGGAGTGCACTAAAATGTGCCCAGTGAAAAACGATAAGATATTGTGCTCATCCATGGCCGACTCTACACTAGGCCGGAGCCTTAGATGTGGCAACGTGGCTTAGCTGTCAAATAGTTGGCCTATAGTTTCAGAATAATTATTACATTTTATATGTATTAGAGTTCATCTGGGTTAATAAATTAAGAAAAATACTTTTTAGAACTACTACTACTACTAATACCACTTACATCTGATGTCTGGTTCATCACAGTCAGACATTACAAAATAAAAATAAACGCAACCTGTTTCCTGCTGCCACTTCCACTTAAATGAACACTCAATTTACTTTGTAAATTGTAATTATTGTCTCTATCCTTATAAATATAACCAGCCCTTCCGAGGAATACCTTTCACCCACTTCTGTTTATGTCCCTTATTGGACGCACAATTGGCTAGTGCAACCTGGTACTACACACTTTGTAGGCATCTTTTTATCTTTATAGTTTCATTTGTGCAGGTAAATAAGTAGAAACACATTAAAAATCACCTTGCAATGTTCTTTTTACTCTGGAATAAGGTTATGTTGGGCCATGGTTTGGTATGTCCTCTATTGGGCTGCAACCTGGTACTACACACTTTGCAGGCATCTTTTTATCTTTATAGTTTCATTTGTGCAGGTAAATAAGTAGAAACACATTAAAAATCACCTTGTAATGTTCTTTTTACTTTGGAATAAGGTTATGTTGGGCCATGGTTTGGTATGTCCTCTATTGGGCTGCAACCTGGTACTACACACTTTGCAGGCATCTTTTTATCTTTATAGTTTCGTTTGTGCAGGTAAATAATTAGAAACACATTAAAAATCACCTTCCAATCTTATTTTTCACTCTGGAAGATTACACTAATGACTTCACAACAAACAAAAGCTCGGCCAACGATGCAGTGTTGCCATATTTCAATTCTCCGGCCTAGTGAGTAGAGTCGGCCATGGCTCATCGTTTCATATGCTGTGGAAATACTTATACACTCCAACACCGAGCTACTTACCACATCGTATTTCCAATACTGGTTGCCTTTCATACCGTGACACGGGAAGAGCACCACGTCAGCCTTATCGTTGGGATCGGACACGTCCAGGCAGAGGGATTTCCCCTTCACCCTGATGTCTTTATGCCAGGTCAGCGAGAAATTTTGCTCCCCCATCTTCTTGGTGTCTGATACGCATTCTGCGATCCCCACTATTTGATCCCTGCCTTTGTGCTGCGCGTCCACGCATAACTCGGGAGCACCCAAGTTCCTTATCTGTAAAATACAAGTGGTGCTTTCCATGGGCGTCGTTACTGTAAATTTTAGGGGTGGTGGCAAGGACATAGAGGTGACATGACGTTTTATTAAGATTCAGCCGGTCCAAACAAGGTCACATGAATACATGATACATTCAGAGATAAACACAATTTTTTTTTGATGGGCAATGAGAAAATAAACTGAAATTTATGAAGTTAACATTTCATTGATGATATACAGGGTGAGTTTTTAGTACCGGATCGGTAGATAACGCCACTATTGGAAAAGATAGCAAAAAAAGTTGAATATAAAAGTTGTAGCTAAGGATATGCTCATTGCTCAGAAAATATTTTTGTGTATTCAGGGTGATTCATAACCACTTGGCGATGCAAACATATATTTTTTAAATGAGATACCCTATATATTATCCCATATATAGATTTTACTAATAATTCTCGTTCTTAAGATATGTATAAGGTATTGCAACATTATGCAGGGTATTTCAAAAGTTATGACCATTTTTATAAGCAAATCGCTGCCAAATGAACGTAATATATATTGAAAAATGAGTATTAAAAAATTATTTTTTACATGGAAAGATAAAAAATATCCTCTAGTTTTAACGCAGGTTGTAAAAAAAGTCGACGAAGCATATTCATGTACAGGGTAAGGTAGAATGCAAAAACTAGATTTTCTCTTTTTTGTAAATATAACCTCCCATATTTTTTTATATTAAAAAATTGCTTTCAATATGCTCTGTCTTATTTATATGCTTACATTCAATCTGTTTCTGAGATATTTCGATTTTTCTGCAAATTTTAAATATACCTTCTATTTGATTTTAAAAACTCGGTTTTCACACAGCACTGTTATGAAAACTGCCAATATTTCAATTAAATCTGCTTGATAATAAATTATGGATCACGTTTTCTCAGAATACTTGACTTACCTATACTATCTCGATAACTCATGGTTTTGAGTTCATCAAATACTATTATCGCCTTATAATTGAGTTGTTCGTTAAACAAAAATAAAGCTCGATAGTACTTTCTCAAAATAAATGAATTTCAATAGACAAATAGAAAGTATATTTAAAATTTGCAGAAAAATCGAAATATCTCAGAAACTGAAAGATGTAGATATATGGAATGAGATACAATTATGAAACAGCTTATTGAAACCAAAAAATATGGGGGGTTATATTTAAAAAAAGAGAAAATCTGGTTTTTGCATTCTACCTCACCCTGTGTTTAGCCATTTTTTGTTTTGTCTTTATTTATGGATGTAGTTATAGATAATTTTAGTTTTATCCGACAACAAGGCGTTTATCTTCGCAAACACTTATATTTTTCTTTCAGTTGCTACCTGACGAAGTTAGTTGGCAAAGATCGGTCGGTCGGGTCGTACAAACTTTTTCGTAGGATAGCACAAAAAACTATAGTTCAGTGCAACAGAAGATCGCAAATAATTGTTATGGCTGCAAGTAACTATTTCTCGTTCCTTACATTGCCTACTCCAAATCCTGTCCTGTATTTTTCCGAGAAATGAAAATATACAGTCCACTTATTATCACCATTGCCTGACGCCATTTTGGTAAGAAAAAAGATTTGCTGTTATAAAATATTCTCAGGAATCGGCTAAATATGAATTTGCATCGGCGACTTTTTTTAAAGTCTGTTTTAAAACCAGAGGATTTTTTTTCTGTTTCAATGTAGAAAGAATTATGTTTGACTAGTTTTTTTTTTATGGTCAGCCTCACGCGCAAACGCTAAAAGCCTATGTCGCTGTAGAAGCGCTGCGAAAGGATAAGTGTCGATGCACGTTAGATTTGAAACGCTGCAGGTTGTAGCCGGCGGGAAACAAATTCCCCGGCAGCTCGTTCCACAGCGTCGAAGTTCTCTGAAAGAAGGAATGCTGGAGGAGACTGGTTCGTGGAGTAGGGACCTCGACCTGATAAGGATGAGCTCGCAGAGCCTCTCTAGTGTCTCTTGTTCGAACGGCCTGGGAGAGCTCACTCGAACATCTTTCGTGATACAATCTGTAAAACAGGGACAGGTCAGCCACCCTTCTTCGATGCTCCTGGCTTTCGGGGTCCTTTGTGAGGTTAGGCGCATCGATTAATCTAATTTTATTGCTCTCTTCTGGATAGTGTCCAGAAGCTTTAGAGAGTGCTGCGGAGCGCATCCCCACACATGGGAGCAATACTCCAGCGATGGTCGGATCTGTGCCTTGTAGAGCAGCAGTAGTTGCTCTGGTGTGTACAGCTTCCTACAGCGGAACAAAACTCCAAGCTTCTGGGATGCCGTTCTAGCAATACTGACGACGTAGTTGTGCCAGGACATGTTGTTGTTGATGTTGATCCCCAAAAGCTTGACGAAAGGTGACTCGTCTATGAGGGGACCCTCCATCTCCACTGTTGGTAAACCAACGTGAGACTTCTTTGTAAGTGTTGTTGCCTGAGTTTTCGGTACGTTAAACTGTACTTTATTTACTAATCCCCACTCGACAATTGTTTTGATATCTGCGTTGATCTGTGAGGCATGCTGCTGTCGCCGACGTACCGTCTCGTAGGATGATAGTGGCTTGCCTGGTTCCATGCACGATATTAATGTACTGTCGTCTGCGAAGCTGTAGATTGGATTGGATGTTATTTCCAGCAGATCGTTGATGTACGTATGTTCATTTGACAGCGATTTGGATATAAAAGTGCTCATAACTTTTGAAACCTTAATGTTACAACACCTTATATTTTAAGAACTGGAATCATTAGTAGAATCTAAAGATGAAATAATATATAGGGTGTCTCATTTAAAAAAATGTATGTTTGCAGCACCACGTAGTTATGCATCACCCTGTATAAGTCGAAATATTTTCTGATCAAGGAGCATATCGTTGGCTACAACTTTTATATAGAACTTTTTTCGCTGTCTTCTGCAGCAGTGGAGTTATCGACCGATCCGATACCAGAAACTCACCCTGTATATTTTGGTGATGTCGCGGTTTGGAAAGTGAAAACATACCTCTCCAACGCCAAAATCTCCAGGTTCGACTGGCGGATATTTGAGCGGCAGGTCGAAGGCGATTTTTTCCATAAACCACTTAAACGGTTTACACTTGAGCCTCTTCCTGAGCGCCTTCTGTTCCGAGAGATCGCCAGCGTCGATGAGCTTGTAGTGTGGTCGTCGTTTGTACAGATACTGAGCGTATTCGTCCATCCATACCTCAGCCACTCTTCGGTAATTCTGGAAAAACATAAATACGTGTACGTAACATGTACGAGTATAAATTGATATACCGGGTGTTTCCTCATAGCTCGCCACCCCTCCTACCTTTTTTTTGAAGAGATAAAAAAAGTTTTTATATGAAAGTTTTAATAGTTTTCTCTTGCCTTAGTATTCCATTTTGAATTTTTGCAAATGTGATCAAATACAAAATATTACATAATTTTTGCATTAGTTTGAAACGCCTTACTAGAATGTCAGTATTTAGAATTTGATACGAACAAAAAGAAAAAATTATAAAAAATCCTGTTTGTCGTATAAAGTTGTCTTTTTTAAATGGGTCACACTGTATATTATATCACAGCAAGAATTATATTATTCTCTTGTTTTCAGAAATATAAGGTTTGTTCACCTTATTTTGGAAGATTTTTAAAATATTTTACTTCAAAGTTTTTAAAATGTGGAAGTAAACCTCAATCCACTATGGCCATGGCGGCCGAAAAACAATTGAATGCAGTAATGTTTAGTGTCATTCTGACATTTTGCCGAGGTAAAAAGCATCGCTTTACAAGTGCAAATAACTTCTAGTTTTACTGTAAAGAAATGCCGATAATTTTATTTAAGATGTAGCGATTTAGGGACAGTTTCATTAAAATCTCAAATAGATTCACGATATGCCTAGCAGTTGCATCATCCATAGTATAATAGCTCACCGAGCACCTCATGTTACTGATGGTACCTATAGTTTCTTATAAATATCTCAAATTTTTAATACCTATTCGGCAATACAGCGAATGATCAGAAAATAATAGACACACATTAAGACAATAGAAACCATCTGTTGTTCACATCCACGAATCCAATCCGCCAAATCGTACATACACGAACATCTTGTTATGGGCTAGGTCTACCACTTGTTTTCAGTTTCATATGGTCTTAATCTTTGCACAACAGACATTAAAAAATATAATAATGGATGATAACACACCCCTAAGTCGCACGGTATTCGATGTCTCTCTCACTCTCCCTCTCTCTCTCCCTCTCTCTCTCCCTCTCTCTCTCCTCTCTCTCTCTCTCTCTCTCTCTCTCTCTCTCTCTCTCCCTCTTTCTCTATCCCTCTCTCTCTCCCCCTCTCTGCCTCTCACTCTCCCTCTCTATCTCCCTCTCTCTCTCCCTCTCTCTCTCTATCCCTCTCTATCTCCCTCTCTCTCTCCCTCTCTCTCTCTATCCCTCTCTCTCTCCCCCTCCCTCTCCCTCTCTCTCCCTCTTTCTCTATCCCTCTCTCTCTCCCCCTCTCTGCCTCTCTCTCTCTCTCTCTCTCTCTCTCTCTCTCTCGCTCTCTCTCTCTCTCTCTCTCTCTCGCTCTCTCTCTCTCTCTCTCTCGCTCTCTCTCGCTCTCTCCCTCGCTCTCTCCCTCTCTCTCTCCTCTCTCGCTCTCTCTCTCTCTCGCTCTCTCTCGCTCTCTCTCTCTCGCTCTCTCGCTCTCTCCCTCTCTTTCCCTCTTCTCCCTCTCTTTCCCTCTTCTCCCTCTCTCTCTCCTCTCTCGCTCTCTCCCTCTCTTTCCCTCTCTCTCTCCTCTGTGGCTCTCGCTCTCTCTCGCTCTCCCTCGCTCTCTCTAGTGAAAATGGTTGGGAAACGCTAACACGTATAGCCTGACAAGTGTAGCAAGACACTTGGGAAGTGTTTGCCGCTGTCTCACACGCACACGTTATTTCATATCCTCTCGTCTCCTCGTCTCTTTGCTATCCTTGTCTATTTCATATTTCTCACGGCTCTTGTTACACTTGTCAGACTGTACTACCTCTGTTCTAATTTCGTTGATGCAATAGGCGCTGACCCAATCAGTAGTGATTCGACGTAACTTTTGCTCGTTTTATGAATGAATTGTCTACGTAATATGAACCGGTAGTGCGAAGCTGCGGGCCTGTTTACGTGACTGATCCAAAACATCTTTAACATCTTTGTTGGTACGAGGGAATGAGATGATTATTCGTCGTGCACGAGGGGCGACCAAAGTAGTATACCTTCATTAAAAAAATCAAATTACAACATGACAAATTGGAACCGTTTGGTAGATTGATAGAATCTTGATTTCGTAATAGAATAGTTGGGAGGTCATTGACCGAATGACCTTAATGTGGCGCCACCACTGCTTTGTGGTACTAGTAGTACTACGCAAGTCCTTAGAGATATTTATGATACTTGTATATGAAATTTTCCAAAATTACTTGATTAATAGAAGTCAGACAACTAAAATAGGCAATACTTTTTCAAGCGTCAAGAATATTTCAGAATACTATATTTCAGTTGGGAGTACTACAGGGAAATGGATTAGGTCCACTGCTATTTATTTTATATATAAATGACTTACTAGATATTCTGAAGCATTGTAAAATTCAAATATTTGCTGACGATACTTTACTCATCGAATACAAAATTGTACGTTGCGTTGGAACTTCTAAATTATGATATGAAGAAAATTATCAATTGGTTGAATGCGAATAAACTTATACTAAATACTAATAAAACAAGATGTATGATAATAGACATACATTTAAACGAAACACAAATTACTCTTTTGATTAATAATGACAAAATTGGAGTAGTTACATCTATCAAATATCTGGGCATATATGTACATAGTAGATTAAAATTTGAAGATTACTTCGATTATATTATTCAAAAAATATCCAAAAGGATAAATTATTTTTATAGAATTTCCCAAAGCCTCAGTCTTTATTCTAAAAAATTGTGTACAACACTATAATTCTTCCTCATTTATTGTACTGTTCAACTATTTTATATACCGCAAATGCCATATATTCAAAATTATAAGTGTTGCAAAATAAAGCAATGAGAATAATTTTGAATTAAAATAAGTTCACAAAGATACGAGTAAGTTATATGTTGAAAGAACTTCAATGGTTGAATATAAAGAATTTTATCTTATATCTAGTTCTCGTTTTCATATTTAGATTAAAAAATAATTTATTGCCGAAAATTTTTGATAAGTTTATAGAATTAAACAGTAATATCACAAATAAATCGGTGTACCAAAAAGGGTTATACGAATTTAATAAATTGGACACTAATATTAAATCAAGTGCCAATTCGAAAAAATTCAAGACAAGATTGAAAAAGTATTTCTTGGGTATACAAAATGTATAGTGATGTAATATATTATGAATGTACCCAACGAATTAAGTTATTTTGAATTCTTGATAGCAGTTATATTGTAGCAATTATGCTAAATAAATCTATACTACTACTACTACCTATCGTACCATCTCAAATAGGGCGCTCCAGGTTATCACTGCAACACCCCCCCCCCCCCCCCTGCACCTGTTGGCAGAGGAGCGGAGACAACTATACACCGCAGAAGAGGAAATCTCGGAGAGACGGGTCCTCGCTAGGGAACGCACTATGGCAAAATGGCAGCAGATATGGGACGACACAACTGATGTCGCTCAGTGGACCAAGCGGCTGATCCCCTGTATCAAGAAATGGTGCGAGTGCAAACACAGGAGAACATGTTACTTGCTGTCGCAGGCACTGTCAGACCACGGCCCATTTAGGGCTTACAGGAAGAGAATAGGGAAAATAGAAGACTCCAGGTGTCTACATTGTAGTAAGGATACAGTAGAACACGTGCTTTTTACATGCAGCAGATGGCGAGAATATAGAGAGAGTGCTAGGCCTACTGTTGCGGGCTTAACAGCAGAAACAATTGTACCCGTGATGTTATTCGGAGTAGATGCTTGGAAGACCGTGCATGAAATGGTGCGTAAAATCTTGTCCGCAAAGGAGAGGGAGGAGCGCAGACAGTGAACAGGAATCCGAACTCTTAATCCCTGAGAAATCAGGGGAAGGGAGATGTAGGATAAGGACAACAAAGGAAGTCAAATGAGGAAAGACGGCCCCCATCTGAAGTTATGTCTTCACGACGGTTCCGGGGAAGGGGCTCTTCACATGACCCACTCGCTCCGGACTGCGGCCCGGCGACGGTCCATGGTAAAAAAAACTACTATTACTACTACTACTACTACTACTTACCCTCCCAACAAAATCCCCCTTCCCAGGATTGGGAAACGGCGAGAACTTCCTGTAAATATGTCCGACCCTAGAGCATGGGGCGTCCACCAGCTGCCCTCCACACTGCCAAATCTTGAAGCTCAACTCGTATTGCTCCCCGCCCCAGATGTCTAGGCCCTCGTCGTACCCTCCTAGCTCCCAGAAGAATTTCCGACTTATGGCAAACAAACCTCCGGCCATGACTGGGCTCCTGACGGCCAGAAACGTTTTTCAATTCAACTCAATTTTGTATGAGTGTTAGTGACGTAAAATAACCAAGTAACTGTTACAAAATAATCAATACTAATGAGTAACTAAAGTAACTAAGGGCAACGAGTCCTCCTTTTCGCACAGACTCGTTACTTTCGTTACTTTTGCTCTCGTTGCTCAGAATTCGAGACACAGTCCTGTCCCGAGAATAGCCATCACAGCGAAGCGACACAAGATGTCGGCACCTTTGATTTTCGGCGGGTCATTAGTAACCTTGAATCGGCTTGAACTGACTCACATCCACAATATTACACTGACTGAAAAAAATAACACATACTTCATAACACATACTTTCAGGAAACGTAACTTTTTCTTCCAGTGTATCGTGGAGTTTGACATTTGTCCACAATAACCCCGCGCATGCGTTATGAAAATCGGTCCTTGCCGTGTCGCTTCTCTGTGGTCGCTATTCTCGGGTCCTGAGTTCACGCTAACAGTCAGTTTATGATGAAGAAATATGCAGTAACGCAGTAGAGGTCAATATATGTATTGATTTTGCTGTAATCATTCCTGAACCATCAAAATACCCTCTTTTTTAACGTAGAATGGAATATTTCTGGATACTGTACAATTAAGACAATAGTAAATAATTATGATTGCCGTATCTGGTAGTCAATATGACAACGTAAGAAAAGATGTCGACCTATTAGAATTAGTTGTTTACTACCTCTATGTTCAGTTGTTACTCTGAGGTCGCGCTAACAGACACTACAATCACGCCATGCCGTCCGCAACCAGTAAATCCCATCGATAGTGGTGGTTTGGGTAAGTTTTAGTTTGATTTTTGTTCGATCAGTTTTGTTTGTTTTGTTGTCCTTGTTTTCGAAGAAATGTCTTCAAATGTACTGTTTTTTTTTAATCAAATATCCATCTTTGTATTATAAATACGTATTAAATATACTTGCCGATCTCAATGTTCTACAAAATAGTTAACTATACCCTGTTACCCGATACTTTAAACTGTCAGCCTGTCAACAGCAAACAGCTGTTCGGCTAGTGATAACTAAAAGTACTCCAGATTGAGTCTTGATGTATCAATTTTAAGCTTTGAGGGAATAAGGGAATACAGGGCTCTACTGAGTGGAAGTACTGTTAATGATGAGTAATTGTCACTTGGTGACGTTTTCGTCTATGCTCTGAGGTCTATGCTTATTTTACATTTTCTCTGAATGATTATGATTACGCTTTAAATGAGGTAAGAATGAAGATAAAGGCATTTTTAGCTTAACCATACACAACCACTGAGTTCCAAACATTTCTTTTTAAAGCAATTGACGAAAAATATTACGTTGAAGGGCAACACAACAGCTATACAAATAGTAAAAAATGTATGGAGCTATTTAAAAAGTTTAGTTTAGTTAGAACTGAAATGACTGAGGTACCAAATAATTAGTAGTTTAATTAGAAACATTTTTATAGAAATGAATAAACGTTTTGTTATGCAAATCGATAAAATAATCGTTTTATTTTAACCAACCATTTTTGCTGTGAATTTATGGATATTGAAGCAATTGCTTGTTTACAAAAATAGTCACTCTTTTTTGGCAATGAGATATTCAGTAAGAATATTACTAATACAGTCCTGATCGCAGAGTTGCCAATCAACACCAATAGTAAAAAATTAAATTTAAGATACACTTCTTCGTCAGCTGATACCTATCAAATAAACGTCAAGCCAGTTTAAAGTATCAGGTAACAGAGTATAAGTGAAACGTAGCGTGACAAACCGTTTAAAGTAAACTCTTGAACATACGTATCTAAAAAGTAACTAAAGTAACGAGTAACGAATTCTGAGTAAGTAGTCCTTAAGTGAAAAGTAACGAGTGTTACCAAGTTCTTCAAAGTAACTAAAGTTTACATCACTAATAAGTGATCACGCTATAAACAGGGAAGTTGGCAGGTGACTAATGTTTTGTGAGAACGAGAGGATAGGATTTTTGGATCATTTGTTTATTTAACCGTGTCTAAGCGACACTTGAATTATTTGGTTGTCTTCATATATACAGGGTGAGTTTTTAGTATCGGATCGGTCGATAAATCCACCTCTGCAGAAGATAGCGGAAAAAGTTGTATATAAAAGCTGTGGCCAAGGATATGCTCCTTGCTTAGAAAATATTTTGATTTATACAGGGTGATCCATAACTACGTGATGATGCAAGCATGAATTTTTTTAAATAAGACACCATATTATTTCATATTTAGCCTTTACTCATGATTCCCGTTCTTAAAATGTAAGGTACTGTAACATTCTACAGGGTATTTCAAAAGTTATGACCATATCACTGTCAAATGAACGTACTGTATATTGAAAATTAATGAATCAAACATTATTTATTTTACATGACAAGACTTAAAATATCCTCTACTTTTAACACACGCTGTAAAAAAGTCGACGACGCATATTCATATACAGGGTGAGGTAGAATGCAAATTCCAGATTTTCTTTCTTTTTTAAAACTCACTATACTTTATTATACCAAAAAAATGCTTTCAACATGCTCTTTCATATTTGTTTACATCTCATATACTTACATTCATCAGTTTCTGAGATATTTCGATTTTTCTGCAAATTTTAAATATACCTTCTATTTGTGTACAGAAATTTATATTATACTTTATATATAATTTATATATTTTGAGAAAGTGCTATCGAATTTTATTTGTATTTAACGAACAACTAAAATATACGGCCATAATAGCACTTCATGAAGTCAAAACCCTGAATTACCGAAACAATATAAGTCAAGTATGCTGAAAAAAAAATTTTATAGACATGGTACATAATTATCAAGCAGATCTATCACGTATGCTGTGAAATATTAACTGACCTAGTCCGATTAAAACAACTCTTCAGTCTTCAAATGCATCAGTTTTAAAGTGCCTGCGTTCTGGATATCGCTATTGATAGTTAATATATTCTAGAGGCAGGTTAAACAAATATATTGGCAAGTTAAAAAAAAATTATAACTTTTGAAATCCCCTGTATAAAGTTACAATACCTTATATTTTAAGGTCGGGAATTATAAATAGAATCTAAATATGAAATAATATGTAGGGTGTTTCATTTAAAAAAAGGTATGTTTGCATCACCACATACTTATCACCATCAATCAAAATATTTTCTGAGCGAGGAGCATATCCATGGCTACAATTTTTATATACAACTTTTTTTGTTATCTTCTGCAGTAGTGGATTTATCGACCGATCCGGTACTGAAAACTCACCCTGTATACTTTTTAAATTTAATTTTATTCTTTAGATTTTTTTTGTTTATTATATAAATTATTATTAGTTAATTCGTAATTAGATAAAGGAGAAAAAAACATTTATCGATACCTCCGAAAAAAAAAACATTGTAACTAACTTACAAATTGCTGTTTTTCACTTTTTCATCAGCCAAAGTTTCAAAAAAGATGGCAAACAGAATGCGTTTCACAGTAAAATAATTGTGCCTATACAATTGCAAAGATGTAGGAAAAATGATATTTAAGCTTTTATCCATACACGCCCTATAAGGGATATGAAAAGTCATACAATATAGTAGAAATAGAACAGAAAAGTAATATAAAATTAGTATGTAAAATTATTAAAGCTATGAGTAAAACCACAGACAACAAATCACATAATAAAGTGGTAAGGACCTATATTACCTATTATAAAATTCTACAAAATTATAGAAGCAATTATCTATGAGGAATATTTTTAAAGATTTTTTGAAGCGATGAACGCTATTTATGTTTTTGATAGCTGTTGGCAAATGGTTATGTATATTGGCACATACATAGTAAGGACTTTTTTTAAATGCAGATAGGTTAAAATTTTTTATGTGTAATGTTGAGCTGCTGTTACGAGTTTGATGATCGTGGATGTTGCTGACTGGTGTAAATTGTTCTGGATGCAGTTTTACAAATAAAGCGGACTCTAATATTAAAATTGAAGTAAATGTTAGTATTTCTTTGCTTTTAAATACCGTACGGCAACTCTCGAGAGGGTTTAGGTGAAATATTAATCTAATTAGTCTTTTTTGAAGAATGAAGATTCTTTGCCACTCGGATGATATGCCCCAGTATAATATGAGGTACTTAATGTGTGGAAACGCTAAAGCATAGTACACATTGAGCAAATAACTTTGGTGTACCACATTTCTCAAGTTCCTAATAGCAAAATAGGCTGTGCTAAGTTTGCTCGCAACATGATCAATGTGGTCATGCCAAAGTAATTTGCTGTCTATCTTAAGTCCCAAAAACTTGGCACTCTCTGCTTTCTTTATAGCTGTGTTGTTAATTGTTATTGAAATGTGCTCCGCTTTGCGATTAGAAATTAGTAAGAAGTGTGATTTGTTGATATTGACTAGCAGTTTATTACCACTTATCCACTGCTGAAATTTATGTAAGATGAGATTGGCCTTGGTTTCTAACACTTGAATAGAGTTAGATCTCAAGGATATGGTGGTGTCATCTGCATAAAGAGTTAACAGTACATCCTCTCCTTGCAAGTAATCACCTAAATCATTAATAAAGAGTAAGAAAAGCAAAGGCGATAGTATACTTCCTTGCGGAAGACCAATATTCACGTTTTGTGCTTCAGAAGTGCAGTTTGCTATCCTAACCAGAACCCTTCTATTGGATAGAAACGAATGTATCCAGTCATTTAGTGGATAACTTATGCCTAATTGCCTGACTTTTTCTACCAAAAGCTTTGACGAGACACAATCAAAAGCTCGACTAAGATCTAAAAATAATATTAGTGTATATTCACCTTTGTCAAGAGAATCATATGTGAAGTTGAGTAACTTGAAGGCTGCGGTACTGGTAGAGTGATTTTTGCGGAAACCATGTTGATCTGTTGTTAGGATGCGATGCTCATTTAAGAAGTGATTGATTCTATCATGAACTAATTTCTCAAAAATCTTGGAAAATGTGGATAGCAATGTTATCGGTCTGTGATTCTCGATTAACTCAATGTCTCCTCCTTTATGTATCGGAACAATTGTTCCGAGTTTTAAGAACTCTGGAAATTGTCCTTTCTTCACAGAAATATTGAAAATATGACAGAGTGGGTAAACTATATATTGAGAAATTTGCTTCAGGACTTTTAAAGGGATACCATCTGGGCCGCTGGATTTGTCGTTTTTTAGCTTAAACAGTTTACTAAGAACTTCGTTTGCTGTGATATCATAAAAAAATAGTGATTGGGGTACGTTATTGCCTATTGTTCCAGAACAGTCTACACGATCATAGGCTGACCTCAGAGTTTTCTGCTACATTAGCAAAAAACTTGCAGAAGTGGTTGCAAATTTCTGAAAGGCTATTAATTTCCTCACCATTTACCTGAATTCGCGTACTATTCTTAATTTTACTTCGAGTATTTCTACCAAGGTTTATATTTACGATATTCCAAATTTCGCGAGTTGCGTTAGGAGAATCCAATATCCGCCGTTGATAGAACTCTTGTTTTTTTATCTGAATTTTGTTAGCATAAACTTTTTTTGCTTCTCTATACGTGTTGACTAGATCATAGTTTTCGGTGTGTTTGCACAGCCAATGTAGGTTTTTCAAGTTGTTGCTCTCTTCCATGATGTCACTGTCGATCCAACTATTACTTGTTGCTGTGTAATGCATTTTTGTTCTGGTGAGAGGGCACGCTCGGTCCAGACATTGTAAAAAATTTTCCCAGAAAACCGACCATGCTGGTTCTACATCATTGTAATCATATAAGTTACTCATATCCGTGTTTGAGAGGAACAACTTGAGGTTCCTGATATTGGCTTCAGAGAAGAATCTTCTATAAACGTAGACTGGTCTTTCGATATTTGTAGTAACTAGGTCGACTATATTTGCATAAAATAACTGTGCTTTATGATCTGAAATATCTAAATCTAAATTTGTTGCAGACATGTCTGTAATGTTGGACATTACGTAATCCAAAGCAGATTTTGCATTGTTATATTCCCTTGTGGGTTCATCTGGCAGCATGGAGCGCAGCTCCATACTTTCACAGATGTCCTTCAAAATAGTTCTGTTATAGTTATCGGTTAACCAGTCTATATTTATATCTCCGCTGACAATTATATTTTTTGAATTTTGCATTACCTTAGTTAGTATAGCGTTAAACATTTTAAAAAATACATGAATATTTGCACTCGGAGATCTGTAGAACGTTAAAAGGGCGCACGATTCACTGCCGATATTCACATTAATAGCACAACATTCACAATCGCGTTCTTGTATGAACTGATCAATGTTCTTGATGAGCTTGAATGATGTTTCTTGACGGATGTAGATAGCTACACCCCCATGAACGTGATTCTTTCTGCAAAAGGCTGTTGCCAGAGTATAACCTGGGAACGCGGTGACTGCCACTTGCTCAGCTGTCATCCAATGTTCTGTAATCATGAAAACGTCTGGGGATTCCTCTGATAGCAGAACCTCTAACTGCTGTATTTTGTGGCTCAATCCTTGTATATTGATGTGAATACCTTTAAGGCTGTTGACTTTGCAGCCTGAAGGATTAGGTGGTGACACTGTTGGTGTACTGGATTTGAGTACTGTTTCTTTTGGAACGAAAAAAGTCGAATTCAGATACTGTTATACCTCGACTCCATGAGTCAGGGTTAAGCAGAATGCTCTTTAGCGTGTGAGGTGCACCTATTTTGAATGAACTAAATTTTGGATCTGAGTGCTTAGGTATAATTCTGTAACACGTAAAATCATCAGATTTGTATTTATCACGTAGATGATTTTTTAATTCTTCTGCTGTGAGATCTAGTCGAAAGTGGGATGCATGTATCCAGACCTTTTTTTCCAATACTACGGCACAAAATTTATTATTCTCAGGATCAGCTGTTCCGATAACTGGTGTTTTTCTTTTTGTTTTATAGTGTACCGGCAAAAAACCGTCGGGGTTATTGGCCTCTGCTGTTTGCACAACATTTAGCTTCGAGGAATTTCCTATAATCCGGGGTCCATTTTTTGCTGTCAGATCTGATGGACAGGTATTTTGAACTAATATTTGCGCCTCTCTAACTGCTGTCGCCACCTGTGAATTCGTGATTGTATGATTTCGCTTATCGGCTAATAAATGTGGCATTTTCTTGTTCGAAGAAAGTGAGGCAGATGAGGTACTAGCTGTAGTGTTGAGAGGGCTCTGAGGTTTGTTTTCCATGGATGGATTATTAATCGAATTTCGTTCAATTTGCTGAACTTTATTGATTAACTGGTCTATTTTTTGACTTTGCTCTTTTATGACAGTGCTATTGCATTTGACAGTAACCGTGAGATCCTTAACGGCTTGCAGAAGGGACTCACACTCACCATCCTCCAACTGGCGCCTGCAACTGCGGCATATCCAACAAAATCCTTCGCCTTTTGTTGCAAGTAGCCTCACGTCACTGTCTTTAACACTAACACATTGTGGGTGGAAGTTCTTTCGACATACTGCACATTTTAGACTTATTTCCGACTGTTTTACGATGATATTGCACTTATCACAACAAGACTCATCGGAGACGTTTACTCCCGATGGCGCCATCTTGCTTATTAAAACGTTGTAACGATAATTATATTCCACGGAAAATTTCCAACCTATGCGACATTGTAAAATCACTTACAATGATTTACCACGGAATTCAGTCAAGAGTTTGTCATATTCTCTTCAAACCCAGCGTCCATTTAAATAGATATTATGGTTTTCCATTTTAAGTTTCTTATATGTCTTTTGTAGAGTAAAACGGCGTTGTCCATTTAAATGGAACCATAATAATTAATACCTATCTATATACAGGGAAGTTGGCAGGTGACTAATGTTTTGTGAGAACGAGAGGATAGGATTTTTGGATCATTTGTTTATTTAACCGTGTCTAAGCGACACTTGAATTATTTGGTTGTCCTCATATATACAGGGTGAGTTTTTAGTATCGGATCGGTCGATAAATCCACCTCTGCAGAAGATAGCGGAAAAAGTTGTATATAAAAGCTGTGGCCAAGGATATGCTCCCTGCTTAGAAAATATTTTGATTTATACAGGGTGATCCATAACTACGTGATGATGCAAGCATGAATTTTTTTAAATAAGACACCATATTATTTCATATTTAGCCTTTACTCATGATTCCCGTTCTTAAAATGTAAGGTACTGTAACATTCTACAGGGTATTTCAAAAGTTATGACCATATCACTGTCAAATGAACGTACTGTATATTGAAAATTAATGAATCAAACATTATTTATTTTACATGACAGGGTGAGGTAGAATGCAAATTCCAGATTTTCTTTCTTTTTTAAAACTCACTATACTTTATTATACCAAAAAAATGCTTTCAACATGCTCTTTCATATTTGTTTACATCTCATATACTTACATTCATCAGTTTCTGAGATATTTCGATTTTTCTGCAAATTTTAAATATACCTTCTATTTGTGTACAGAAATTTATATTATATTTTATATATAATTTATATATTTTGAGAAAGTGCTATCGAATTTTATTTGTATTTAACGAACAACTAAAATATACGGCCATAATAGCACTTGATGAAGTCAAAACCCTGAATTACCGAAACAATATAAGTCAAGTATGCTGAAAAAAAATTTTTATAGACGTGGTACATAATTATCAAGCAGATCTATCAGGTAGGCTGTGAAATATTAACTGACCTAATCCGATTAAAACAACTCTTTAGTCTTCAAATGCATCAGTTTTAAAGTGCCTGCGTTCTGGATATCGCTATTGATAGTTAATATATTCTAGAGGCAGGTTAAACAAATATATTGGCAAGTTAAAAAAAAATTATAACTTTTGAAATCCCCTGTATAAAGTTACAATACCTTATATTTTAAGGTCGGGCATTATAAATAGAATCTAAATATGAAATAATATGTAGGATGTTTCATTTAAAAAAAGGTATGTTTGCATCACCACATACTTATCACCATCAATCAAAATATTTTCTGAGCGAGGAGCATATCCTTGGCTACAATTTTTATATACAACTTTTTTTGTTATCTTCTGCAGTAGTGGATTTATCGACCGATCCGGTACTGAAAACTCACCCTGTATACTTTTTAAATTTAATTTTATTCTTTAGATTTTTTTGTTTATTATATAAATTATTATTAGTTAATTCGTAATTAGATAAAGGAGAAAAAAACATTTATCGATACCTCCGAAAAAAAAACATTGTAACTAACTTACAAATTGCTGTTTTTCACTTTTTCATCAGCCAAAGTTTCAAAAAAGATGGCAAACAGAATGCGTTTCACAGTAAAATAATTGTGCCTATACAATTGCAAAGATATAGGAAAAATGATATTAAAACGTTGTAACGATAATTATATTCCACGGAAAATTTCCAACCTATGCGACATTGTAAAATCACTTACAATGATTTACCACGGAATTCAGTCAAGAGTTTGTCATATTCTCTTCAAACCCAGCGTCCATTTAAATAGATATTATGGTTTTCCATTTTAAGTTTCTTTTATGTCTTTTTAGAGTAAAACGGCGTTGTCCATTTAAATGGAACCATAATAATTAATACCTATCTATAAAGAGCATTTTAATAGCATAAGCAAAGCTAGCTATCCCTTGCCATGAAAGTGATATAAAAATGTGTTTCTTCTGCCTATGTTTATGATATACCTGAAAGGTTCGGTAGGGTGTTTGAGATCGTCAGGAAGAAGTGGCAGTCTTTTGTAGAAAAACTCCCAGTCAAAAGCACCTCTAGCACCTTCATCTTGAGATCTGTACTGAAAAGTCTCATATTGGATCACGTCTATAAATGGGCAGACGCAGGTCTTGTAGTCTTGAGCTATAGGTTCTGAAATGTCAAAAAACATACATTGAATTCTAATCCAGTGCATTTGGAAGTGGCAGCTACATAAGTCTGATAAATAACATCTAATGGGATAGGGACGCATCATTTTCAATAAGAATATCAGGTTATTTTATTCCTTAAATGCAAATAAGCCCAAATTATGACTTGCGATTGCGGTAGTAGTACTGGAAAAGGTATACCGTATATTTCCTTATACCTCGCCACCCCTCCTATATTTTTTATTTGAAGAAAAGTTTGTATACGAAAGTTTTATAGTTTTCTCTTTTAGAATTGTATACGAACAAAAAGAAAAAACAATGATAAATCCTGTTTTGCGTGTAAAGTTTTAGTTATAACATTGATTAATATACAGGGTGAGTTTTTAGCACCGGCTCGGTCGATTACTCCACTACTGTAGGAGGATGGCAAAAAGCGTTGTATATAAAAGTTGTAGCCACGGGTATGCTCCTTGGTCATAAAATATTTTGATTTATACAGGGTGATCCATAACCACGTGGTGATGCAAACATGCATTTTTTAAATAAGACACCCTATATATTAGTCCATTTTCAAATTCTACTAATGATTTCCGTTCTTCCAATATAGGGTATTGTTACATTATACAGAGTATTTCAAAAGTTATGATCATTTTTATAGCCAAATCGCTGTCAAATAAACGTACTGTATATCAAAAAGTGATCCATCAAAAAACATTTTTTACACGGATGGATAAAACATATCATGTAGTTTTAAAATCGGTTATAAAAAAACCCGCGACTCATATTTGTATACAGGGTGATTTAGAATGCAAAATCTAGATTTTCTCTCTTTTTTTAAATGTAACCCCCAATATTTTACCAAAGAATTGCTTTTAATATGCTCTTTCAACTTTGTATAGCACTTATTGTACCTACGTCCATCAGTTTCCGAGATATTTCGATTATTCGGTAAATTTAAAATATAGCTTCTGTGCACTGAATTTTATTTATTTTGAGAAAGTACTATCGAATTTGTTTTTTATTTAACGAACAACTAAATTATAAAAGCAATTCTTTCGTATAATAAAATATTGGGGGTTACATTTGAAAAAAAACAGAAAATCTGGAATTTGCATTCTACATCACCCTGTATACGAATATGCGTCGCGTCGCGGGCTTTTTTTAGAGCCGATTTTTAAACTACATGACATTTTTTATCCATCCGTGTAAAAAAAATTATTTTTGATTCATCACTTTTTGACATACAGTACGTTCATTTGACAGCGATTTGGAGATAAAAATGGTCATAACTTTTGAAATACCCTGTATAATGTAACAATACCCTATATTGTAAGAACGGAAATCGTTAGTGGAGTTTAAATATGGAATAATATATAGGGTGTCTCATTTAAAAAAATGCATGTTTGCATCACCACGTGCTTATGGATCACCCTGTATAAATCAAAATATTTTCTGAGCAAAGAGCGTATCGGTGGCTAGAACTTTTATATACAACTTTTTTCGCTATCTTCTATAGTAGTGGAGTTATCGACCGAGCCGGTACTAAAAACTCACCCTGTATTTACGTAAATATGTTAATCAATGGTTATAACTACTACCATTGCTACTACTAACTATGGGCTAGCTGTGCGGGTTAGGACCGGTTTCTCAATGTCCAGTTAAATATTTATCTGCAAGATAACAGCAACTGTTAGATAAATTGTTTAAACAATTGAAGGCTAAACTTACGAAGTCACATAAATCTTATCTGACAGTTGTATCCATAGCAACGCTATCTGGCAGATACCTATCTGACACTTTAACTGGACACTGAGAAACCAGCCCTATGGCGGCTCGTTGTCGAGTCGAAGACTAAGCAGCGTCGGGCGAGGTTAGTACATGAACGGCTGGCTGGCGTGTAAGTGGGGGAGGGACTTTTAGAGCGAGCTCAGAACTCCCGTCACACGTTAGGTAGAGTCAGTTAATGGACGGCAGGCGTCGAGTGGGGATAAATCCTCCCACGGCTGCTCGTCGCACCGGCCGCGTTCGGTCGCTCTTGGTTACACTCTGGACACAGCGTAGTAAACAACCAGCACAATAACTCAAGATGGCGGAAATTACACGCGCATCCCCACTTTTGGAGGGTTTTTTATAGGGATGCTAACGATACTTCGATACTTCTACACTAATATCGAGTATTTTTGTCATCGATACTTTTTGAGGCATTCCAAGCTCGTATTGATACCTTTGTATCGGTATAGAAAATAATTATATAATTATTGAGGGGTGTAATCAGTTGCACAAAATGTACGAACCAAACGCGCCTATTTGGCTAGAGAATATCGAGTTGGTACCGGTATCGATATTTTCATTTTCGCATCTCTACCCAAACTTCACAGCCGTAAAATCATCCATAAACCCTCCCAAGATCAATTTTTTTGGGAACCATTTTTATATAGGAAATCCTCAGAGATATTATGCTGGTTGTTTATTATGCTGTGCTCTGGACTCGACAGTTTTCACAGCACGGAGGATCGGCAGTCGGTGGGCCGATGAAACGATACGCCGTCTGCTGACCGCGCATATCGTCCCCCCCCCCCCTCCCGAGAATTATAGCACAATAAGCCCACAGGAGCTGCAGCGACTCTCGGGGGTTAAAAAAACTATAACTATTAGTTATAAAGTTTTTATAAAGTTTTTAAATGGAACACCCTGTATATTATATCACAGAAACAAATATAGTTTTATCTTGTTTTGAAAAATATAGGGTTCATTAACCTCATTTTGGAAGGTTTTTAAAATATTTAACCTAAAAGTTTCTAAAATGTGGAAGTAAACCTCAATCCACTATTGCCATGGCGACCGAAAAAACAATTGAATGCGGTAATGTTTGTGTGATTCTGACATTTTGTCGGGGTAAAAACCATCGCTTTGTTTACAAGTGCAAACGACTTCCAGTTTTATTATAAAAAATATTATTATAATGAAACTTGAACTTGAAGTTGTTTTCTGTTTATCTGAACGCGCTTCTTGACGGCACAGGTTCACCAGGTAATGTCCTGTACTCTCTTCTTGCTTGAGATATGTTGTTATTATTTTTATAAAATATGATTTCAAGCTTTTGATTTTAATTACCATAATTTAACGGCATTTCTTACACTAAACCTGGAAGTTATTTGCACACAACAAAACGATGCTTTTTACTTCTGCAAAATCTCAGAATGGCACAAAACATTTCCGCAATCAATTGTTTTGTGGTAGCCATGGCCATAGTGGATTGAGGTTTACTTCCACATTTTAGAAACTTTGAAGCTAAACATTCTAAAAACCTTTCAAAATCAGGTGAGTGAGCCCTATAGTTTTGGAAATAAGAGAAAAATACATTTTCTGTGATATAATATACAGAGTGTCATTTAAAAAAATTCAACATTATAGGAAAAACACAATTTTTTACTATTTTTTTGTTTTTTTTTCTTGTCAAATTCTGAATGTTAAGAAAAAACTATAAAACTTTCATATGAAAACTTGTTTCTGTCTCTTCAAATAAAAAAGATTAGAGGAGTGGCAAAGCATGACGAAACACCCGGTACAAGTTGGTAACTCTTATGATGTCAAGTAGATTAACACAGTAGTTTACATGCAATTTTAAGTTATGTAGAAAATAACTCAAGTCCAGTAAATCATTGAATGAAATGTGCTTGATTACTCCGGCTGGACTCGAACCAGTGTCTCCGGCATTCTAGGCCGTTGCGTTTACCAACTATACTACGGTTCCCCGTGATATAGACGATATACAGGGTGTTCCGGTGATCATGTTACAAACTTCTAGGGTAGATAAGACATACGAAAATAAGAAAAAAAGTTCATATGAACATGGGTCCAGAAACGCTTCCTCAGGCAGCTAGGGCCCTTTGAAGATGACCTTCAAAAATTACTCTTCGTTTCATAGCTTCGGTACTATTACAGCTATCGCTACCAATTTTAAAACATGAAATGTAGTTGGTAGGTTCATCAATTTGAGCCTTCCGGACTTTGTCACCTTTAACCAGGGGCGTACAAACCAGGGGAGTATTTGGGTAAATTTGACCCTACTCCTCTAAGGCGTCAATTTCTTGGCATTTTTATATCTGATTATGATTCTCCAATGCCTTTTACATAAAAAAGGTGCTCTTAGTAATAGTCGCTATCTGCCACAGTTTCCTCGGAGACCGCCACTAAGTCAGATACATTAATTGATTCCTATTGCACCTATGCAGTTTGATCACGTTGGCGTTATACAATAAAAAATATTATGTCTGTTTTCCTTTTTCAATATTATTAGGTATTTTAAAATACTTAATCGAAATATTAAATTAATTATATGGAAAAACGAGTAAAAAAATGTAAATCGTTCAAATTGTAAATGTCCATTGTAGGTACGAATTTTGCTGGTTATAAAATCAAAATTAGTGTCAACTTTATTACAGCAAGTTTGTAATTTTGTCATTCAGTATTTACTTACTAATTATAAATTATACAATATATTATATCCAAATTGTATAAATAGAGACTGTTATTTTTGGAGAAATCTGAATTACCATCATTAACGATCCCTTTCCTGTCCTTTTTTGACCAGCCTTTTGTCCTAGAATTTCATTGTTTGCCGATTACATAATTCCAAAAGAGGCATTCCGAAAATATATTCATACCTTGCACAATGGCGTTTTTGCTTGCTATTACCTGAACAGATTATTTCTGCATATCTTTTCATTGTTGTATTTTAAACGAAATGCCGACCACTGTTCCCGAGCGTGCATATAATTATCACTATGGGATTTTTACAGATATAATATTCTCGGTCAGGTCCTGTACCAATCGCTTCTCTAACGCAACTTGAACGCGACCGTCGAAGTGAGACCCGAAAGATTCAAGGTCATCAAAACGTCCTGAAAGATTCGGCTTGAGTTTCGCTGCTGGTTTACTCTTTATGCTATGGTAGTACGGGACTTAGCGGACGTAAGCGCTTATGGGCGCTTTGCGCTAACTAACCGATGAACGACAAGCTGCGCCAGAGAGCTTGGTTAGCGCTTTTAAAAATCGTTGTTTGATTAGCGAAGAGGTACAAAACTAGAAAAAAGTTATTTGTAATTCTGAGGGAAGCCGTTACCTTTGTATCACAGCACAGAAAACAACCAGCATAATATCTCTGAGGATTTCCTATATAAAAATGGTTCCCACAAAATTTGACCTTGGGAGGGTTTTTGAATGATTTTACGGCTGTCAAGTTTGGGTAGAGATGCGAAAATGAAAATATCGAAACCGGTACCAACTCGATATTTTCTAGCCAAATAGGCGCGTTTGGTTCGTACAGAGCATTTTGTGCAACTGATTACACTCCTCAATAATTATATAATTATTTTCGATACCGATACAAAAGTATAGATACCAGCTTGGAGCTTGGAATGCCTCAAAAAGTATCAATGACAAAAATACTCGATAATAGTGCAGAAGTATCGAAGTGCCGTTACCATCCCTACAAAAAACCCCTCCAAAAGTGGGGATGCGCTTGTAATTTCCGCCATCTTGAGTTATTGTACTGGTTGTTTTCTATGCTGTGTTTGTGTCAATTGTGTCAATTTAGAATCAGGGTTTGTGATTGATGTATAACCTAGGTTTTTGACAATACAAGTAAAATATAAAAATATGGAGATGGATATGACAGCTTTGTCACGCCGGAAAGAAAGTCGTTCAACGGTCACACCTAGCGCCTGCAGGCGCTTCCATGCTAGCGCTAAGTCCCGTTGAACACACCCTATGCATATAATACATACCTAAGAGTGGTGGAAGCCAGTTGACGTTTGCTTCTGTATGAGAATCGAGGAAAATGAGAACGTCTGATGTAGCCTGTCTAGCACCGGCAAGCCTAGCTCGTATCAAACCGCTCCTTTCCGGCAGATGTATCACCCTAGCTTTTGTCAGATTGGCGGCTAAGTAATTATCCAATGGCGCCCTGCTGAAAGCTGAAAAAATACCTTTTATATCATATTTCTACCGCGTTATTCACGTTATTAGACACGGAACATTGTGGCTAAAGTATTTGATGAACAAGAGAATAATAATTTCAGATGGATAGGGTCCCATTAGAGGGTCTATTCTGTAACAGGACGATTAAACGCTACGTATGATTAAAATAACTAACGCCCATCATAACCGTCATAGGTATTCTGTAAACAGTGAGCTGGTTAAAATTATATCCGCCGGTGGTTAATATCTACAGTTAAAATTACATTTACAACGGCATGGCTTTTGGGTAGTGTTATACACCTAACATAGAAGAAAAATTGATTGGAATGGCTACTGTGCCAATTTATTTCGTGATTATAAATCAAAAAGCGGTTATTCAACGAAGGCAAAGGTAAATAGGTTTGCAACTGATTCTACTATGAGGTAAATTGTTGATAGGATGCTGGCAAACCGCAACTTGAGAGATACCAATGACCAGCTCCCTGAAAACACATTTTTGAAATTGTCTCATCTCAACAAAGAAGCTGCACAGTTTCTAATTCAAACTTCACTTTCGCATATGCAGAAAAGTGTGTGCGGTAACTGCAATGCCCAAGTATTCACAAGTGCGCTTAATTTTTTGAGACATGGGTGCTACCGACTAGACACTGCAGCAACATCTTTACTTTGCGGATGGGCACAAATAAATTAAATCATTGCTATTTTTTTTTGTTGAGCGATCCAGCTTTTTTCCATTTTAAAATTTCAGCAAAATACAAAAGACAACCTCACATCCATTTGCCTTCAATGAAATGTCAACAATCAACTGGCATGCCTTGCCAAAACTTCCAATGTTGCCAGACATTTAGAAAACATCACTGCGAAATATGATTTCTACTATATATAAAATATTTCATATAGTGAGTACACCAGCTTCATTTTTCCCACTTGCATAGTTACCGTGTGTTTTAGTAAAATAGCACTGTTTCATCAGATTTCACAATGTCTCTAAACAGTGTGAACATCATGAGACATGACAGCATCGCATGCATAGGTGGTTGCCCGTATCCCCGATACTATTTTTTAACGGCACCGGTTAAAACGTCTCGCATAACTGCCCGGTTAAATTTTATGTTTACCGAATACCAACGACGGTTAAATTTTAACCTTGCTGTTATAATTAACTTTTTAACGACACTGTTTACAATAACCAGAAATTCGCAGAATAGACCCCTGATACAGAAACAACTTACGTTTGGTGCTTGCGTCATCAACCAAAATGATTTCTTTCAATAGATGATCTGGAGACCGATTTATTACACTAACAACTGTCCTCAACAGAGTTGTCCAATGTTCGTTATGGAATGGGACTATCACACTTACATATGGCAACCTTTTTAAATACTTCTTAGTTTTGCACCTAAAACAAAGAGAAAAATAACCAAGGATTAATTGAAGGGGTCAGTGCAAAAAGTGGGTCCACATTAGGGAGTTGAGTTATTGAAATAGTGCCGTCCTTATCAGTGGCGTATATAGAAATCGATTTCGGGGGGGCCCAATTGGAAAAAATTTTCATACGTTATAATATTGGCGTATTATAATCCTAACCTCAGCCTATTCCAGACGTCAAAACTGAATGCGTGGCTGGTTTCGGGGAGGCCCGGGCCCCCTGCCCCCCCCCCCTTATATACGCCACTGGTCCTTACACTAAAAATATTAGTCCTAGTTCTCAAAAAGCTTATCCTATTTATGGTTATTTTCATCAGTCACATCTATAAAATATTAAATACCATGTCTCAAAACAACCCATTGAATCATATGTCAAAATATTGCCTTGGCAGTGCCGCGTCACAATGCATCCATAAATAGTGACAGGCACTAACTTTACACATATACAAACCGTACTACGATACAGAATGATATTCAGCTGTATAATGGTATACAACGTAACAACGCAAGACATGTTATTGTTGATGTTGATCCCCAAAAGCTTGACGAAAGGAGACTTCTTTGTAAGTGTTGTTGCCTGAGTTTTCTTCTTACTAATCTCCAATCCTCAATAGGTTTGTAAATACCAGTTGCTACGACGGCCTCTTTTCTTCACACCAGGAGTCAAACAGGGCGAACTTTTCACTTCTTTACTTCACTACTCAATACAAAACTAATTAACCTTATCTCAACTTCTCTCAGCTTAAGTCAACGACTAAATAGCCGTTTTTTCTGGAGCAAAAGAATACCTACCCGCTATGCCTTATATCAGGTACTGCTCTGTCTAAAGCTATCTTATCACTGAGTGCGGCATTGAATCCGTTCACTTTATACAACTCATCGTAATTCTTTGTTTCCTTCTGATCGAGATAAGCAGGCGCACCTTGCTCACCAGGACCTAAAACAACAAATTTCGATCGTTAATGTAATATTTAAACAAATACAATAATTCGGCTATTGTACTAATTCTAAAACCGGTTTCAATTCGAAGGGCGATTTTGCCGATGATGACAAAAAAAACTTTAAAAAAAGCTTTTATTGAAATGCACTAAAAATAAGAAAATAAAACACAATTAATCTTAGCAGATTGGTCAATTTAACAGGTACTAGTTCACTTACACAACTAAATCGCGCGGCAAGCTTTTATGATCATAATAGATTGTGTATAATAAATATAATAAAATGTATAATAATGTATATGATAGTTAACATTTTAATGGAAAATTTTATTTTCTTATTTTTAGAGCAAGTTTTTTTTTTTAATTTATTTTTTACTTTTAAGTCATTAACCTGTATTCTCCTTACTACAGGAGAGCATTACAAATTAAGCCATATTAGAATAAGAGTGATGTCAATGTATTTTTTTAATTATTCTTGACAAGCCCTTTTATTTCTTACCCATTGTTAGATTTAAAATGACGTCATATTATTTTTGGAGTCACTCTCAACAAGCCCTTACATTGGATACCCATATTGAAGAGCCATAAAAACAATGGATGGTCCACCATATTAGATTTAGAATGACGTCACATTTGTTTTCGAGTTACTCTCAAAAAGCCTTTTAATTTGATAGGTACCCACATTGTAGAAGTGCATAAAAAATAACTATTCCGCCATCTTGGATGGTTCACATATTGAATTTAGAATGACGTCACATTTGTTTCCGAGTTACTCTCAAAAGGCCCTTATATTTGATACCCATATTGCAGCAGTCCATGGAAAATAACTATTCCGCCATCTTGGATGGTCCGCCATATTGGATTTAGAATGACGTCACATTTGGTTTCGAGTTACTCTCAAAAAGCTCTTTCATTTGATACCCGTATTGCAGAAGTGCATGAAAAATAACTATTCCGCCATCTTGGATGGTCCACCATATTGGATTTAGAATGACGTCACATTTGTTTTCGAGTTACTCTCAAAAGGCCTTTTCACTTGATACCCGTATTGCAGAAGTGCATGAAAAATAACTATTCAGCCATCTTGGATGGTCCACCATATTGGATTTAGAATGACGTCACATTTGTTTTCGAGTTACTCTCAAAAGGCCTTTTCATTTGATACCCATATTGCAGAAGTGCATGAAAAATAACTATTCCGCCATCTTGGATGGTCCACCATATTGGATTTACAATGACGTCACATTTGTTTTCGAGTTACTCTCAGAAGGCCCTTTCATTTAATATCCATATTGCAGAAGTACATGAAAAATAACTATTCCGCCATCTTGGATGGTCCGCCATCTTGGATGGTACGCCATCTTGGATGGTCCGCCATCTTGGATGTACCACCATATGGGATTTAAAACGACGCCACATAGCTTATCGTGCATTGCCATCTAAACTAAACGTGTATATAAAATTTCACCTCAATCGGTTGAAGATGTCTGCTTCAACATTGAGTAGCAAGATTCCACACGAACAAACAGATACATGCAACATGCATACATTGCAAGTTTAATAAAAACTTTTAAAAAAGAGTTGCAATAGTATAGGCGCCTCAAACACTTGGACACTGTTTTATTAAACGATGCGGTGTTCAAAGGCGATTTAGCTATGGCAACCTTAAAACTTTTGAAACTTCAAGTTTGAAAAATACGGTTTTTGAGGTTTACAGACCGACTTTAGGGCCGTATTCATAGTCGTCCCTTGGGTAATACTTAAGGTTTCCTTAAGTACCATCCAAGGGATACTTAAGGGACCCTCAAGTGTGGCTCTCCTTGTGTATCTGTTTCCTAGACAACATCTACGGGACAGCGGGATTAATTTGGCGACGTTGTCATATTTCAAATATAAATCAATTTATTATGTCTATGCCTACGAATTTTGATGTTTTCTGGTATCTCTTTTTGTTTTGTGTCAGTATTTCGTGTTTTCTGCCGGACATTTTTTCGAATGTGACAGAAACTGACAACATCGTACTCCAAAATTAACCTACAAAATCGCCTTGACTGCAAGGAACATTTCGTTACTTGTATATGACTCAAGCGAGCCTTACTTAAAGTGGGTGATACACGTACGAACTTTAAGTACGCGGTTTTTAAGTTCGCGAACTTACTCGGCTCGACGTCGGTGACACACGTGAAGCTGAAATCACTCATTTTAATAATTTTCCTAAATAAATAAAACTTTAAGGGACCTTCAAGTTAGGTTTCGAAACACAGAACCTTACTTAAGGGACCCTCAAGTATCGACTATGAATACGACCCTACTTGACTAAAACATCCGTATGCACCGTAAGTCAATTGCGCGATTATAAAGTTACGTAGATTAGATTACTTGTTTACTATGCACCGCAAACTGACAATTTTGACACTGTCACTGTCAAAACAATCTTTCAACACAACCTTGCCGTATCTCCAATCTGGATTAGTTATTGTCAGTGGATTAGTTAATCTCTTGACGGTGCATGGCTAGATGCCAAAGATTAGCAGAACGCGATTAGGGAACTAGGATTAGAATCGCCAAACGGTGCATACGGGTGTAAGAAATATACACGCTTTGTTAAGACCAGTTTTTAAACCAATATTATGTTTGAGGGCATCGCAAGCACACCCTCCGCTATTTTGCCAAAGGTGGTTCACTACAGGGTGACATAGAAAAAAGTACATTGCATAGTGCCACACAATAGGGAAGATCATATTTGAATTTAGCATGATTAAAAAACCCTTTAGACCACATTTCATTCATTTCTTGCGTCTCTGGCTAAAGAAATTGAAAAAACCCAAATGATATTAAAATGCACCGTATCTTTTAACCGAAGGCCTTGCGGACCCCAGTTCATAGGAACTGTTTTTCTTATTTTCCTCTATTGTGTGACACTATGCAATGTACTTTCTTCTATGGCACCCTGTATACATATCAGTAGTACCGCAGATCTACAAAGTGTATGGTAATTTTGTTTCATCGCTTCCGGAAAAAATGTGGACGTTGAACGAGGTAGACCTCGTCATCAAAAAACCAAAGATTTCCGAATTTCTTCATACTTGGTCACTATAAAAAGCTTATCATTAGAAACAAAAAATATAGTTTTTTGGTTCTGCTACGATGATAAAAATGAAGTCCCCCCCGAAAAAGGTAGAAAACGGTCAGGAACCCCTAAAACATCTAAAAACGAAGTTTGAGCTGTTTTCATATTTTTAGTTTTTTGATTATTGTTACGCTGCCACTGACACGATTCCTAACAAACATACGCGTTTTCCATCCCCACCACAGTAATAATAATATATCAAGATTCCATTAGAATCAATTCAATAGTTACATAATATAGAACTATCTAAAGCAATACCCGTATGTTTACACCAGAAAAAATTCTAAGTCTTTTGGTTTCTGTAATAGGCAAGGCAATGTTCGGATGGACCTAAAAAAGTTATTTATGTTGCTAGATCTTCCTTCACAGGTCAGTGGACAGTCTATTATGAAAGCAACAAATTTTTCAATTTTACAACCCCCCACCCCTTAACCACCCCAATTTCACCCTTACCAAAAAAAGTAGAAAATGATGAGACACCCCTAAAATGCCTAAAAACGAAGTTTGAGGAATGTTTAATTTTTTTTGTTTTTTGCTAATTAGTCCGCCGCCCATGCACCGATTTTCAAAATTGTAAGAACATTACCTACTATGACCCCACAGCATATCGCTGCCCAAATTTCATCACAATCCATGCAGCGGTTACTAAGATTACGAGGCTAGAAAAACGCGCACAGACCGACAGACTGACAGACAGACCGACGGAAATGAGTGACGTGGATTTTCGTCATATTTTTTGATCGTCGTTGATTTTCGTTATGTAAACATCATAAAATATCCAAAAAGCGTGTTATCTCAAAATCGAAAATTTTCGCGATCACAATACCTATCGGTGTGGGAAGTAAAAAAATGGAGTCAAGTTGATTGACTCAGTACTTCCCACACATTACGATACCAGTTTATTATTTTCCCATAGCATGAAGCCATAGTCTGAAATCCCCCCTTGCAACCAAATCATCGCCCATTTGCCCGCAAAAAAACACCCAACACAAAAACTCTGGTAAATAGTTTCTTGCGTCTCCCTCCTTAGGAACTAGGACGCCACAGTTTTGCGAAACCCTCAGGAGCCTAAAAACCGTCTAAAAACGAAGCATGAGCTGTTTCTATATTTTTAGTTTTTTGATTATTGTTGCGCCGCCACTGACACGATTTAGTAATTCCGGTGTCGAAATTTCATTGAAATCAATCCAATCATTTTCGCTTTACCCAATATACATAGAACGAAATTAAGCAACACTCGTATATGTAAACATCACAAAATTCTAAGTCCCATGGTTTCTGTAATAGGCAAGCAAATGTTCAGATGAACTTAGAAAAAAAAGAATATGCCGCTAGGTATTTTTTCCATAGGTCAATGGACACACTATTATGAATACAACAAATTTTTCAGCTTTACAACCCTCCACCCCCCAACCACCCCAAATGCACCCCTACCCAAAAAAAAGTAGAAAATGATCAGAAACCCCTAAAATGCCTAAAAACAAAGTTTGAGCTGTTTTTATATTTTTGGTTTTTTTAGTATTGCTGCGCCGCCACTGGCACGATTTTTCCAAAACATACGCGCTTTCCAGCCTCGCCGCGGTAGTAATACTGTGTCAAAATTTCATTAAAATCCATTCAGCCATTTTCGCGTTAAGCAATATACAACGATCTAAAACAATGCTCTTTATGTATACATCACAAATTCTTCGTCCCTTGGTTTCTATTATAAGCGAGGCAATGTTTGGATGGACCTAAAAAGGTGAATTATGCCGCTAGGTCTTTCAGTCACAGGTCATTGGACAGCCCATTATGAATACAACAAATTTTTCAGTTTTACAACCCCCCACCCTCCAACCACCCCAAATTCACCCCCACCCAAAAAAAAGTAGAAAATGATCAGGAACTCCTGAAACGCCTAAAAACGAAGTTTGAGGAATATCTAATTTTTTTTGTTTTTTGCTAATTACTCCGCCGCCAATGCACCGATTTTCAAAATTTTAGCAGCATTACCTACTAGGACCCCTCGGCATATCGCTACCCAAATTTCATCACAATCCATGCAGCGGTTACTGAGATTACGAGGGTAGAAAAACGCGACAGACAGACAGACCGGCAGACCGACAGACAGACAGACCGACAGACAAACAGACCGACAGACAGACAGACCGACAGACCGACAGACAGGCAGACCTACAGACAGACCGACGGAAATGAGTGACGTGGATTTTCGTTATGTAGACATCACAAAACGCCCAAAAAGTGGATTATCTCAAAATCGAAAATTTTCGCGATCACAATACCCCCCTCACCTATCGGTGTGGGAAGTAAAAAGGGGTGAAGGTGACTTAACGTGAAATTCTAGTGCCACCACAATACCGCGCATGCAGAAAAACTTTCATTATGTCGGAATAAAAATTCCTAAAGAGTAGCAAATTCTCGAACTCCAAAATGACAGTAACTGTGACAAAAATGATCCAAATAATTTCAAATTTTACGACGAGAGAGAGGCTCTGCATAAGCTCTCTTCAGTGACTTCAGTGAGTCAGTGAGAGCTAAAAAGCTA
Source organism: Callosobruchus maculatus (assembly GCA_951848785.1). Taxonomy (NCBI): domain Eukaryota; kingdom Metazoa; phylum Arthropoda; class Insecta; order Coleoptera; family Chrysomelidae; genus Callosobruchus; species Callosobruchus maculatus. Next base: position 900,794 of record CATOUR010000073.1, on the reverse strand, counting down.
TGATTGGGAACATGTTCTACATACTACGAAGCTACTAAGTATACCCTGTCTAATCAATACAATTCAACAACGAGTTGCCTGTTGTTTTACTAGTACTAGTGGATTAGATTGTTATTTAAAATTGCGTACACTAATACGAGAGAATTAGCATAAACAATGCACTCAAAAGGAGCAGTACACTGATTACAGTGTACATGAATTAATAATAAAACAAAAAAATAATCACTCGTTTCATACTCACAATCGCAGTGGCATTGAAATCTGGGCTGGCTTGTATACACTTGGATATAAACATACATATGTATTAAATCTACACAGAACGTACAACGTAGCTCCTGTTTTAGTATACGAGTACAAAAATACAGGGTGGGTCAATAATAAGTGGACGGAATATTGTGGGCTTACGAAAACATATTTCAGAAATCTGTCACTTGATCGTGGTAGGGAGCCTTGAGGGCTACAACGTAGAAATATTTTCAATTAATTTATACAGGGTGATTCATATTGAACTTACATTTTTTTGAATTGAACCCTCTATATATTATTGCATATTTGGATTCCTTGGTGAATTCTAGTGTGACTTTATGTATCATACATTGAACTTTAATCGAACCGTTTAGGCGCAAATCACCATTTTTGGTATAAGCAGGTACCAGAAAAAAATTGAATATCGCAGCGATTATAAAATTTAGAAGGCCGTGACCAACTAACTTGGTAGAAAAATGCAAACCAACTAGAGTAATGAAGCAATGAACATTCCTTACAACATATTAGCTCTAACCGGAGACAACAGCGGTAAGGTATCAAATGTCAATGATAATGGGATATAACAGAAGTGTTTTTTTTTCACAGCCTACCAGCTATTGAGGTCTACTAGATATTGACAACTTTCCAAAACGATTAAAACAAAAGGAAAAACTCGAGGAAAGCGATTTTTGCTCACAGTCTAACATCTTCAGAATGAAATTTCACATTTAATGGGATAAAAAATAGTCATTTCTTGATTGCTTGAATTTTTTATTACTCCATGTTGTAGTTGTGTTTATTTCAAGCATTTTTCTACAAACTAAATTATATTTTATAATTAAAACAGACTGCAATTCAGGTTTCATTTTCTGCGATTTTACTACTAAGTAGAAGTACCTACCGAGAAATTTGAAAGGTTCCCTCACGGAAACTACTACTTTTTTATGGCATAAAATGTGAAAATTCAAATTTAGCCGTCTGACTTGAGGTGACGCGTTTCATGGTTAGTCGTACTGCAAAGTCACTGCATTCTAAGTTTTATAATTGTTGCGATATTCAATTTTTTGATAGCTGCTTATACCAAGAATGGTGAATTGCGCCTAAACGCTTCATTTAAAGTTCCATGTATGATACATAAAGTTGTATACTAGATTTCACCAACAAATCTAGATATGCAATAATATATAGGGGGTTCCATTCAAAAGAATGTAAGTTTGACATGAATCACCCTATATGAACGTCAAAATTGGAGTGAAAATATTGGCACACCCCGTATATTATTGCATATTTGGATTCTGTGGTGAATTCTAGTGTGCCTTTATGTATCATACATGCAGGCACGTATTTAAGGGGGGTCCAGCGGGTCCGGACCCCCCTCCCCCCCGAAACGTTATAAAATGCCGTCTAAAAAATGGAATCCACAAATTTGCACACCCCCCCCCCCCCCCGAAAATTTAAGGATTTAAGGTGGCAACTCTAATCTGGACCCCCCCCCCCCAAAACCAAATTCTGGATACATGCCTGCATACATGGAACTTTAAACGAACCCTTTAAGGTGCAAATCACCATTTTTGGTATAAGCAGGTATCAGAAAAAAATTGAATATTGTAGCTACTATAAAACTTAAGAGGCCACGACGTTGCAGTACAACTAAGCATGAAATGCGCCACCTTAGGTCAGACGGGTAAATTTGAATTATTCTTAATACTTGGAGTAATCAGTAGATTGATTAAGGAATCACAGATAGCTTGATTTTTTCAAATGGGAATGCCTATTTTTGTTTATACCATCAAATGTAAAATTGCATTACCTTTCTAATGATATAGGATTCTCAATATCTAACACTTTGTATCTTGAAACTTATGATGCTTAAGACATATGTTCATATAAAGTTTTTTTACTCAAAATCATCCAGGAAATCACCCCCTGAAATATATGTACATCAATATGAAACACCCTGTAGATGTGCCACTCCATGATTAAATAAATAACCTAGGATGTAGGATGTACCCCAAACAGCATAACAACCCCCTTACTTCCCTTGATTCATGCAGGTTGATCCAATACCAAATCCTGCTATCTGCAGTGCAGAATCTGCAACATTTTTTTCTCACATTTTGAATGAAGCATCCTTAGTTATATATTGATTTTACAGTATAAAATAGCACTAAAATGGTTGTAACTTCTGAAAAATTGAACATATAGGATAGAGTACCACAGTGTTCTGTATTAGGCCCCATCTTAATTTTGGTATATGTATTAGTAACCTATTGACAATGGAAATAAGTGGTCAATTCACTGCATTTGCAGATGACGCTACAACACTCTGGCATGATAATGATGATACATGATTTAAAGAAAAAGATTGAATATGATATAAGTGTATTCAAAAGATGGTGTGATAGCAATTCTTTATCTTTCAATATCTCAAAAACCAAATTCATGACTTTCAAGTACTTACTTAACGTGATTTATTTAGACAATGAACACTTATATCAAACATACAGCATGAAGTTCTTAGGTCCAAGTATTGATCAAAAATTGAATTTTATAAATCATAATATTGATAATTTAATTAATGAGTTAGCTAAAGCACCACCAAAAGTTATTATTATGCATTATTCCAAAGTAAGTTGAGGTACGGCATCACATTCTGGGGTGTCTGTAGCTTAAATAAATTGCTGGTCTTACAGAAGCGAGCAGTTAGATGCATTGCCAAGAGTCAATCTAGATTTTCGTGCAAGCCACTATTTTTAGAATACAAAATTATGACCGTAATTGGACTATTTAGTTTGGAAACAACATCACTAATATTAAAAAAAACAAAATTTGAGACCATTAGTTGAATATAAGACAAAAGAGTGACTTTAAATTAATCACCCCCAAATCATCACTCATTAAAGATTCAATTATATACAATGGAGTGAAGATTTATAACAAAAATATATCTATATTTCTATATATCTATATTATCTTTTAAAATTCAAAAAGATTTAAAAGTTTTCTGTAAAAAAATTAGGAATGTTCTGTTACAAAGACCTTATTACACACTAGATGAGTACTATGACAAGTTTTAGTGAATATTCAACAAATTTTGTTTGTTAAATATAGCTTTATCAATAAGAATCTTGTAATCTCTTAGACAATAAGGTATACAGGGTGTAACTAAATAAGTGTAAAACATTTAAGGAGGTGATTCCTCAGCAAAAAAAAAGGTAGGATCTTTCATATAAAGATACTTCATTGGAGCATCCCTTGTTAAGATACAGTCCCTTAAAAGGGGTAAATAAAATTTGTTTAACAATTTTTTCACAAGCACTAAAAAAATTACAATATCAAAATTAACTTGACATTTTCTACTACCAAAAAGACACTTAGCCAGCAATTTATTTGGTTTACCCCATGGTTGTAAGTGGTGGAAAATCCATCCCCTAAAACTGAGCCTAAAACCTAAAATTTATTTTCAATGCAACTTTCTGTCTTATTATGTGTTTACCATTTAAAAATTCATTTCCGATAGCCTGTTTATCTAAACAAAAAAGTGTCTTTTGAATGTTTTGTCCAAAATAAACTAGGTCGCAGCAAAAAATTATGTTTTTTTATGACGATATGTATCTTGTATGTAATAATAAATGGATAAATTTTAGGGGTTGCGTTTTCCACCCCTTACAACCAAACAAATTACAGGCTAAGTGTCATTTTGGTCGTAGAAAATGTCAGGTTAATTTCAATATTGTAACTTTTTCTGTGTTTGTTTAAAAAATTGTTAAACAAATTTTATGTACCCCCTTTTAAGCGGCTGTATCTTAACAAAATAAGGGATGCTCCAATGAAGTTTCTTTATAGGAAAAATCCTATCTTTCTTTGATGAGGAATCAGCCCCTTAAATCTTTTACACTTATTTAGTTACACCCTATATTTATCTATCTATGAATAAATAAGTTAGTGCACATACCCTTTCTCAAGGCGTCCCTCTTGATCCTCTCATAATCATGCCAGTCGATCTTTTCATTATCGATGTGGTCAACCTGTAGATGAACCAGTTAAAACCATACAATTGAATTTTTAAGTTCATATCGGTTCCTACACATAGCTTATCAAGAACTGAATGCAGCCCAGAAAGGTTCAAATCCATATCCCTATATATATAGGAAAAATGTACTTTTAAGCAAGGCCTACTATACAGTGACTAAATGTTTAGATTTTTTTATAACGTTATTATTTATGAACTGTGTATATTGTACGATTATTTTTTACTTTGTATATGGTATTTCTCAACATGACTTGACTTGTTCAATATCATCATTTTTGATAATCTTATGAATAAATAAAGATTATTATTATTATCGCTTACATGGCGAGATTCCTCTGGTTCCGCACCGTGTATGATTCCCACCAAGTGAGCTTGTTCAATATAATTTGCACTTTTAAATATCCTAAATATCAAAACAGTAATCAATACAGTCACTGCAGATAGAAGAAAAAACTTCAACAGACTTTTTGTATTTCTTTTCATTCTTAATTACACAGACTAACACATTTTTCACATTGCGACACGTTATCACTTCACATCATTCTGTTAAGATCTCTGCTGATAAAAAGTAAACAATATTTTAATATCATAAATTACAAACTTAATAAAAATAACGAAAACAAAACCCCACTGACAAAAGGAACCATAACCTCACAGGTGTCAACGTTGACAACTTAGGATAAGAAACGTCGTACGTCTCTTGGTCGACGTCACGACGTCGATCCAAAGAGGAAAATAGCGGACGAGCACACGGACACGGAGCGACCGAGACCGAGCACACTGACCAGTGACCACTTGTAGTGACCACTGACGAAGTTCGACCGTTCGAGGTGACGGTGACGAACACGACCAACGACCAACGAGTCCTTGTCCTAGGACGTCGTTGAACGGTTGAACACGATGAATGTAGATAATGATATTATCGATCGGTCGGTGGTGGATGGCCGAGGATTACGTGTGGATTTTGGCATTTTTACTTCCCACACTCACACCTATATAGGTGAGGGAAGTATTGTGATCGCGAAAATGTTCGATTAGGAGATGATAGGATGATACGCTTGTTGGGCGTTTTATGATGTCTATACATAACGAAAATCCACGTCACTAATTTCCGTCGGCCTGTCTATCTGTCTGTCCGTCTGTCCTAGGGTCCCTGACTGAAAACTGAAAAATGTATTGTACTCATAATAGGTTGACTACTAACCTATGAATAGGAAGAGCTAGCGTCATAATACACTTTTTTAGGTTCATCCGAACATTACCTTGCCTATTACAGAAACCAACGTACTTAGAATTTTCTCATGTATCTGTTGTAGGCCGATGCCAAATTTGGCCCGAGGCCGAAATAATTAGACAATGGGCCTATACCACATTTTTGGTTTATTGGCTTAAACGAGCCCTGACACCACGTAGAATCCATAAATAATTTTACAAAATTTTTCTATCGTATTTATAACCGAAAAATATTGTTCGAAATATTGAATTTTTTGAATCCATACACTTCCCGCCCAGGTCGTGACGTCACCTGTAGGGAACCAATAAGAGCTCACTGGTACAAAACAGTAGCATCGGCTCGTAGTCATCGGGCCACGAAAGCACGCTTCTCATTGGTTCCCTACAGGTGACGTCATCATCGGCTATTTCAAATTACAGTACAATTTTCTTTTTAGTGTTATTCTCATTTGGATCAAGTTTTCTGCTGACTTTTTACAGTAAACGGTACTATGTATCATCAAAAGTAATAGCGCAGTAAATAAATTGATCAATCTGAGATACGGTATAGGCCCATTCCCGTCTCCCGATCTGTCCAAACTAGAAATAGCGCCTACTAGCGGTAATAACGTTAGGTGTTATCGTCACTAACGCGATGCGGTATCTTTCCACTAAATGCCACTTATCGGAAAACATTTTAACGTTACGTTAAAACAAATTTCTTTCTTTAACTTATTTATTGGTTAGCTTATTTTTATTTTGTTTGGTGCACCCAGAATTGTTAATTAATTTACTTATCTATTTTCACATCATGTATAAACAGATTTACGGTTAATATCTTTAAGATTAAGTGGTTAAACTGTGTACATAAGGAGGACGTAACTTGTATTATGCTTTATTTCAGTTTGTAATCAAATGGATTTAATTTTTCCACATCCTCCAAGTGGTTCACATTGCTAATCTGTCATCGGCTGTAAACCTTAGTCTTTTCCCCCTCTACCATTGATGTTAATATTTTGAGATATTTCAAGAAAGACTAATAATAAATACTCCTACATTTATAATCAATTTACCAGGTCTCATCTCAAAAGCACAGAACATTCATCCCCTTTTCAAAAAAAGTTTGTGCGTACTGCGCATGTCTATTCACGTTATTTGGCGAATAGCGTTTTACCTCTTCGTTCGCAAATTAGGAAATGCGGTAACGGTAACGTTATTTACGGGCATGACGCTAAAAATCAACTCGCGCATATCGCAACTGTACAATTAATCTAGGTGCAAATAGCGCATTACAGTATTTGCAATATTTGCATCACCGATATCCCTCTATTACTAGCTGTGAAAGCTTTTGTTACTCTGTTTCGCTTTTCGATTTTGAGCGAAGTCTCAATCACAAGGAAGTATGACTAACCAGAAACGTTGAACGTTTTCTTTCATTTTTAACACTTTCAGTGCCCTTCATTCTTCACTAACACAGTATTTTGCGGCACAACTTCCGCGTGTTCACTCATTTTTACTAGTAATGCGATTATTGCGTTTATAACCTTGAAAACCCCATATAACAGCAATTTGTAACGAATTTAGATGGTTTTTCCCTATAATAATTGCCTACCTAACTTGGACGTCGCGCCATCTTTTAACCGAGTATTTAACATTTAACGTTAAAATTTAAAATAGACAAAATGGCACTTAGACTGTTTTGTACGTTATTAGCGTTGGCCACGTTGGCACATAGATTACAAAATTATTGAAATCTCGAATTGGAGCAATCTGGCACTTAGACGCTTTTGAATTTCCACGCTTCAAATATAAACGGGGCACTAGCTGTACCTATTGTACATTTTCCATCGCGTTCACATAGCGGTCAATAAAACAATTCGGCGAACTGATGGGGCAGCTTGGAAAGCATGCTCAAGTAGTTCTGTGCGGGACAGTCAAAAACTGCCCGAACGAATGCTCATTCAGCTCGAAGTGCTCATTCGGTTCGTTTGCTCAAATGTGTACGCAGCATTAGGGGTTCCTGATTGTTTTATACTTTTTTTGGGTGGGGGGTGAAATTGGGGTAGTTGGGGGGTAGGGGGTCGTAAAATTTTTTTGTATTCATAATAGGTTGTCCATTGACCTGTGAAATGAAGACCTAGTGGCATAACACACTTTTTCTGGTCGGGTTTCAAGGGGATCTCCATTCCCATAGCGTCATGCTATGGGAAAATAATAAAATGGTATCACCATTATGTATGGGAAGTACTGAGTCAATCAACTTGACTCCATTTTTTTGGCTCTTAGCTTGGCGTCCAGACACGACACACCAACTTCACTCGCGACTTCAACTACCTAATCATAATCAATTAATGATAAAATGGCGCTATCGATCATCGATCTTTCTGATAAAACTATCGATTATATCTATACAAGATGTTAACTATAATGTCAGAAAAAATACCGGCAAACGGCTTGCATCTTGTTTTCTATGACTTATTAAAAGCTTAATTTTGTGGCGTCAAGGTTAAGATGTAGTGAAGATCTTAAATGTGCATCCAAAAGATATCTTGAGGAGGTCTTGAAGATGTCTGAATTTCTATAGGTTCTTAGACGTCTAATGGATGTGAATGAATACTCTAAGATATCTTTTAGACGTAACTTATATTAAAAGCTTAATTTTGTGGCGTCAAGGTTAAGATGTAGTGAAGATCTTAAATGTGCATCCAAAGATATCTTGAAGATGTCTGAATTTCTATAGGTTCTTAGACATCTAATGGACGTGAATGGATATCTCTAAGACATCTTTTAGATGTAACTTATATTAAAAGCTTAATTTTGTGGCGTCAAGATTAAGATGTAACGAAGATCTTAAATGTGCATCCAAGAGATATCTTGAGGAGGTCTAGAATATGTCTGAATTTCTATAGGTTCTTAGACATCTAATGGACGTGAATGGATATCTCTAAGATATCTTTTAGACGTAGCTTATATTAAAAGCTTAATTTTGTGGCGTCAAGGCTAAGATGTAGTGAAGATCTTAAATGTTCATATCCAAGAGATATCTTGAGGAGGTCTTGAAGATGTGTGAATTTCTATAGGTTCTTAGACATCTAATGGACGTGAATGGATATCTCTAAGACATCTTTTAGATGTAACTTATATTAAAAACTTAATTTTGTGGCGTCAAGATTAAGATGTAGTGAAGATCTTAAATGTGCATCCAAGAGATATCTTGAGGAGAACTTGAAGATGCTTGAATTTCTCTAGGTTCTTAGGCATCTAGTGGACGTGAATGGATATCTCTCAGACATTTTAGACGTAACTTATATTAAAAGCTTGATTTTGTGGCGTCAAGGTTAAGATGTAGTGAAGATATCTTAAATGTGCATCCAAGAGATATCTTGAGGAGGTCTTGAAGATGTCTGAATTTCTATAGGTTCTTAGACGTCTAATAAAGGTGAGTGGATATCTCTAAGACATCTTTTAGACGTAACTTTATATCTCTAAGGCCCAGTTTCACAATCGTTAGTTAATTAGTGGTCAAAAGAAAACTAGTGGTTAATGAGAATATTCCATTTCATATTCGACAGTTTACGTCAAAAGCTCTGGTCAACCAGTAATTATGTTAACCCAAGGACAAGGTATGGGTTATCTTTACGTTTGTTGTAGTCAACCAATGACAGCTTTGGGCAGTGATGTTAACACTCCAAACGTACTTTTCCCTATGCCAACTTGAAAATTTCCCTACATTTCCCTACGTAACTATTTCTGTGTTTTTATAAATGTTTTGTCGTTTTGTGTATGACTTATCAACAACCACAGACACACAGAGCGATGACAAGTGAAGAGTTGTACACTATTTGCTAATAAAATCCGCTAGAAAAATGGCCGTCCTGTGTCTAAGCACATTCTAGGCCATGGTCTTTCTTTCCATTTGTAAATATAGGAGAATACCACCGCCGACCGCCTAGACGGCCATTTTTTTGGCGGACTTATTCTCAAATACATTTTTAAGACTGTTGTACAAAAAATGGTTTTGAGGCCTATTGCAATTTTTCCCACAACTAGGTTTCTGAATACCATATTATTTTTGGTCTGCTAATAATAACAAAGGTAATATATTAAAATACATGTATTACAAAAAACAAGGTAATATTCTCACTCACATTCTCTCAAGCACAGAATCTCATGAGCCGCGAGCACACAGAACTAAAAACTACTTTGACATTTGCCCCTTCACTAATTTCAAGTTCTGTGCATTGAATCCAAAAGGACGGGTTCGCGTTAGTTGAGACGGTGTTGTGCGTTGTACTCTGAAGATAAAAATTTCCCTACAAAATAGAATTTCTCAAATTTCTGTCCCTTTTTCCCTATCATCTGTTTTTAAGACGATTTTTCCCTACGAATAGGGAATTTCCCTACGAGTTAACATCACTGGCTTTGGGGGTTATAAAAGCTTGGATTTTGACACTGACGTCTAAGACGTCGATTGATTTTGATTATATAATACTCTGTAATGACATAAATGAAAAGTATGAAAAGAAAGGTTAGGTTTCTTTGTCAAAGGGTTAGGTTGTATTCACGGAACACCATTATGGCAGTGCTCTGAGACCAATACTTGGTGCCAACATAAAGATAAATAAGCTTTACCATTGGTTTCTTTTGTGAAACAGAGCTCCCCGATAACTACTGGTCAACTTCCATCTGTCGGTTGAGTGACTACCAGAGGTTACCAATGATTGTGAAAGTGGGCCTAAGGCATCTCTCAGACGTAACTGAATATCTGTAAGACGTCTCAAAAAGACGTACTGAAAAGTCTAAAAAAGACATCCTGAAGATGTCTCGACGACATTTTAAAGATGTCTTAAATATGTATTTTTTAACACATAAGTGGATGCCTTTGAGACAGAATAACTGGATCAGACATCTATTAGACGTCTGAAAGATGTCATTGTGCTATCGGTGCTATCTGGGTTATTTATCTAACGCGTAGATAACGAAAGAGAGGGGATATCGCACGCCCGTTTGATGCTATATGAATTAGCGGTCATTAGCGGTTACCGAAAATGAACCAAAATATTTTTTTATGATATTTAGCGTTTTTATCAGGTATCACAGGTAAATTTTGGTAGTTTTTTGGTGCCATTTGGTAACTGAAATGTCAGTCGCGCGTTCCGTCCTCTCTCTCTTTCCTTGTTTAAGATACGCCTATATTATAGAATATTTCCAATATTTCCATATTAGTGGACGGATTAGAAAATGAGGCCCATGAGACATTTTAAATATCAGTCTGATCGGACTATTAGCATATCTTTAAAATAATTATGCGACAAATGAGAAATTACTCATTATGCTCGTTCATAGCACTTGACAATGCACATAACTGGTTCACCTCCGCAAAGGAATAAAGGTGGAGATAAAAACTGTAACGCCGCCATTTGCCTTGAAAAGAAAATGTGTGCATATTTGCGCGAACCTGTTTAGCTACCAGTTGAAATATCTAATCACAGGAAACGTTATTATTTATTGATTGATTCATCGTTATAGCATTCTAGTCATTCACGTCAACAAATTAAAATTCATGGATTCATTTAGTTACGCTGAAATGATTTTCAAATTTACACTGATAAGTTTTAAGACTTTCATTAGTTGCTTCCCATACCGATAGTAGGTGAAGGGAGTATTGTGATTACGAAAATGTTCGATTTTGAGATAATACATTTTTTTGGCGTTTTATGATGTCTACATAATGAAAATCCACGTCACTCATTTCCGTCGGTCTGTCTGTCTGTTGGCGTTCTTCTAGCGTCGTAATCTCAGTAACCGCGCGCTACATGCATTGTGATGAAATTTGGGTAGCGATATGCTGTAGGGTCGTAGTAGGTAATGTTCGTGTAATTTTCAAAATCGGTGCACGGGCGGCGGAGTAATTAGCAAAAAACAAAAAATTTCAGATATTCCTCAAACTTCGTTTTTAGGCATCTTTTAGGGATTACCGATTATTTTCTACTTTTTTGGGTGGGGGTGAAATTAAGGTGGTTGGGGGATGGGGGGTTGCAAAACTGAAAAATTTGTTGTATTCATACCAGACTACGCATTGACCTGTGAAAGAAAGACTCAACGGCATGATACGCTTTTTTAGGTCCATCCGAACGTTGCCTTGCTTATTAATAGAAACAAAGAATTTTCTGATGTATATACATATATACGAATATTGATTTAGGTAATTCTGTGTTGTGTGTTTTGGAAATTATTGAATTGATTTTAATGGACTTTTAACACGGTACTACTACCGCTACGAGGTGGAAAACGCGTAGGTACGGTTTTTAGAAATAGTGAAAGTGGTGGCGCAGCGATGGTGATCAAAAAACTTAAAATATAAGAACAGCTCAAACTTCGTTTTTAGGCGTTTTTACTTCCCACACCGATAGGTGAGGGGAGTATTGTGATCGCGAAAATTTTCGATTTTGAGATAATCCACTTTTTGGGCGTTTTATGATGTCTACATAACGAAAATCCACGTCACTCATTTCCGTCGGTCTGTCTGTCTGTCGGTCTGTCGGTCTGTCTGTCTGTCGGTCTGTCCGTCTGTCTGTCTGTCGCGTTTTTCTACCCTCGTAATCTCAGTAACCGCTGCATGGATTGTGATGAAATTTGGGTAGCGATCCCGTGGGGTCCTAGTAGGTAATGCTGCTAAAATTTTGAAAATCGGTGCATTGGCGGCGGAGTAATTAGCAAAAAACAAAAAAAAATAGATATACCTCAAACTTCGTTTTTAGGCGTTTCAGGAGTTCCTGATCATTTTCTACTTTTTTTTGGGTGGTGGTGAATTTGGGGTGGTTGGAGGGTGGGGGGTTGTAAAACTGAAAATTTGTTGTATTCATAATGGGCTGTCCAATGACCTGTGAATGAAAGACCTAGCGGCATAATTCACGTTTTTAGGTCCATCCAAACATTGCCTCGCTTATAATAGAAACCAAGGGACTTAGAATTTGTGATGTATACATAAGAGTATTGTTTTAGATCGTTGTATATTGCTTAACGCGAAAATGACTGAATGGATTTTAATGAAATTTTGACACAGTATTACTACCGCGGCGAGGATGGAAAGCGCGTATGTTTTGGAAAAATCGTGCCAGTGACGGCGCAGCAAACTAAAAAAACCAAAAATGTAAAAACAGCTCAAACTTTGTTTTTAGGCGTTTTAGCGGTTTCTGATCATTTTCTACTTTTTGTGGGTAGGGGTGCATTTGGGGTGGTTGGGGGTGGGGGGTTGTAAAGCTGAAAAATTTGTTGTATTCATAATAGTGTGTCCATTGACCTATGGAAAAAATACCTAGCGGCATATTCTTTTTTTTTTAAGTTCATCTGAACATTGGCTTGCCTATTACAGAAACCATGGGACTTAGAATTTTGTGATGTTTACATATACGAGTGTTGCTTAATTTCGTTCTATGTATATTGGGTAAAGCGAAAATGATTGAATTGATTTCAATGAAATTTCGACACAGGAATTACTATTGCGGCGAGAATGGAAAACACGTCAGTTTCCGGAAAATCGTCTCAGTGGCGGCGCAACAATAATCAAAAAACTAAAAATATGGAAACAGCTCATACTTCGTTTTTAGATGGTTTTTAGGCTCCTGAGCGTTTCGCATCGCATGCAAAACTGTGGCGTCCTAGTTCCTAAGGAGGGAGACGCATGAAACTGTTTACCAGAGTTTTTGTGTTGGGTGTTTTTTTGCGGGAAAATGAGCGATGATTTGCAAGGGGGGATTTCAGACTATAGCTTCATGCTATGGGAAAATAATAAACTGGTATCGTAATGTGTGGGAAGTACTGAGTCAATCAACTTGACTACATTTTTTGGATTCATGGTCATTTTCTACTTTTTTGATGGGTCGGGGTGAATTTGGGGTGGTTGGGGAGTGGGGGGTTGTAAAACTGAAAAAAAATTGTACTCATATAAAAGGTTGTCCATTGACCTGTGAAAGAAAGACCTAGGGGCATAATTTGCTTTTTTAGGTCCATCTGAATATTGCTTATGCCTATTACGGAAACCAATGGACTTAAAATTTTCTGATGTATATGTTACGCTCAATACTACCCGAATTCGGGCAATGCCCGAAAAAATACGCGGAATTAGTTTTGAGCATGGAATATTTCCCAAACCCGAAATATGAATTTTATACGGCTATTGAGCATTACCAAATAGGCAGAACTAGTTTTGCGCATCTTGATATACACAGAACTAGTTTTGCGCATCTTGAAATACACAGAACTAGTTTTGCGCAACTTGAAATGCACAGGACTAGTTCTGAATGACCAGCATAAATTCTGCTTCTTCCACTTAATCAGCGCCAGCGACGGACTCAAATAAATATAGAGTTGGGGAAGATCAGTTAATTTAAAAACAATTTTATACTTTAAATTAGCTATAGTTATGAACTTTTTTTCATAAACATATTTTAATTTATAAAATATAATTTTTATTCGGTAAGAAAATCATAACTGAAGGTCGATTTTACTTGCGGAATCTTCTACAGTGAATTTTTGGAAATATATATGATAATGAAAATTGAAATTAAATATAACTATATGAACATATTTTTAGGCATCCCTGTTGGTGTGTGTGCTTGGAAACATATTTTGTTTGATAAAATAATATTTTCGTTCGGTAGTCAGATCAGAACAGTGAAGGTCGATTTTATTTGGGTTTTTTAAAAATATTTGTTGTATAACTCAAACTAAGTGAATTAGCATCCAAGGCCTATCAAGAGATTGTTTCTTTCTTTATTTAAATTTACTTTATCCTTATAGGCGCATTCGTTGTGCAAGTGAAGTGAGATATTTCAAGTCATAGATTAATAGATTTTCAAAAGTTAGATATTCAAATCAGAAAATTTTAGTTCTATTAAAAAAGAGCAGATGAGCACAGTAGTGATGTAACAAATATTCGCTTTTGCGGATATTCGCATATTATTATTATATTCGCATTCCTGAAATTACTGCGAATGTTTTGCAAATAATTTTTTTTAAATACAATAGTTTTAATGTTATAATTATCTTCTTAAACAAAGCTAAAAATAATAATCAATAAATACTTCTACAATAAACTATAAATAATATAGTTATTTTAGATAACAGCTAACGCACTTTAAGCAAACAATAATAAAATTAAATCTTTTATTCTATAAATATAAAACTGAATATTCCCATTCGCGAAAATAAAAAGTACTGATATCGGTACCACATCGACATTTTTTGTTTAGTATATGTAGAGCTGTTAACGCCAATGAAGGCGCATTTAGTTCGTACAGAGAAGTTTGTGCAATAATTATATAATTATTTTCTATACCGATACCTCTACAAAAGTATCGATACCAGCTTGGAATCGCTCAAAAAGTATCGATGAACGGTTACACCTTTCAGTGAGCTCCCAATTTTTGTTCAATAATTTTTTTTACTTCTGTGTCATCGGCATCGACTTCTCTGGTCATTAGCAGCACTATTAATTAGAAGCCAACAGTGAGGGCTAAGGTGGGGATGGTCGCTGAGCTTTTTTATGGATATTTATTTTTGATTGAAAAAAACCTCTAACGAGAATCGAACCCAGGATCTTCCGGTCTACGAGCCCTCGACTCTAACCACTGAGCCAACTCACCGCCGTTCAATAAAATAAGCTTATGAATAAAATTTAGCTCAAACAAAAGCGTGCTGGCTGATCAGCTGTTATCTATCAAATCAATTAAGTCGTCTCAATCGATCCGTACCACGTACATTTCTGAGTACATATTTTATTTGTAGGTTATATATTATATACAGGGTGTCCCACGACGATTAAGACAAGCAATATATCGGAACTGAGCAGTAGAATAGCGAAATATAATTTTGGAGATGTAAATTAGAGCAAATCAACGAATTCGAATAAGTTAGAAAAAGCAACGCCCATGCTTTAACAGGCATGTGAGTGTGTCCAAGATCCCGTTGTTATTATTTTCTAACACGATATTATTTTTTACAGAAATATGCGCGAATTAAATTTTATGGAATTGTTTAAAATAGTCATTTAACACTTATGCACAGTTAAAACCCAAAATTCATTCAAAACTATAACAATTAACCCGAAACGATCAACCAAAACAAAGTAGCTATATGCCTCTACATCTGTTATTTTTAGGATTTTTTACCTGCTATCTGTACAAACGGTATATGGATTTATCAGCGATCAGCACGCGATCAGTGTGCCAGCTGCCGCGTTGGGATTGTGGGCACAAAGAAAAACCTGGTGTACTTCTTACTTCTTCTAACCTACTCGAATTCGTTGGAAATATAGTATCTTTTCTTATTATTGTGTCACCCAATGAGGTATTTGTTTTTGGTCACGTGACGTCCGACACCCTGTATATTTGTGACGTTTTGAAAACGTTTTAAGTTACCCACCTTGGGTAAGACGCCGTCCAATGGTAGTAACAACAGCATAGTAAACAACCAGTACAATAACTCAGGTTGGCGGAAATTACACGCGCATCCCCACTTTTGGATGATTTTTTGTAGAGATGCTAACGATACTTCGATAATTCTGCACTAATATCGAGTATTTTTGTCATCGATACTTTTTGAGGCATTCCAAGCTGGTATCGATACGTTTGTATCGGTATCGAAAATCATTATATAATTATTGAGGGGTGTAATCAATTGCACAAAATGCTCTGTACGAACCAAACGCGCCTGGATTGATAGGAAATCCTCAGAGATATTATGCTGGTTGTTTATTATGCTGCGTAGTAACTATGTGCACCGCGTCGCGTATGCAAAATCTCAGCGCACGCCTATGCATTTTGTTTCAGCCAGGTTTCAGCAACGAGCACGACCGTCAATGGTGTCCACCACAGTGTCCAGTGTCCACTGACGCATATGCCTCTTTTGACAGATACACACCCAAAATGGCGGAATGCACGTGTAATTGCCGTCAACCGCTCTGACCTGAGATATGTGCTGATGCTTGAGTGATGCTGTGATTTGAGGTTTTGTCCTATGACTCCTATGGCCATGAGCCAGACTCCACCGTACCTGTTTTGTGGACTCCACAAAACCAGACTCCGTACAGTCGAACTTTGTGGTCGAACCTTAGAAGAGGAAAGAGAGAGGACAGAACGCGTGACTGACATTTCTGTTACCAAATGGCACCAAAAATGTACCAAAACGTCATTAAATTTACCTATGATACGTGATTACTGGCTCCTTCCTGCTGCTGTGGCTTTTACAACCGTAAGCTGCACACCCTACCATTATGCACACCACAATATTTTACAACGATTGGTCTTAAAAATGCTAAATATCATAAAAAAATGTTTTGACGGGTGTCAAATAGCTATCCATTTTCGGTCACAGCTAATTCATATAGCATCAAACGGGCGTGCGGTATCCCCTCTCTTTCCTTATCTAAGGGTCGAACTGTCGAAGTCTAACTAAGAGCAGAACACCATACACCATACCTATTTTGTGGTGATATTGAGCTCGACTTGAGAATAACGCACCGACTAGGCGACTATAACCTAACCATAACCTACTAACCAGTTTTTAACGAACCCCAGCGACAGCATTAAACCGTATCTGTTTTGTCTGTTTTGTGGACAGCATGTTGTCCATCTTGTCCATGTTGAACGTCGGATCGTTGGATGTTGAACACCCCTGTTGAATATAACATATAACCAAACCATTTTAAACGAATAACCCTACCTCATATAAAAAAAAAAAATACCTATTATTTTGTGGTTCCGTACCATTTTGTGGGGTTAACAAAGAGAGAATTTTTTTAGATAGAAAGTTTCCTTAATTATTTCTTCATAGGCATTTTCAAAGCAAAATTTCTTCAGTGAAAATATGTGCGACAATTGGGATGACAGCCCTGTAGTCGTGGCTAGTGGACCAAGCACCCCAAATTGGGTAACGAATTCACAAAATGATGAGGTAATAATCTATTCTAAATATTGGCTTATGAGTGTATAAAGGTAATAGTAATAAAACAGTGTTTATTTTATATGGTTTATCCTACTATGGGCAGGGTGACCAGTCGTCCGGAAAATCCCGGGCATGTCCGGCTAAATTTTGAGACCGGGCGGAATCACAGAAATCGGTAAAATGTCCGGAATTTGAGCCCTAATCGAAAATAATTGCCACAATATACAGTAAAATAAACTCATACAGTTAATGTATTTGAACCAAAACATGCCTTAAAAAATATAATTTTTACACTTTAGATGCTCAAAAATATTATGATTTGCATGTTAGTGATACGTTTGAATTTATATTTCGGATACACATATATCTCTGAACTAGATATCAAGATATTTGCATAAAGCAAATTCTGATTAATATTGTGTGCTTATGATTATTGTTTGAAGGTCACATTGGCTAATGGGGTATAATTTTGACTTTAGGTTTGGGGCAATGGTCCATCAGAGACGTTCACAAATTCATTCAGGTCAAACAGAGGTGGTAGAGGAAGCTTCCAGAACAGAGACAACCGGGATGGGGGCTATGGTAGAGGTGGAGGAAGAAGGTTCGATAGAGGAAGTGAACGAGCAGGAGATAGCCAGAATTGGAGAGGAGGAGGAGGAGGAGGTAGTGGTGGAGGCGAGAAATGTGAGGTGCTCAACGTTCCCTCCAGATATGTTGGCAGGATCATTGGTATGTAAATTAGCCAAGAAACATTTTTAGTTTTATCAGAGCCTACAAAGAGGCTGATACAGCTCAGTTTTGCATGCCCTTTTAAAGCAGACTTGCCTTAAGAACTTCATTAATGATCCAATGATATAAGCTCTTCACAGCCGGGAGAGCCCACACTTAAGACAGCTGTCATGGCTTTTGTTAAAGCTAGCCTTAAAACCACAAGTACTTGAGCAAATCTCTGTTAAGTCTTCCATAAATACACATTCTTCTGTTCTTAAAGCTTTGTTAAATCCTTTAGGCTTTAAGACCTCATAATGTGAGGCCATGATAAAACTATTCTATCTATCACAAAAATGGAACATTTACAACATGGAGTATTGAAGATATACAGGGTGTCTAAGGACAGGGATTTCGGAAACTGTAAGAGATACAAGGTTGGTTAAATGAAAATAAAGTTGCACTCTCATGTGCCCACCAATGTGGCATTTAGAAAGTTTTAAAATTCTGAGTAGTTTCGGAGATATTCTAAAAACTGATATTTCAAAAAATCGTTTTATTTTTTTTGTTCACTTTATATGGCAACGAATTTTAAAATAATTTGCACATTTACATTGCCACTTTTTTGCTCAATCCAACAGCGTTATTAGATTTTCGCTCCGACGTTTTGTCTTCAACGGGTCATCATCAACTTTCTTTTTTTAAATATGGTCCTGACTTTCTGATATTGGAATCCGAGCCATTTTTATTCTAAATACAGTGATGTATAACACATTATGATTAAATGGCATTTCAAGTATTTTTTATAAAACCTGGAAATTTTGAGATCCGGCCCTGTATTTCCCATATTGGATATCAGTTTTTTTTTCGAATATCTCCGGAACTACTCGGATTTTTAAAACTTTCTAAACAGCATACTTCCATTTAACAAACCTCGTATCTCTCACAGTTTCCGAGATCCCTAAGATTCATTCTTTTAGTCGCACGCAGAATCGTTCATCGTGACGCGCAACGATATTTTATAGATAGATAGATAGATAGATAGATAGATACTTTATTGATGATATGTACATACTGTACTTTCACAAGTCAAAAAAGGAAATAAAACAACAAATAAAACAGTGTTTGGTTGACAGACATAACATACAATTTACAGATAAATAGGACAATAAATAAAATAACCTAGAAAGCAACACACAACACATAATAATAGAAAAGAGCAATATTGCGTAAGGTACATGTAAATACAAGTAGTACTAGAAATATTAAAAGCACATTATTAAAACACATTTACATTTTTAAAATTCTGATATGGTGCATGATGTCGTCCATAGAAAAGAATGCACCAGATATTAAAAAACTTCTTATTGCAGTCCTAAATTGTGGCAGAGGGAGGTTTTTAACTTCCGGATTCAGTATATTATATAATTTGGGACCGTAGTAAGAAACTCCATCGCGTGATTTGGTAGGTCTTCTGAATGGCAGCTTTAAAGTATTTTTTCCTCTAGTATTATATCGATGAGTATGAGTTTCATACTTATCTTTTTTTTATTTTGTACCGCGAACGAGATGCATTTAGGAAATCGCATCACCCACCGACGTAAAACAGTAGAGATGTGATCAGGACAGTCGCATTACTCTCATCATCGTGCTGTCAACTTATTTTTATTTTTAGCATTTTGCATAGCCGTTATCTATATAAAGCTCGACCAATACATACATTCAATAACTGAAATTGATTTTAATTATTTATATAAATATTTTCAGAACTTTTATTCAATATAAGAGATCTTAGTAATCAGTAACTCAAAAAATATGGCGCAATAGGAGCTCATTTCCAGGATATTCTTAAAACCACCCTAAAACTCATTAGTCCTGCATATGGATAATAATTATAGTCTTGACCACCGACTATTATACAAGTCTTGACACTGGCCTAATTGGTTCATTTTGCCATGTTATACAGTAGCGCAACTCCATAGAAATTATGCAGACAGTTTGTCTCCGAAAGAAGAACCTCTCACAACCCCACGTCGACACCTCAGCACTAGCCGCGAGTATTGATGTTCACGTTTTGAGCACAGGCTCGGCTTAGCAATATCGATGAGTAATCGAACGAAGAAGAGTAATTGTGTTGCAATAACTTTAATGGACGAGCGATATATCTCGTAAATAGAGTAAATGTTGAGAGCAATGTAATAATGTTGTGATTTTCTCCATCGAGGTTAGGCAGTTTCTTTGGAATTCTGTATTACAATTTGTAAGTTATATCCATTTATTCTATTTTATTGTAGGTGAAAATGTTTTGTACTGATTTTTCCAATTCATCACGGATTCTCTGCATATAATTGTTGTGTAAACAGCTTTTTAGAAACAAACCAAGAAATATTCTATGTATGAAGGAAAATTGTTATCTCCAAGAAAATAGGTGCGGTTTTATTATTTGAAAGTAAATTACAAAAATGCGAGATTTATCCAACTTTATTTCATCTTATCTTATTTAAATACATATAAAACTTTATAATAACTTTATAATATCTTATATGATTCAAATATGGGGAATTGTAACGACGTACCATTGAAAATAACATTTACGTGTAGTTTTCCAACAATCTTTAAATTTACCTTCACCAATCATCATAGAAAAACGTTTAAGGTACGAAAACGTGCCAAACAGTAGAACCGATTAGAACTTGCTAGGTATACATAAAAAATAAAGATCAATATGTTTATGACGACGATAAAACATATTAAACTGGTCGTTATTCATAAAAAAGTGCAAAACTTTTTTATCTAGTTTACCAATACTACCATTCCTTCTGTATTTGTATATTACATATATGTATAGGCAGAAGAAAAGAATTCCATGTTTATAGAGGAAAATGATAAATTTTTGAAACTAAAACATTCTTTTTATTGTGAACTTCCTATTTGAGCATCCATCAAAATGGACTTTACTTTCTGCTTAAGATTTCATAATGTTGGAATGCATAATCACGGTATCCATATGTGCGTATCACAAGCATTCCTTAATCCGGTTCTGTCAAAGACACTACCTTCACTCTCATAGCCGGAACACAGCATAGTAAACAGTGGGTGTGTTCAACGGGACCTAGCGGAAAAGCGCTAGCGTGGAAGCGCTCGCAGGCGCTAGGAGTGACCGTTGGACGACTTTCCTTTTGACATGATAAAACTGTCATATCCATTTCCATATTTTAATATTTATTATTTGCATTGTCAAAAACCTAGGCTATAAAATCACAAAACCTGGTATTAAATTGACACTATACAAAGGTAACTGCTTCTCTCAGAACTACAAGTAACTTTTTTCCAGTTATGTGCTGCTTTGCTAACCAAACAGCGCCTTTTTAAAGCGCTTACCAAGCTGACTGGCGCTTTGTTGACAGCTTGTCGTTCACCGGTTAGTTAGCGCAAAGCGCCCACAAGCGCTGACGTCCGCTAAGTCCCGTTGCACACTACAATTATCTCTGAGGATTTCCTGTATAAAAATGCTTCCCACAGAATTTGACCTTGGGATGATTTTACGGCTGTGAAGTTTGGGTAGAGATGCGAAAATGAAAATATCGATACCGGTACCAACTCGATATTTTTTAACCAAATATGCGCGTTTGGTTCGTACAGAGAATTTTGTGCAATTGATTACACCCCTCAATAATTATATAATTATTTTCGATACCAATACCCCTACAAAAGTATCGATACCAGCTTGGAATGCCTCAAAAAGTATCGATGACAAAAATACTCGATATTAGTGCAGAAGTATCGAAGTATCGTTAGCATCCCTGCAAAAAATCAACCAAAAGTGGGGATGCGCGTGTAATTTCCGCCAACCTGAGATATTGTGCTGGTTGTTTACTATGCTGTGGCCGGAACGCGACTGAGCATGGCCGACTCTACAGTAGGCCGGAGCCTTAGATGTGGCAACGTGGCTTAGCTGTCAAATAGCGGGCCTATAGTTTCAAAATAATTATTACATTTTATACGTATTAGAGTTCATCTCGGTTAATAAATTAAGAAAAATACTTTTTAGAACTACTACTACTAATACCACTTACATCTGATGTTTGGTTCATCGTAGTCAAACACTACAAAGTAAAAATAAACGCAACCTGTTTCCTGCTGCCACTTCCACTTAAATGAACACTCAATTTACTTTATAAATTTTCACTTGAGCTAGAAAAATTCACTATTAGGTCACTGTGAAGCCATTCTTGCTTGTCTTGATTCCCTTTCACTATCAAATCTTTTCGTAGGTATGCCCAGATACATGCCCAGATGAGTTCTATTAACTGTATTTTTCTGTGATATTTGGGAGGTCCAGAAAACATTGTAGGTACCACATTGTGCTTTAAAATAGGTCTTATCCTTTGAAATGTTTGTAAAGTATTGTCTTTATTCTTATAAATATAACCAGCCCTTCCGAGGAATACCTTTCACCCACTTCTGTTTATGTACACAATTGCTAGTGCAACCTGGTACTACACACTTTGCAGGCATCTTTTTATCTTTATAGTTTCGTTTGTGCAGGTAAATAATTAGAAACACATTAAAAATCACCTTCCATTCTTCTTGTTTACTCTGGGAGGTTATGTTTGGTCGAAGCACAATTGCTAGGGCAACCTGGTACTACACACTTTGCAGGCATCTTGTTATCTTTATAGTTTCGTTTGTGCAGGTAATTAATTAGAAACACATTAAAAATCACCTTCCAATCTCCTTTTTTGCTCTGGAAGATTACACTAATGACTTAACAACAAATAAAAGCTCGGCCCGATATTCAGTGTTGCCATATTTCAATGCTCCGGCCTAGTGAGTAGAGTCGGCCATGGACTGAGGCGAATGAGGCGATCGCCGTGCACCACATCTCGCGAACGATGCGCGGGATGAGATGCGCTAACCTCCATAATTCTGGAGAGTTGCGCTACTGTGTAAAAACATGGATATACTGTTTTTTTTATTTAAATTCGTACCTGAAAAAGTCGGCGGCCGGCGGGACTCGAACCCACGACCTCCAGATTTGTACTCCGGAGGACTAGGGTTCGAGACCTGCCGGCCGCCGACTTTATCCGACATTTTCTGGTACGAATTTAAATTGATAAATCCACATGCGGATGTAAGCATGATAATAAAAAACAATGGATATACTGTGCTAACGCGGCTGATATATCTGTAGGTCGTGGCGGTTGTAAGATCAGCGAACTGCAGACGGATTCAGGAGCGCGCATCCAGGTGACCAGGGAATCCGACGGGGACACAACGGTGGTGAAGCTTTTCGGTGGCGATGAGGCGATCGCTAAAGCCAAACAACTGATCGACGACATCACCGCAGATGTCGTCAAGATAGGCGGAGATCCGCCGCCAAAACTGGAAGACAAATCGCAGCAGCAAGAGGCTCCCAAGGAGATCGTCGATTGGCAGACCTTCCTCAAGAAGTGTGTAAGTATACCGTTTTCCGATTGGCCGTCATTTGTTCGAATAACTGAAAACCAACTAAAGCGCTCCGGTTAATAATCGGGCAATGTATCGTCACCTTCCGTTGACCCATGAAAGAAAGACCTAGCGCATTGTCATCATAGTCACAATGTCTTAAAAGACATGTTGTGAACTCGTAAAATGCATTAAGTCGGAGCCAGAGTAATGCCGACACGAATATTATCAATAGTTTTGAGAACTGCAGCTCACCATCGTTCGCCTTTTAATGTATGTTCAGTGGCGCTCTCGATACTCATATTCAGCAACTGTTTCGTCGTATCCATCCAGCGTGTAGGGGAACGGCCACGGCGCCGCCCACTCGGGGCATGGCCCTGAAATAGCGCATAAATCACGTTGTTATGTTCGTCCGAACATTGCCTTGCCCATCACAGAAACAAAGGAGCTTAACATTTTCTGATGTATATGTTACAGACTAGAGACGGAGAGTTTCGATCCTTTCATGGATTCAATCATTCCGATCTCAATCTGCATGCGGATCGAATCCCGTAGATTCGATCCTCGGATCGATATCGTGAAAACTGAAAACAAATACAGGTTAAGATATACTTCCAGCTCAATGATAGCAGAGACGGGGATGATAGGTGTGTAAAATACTAATATGTCGCATTCTAATGAGAAGAGTCTGAATTCAAAACATACTTTTATTTCGCCAAAAGGAATTATTTATTTGCGTTGAATATCTAACAAAAATATCTAAATTGGAAACTCATTGAAACTGAAACTAAAAGCAATGCAATTGAAAAATATTGCAAAATTTTTAAATTATGATTAATGAAAATTACTGCGACCTTTTGCTGTCAAAAACCTCTTTTTACGACGTAACGGTACTAACCCAGGATTGTTTAATTAAGATAAGATTGAATTTGCGTCATCTTGGGGTTGCCACTCGAGGGTAGGGAGGGGGGAGGTCGGTAAAAACTGTTTTCTGACGCTTTTTGACAAATAGCGCCGTTTTGGTAAGTGCTATCGAAAAAAAGTTTAAATAATATATGGAAACAACCAAATTCTTCGCAATTTTGGTCGTTACATTTTTCGTGTGCAACCAATAGTTTCCATTTTACAGTGCCCCAAAGTTAAGGGGTGGTTTGTGATTGTTACTAAAATCAGAATTTTATCGCGTATTAAGTCGAAGAACGCTATCTAAACGTTTTGTACACTTTTTCTCCTAAGAGAATAGCATTTCTCATATGACTATTATCTTCCATTTTTTTAAATAACACATTCGCACTTAAAAAAAATTAAGATACTCAGAACGACATCGCTACTGACTACCGATCGCGAAGCAGTTTTCACGCTCCCACCCCTCGAGCGGCCACCCCCCGAGGTCGCAAACTTAGGTGAACATTCAGTGGACGAACGCCTACCATCCCACCAAATTTCATTTCTTTCCGACCTTTCGCTGTCAAAAACCTCATTTTACGACGTAACGATTCGATTATACAGGGTGAGTCAAGCTCAACGCCTCGGACTCTTGTGACCAAACGATACCACTTTCCGAAAAATCGACTTTGCGAGTGTATGTAGGTCGCGTTGGACTACATTTTTAAAATAATAACTTTTATACAGGGTGTCTAATAAAAGCGTGACATATCAAAGTTATGTTTTTTTAAATGGAATACCCTGTATATCATTGCATATTTAGATTGGGTGCATTTTAGTGTGACTTTATGTATCACACATGGGACTTTAAGCGAACCGTTTAGGTGCAAATCACAATTTTGGGTATAGGTAGATGTCAGAAAAAAATTTAATATCGCAGCTACTATAAAATCTTAGAGGGCTGTGACTTTGCCGCGTTACTAAGCATGAAATGTGTCAGCGTACGTTAGGCGGTTGGGTTTGAATTACATTTGTACTTGGAGAAATCGGTAGATCAATTAAGAAAACTTCAATCAAAGGTAACTTAATTTTCTCAAATGGGAATGCATAATTTTTTTAATACAATCAAATGTGCAATTTGATAAGCTTTCTAATGATATTCGGTTATGAATATCAACCTCTGGTAGTTTCGATTTAATTTCAAATTTTCAGTAAAACCGGTGATTTTCAAATTTCCTACCTATAAGCAACTTAGCAGGCCATGAAATATAAACAAAAAGTAGTTCAGATGGAACAAAACAAGTAACTTAGCAGATAGTTACGGACGAACTAGAGTAAAGGGGCAAAGTTAATGACTTACGACAAATCAATTCTAATCAGAAATAGCCGACATAACACATCTAAGGTCAGAAATGGGTATTTTTCACAGCATACCGGCTTCTACAATATTCTAAAGATTGAAGATTCACAAAACCATTGTGAGTTTTGAAATGAGAGGAAATCTACCACTTAATGTTGCTGACAGTTTAATAGACTCAGAATAAAATTTCACATTTCAAGATTTAAAAAAATAGTAACCGATACCTTTGACTGGAGTTCTGCAAATTCTTCAATACTCATAAGCAAGATCGCCGGAATTGAAGAATAAATTAAAAATCTGCTCAAATTATTAAACATAATTTACCTGGCAGAAAATTAAAATATGATTTGTCAGTATTCCTTTTTTGCGATCTTGCTAATAGATACTGAAAAATTTAAAGGACGACAGTGAGAGGTATCATTACTTTTGACTTTGAAAGAAATGACTACTGTTTTATACCATTAAATGTGAAATTGCGTTCTGAGGATATTAGACTGACGGCAACGATCGCTGAAAGTTTTGCTTTCATTTCAAAGTGTTTAGTGATTTTGGAAATTTTTAATCTCTAGTATATTGCAGTCGCTAGTAGGCTGTAAAAATTATCCATTTCTGTCGTACTCCAGCTTCTCTTTAACCTTAGACATGTTACCGCCGTTGTTTCTGGTTAGAGTTGATTTGTTGTAGGGAATTTTTATAATCTTGTTCTTTTACTCTAGTTCTACTGGATCTTTTTGTCAAGTTAGTTGTTTTCTTCCATCTGAATACGATTTTGTTTATATTTCATGGCCTGCTAGTTTGTTTATAGGTTTATAGGGAAATTGAAAAACACTGATTTCATTGAAATATCGAAATTTAATAAAAACTACCATAGATTGATATTCACAACCTGATATAATTAGAAAGCCTATCAAATTGCAGATTTGATAGTATACAAAAAATTATGCATTCCCATTTGAAGAAATCAAGTTACCTTTGATTGAAGTTTCCTTAATTGATCTACCGATTTCTCCAAGTACAAATGTAATTCGAACTCGACCGTCTAAAGTAAGCTGACACATTTCATGCTTAGTAACACGGAAAAGTCACAGCCATCTAAGGTTTATAGTAGCTGCGATATTCAATTTTTTTCTGACGTCTACCTATACACAAAATTATGATTTGCACCTAAACGGTTGGCTTAAAGTCCCACGTGTGATACATAAAGTCACACTAAAATGCACCCAGGAATCTAGATATGCAATAATATACAGGGTGTTCCATTTAAAAAAACCTAACTTTGATATGTCACGCTTTCATTAGACACCCTGTATAAAAGTCATTATTTTTAAAATGTAGCCCAACTCGATCTACATACACTTGCAAACTCGATTTCTCGAAAAGTGGTATCGTTTGGTCACAAAAGTCCGTGGCGTTGAGCTTGACTCACCCTGTATAATGTGCACAGGAAGATGCAGAGAAGGCAGAGTGGGACAAATACCCTCAAATTATGAAGGAATTTTACGAAGAGCATCCTGCAGTAACGGCGATGACAGAGGAGGAAGTGGAGGAGTTTAGAGAAAAGAACAACAACATCGTCGTCGACAGAACGTTCAAAACCGAAAACAGCAAGCCGATACCGAATCCCTGTCCGGAGTTCTTCTACGCCTTCCATCAGTATCCGGAGATTCTCGAGGAAATTAGAAAAGCCGGCTTCGAGAAGCCCAGTCCCATCCAAAGTCAGGCGTGGCCTGTACTTTTGAGCGGGGAGGATCTCATCGGTATCGCTCAGACGGGAACGGGTGAGAGGTTTTATCAGATACTTTATGTGGTAGTAGTATAGATTTAGGGGTCTATTCTATAAATTTCTGGTTATTTTAAACAGACTCTTTAAAAAGTCAGTCATAAAAACCAGATTAAAAATTTTATCTACTCCCGTTACGTTCAAACTGCTTCTGAACAGGTTAGTCTACCTATAAACAAACAGCGCGGGTTATATTCCATAGCTCACGGTTCAGCCGTGGGTTATGAATACCGCCTAC
Organism: Callosobruchus maculatus; assembly: GCA_951848785.1. Lineage (NCBI taxonomy): Eukaryota > Metazoa > Arthropoda > Insecta > Coleoptera > Chrysomelidae > Callosobruchus > Callosobruchus maculatus. Next base: position 872,938 of record CATOUR010000073.1, on the reverse strand, counting down.
TGGATACTAGTACTCAAGTACTGATCTCTTGGAAATGCATAGGATTGAATAGACGCTGTAACAAATGCAAATGTCGCTATGAAACATCAAACGCTAATTCGACACTGACAGTATTTATTTAAGTGTCAGTGAAGTGAGGTTAAGTTGTCAATATTGTGTAATTATTATGCATTTAAATCTGCTATTCATATATTCGGTCCTAGATAAAGTATAGTATTCAACTCGCGGTAATGGTAATAACTCACTCCTTGATTTACAGCACTCGCCTCCGGCCCGTGCTGCAAACTTCAACGCGTGAGTTATTACCGTCGTTACCTCATCGTTGAATAATATACTATTAGTTGCCGATTTTAACCACTGGCGGTTATAATTTTAACCAGCTCTCTGTTTACAAAATACCTATGATGGTTATAATGGGGGTTAGTTATTTTAACCATACGTTATGTTTAACCATGCTGTTACAGAATAGACCCCTTATTTAGCATAATTGCTACAATATAACTATTACCAAGAATACAAACTAACTTAATTCGCTGAGTGCATTCATAAGATTACATCACTATAAATTCTGTATACTCAAGGGATACTTTTTCAATCTTGTCTTGAATTCTTTCAAATTGGTACTTGATTTAACATTATTGTTCAATTTATTAAATTAAATATATAATAAATATATAAATAATATAATCAAAGTGATCTTCAAATTTTAATCTACTATCTACATATATGCCCAGATATTTGATAGATGTAACTACCTCAATTTTGCCATTATTAACCAAAAGAGTAATTGATGTTTCCTTTAAACGTTTGTTTATTATCATACATTTTGTTTTATTAGCATCTAGTTTAAGTCTATTTACATTCAACCAATTGATAATTTTCTTCATATCGTCATTTAGAAGTTCCAACGCAATGTATTGTATAATAAAGTATCATCAGCAAATATTTGAATTTTACAATGCTTCAAAATATCTGGTAAGTCATTTAAATATAAACAAATAGTAGTGGACCTAATTTACTTCCCTGTAGTACTCCAACTGAAATATTCTTGACGCTTCAAAAAGTATTTCTTATTTTAGTTATCTGACTTCTATTTATTAAGTAATTTTGGAAAATTTCATATACTGGTGCCCTGAATCCATAGTGATGTAATTTCATCAACAACTTTTTCCTGTCTGTAGTCTCAAATGCCCACTTGAAATCTAAAAACACTGTTAATGTACATTTCTTCTCATCCATATAACGTCTCCAATCTTCTACTACCACTCGAATTACTGTTTCCGTAGAATACGTCTTTCTGAATCTTACTTCATACTTTGTCAACTTGGTTTCCTTCATTAAATTCCATAATTTGTTCATGTATATATATATATATACATTAGCACTACAGGCCTAGTAGGCCCAAGGCTTTGTTAGTAATTTCTTTCCATTTTCTTCTATCCATAGCCTTCTCCCTCCAACTTCTAACACCTATTGTTCCAACGTCCCGAAGTACCTGTTGCAACCATCTCTCTCTGGGTCTCCCTCTCCTCTTCATCCCTCCAATTCTCCTGTCCAACATCATGTTCGGTACTCTGCCTGGTGCCATTCTAACAACATGTCCCAACCATCTTATTCTTTGTGCTTTAACCACAGCCGTTATGATGGGTTCCTTATACAAGTCATATAACTCTTGATTTGTTCTTCTTTCCCATACCTCTCCTACCTTCTTTCCACCAAAAATTTTCCTCAGAACTTTACGCTCCCATATCTCGATTCTTCTGATATCCGCTTCTGTGAGGACCCATACTTCACAAGCATATGTAATCACTGGTCGAATTAGTGTTTTATATATATGTATTTTTAGCCCTCTGGAAATGAGTTTATTTCTTAGCAGCCCATTAAGACTATAGAGGCACTTATTTCCCTTTACTAGTCTTGCCTTTATCTCTTCCCTTACTTCTGGCTTTCTCTTGAATTCTGTCCCCAGATATACAAACCTATCCACTTCCTCGAAACTTAACTCTGTTCCAGCTTCTGTTTTAACTTTTAACCATTGTCCTTTATTGAAATTCCCGTCCGTCCATGACATGAACTTTGTCTTCTCCTCACTTATTTCCAATCCCACCCTGCTTGCTTTTTCTACTAAGGATGCTATTACTTTTTGAAGCTCGGCTTTACTTCGTGCTACTATTGCTATATCATCTGCAAAACCTAAGCATTGATGCACCTTATGATACAACAATCCAGTCCGATTTATCTTTGCTGCTCTCATAACCTTTTCTAGAACTAAGCTAAATAGGATTGGCGATAATGGGTCACCCTGTCTAAGACCCCTTTTTACGTTAAATTTTCGAGAAAGACACCTATTCACCTTTAATTGGTTATCCGTCTGCTGCAGAGTCATTTTTATTAGCCGTATTAATTTTTTATCAACTCCTAACTCCTTCAAGGCGTTGTATACTGCCGATCTTTTAACGGTATCATACGCTTTTTTAAAATCCACGAAAATTACGTAAGTTTCTTTCATATGTTGGTAGCTCTCTGCTTGTAGTTCTCTTAAGGTGAAAATCTGGTCAATAACTCCTCTACTCGCTCTGAAACCACACTGATACTCCCCAATTTCGTGATCTATTCTCTTCGCCAAATGGTTCTTAATACACTTCGACAATACTTTATACGCAACGTTGAGTAAAGCTATGCCCCGATAATTTGCACAGTCAGTACGGTCTCCTTTCTTATGCAGCGGGCTTATTAGTGCTTCATTCCAGCTTCGGGGCATTCTTTCCTCTAACCAAACCTTCTTTATCAGCTGGCAAAACTCTTCTAATAACAATTCTCCTCCACATTTTAACCTTTCCGCTACAATCTCATCTGTTCCTGGACTCTTATTTGACTTTAGACTTGACAGAATCTTTGTAATGTCTTCTTTGCTTGGTACTTCAATCGTTCCTGCTTCTTCCAGATAACCTTCCTCAACATCGTCATATTCATCTATTATAAATCCTTCATTTAACAGCTCCTCGAAGTAATGGCTCCATCTCTCCAATATCTCTTCTTCACCTGTTAGTAGCTCTCCATTCATATTTTTGATAAACATCCTGTTACCTTGTTGTTTTGTTCCTTCTCTCTTTATTCCTCGGTATAGATTTCTGATCTCTTTCTCTTTGTAATGCTCCTCTATTTGCCTTATCTGATCTTCTTTGTATTCCCTCTTCTTCCTCCTTAATAGACTTTTGCTCTTCCTCCTCACTTCAATATATCGTCTTCTTACTTCCTCAGTGTCATGGGCTAGCATTACTAATCTTGCTGAATTCTTTTCCTCCAATACTTTTTCGCACTCACCATCGAACCATTTCTGCTTATATCTCTTCTTGGTCCCTGTAGATCTCTTGGCACACTCCATCATTAGGTTCCTTAGGGAGTTCCACTCATCGTCTAATGTTTTCCTTTCTCTATTTTGTGCCCTATACTGAGCGATGTCCTCTGATAGTAATTTCCTATACCTAATCCTCTCTTCTTCACTATCTAATTTTCCTACGTTTGTTCTTTTATGAGCTCTGTTTCTTATCATCGGTATAATTGGTTTAATTTTCATTCCTACGGCAAAATGATCAGAATCAGCGTCCGGGCCTCTGTAAGTTCTGATATTTATTATGCTTTTTTCTTCCTCCTCTTGGATAAGGACATGGTCTATCTGGTTTGTCGTTTTACCATCTGGGGATCTCCATGTGCCCTTATATATATCTTTTCTCTCAAAGTAGGTGCTCTTTATAATTAAATTTTTGCCTCTGGCAAAGTCTATTAGCAGTTCTCCATTTTCCGATGTTTCATTATGTAAACTGTGCTTTCCTATTGTTTTTCCATAGATTACTTCTTTTCCTATCTTTGCATTGGCATCACCTAATACTATTTTCATGTCATATCTGGGAATTCTCTCGAACTCTTCTTCTAACTTGCTATAAAATTCTTCTTTTATTTTCTCATCTTTGTCTTCTGACGGCGCATGAAAGTTAAGTATGCTTATTTTCTGATATAGTCCCCGTAGGCGTAGGTAACACAATCTTTCATTAATCGGTCTAAAGTCAATTATACATTCCTTTACCTTATTACTAACTAAAAATCCCACTCCCAACCTTCGGTTAATTCCTGGGCTGTTGAAGAATACATAATCCTCTATACCCATTACTTCGTTTATGAGCTGCTTTGTCTCCTGGATGGCCATTACTTCAAACCCATATTTTCTACACTGTCTTACTAAATTTATAAGAGCTCCTTCTTGGAAGGTTCCTCTGACGTTCCAGGTTCCCATCAAAATGTTTCCTTTTATTTTATTTCCAAGACTATACTGTTTGACTCCCCCCTTTTGATTTCTACTTACTTCCTTACCTATACTTTGATCTGAGCTATGCTGCTTATTGTGCTCTTCTATTTTACACAATTCCTTACTCATAACCTGTTTCATAGCCTGTGTCCGTCTTACAACCAACCCTGATGTACTTGCTACTATACTTCGTTTTTTTCCCGCATTAACTTCATACCTTCCTTGGACCATATCCACGTTTCACCATCTATTATTAGCTTCTTGTATCCTATTTTTACATCTTTCCCTTCCTGTTTTAGTTCTTTGCCTTTATTCCTTACATATTTTTCGATAGCTCGATCTTTTTCTGTGAGGTCATGATTTATGTACACCCGTTCACCTTTCAAAAATCTTAATGAACTTTTCTTCTGCATAATTCTACTTTTATCTTCAGCCTCTTTAAGCTGCACCAGGCAGACCTTGTTTCCTAGCTTTGATGCCTTCTCAATCTTGACCTCCTCTCCTAATTCGTGTTTTATGAATTTCTGCATATCATCTTTTAACTTATTCCCATCAGCATGCTCTATCTTCATCCCTGTAATTATTATATTATTTCTTTTTAGCTCTTTTTCCAACTTTTCCATCCTATCTTCCACGTTTTCCAGCTTTTTCTCCGCGAGCAGCAGCGCATCTTTCAGGTTTTCATTCTCTTTTCGCATTGCTGCTAATTCGTCCCTGAACTCTTTGTTTTCTAGCCTAATTCCTTTAACCTCTGAAATGACCGTTCTCAGCATCTCTCTGATGTCCTCGCTATGTTCTATATCTCCTTTACATATTTTCTTCTGTGGGGTCCTATTAAGTTTCTTTACCGCCTTGAAAGGCGAAATCGATTCAGTGTTCTTCCTCTTCCTTTCGTCCGACGTATAATCGTCACTATCAGTCACAGAATCCATTGGTACGAGAACTGCGGAAAGAGCAGACCCACCTCAACGGTTCAGAAGTCTGGCCCTTATCAGTTCTTAATACTTCTGCTTTCCAATAGACTTGGCAACACCGCAGAACAAAGCGACAAGCAATTCAGTGGAAATTCAGGAAATTCTTCGCATTCTTTCCCACCGAATAGATAACCTGCACCGTTTTCTTACCTGTTTCTTTTATTTATCACCCAAATTACTCACTTTTGACCCTGATCTTTTTTAGTTTTCGCGCACTACTGTTCACTAAATAATTACACACTATTTGCCGTAATTAATATTCACTACAAACCCTTAATTTTGGTAATAAGTAGGTGAAATAATTGTTCATGTATAATTCCTTCAAAAAGATTTTCAAAATCTGGCAGTATATTAATTGGCCGCATATTTGTATATAACTCAGAGTTTTGAACTTTTGTAACAGAAGTAAAGGTTGAACATTTCAGTTTAGATGGTAATTTGCCACATATCAGTCAGTGATTCAACAGTAAAAGTAATCATGGGCGCCAGCGGAGGGGTGCAGGGGGAGCCGTGCCCCCCCCCTGGAGCAGCGAAGATAAGAAACTTGTATAACCAAAAACCAAGTTTGTCTCCTCTGTCCCTGATTTGAGCACTCAATTTAAGTAAGTCGCCCCCCCTCCCTCTGTACAATTTTCTGGCGGCGCCCTTGAAAATAATTTATCACCAATTATATCAAAACATTCATTTAAAATATTTTTTGATGAATTTTCACTAGGACTTTGATTTGATTTCAATTTTAAGATGGATTTTCGAAGATAAGTTATATCTAATGTCTTTAGTTTGATTGCGGGATTCTTTTGATACACATAATTTGGCATCATCATCATCAGTTGAATCCACTATTTCATTTATACCTTCCGTTTAATAAATGTTCATTCGTTCTGCTATTATTTTTTCTGTTATAATGCCGTCATCGAAACGCATTCTAGATAATTCATTACTTATCTTGGGAGACAAGATGTTTTTCAATATTTTCCACATCATTTTTGCTGTTGTCCTTATTACTGTCAATTTTTGTTTCATAGAATGTTTTCTCTTCACTTCTATGATTGTATGTATTTTCTTAAGGTGGGGTGGATATTATAAAAATGACCTGAATTAGGTAGTGTGTGATGAGTCGCTCGATTTGCCGCCCTTGTGGGGTGCACACTTTGCACAAAAACTTTTTTTTCAAATCCTCAAAGACCCCAATTATGTTATTTTCGTTGGTAGGTAAGACATTGGCATTTCTGCTGCCCGCGTTGATCCATATAGACGGTCAACCGGGCCGAAGGGAGGATAGAGGCGGACCTGCGGTCTTAATAATGGCGCCGACAAGAGAATTAGCGTTGCAGATCGACAAGGAAGTGAAGAAATATCAATACAGAGGAATTACCTCGTAAGTACATTAGATTATGTTGTCTAACGTCCGTATTCATAGTCGTTTCTCAAGGATACTTGAGGGTTACTCAAGGGACCCTCAAGTGTGGTTTTGCTTATGTACCTGTTTCCTAGACAATATCTACGAGACGGCAGGATTCATTTGGCTACGTTGTCATATTTCAAATATAAGTCAATTCGTTATGTTTATGCCTACACATTTTGTTGTTTTCTGTTATCCCTTTTTGTTTTGTGCCAGTATTGCGGGGCATTTTTCCGGATGTGACAGAAACTGACAACACCGTACTCCAAAATTAACCTACAAAGTCGCCTTGACTGCCACAAAATGTCATGTTGACATGTCATCTTGACATTTCTTTACTTGAGTATTACTCAAGGAAGCCTTACTTAAGAGACCCTCAAGTATCGACTATGAATACGACCCTAAAAGACAAATTTACTGCTGGACCTCATGGAATTCCATCCTTTTTTATCAAAGATTGTGCCGGTGTTCTTGCATTCTGAAGCCACTTCAATGAACGATATTCGCCGTTGATTGGACGCGCTGGAACAATCGCTTGGCCACTGCGTTCACCGCACTTGACCCCACTCAGTCGTTCTACGCAACGTGTGTTAGTAAGAGCAACAGCATGTCTGCAATACCAAGATAGACATTTCGAACAATGGTTGTAACATTTGTTTATTTTTTTTCAGAAATAAGATGTGCCCACTGAATAGTTTGTTTTATTGCCTCTTCAACTGCCGGATTAGACAATAAAGGGTCATATTCAAACCATCATAGCTTCTAAACTACTGTACTTAGGACTAACTATTTTCTTTAGAAAACATCATGTACTATCGCTTAGAAATAAAAAAAATAGGTTGAAGCTGAAATTGTAAATAAAAACGCAAAAAATTACATATGAAATAAAATTTGAAACATGTTTACCATTAATTTATGCTCTACATGTTTCGCTATCGAATGAGACTTATTTTGTTTGTAGAACCTCTTCACAGGTATCTATGGCTAAGTTAGTACAACACTACTCGTGCATCAATTAAGCAAAAAGCAAAATGACTGCCATTTTATGTTGGGAGAAAAACTACTTATGAGGGGTGATTTGTCGATAAAAATTGCCGTATCTTTTCCCTCTAAAGGCTTCGACACCGATGATCGGACATATTGTATAGGCAGAGCATAGAAATTCCTTACGCTAATACCGGAGAACAAGATCGAAGACTTATTAAGTTTACTTAACATTTAAATTTAAATGCTTGTCATTTGCATCCAATAAAACTTGATAAAACCATCTGGATTAAAGGAATTTAACAGGCATACCTTAGCAGACATCCTGCTTATAGCAAAGTTGTGTTTTTCAAACGGACCCGTACACAGTGGCAGCTCGTGGTCATCTTAGCAGGGAGGTCAAATCAATTCTTAAAAAAAAATATTGAATACCGAAGATGCACCTAGAGATTTGTATAAGTGAAAAGTGATAAAATAATATAATTCCGAGACAAAGTCTGTCAGACCAGGAAATATTCTGAGATTTTCAGAAGACTATTTCGTCGTGCCCTCGTAATGTCAGTTCAAATGGCGCGCAGAACTTGACGCATCAATTATTTTATTTAAAATATAACGATTTTAGGACACAGTTTCATTAAAATCTGTGAATAGATTTACGATATACGCTAGCAGTTGTACCCATGGTACAACGAGCACCTCATGCGATCGATGTTACTGCTTTATAGTTCCTTGTAAATACCTCAAATCTTTAATATCGGTTCGGCAGCATAGCGAATGTTCATAAAATAATAGACACACATCAAGATAATAGAAACCATTTGTTGTTTTACATCCACAAATCCAATCCGCCAAATCGTGCATACATGAAGATCTTTTTCTGGTCCAGGTCTACCGCTGGTTTTAAGATTCATACGACACTAATTTTTTCACAATCGACATTTAAAAAAATATAATATTGGATGATAGCGTACAGTCGTACATCCCGATGTCGCACGGTATCCGATGTCGTCATACTCGTGACGCGTCTTCTTTTTATCTCTCTCCCTAGGGTTGGGAAACGCTAACAGGTACCTCTGTTCTAATTGATGCAATAGGCGCTGACCCAATCAGTAGTGATTCGACGTAACTTTTGCTCGTTTTATCAATGAGTTGTCTACGTAATATGAACAGGTAGTGCGAAGCTGCGGGCCTGTTTGCGAGACTGATCCAAAACATCTTTAACATCTTTGTTGGTACGAGGGCATGAGATGATTATTCGTCGTGCAACGAGGGGTGATCAAAATAGTGTACAGTGCAACTTAATTGAATATAATTTAAATTGGAACCGTTCGATGGATTGATAAAAATCCTGATTTCGTAATAGAATAATTAAGAGGTCATTCACTGAATGAGATTAATGAGTAACCGTTACTGCCGGTATATAGGAAGTGCATAGGATTTCTTGGTCAATTCTAGGCAAGCATAATAAATCAAAACACTTGTTTTAATACAACGGGCTTCTACATACATACATTTTCTCCGGTGGTTTTTGAGAGCTTTAAGCCATTCATACTTTCACTTTTCCAATTTGTTGTTGATTAACAATGATTGTTATTTTCAGGATATGTATATACGGCGGTGGAAACAGAAAAGATCAGGTGAAAGTTGTGACCCAAGGTGTGGATATTGTCATAGCTACACCAGGCAGACTGAACGACTTGGTAGCTGCAGGTATGTATCATTAAAAATGTTACCAAAACCAACCATTAGAAAGGAACGGAAACGCAGTTTTTTTAGCGAAACTTGCTAATGGAATAAATATAAATTAAAAAACCTAAAAAACACGCTTTTAAAGAACATCGGACTAAAAACTAAAAAATAGTTTTAGAATAAGCTTGAAACAGAGATGAACAAAAAATATACTATAAATGTGAAAAAATCCCACGCTTTTTTCACAATCATACTAGTATTTTTCATTCATTATTATTTTAAGCCTAAATACGCTTTTAAAATCTTTTATAATTAAAAATTGTTTTCAACCTTTAGTCTGATGTTCTTTAGCGCGTTTTTTAGTTTTTTTAAACTATATTTCTAATTTTTTAATTAAATTTATCACTAAAGCGTGTTTTTTTAGACTGTATTTCAGTCGTCTAAATGCAAAACCCGACAAGTCACAAATTTTTCAAAATAGAGTTTTATATACCATTTTGTTCATTATTTGAAGCGCTACCATTTTCTATATTTTTCGCTTACAAAACCCGACATTAGACATGAGATATTTGGCTAAGAAAACTAGATTTAGGTGCAAACACCGACAAGTCCAAGCAGTGTTTTATTTCAAACACCGACATGTCCACAGGAGCCAATACGGAGAACGGGAGCAAGTCACATGTCTATTACACGAGGTATTCTGACCGTTGTGTGTTTTTGTTTTATCCAGTCGCTGAAAATACGTTGTTGTGAATTCATGTGTTTTTTAGTTTACTGAGAGAATGAGATTAATTTATGCTGTATTGATAAATTATTGATAAAAATAACCGTGTTTTTTGGAAAATGCTTTGGATGCGGATTTTGGAGAGCCTACTTCAACAGAAGCTAGGTCCACATTAATGCAGAGGATCGAAGCTAATTGTGAAAATGCATTTGCTAGTTCTGAAGAATTTTGTTTGTCAGAAAATTTAGATTTTGACGTTTAAACCTTGTGACCCTTGAAATGTATCCTTTCTAATATCTAGCTTTATGTTTATAGTTTCTGTCGTTGAGCACAGCGTTTGATTAGATTCCTTTATATTCAGTAAAATAATCCAAATTGATAAGTGTTTCATTTATTTTGATCCGATTCCACAAAAATAGCAGTCAAAACACGACATGTCACAGTTCCTAACATGCAAAACCCAACGTGTCCAAATTAAAAAGTCATATTTTAGAAAAACCATATGTCCTAGATTTTGGGGCGTTAAGACTTAACATCCTAAACATCGTATATTATCATACTTTCGATTTAGTATTATTTTCGCTCATAATAAGACTGATCTGTTTTTCTTGATTTCTGTAAAATTTGTTACCGTGGACTTGTCGGGTTTTGCATTTAGACGACTGATTTGTGAAATGATGATGAACAATTGTTTTTGATATATTCATAGCGTAATCATTACTCAATAAACGATAATTAAAACTGTCGACTTTCCTGAATAAATTACACGAAAGTACCAACTCCCAAACAGTTTGATGACACGGCTGTTAATCTCTGGTCGCTACGCCTCTAGTCAGCGGATACGACCGCTGCGCTGATACGACGGATTTGAAGCCATCAAAATCGTTTTCGGTATGGGAAGTAAAAATACATCTTATTATGATTTTAGGGCATTTGGACGTGAGAACGGTGACGTACGTGGTGTTAGACGAAGCGGATCGTATGTTGGACATGGGATTCGAGCCTCAGATCCGTAAGATAATGTATGCAATTCGTCCTACTAGGCAGACAGTGATGACTAGCGCTACATGGCCCCCTGGAGTCAGGAGGTTAGCACAATCTTACATGTGTGACCCTGTACAGGTAAATAATTTTTGCGTTTACAGATTCTGTCATCTTTTGGCCATTTAGTTTGATCCACAGCAAATCTCGATAATAATAACAGCAGAGAAATAGATAACCAATAATTCCAGTAGTACGTATTGTACCACCAATAGAGCAACACTACGAAATTCAAACAATATTATGGTTTCCTCTGTAAAAGCAAGCCTAGTGATTTGTACTATTCATATACGAATTATAAAATAGGTCATAAAAAACCTCCGGATGGTTATCATAAACGTATATCTAAGTTTTGAACTCTTTCTTTGCTTTGTGCTATGCAGTGGCATATTTACAAAATTCATTGGGGGGGGGGGGGGTGGTCAACACTTTTGGAGGATTCCAAAGTATAAAATACAATATAGCCTTTCAGAGTTTGATGTGTCTTCCAATGTTTTTTTTGAAATGTTCCAAAAACAATTAAGTATAGTTAGTGAGAACAAAAGATTTATAATAAAACAAGCTTGATTAGACACTATATTAATCTGATCAGGTTTACGCTCTTAAAAAAATAAACAAAAAAACATATACATGGTCGCTTCCTAATGAATAAATTCACAGCCCAGTTTATATTTTACAATATTGTAGAAAAAGGTAGAAAATTAGGGTTTAAATTTATCCACTGTTCAACAGCAACGTCTCTTAGACCAACATAATTCGTCTACCCGACTTCGCCATTTTATTTACATTTATCATGGTTGATGTAAAGGCTAGCCAAGCCATTCATTCTGCTTTCCGATGTACTGCTTCCTAAATAATGTTTTAACTATTTAAGGTTAGAGAATGACCTTTTAGAAGTTTGTGATAAAGATTTACAAAATGTTCTTTATATTGGGGAAAATGTCACTCTTGCAGTCGGCATATACCTTAAGTGGAGGTTATAGTAAACTGCTGGCGGACAACACATTTGTGGGCGTGGCCTATTTACTATAATTCCTACTACAAGTCATTAAATATATTTGCAGGCTCCGCTCTCTTTTGCTTAAATGCCGAGGGGTCTGTGACGATGATGCCGAGCTCTCGCTGACCCTAGACCCGTTGCCGTCGTGCAAAAAGTATTCAGACCTTTTTTGATCGTCCGTCGTTGAGAAATAGACATTATATAATTTATACCTGGCATCACACTTGATCCCTTGTCTGTGTATTTCAGGCATATACATAATAATAAATAGAATAGAGTATAAAGAGTTGTTTATAAGTGCGACTGAGTTTTCTGACAAAAAAGGAATTTATCGTATGTACAAGAGCGAAAACAAGACGGAAATAAGGTGAAAATATGAAAAATCAACAAGAAGTACCAATGACGACAATGTTATGCCTGTATTGATGTTATTTGTAAAGCAGCTAAATTCAGTGAGGTTCACTTTACATTGAGCAGTTCTTTAGACATGCCAATGCCGTTGGAAAACTGAAAGATGTAAACGTATTACAGAATTGGCCTAATTACGGGGATAGGGGGGACGTGTCCGCTCCTTAGAACTATAAATTTAAAAAAACTATCATGTCTCATACTTTTTGCCTATAGCACCCCCAGAATGCGCCAGCAAAATTATTGTTGGATTCACAACAAACTTCAGAAAAATAAACCAAATTATGCCTGCCCCCCCTCCCCCCACCGGTAGGCCTCCAAAAATATATCCACCCCATAGTGAAACTATATCTACCTGCATTTTGAATTACAGTCGCCAAATTCGGTATTTCGATGAAGCATTCAAAAAGAAGACGCATTTTAACAACTTTGTGAAATCTATAACACCTCCAACACAGATATACCTATGCGCTTATGCCAAGACGATTATGTACTCTGAAGAAAAAGAAAAATTTGCTTTCTCTGATGTTGAGTGATTAATAAAAAAATGCGAGTATTAATTGCGGACTATAATAGATGCCTATCTGACCTCTAATGCTGCCACACCAAGATGGTGTCCTTATTTTACCTGATATATGACACCTGATGAAGAAGGGTATTCAGAGAAGAAAAATTACTTTTTGGATGAAAAATGGTGCGTTAAAGCATTGATTAAAGTATTAAACGGGGTTAAAGAGAAACCACAATTAGTTTTATCAAGTTCAGTGGCACTTCCATATCACGAAAAGTTACTATTGCTACTTTGCCGGCTGAATACAAAAGATGGGTGGAGAACTTAGCAAAGGAACATGACTTCTGGAATGAATAAATGTTAATTAAAATACAAGGTTTTTATCGGTTTATGTTACAAAGTAAAAGATGTAATTTCTATTCGCGACGCAAAAAAGTGTGAGCCCAAGACTCTAGAGTTCTCACCTGCTGGGCCTGCCAGCAATTTAAATTCTGATTACTTACAAATCTGGTTGAAAATTGAAGATTTCGCAGTAATCCTGAAAATGATAACTGCTCAAAACCAATTACCGCGATTTGTTTAAATTTTAGTAGTTCCTAACTTTTGGCCTGCAGTGTATATGAATAAGTTACCCAAAACCACCGACTACAAATTCAGTTGATGCCGAAAACAAGATCTATCTCATTCCAGAAATGAATGAAGTTCAGCTCATTCATAAACAGTAGTTTACATACTTTTGTATTGGTGGCGCCTTTATCAGTGTCCCAATAGGCGCGCGATCGTTCAATGCAAGGCTCTAGCTGTAACCATTTTTGACCCTGTATATTAATAATTTTTGGCTCAAAAACCTGATTTGCGTTTTCTTAAAACTTCAAACTAGAGAAATGTCGATCTTTTCTTCATGCTCATATTTTTTCCAGTTCAGAAATCTCAAAATTAATAGTCCAAAAACGGGCTGATCCATTGCAAACAGCTCTCATATATGTACTAGCCTCCTCTTAAGGACATCTTTAATATTTTTGTTGGGATTTTTCTTGTACATACTCGTACCACATTTCAAGTTCTGCTCGTAAAATCATATTAATATGCTACTTTTTAGGTATACGTTGGAACCTTGGACTTAGCAGCTACACATACTGTGACGCAAGTGATCCAAATTCTCGAGGATAAAGATGAAGTCAAGATGCAAGTAGTAAGTTTGTTTGTTGTTGTTGTTGGCGATGATGATATTAGAATGTGATAATTCCAACTACATATTCAATTTTAGTGAAGGAATTATTGCTGAATATTCATGCTCATGCATACAATAATTTTAACCCGTTTTGTGAGATTTAAATTTGTACCTGAAAATGTCAGATCTTGAGGCCGCGGGTTCGAGTCCCGCCGGCGGCCAATTTATTTTCGACATTTTCTGGTACGAATACAAATTGAGTACTCCACATTGAGATAAAGGCATGAGAAATAAAAAATGAAGTCAAGTTGATTGACTCAGTACTTCCCACACAATAAAGTTCGTTTGCCGCTAGGTCTTTATTTCACAGCTCAATGGACAGCCTATTATGAGTACTACAAATTTTTCAGTTTTACAACCCCCCATCCAAAAAAAGTACAAAATAACATGGAACTCCTAAAATGCCTAAGAACGAAGTTTGAGCTGTTTTTATATTTTTAGTTTTTTTTTTCATTATTGCTGCGCTGCCTCTGATACGATTTCTAAAAATCATAGGCGTTCTCCATCTTCGCCACGGTAATAATGCTATGTAAAAATTTCAGTGAAACTAATTTAATAGTTTTCACGTTACATAATACAGAACGATCTAAAGCAATACTCGAAATAAAATGTACTACTCGCAAGTGAAATCCGAACACCTGGAAAAAAAGGAATCTTTGCATTGAAAATTCGTGCACAGCTTGGCAGTACCATCTCTAGTACACATACTACACATGTAGCACTTTTTGTTAATTCAGACGCCATTTACGTACATGGTACCTTTAAAAAACTCTAGACGTTTAAAAACAAAGCATGCCTTTTTGTTGATTCAAAAACGATATCTGTTGCAAATGTGGCAAGAGACCACCAGTTGTTTGTGTAAAGATGCTCCCTATAAGACGACACAGCCCCATTTTACGCAGTTAAGCCCCTTTGAACGGGGTCGGATTGTAGGCCAAAGCTTCTGGACACTATTCAGAAAAGAGCCATTAGACTAATCGATACGCCTAACCTCACAAAGGACCTCCACAGCCTGGAACATCGAAGGAGGGTGGCTGACCTATCCCTGTTTTACAGATTCTATCACGGAAGATGTTCGAGTGAGCTCTTTCAGATAATAACACCACAGGCCGTCCGAACTAGGAACACTAGAGAAGCTCTGCGAGCTCATCCTTACCAGGTCGAGGTTCTTACTCCCCGAACTAGTCTCCTCCAGCATTCCTTTTTTGGAGAACTTCGACGCTGTGGAATCAGCTGCCAGGGAATTTGTTTCCCGACGGCTACAACCTGCAGCGTTTCAAATCTAACGTGAACCGATACTTATCCTCTCGCAGCGCTTCTACAGCGCCATAGGCTTTCAGCCTTTGCGAGAGGCCGGCCATAAAAAAAAAACATGGGGCGTAGCGTCGCTACAGTTATAGCAGCATGGCGCGCATGGCTCGCAGAAGGGCGAATGCAGCAGCTAGAGGTTCTGGAGCACGTAGAGGAACTACAGACCGGCATTTACGACTACTGGCGCTTCGAGACAGAATGCGATCCACTCGAGCTGTTGCTGATGCTTGGCATGCAGCCATAATAAGGTCCATCCGAATCCGCATGGTGTACCACAGATTGAGTGAAATGGGCTTAGGATCTAGTGTTTAGTGTCAAGAACGCCGACAATAGCATGCTGAGTGGCATCAGACGGCGTTCTCTGACGAGTCCAGGTTTTGTCAGGGGCACATGACGGACTCCAACGTGTAAGAGATCTCCAGTTTGCTGTTGAGCGCCATGTGCACCGTCGTATTGGATTGATGGTTCGGGGTGCGATTGCATTCAGCAACAAGTCACCTTTACTTGTGATTCGTTGCGCACTGAATGTGCAACGTTATGTGAATGAGGTATCAGAACCAATTGCCGTTCCATATGTCCGAGGCCTCGAAGAGGGTTTCTTCCAGCAAGATAATGCACGTCCTCATATTGCAAGGGTATCGATGAGGTTCCTACAGGAAGTTGAAGTCGGAGTACTCCTCTGGCGTCCACGATCACCCGATTTATCGTCAATTGAAAAAGTATGGGGTTGGATGGGTCTATACATAGGCGATTTACCCAATCCTCCGACCACGCTGGACGAACTGGAACATCCTGTGAGTTTATCAACAACCAGATTACGAGCATGCCGCGTAGGCTAGAGGAGTGCATTCGTCAACATGGAGGGCCCACTTATTATTGATCTGTCGTATTTTTTGTAAACTGATTGTGGCAAATCAATTCATTATTGTATTTAGTCCTACCGCATTTCATCAACCGCAACCCTTTCTTTCTCAGTGTTCGGATTTCACTTGCGAGTAGTATACAGGGTGTTCCTTAATGATATGCGAATATTCAAGCGAGTAAATCTACATGAAAAATTAATGATAGTTTGCTTTATAAAGTATGGTCCAAAAATGTACCGTTACGAAAATAGAGGGTGTTAAAGTTTAAGGAAAAAAATGGAAATTAATTAATATTTTTAAAACCGCTGAACATATTTTAATGATATTTGGTAGGTACATA
Organism: Callosobruchus maculatus; assembly: GCA_951848785.1. NCBI lineage: Eukaryota > Metazoa > Arthropoda > Insecta > Coleoptera > Chrysomelidae > Callosobruchus > Callosobruchus maculatus. The sequence continues at coordinate 856,157 of CATOUR010000073.1, read as the reverse complement.
GTAATAGTAAACAGAAGTGCACATTTTCCAGTACATAAATAATTTTCAGTTTCAGTAGTGGCGTGCGTACGGGCAACAACTTTGATAATTTTGAGGAAAAAAATGATACGCCAATGGTTTTTTCCGAAATAAAAATTATGTTCGAATTTCCCATTTAATTCGGAAAATAACAGCTCTCTTGAGTTAATTTCCTCCCATGCGCCGTTATTGAGTAAAAAAATGAAGTCAAGTTGATTGACTCAGTACTTCCCACACATTACGCTGATACCAGTTTATTATTTTCCCATAGCATGAAGCTTTAGTCTAAGATCCCTTGCAACCAAATAATTGCCACCCCCCCCCCTAAAATTGTCTTATGCCGCTAGGTCTTTCCTTCACAGGTCAAAACTGGTAGGAAATGATCAGGAACCCCTAAAACATCTAAAAACCGAATTTGAGCTGCTTTCATACTTGTCGCGTTCTTTGATTATTGCTACGCTGCCACTGACAAGATTTTTAACAAACATACGCGTTTTCCATTCTCACCGCGGTAACAATATACTGTGTCAAAATTTCATTGGAATCAATTTAATAGTGTCCACGTTACAAAATACAAAACGATTTAGACCAATCAATTCTCGTATAGTATACAGAAAATTCTAAGTCCCTTAGTTTCTGTAATAGGCTAGGCAATGTTCGGATGCACCTAAAAAGGTGATTCGTGTCGCTAGATCTTCCTTCACAGGTTAGTGGAGAGCCTATTATGAGTATAAGAATTTTTTTAATTTTTCAACCCCCAACCCCCCAACCACCCCAATTTCACGCCCACCCAAAAAAAAAACGCAGAAAATGATCAGGAACCTCTAAAACGCTTAAAAACGAAGTTTGAGCTGTTTTTATATTTTTAGTTTTTTTATTATTTCTGCGCCGCCACTGGCACGATTTATCAAAACCATACGCGTTTTCCATCTTCGCCATAGTAGTAATGCCGTTTCAAAATTTCATTAAAATCAATTCAACAGTTTCCTCGTTACAACGATCTGACGCAATACTCTCGTATGTTTACATGAAAAAAAATTCTAAGTCCTTTGCTTTCTGTAATAGGCAAAGGCAATGTTCGGATGGACCTAAAAAAGTTATTTATGTCGCCAGGTCTTCCTTCACAGGTCAGTGGACAGTCTATTATGAAAGCAACAAATTTTTCAATTTTACAACCCCCCACCCCCCAACCACCCCAATTTCACCCCCACCCAAAAAAAAGTAGAAAATGATCAGGGACCCCTAAAACGCCTGAAAACGAAGTTTCAGCAATATTTAATTTTTTTTGTTTTTTGCTAATTACTCCGCCGCCTATGCACCGATTTTCAAAATTATAGGAACATTACCTACTACGACCCCACAGCATACCGCTGCCCAAATTTCATCACAATCCATGCAGCGGTTACTGAGATTACGAGGGTAGAAAAACGCGACAGACAGACAGACCGACATACAGACCGACAGACAGACAGACCGACAGACAGACCGACGGAAATGAGTGACGTGGATTTTCGTTATGTACACATCATAAAACGCCCAAAAAACGTATTATCTCAAAATCGAAAATTTTCGCGATCGCAATACTCCCCTCACCTATCGGTGTGGGAAGTAAAAATAAAAACTCTTGTACGTTGTCCGAGAAAACTAAGGTAATTATTAAAGAATACAATATTTTTCCATAGATCTAGTTGCCATGAAATATGACAATTGTTTATTACACTTGCCATTTTCCCGTCAGTTTGTAATTGAGATCTGTTCGTTGCGATTTATCTTTTTCTTTTCTTGTTTGTACAGTCTTATTTCATTTCTTATTTTCGTAATCTTGTTAATAATGGTGAATTATTCAAATGTAGAAATGGCGGATATGCATTACGTGTATGGCCTCGCTGACGGTAACGCAGAGGAAGCCAAACGTATTTATCACGAGAGATATCCTAATCGTAATTTGCCAGACAGTCGAACTTTCTCTAATATCCATCGTCGTCATGTTGAAATTGTATTCTTTAATAATTACCTTAGTTTTCTCGGACAACGTACAAGAGTTTTTATTTTTTTACTCAATAACGGCGTATGGGAGGAAATTAACTCAAGAGAGCTGTTATTTTCCGAATTAAATGGGAAATTCGAAGATAATTTTTATTTCCGAAAAAACCATTGGCTTATCATTTTTTTCCTCAAAAATATCAAAGTTGTTGCCCGTACGCACGCCACTACTGAAACTGAAAATTATTTATGTACTGAAAAATGTGCACTTCTGTTCACTATTACTATGTACCAAATATCATTAAAATAAGTTCAAATATTAATTAATTTCCATTTTTTTCCTTAAACTTTTAACACCCTGTATTTTCGTAACGGTACATTTTTGGACCATACTCTATAAAGCAAACTATCATTAATTTTTTATGTAGATTTACTCCCTTGAATATTCGCATATCATTAAGAAACACCCTGTATATTGTAAACAACGTTGAATCTGTTTCCAGCTGATGGACTTCGCTCAAAACTTGTCCGCGGATCAGAAAGTGATCGTGTTCTGCGGCAGGAAATCTCGAGCGGACGAGCTGGCATCCGAACTGGTCCTGAACGGGATCAGCTGTCAAACGATGCACGGTGACAGAGACCAGTCTGACAGAGAACAGGCTCTCCTTGACATAGCCGACGGCACTGTGCAGATACTCATCGCTACTGATGTTGCTTCCAGGGGACTGGATATCGACGATATCACGTAAGTTCCAAATCGGCTTTGGTCTTCGATCATATGAAGAGCTTGGGGCAATAAGGGACCTAAGCCAACTCAATTGTAGTAGATGTATTGAAGAAACATTATTTCTTTACAGTCATGTGGTTAATTATGATTTTCCTCGAAATATTGAAGAGTACGTCCACAGGGTCGGGAGAACAGGAAGAGCCGGAAAATATGGAGAGTCTATCAGTTATTTCACCAGGGCAGATTGGGGACAAGCGAAGGAACTCATCTCTATACTGGAAGAAGCTGAACAGGTGATGTGCAACAAATATTTAAAGAATTCCGATGTTATTGAGACGAATTTCGAATTTAATGTTCTCTACTGCGGATCTGATTTCCATCGATCCAAACTTAACTGAACCAATATAATTTGTGAAACTTAGAAGTATCACATTCATGGTACTTCAGCTCAAAACAACGGCCGGATTTGTAATAAGAACCCTCTCAACTATACATTACACGAGCTTTCGTGCTGATAGAACGCCATATAACGATTTTAGATTTTTAAGGTGAACTTGAAAATCTGAGGGCCTGAAAATTTTTGATATTTGTTACCTGATGCTGAAGCTCAAAACAACGGCCGGATTTGTAATTAGTGCCCTCCAAATATACATTACCCGAGTTTTCGTGCAGATAGAAAGCCATATAACGATTTTAGATTTTTAAAGTGAACTGAAAATCTGAGGGCCTGAAAATTTTTGATATTTGTTACCTAACGCTGAAACTTAAAACAACGGCCGGATTTGTAATTAGCTCCCTCCAAATATACATTAAACGAGTTTTCGTGCTGATAGAAAGCCATATAACGATTTTAGATTTTTAAGGTGAACTTGAAAATCTGAGGGCCTGCAAATTTTTGATATTTGTTACCTGCTGCTGAAGCTCAAAACAACGGCCGGATTTGTAATTAGCGCCCTCCAAATATACATTACCCGAGTTTTCGTGCTGATAGAAAGTCGTATAACGATTTTAGATTTTTAAAGTGAACTTGAAAATCTGAGGGCCTGAAAATTCTTGATATTCGTTACCTGATGGTGAAGCTCAAAACAACGGCCGGATTTGTAATCAGCGCCCTCCAAATATACATTACACGAATTTTCGTGCTGATAGAAAGCCATATAACGATTTTAGATTTTTAAAGTGAACTTAAAAATCTGAGGGCCTGAAAATTTTTGGTATTTGTTACCTGATGCTGAAGCTCAAAACCACGGCCGGATTTGTAATTAGCGCCCTCCAAATATACATTACACGAGCTTTCATGGTGATAGAAAGCCATATAACGATTTTAGATTTTTAAAGTTAACTTGAAAATCTGAGGGCCTGAAAGTTCTTGATACCTGACGGTGAAGCTCAAAGCAACGGCCGGATTTGTAATCAGCACCCTCCAGATATACATTACACGAATTTTCGTGCTGATAGAAAGCCATATAACGATTTTAGATTTTTAAAATGAACTGAAAATCTGAGGGCCTGAAAATTTTTGATATTTCTTACTTGACGCTGAAACTTAAAACAACGGCCGGATTTGTAATTAGCGCCCTCCAAATATACATTACACGAGTTTTCGTGCTGATGGAAAGCCATATAACGATTTTAGATTTTTAAAGTGAACTTGAAAATCTGAGGGCCTGAAAATTTTTGATATTTGTTACCTGACGCTGAAACTTAAAACAACAGCCGGATTTGTAATTAGCGCCCTCCAAATATACATTACACGAGTTTTCGTGCCGATAGAAAGCCATATAACGATTTTAGTTTTTTAAGGTGAACTTGAAAATCTGAGGGCCTGAAAATTTTTTATATTTGTTACCTGCTGCTGAAGCTCAAAACAACGGCCGGATTTGTAATCAGCGCCCTCCAGATATACATTACACGAATTTTCGTGCTGATGGAAAGCCATATAACGATTTTAGATTTTTAAAGTGAACTTGAAAATCTGAGGGCCTGAAAATTTTTGATATTTGTTACCTGACGCTGAAACTTAAAACAACGGCCGGATTTGTAATTAGCGCCCTCCAGATATACATTACACGAATTTTCGTGCTGATGGAAAGCCATATAACGATTTTAGATTTTTAAAGTGAACTTGAAAATCTGAGGGCCTGAAAATTTTTGATATTTGTTACCTGACGCTGAAACTTAAAACAACGGCCGGATTTGTAATCAGCGCCCTCCAGATATACATTACACGAATTTTCGTGCTGATGGAAAGCCATATAACAATTTTAGATTTTTAAAGTGAACTTGAAAATCTGAGGGCCTGAAAATTTTTGCTATTTGTTACCTGACGCTGAAACTTAAAACAACGGCCGGATTTGTAATCAGCGCCCTCCAGATATACATTACACGAATTTTCGTGCTGATGGAAAGCCATATAACGATTTTAGATTTTTAAAGTGAACTTGAAAATCTGAGGGCCTGAAAATTTTTGATATTTGTTACCTGACGCTGAAACTTAAAACAACGGCCGGATTTGTAATCAGCGCCCTCCAGATATACATTACACGAATTTTCGTGCTGATGGAAAGCCATATAACGATTTTAGATTTTTAAAGTGAACTTGAAAATCTGAGGGCCTGAAAATTTTTGATATTTGTTACCTGACGCTGAAACTTAAAACAACGGCCGGATTTGTAATTAGCGCCCTCCAAATATACATTACGCGAGTTTTCGTGCTGACAGACAGCCAAATACACTGTGTGAGCGGATGGAAGGTATGCCTCAAGGCGGTTACCAGTTCAGTTGTATGTACGATAACAGCCTTCGTTGTAACCCGTACAAACAAAACCAGGAAGAATTCATTTCTATATTCAGGGATTTCGCCGTGTTTATGGCCAATCACATCAAAAGATTATCACGATAGGAAAAAAGAGGTTGCTGCTTACCAAAGATTAATCGAGAAAATAAAGGAAGTGGGGCCTCTAGCAAATAAAGAAATGTAATTAAGAAAATTAATATTATGCGAAGTCTCAAGGTCTGGGGCCTCGAGGCAAACCCTCGAATTTTCCGTTGCGTGTGGAGATCCCCCTTTTATGGTTGCTTTGAGGCATGCCTTCGGGTGTGGAGCTGCCTTTATAAAGATAAACGTTTCATTTCAGTATGTGCCCGAAGAACTACACGATATGGCAGACCGCTTTGAGAAAATGAAGGAGAGGAGAGAAAAAGAGGGCGGATCCAGAGGCAGAGGCAGAGGAGGGGGAGGAGGACGGTTTGGAGGTGGAAGGCGGTGGTAGTCGGTCTATTGGTTCCAGAATGCGGCGTTTTGTTAGATTTTTATATTACTTTTTTGATACCAGTTACAGAGAAAGTAGCTTTTTTGTTAATTTATCGATGAGGCAGTATCTCGTTTGTGTTCTCTTTACAGGAATTATAGTGATTTCTTGATATATATTTTTTTTAAAGAACCTGAACACACCCACACCAAACATTAGGTACGTTTTAATGTCGAAGATTAAATGTCTACAAAAATAAAATGTATATGTAAATGTGTATATACAGGGTGAGTTTTTAGTACCGGATCGGTCGATAACTCCACTATTGCAGCAGATAGCAAAACAGTTGTATATTAAAGTTGTAGCCAACGATATGCTCCTTGCTCAGAAAATATTTTGATTTATACAGGGTGATCCATAACTACATTTTTTTTAAATGAGACACTATATATTATTCCATATATTTAGATTCTACTAATGATTCCCGTTGTTAAAATATATGGTACTGTATTTCGACAAATCGCTGACATGAGACATGTTGTGAACTCGTAAAAGCATTAAGTCGGAACTAGAGTATTGCCGACACGAATATTATCAACAGTTTTGAGAACTCTAGCTCGCCATCGTTCGCGATTTACTGTCAGTTCAGTGGCGCTCTTGATACTCGTATCCAGCAGCTGTTTCGTCGTAGCCAGCCAGCGTGTAGGGGAACGACCACGGCGCCGCCCACTCGCATGACCCTGAACTACAAGTTTCTCCATATTATCGCTTCTGTGAATATGTCCGAAGAATGCAACACAAATGCAAGCATTCTCGTCGACACAATGGAGGATAGTCTCTTTGGATTACCGAGCTCATCCAGTATGGAAACGTCAGTTCGATAGGCGGTATAAGGAATTCTCAGAATTCTCCTCCACGTACACATTTCAAAAGCACCTATGCGAGCTTGATCTGGCTAACAGTCCAAGTTTCATAGGCATACACAAATATGGAGAACACAACAGACTGAACCAGCGACATTTTGGTAGCTTTAGTGATTTTATGTTTACGCGGTTACGCCATATTTTAGTAAGCGTTGTCTTAGCCACACGTGTTTGTTGAATTTACAAATTCCATGTCATATTTTTCTTAATGGCTACCAAAGGTAGTAATCGTGGCCACAATCAGCCACAGGTAGACTTTGTCATAAAGGTTATAGCGATTCTGAGTGGGTGAAAAATGAAATAATATATAATAAATAGCAATATATTTTCCCGCTTAATTATATCTACATAATATTTATATTCTACGATAGGAAAATAAACATTTTTTGAAGGTCAGCAAGTACTAATGGCACATCTACACCACTTTATAACAGTAATTTCAAGATAATCTATATAAACCATACACTCTAAAAGCCAACGACGCCCGACTTCATCGTCATCGGGAAATTAAATAAAAAAATATGTAACACATTGCTAGATAAGCAAATCCTTAACAATAGTTTTTTTTGAAAAATATGAACCGTCCCTAATAAAAATAAGTATATACAGGGTGTCCCACGCCGGTTAAGACAAGCAATATATCGGAACTGGACAGTAGTATCGAATTATAATTTGGGTGTTTAAATTACAGCAAATATAATATCTTTTCTTATTACTGTGTCACCCAATAAGGTATTTGTTTTTGATCACGTTACGTCCGATTCAAAATTTTTAATGGGACACCCTGTGTATTTGTGACTTTTTGTGTTCCTCCCGATAAAACAATTCCAACAAACTAGCACACTTGGGGTCTAAAGTGATTAAATTAAGAGCTATATGTACTTAAAGGATGGTACCACTACCATTGATTATAACATGTACCCCTAAGTTATTTTGGTAGTGTTTCATAATGGTAGTGGTACAGTACCCGAAATGGAGGTTGAGAGTCGACTCGGTTTGCCGTCCTAAGTCAAACGAGACCAGCCCTAGACCGAGGAAACGGTCCGGTGGAAAACTACGGCACTCTAGAGGTTCAGTACCTAACCTAACTTGACCCGACCGAAGTTGTTGAGGCCAAAATGGGGTTTAAAGAAGTGTTAATTAACTCGGTTTGACTCCTTGAGTGCGATGAAACGATTCTCATTCTGAGAAAACGGCCCGATGAAAATCTACAGCTCTAAAAACGACTTCTAAATTTCGATATTTTTTCACGAAATATATGGTCAGTTCGAAAACCCTTGAGGAGTAGAATACAACGACACCAGAAGCACCAAGAAATGGAAAAAAGTTTTGAAACTTTGAATTCTTAATGTTCCTAGAAATTTGGTAAGTTTAAGTAGAATCAGGTTTATTCATTTGCATATATAGGGAGGGCCTGCGTGGGCCTGCCCCCCCCCCCCCAGTCGTCGCTAATTTTGTAGATTTGGAACACTTTAGGCGACATACCACCAAGTACGGTTATCGTCTGTTCAGTGTGCCACAATATGCCCCAAGCGCAGACCCTCGAAAACCTTTTTTTGGTTTAACTTCCTAAATTGATAATCAAAATAAACCTTTTTTTCAGTCCATTAATTGATACAATTAGAGTCAGATCATCAAACCGAGTGGATTGACAGCCCTTTTTAGCCTGACCGATGTGGTTAGGTTATGTTAGGTAAGTGTCTGTTTATGCCATATACATATCAACTTGCATCTATACAAAACCCATAGTGACATTCATAGCTATCCCACACGCAATATGCATAAAACTAAATATACCTAAACAACGACTTCAAACATCTAGAAATGGCTCTAACTACTATTGCATCAAATTCTATAATATTTTACCAGAATATTTCAAAAATCTGAGTCATGAGTTGTTTAAGAAAAAGCTTAAGTCATACCTATCAAACAAAGCGTTTTATACCTACGAAGAATTTCTGAGCCATAATTTCAGCGAACCAAAGTAGTGGTTCTGTATATTTTTGTTTTAATTTACACACTGAATCTGTTAATGTGTGTCTGATTGTTTTTTTATAGGTTTATATCGGTTTTTTATAAAATTTTATTAATAATAGTGTATATATATTTTTTATTTACATACTGTATCTTGACAATGTGTGTCTGTCTGTTTTTTTTATATAGAATTATCTGGGCATTTTAAATAATTTTATTATAATAGTGACGACTTGTCAATACTCTTGGACTCTAGACTCTTTAATGTGACTGTGTAAAAACGTAAGTGTATTTTAACACCAATAAATAAATAAAATAAATGAATAAATAAGGCATCGAAATTTCCGAATTTCAAAGTGGCGTGGATTTTTACCGGAACTCTGGAAGTGGTAAAGGTCGAGTCATGATGTCCAGACGCGTCGATTAACACCCATTTTGAGCTCAACAAGTCAACTTTTTATTGATAAGTTAGGTTAGGTAATGAAACTTCAAAATATCGTAATTCTTCACCAGAACGTTTCCTCACTGTGGCAGTGGTCTCGTTCAATTAAAGACGTCAAACCGAGTCGTTTGACACCACTCTCGACCCCCCATTTCGGTTTCCGCTAAAACAAAGCCTCACCAAAATCGCCCCTGCATGGCTGATTAACGAGCAAGCTGTATGATCAAAGCAGCGCACATTTCAAAGAATTCCATCGTGTGGTGGCCGGTGGGTTTCTTGAAGGTGGAGGGATCCGCCCCTAGGAGCACCGGTGTCGGTGCATCTAGGGCCATCGGTGCCGAGTTTGCGTTCTGCTCAGAATCCTCGTTGCTCAGGCTTTTGAAGTCCAGCAAGTAACTCTTGTAATCAACCTAAACGAAAATAAAGTCATTTTTATACGGTCTAATGGACTAGTATCATAAAATTGAAAGTAGCATTTTCGCATGCAGGACGTTACTTTTTTTTTTAACTTAGTATCTTAATAAAACGGTTTTGAAATGGAGGAACTGAAATTTAAATGCGGCCAATAATTGCAAAGCGCGGTTTTGATCGCGCGGCCAGTGTTGCCAAACTTATCCTGATTTCAAGAACTCCATAGTAGACAAAAGGTTAGATGGCATCCATTTGCCTATTATAAGTGGTTTTCGTTGAAGCTCATTTTGTGTTAAAATTCCGATGGCGTCCTTATCAGTAAATAATTGCGATTTCTCCATGTGTAGGAAACAGTATGTACAAAAAGCATATCAATGTAGCAAAATTTATTGATAACATCCAGGAAACAGATGGTTGGGTTTAGGTTGTGTTTTGCCGACGTTGTCGAGTAAAAGAGACTCCCTCTTTTTCTTGACCTAAACCCAACCATCTGTTTCCTGGATAGTATACAGTAGGTCACTAAACAATTGAGCTGATAAATTGATAACTTTTAAAATGCTAAATAGACCAGCGGCCTCACTAATACATAAAATGAGCCCTAAGCTGCAATTTGATTATTCCTGCGCCATCTTAACTTCAGAAATGGGAGGCTTCAGGCGTATTAATGCCAACTAGATATTACTACCGTGCGGAACTCAGAACTACATATGTCAGACTCATTCATCACGGTGATAAAGATTTTACGCTTGTGTCATATGAATCTGTTGATAATCGTCAAATATACGTCGTTCTCATTCTACCGTTGACCGTTCTTACTCTGTAGTTCCTACTGCGTTTGAGTTTTTTTTTTTTCGTTTTTCGTTGTGCTTTTCTTTTGTCGCTGGTGGTTGTGCGTTTCGTTTCCTATCATACAAGCAAAAAAAGGCGGACTGTTGACAATACGTTGACAGCATAGAACGAATGCTACTGTCATCGTACATTTAATAATTGTGATATTTAGTAGAAATGACAGAACATTGCGTTTCATTTCAATTGTATTTTCATCAACTTTAGTTAACCTTATCTATGTTCCGTGCTCTAGTTTGTTAACCGTTCTGTCTCAACTCGACGCTAAAAAAAAACGGCGGAAATTAATTCAATATAATTGTATGGTAGAGCAGGCCTTTTGGACGCGCTCAATGAATAAAATATGTGGCTATTACAATTAGCTGGCAAATAAAAACAAACAGATGTTTACAACGCAGAAAAAATGCAATTTATTGACAACTTTTGAGTGGAAGCATTGCTTCCATGGACCGCACACCCTGCAAAAAAGTCCGAATTTTTGTTGAAATATGCAACAAACAGTAAAGTAAGCTTAATGTGCATGCATATACTAATCTGCAAATACACACACTCATCGGAACAAAAAACGGAGCACTTGACATTTTATATATGTAATTAATTGTTTTATTGTTTGGTGATGTTTTATTGTATTAAAAACTTATATACAAATAAAGCAACATGTTTCAAGTAATTCCTAATATTATTTGAAAAAACACTTTTGTTACAATACTACAAAAAACATAAATTGGTAGTTTGCTAAAATGACCTTAAATCATTGATAAATGCATGCATTGCTAGAAAAAACTAGGCAGGGGCATTTTTATTATAACGATCGTTGCCTACGCGTGCCCAAATGATTGCTTGCATTTTTCTTGGCATACCTAAAATCAAAAATGACGAATGTCTTCTTAAGAAATAAAGTCCCATTCCTCTTAAAGGGCGTGCTGCAATTCATTTAAGGTTAAGGGAATACGAACACTACTTCGTAATCTTCGCCCAAGCATGTCTCATACATCAATGTCTATATCGATTAAGTATTGTTGAGTAATTCTCGCGGTGTGGAGTCTGGCATTATCATGCATTAGAATAAAATTATTTCCAGTAAAATCGACATAAGGAACAACAAAATCTTGGAGAATTTCGTCAATATACCTGACAGCAGTTGAAGATCCTCTTGGAATGATGTACAACTCTGTGTGTGCGTGCCTCCAGAGAAATTCCAGCCCACACCATAAGTGAACCCCCTTGGTAGCCTACCCTAGGACTAAAGGTCCATTCTGCAAAACGTTCTTGTTGTCTTCGGCCATACCCTTTCACGACCATCTGGAGACCGCAGGCTAAATCTGGACTCATCAATATACAAAATACGACCCCATTCATTTTCACCCCAGTGATCATGATTTCTCGCAAACTGAAGTCGCGCTACACGATGACGTCTAAGAAGCTCTGGATCTGTAGTGGGTCTATGACTACAAGGATTGGCTTCACCAAGGCTTCATCTAACGGTCTGTTCGCTAACATTGGTATTTCAGACGTGATTAAGTCATTTTGTGATTTCTATAGCTGTAGCCTGATAATCTCATAGGGATTGTAAGATGATAAAGCGATGATCATCAGCGTTAGTCTTGGGAACCAGTGCCAAGTCGTCAAAGGTAACATCCAGTTTCCAAAAAACGTGTATAAATACGGTGCACAATGCTATTTGATACGGGATTGATGACGTTGGGCAACATATCGCTCACTTCTTCCGTTTTGAATCAACGCAACCATAGCAGCCGTGGTTTGGGGACTAACAGTAGGTATTTTTAGCTCAAATAAACGCAGCAAAACTTGAAAACGACTTGCTATACAGCGTGTGCCAATAGTGCGTGGACGGAGGATTGTGGGCTTACTAAAAAATATTTCAAAAATCTGTCACTTGATTATGGTAGGGACTCTTGAGGGCTATATCGTAAAAATATTTTCACTTAAATTTTGACGTTTACACAGGGTGATTCATATCAAACTTACATTTTTTTAATGGAACTCCCTATATATTATTACATATTTGGATTCCTTGGTCAATTCTAGTGTGACTTCATTTATCATACATGGAACTTTAAACGAACCGTTTAGGCGCAAATCACCATTATTGGTAAAGGTAGCTATCAGAAAAAAATTGAATATTGCAGCGATTATAAAACTTAGAAGGCCGTGACTTTGCGGTACGACTAAGCATGAAATGCGTCACCTTAGGTCAGACGGCTAAATTTGAATTCTTTTTGTACCTGGAGAAATCAGTAGATTAATGAGGGAAGCTTCAATCACAGATAACTTTATTTTTTCAAATGGGAATACCTATTTTCGTTTAAAGAATCAAATGCAAAATTTGATTACCTTTCTAACGATATAGCATTCTCGATATCAATCTTTTTTTGGTTTTCATTTTATTTCAAATTTTCAGTCAAATCGGCGTCTTTTAATTTTTCTGCGTGCAAGCAACCTAGCAGGCCATGAAAAATAAACAAAAGCCAGTTAATATGGAAGAAACCAACTAACTTAGTCGACAGATGCAAACGAACTAGAGTAGCGAGGCAAGATCATGAAAATTCCTTACAACACATCAGCTCTAACCGGATACAACAGCGGCAAGATATCTAATTTCAATGAGTAGCTGGAAATGACAGAAGTGTTTGTTTTTCAGAGCCTACTACAAGAGCTCGACAACTTTCCAAAACAATTAAAAATGTTGAAACAAAAGAGAAAACTACCAGCGATTTTTGCTTAGTATTGTCATTGTTTTGCTGTCAAACAAGTATTCATAGCTGCTCTTCTATAAAACCTGCCATAACACTGAACCAAGGTCCTGAAATATATCGTACTGGCGATAACGGTGACTTTTAACGATCTACGTGGCTGGAAGGACGAAAGAAGCTAAAAAATACCCACAACTACACGTAATCGACCAAATTTTGAATCAGGTTGACACTTTTACTGACAACCCAGCAAGTAAGTCTAGTCATAGCATATATTTCAAAGATCCTACTAAAAATACAGGGTATTCGTTAATGATACTATGAGTAAAAAGAAAAAAGGGAAAATAAATGAGTCCAGAGTTGATGAACCAGAGGAATCTCTGACTGACACTGATAACATAGCCCAATTAAAGAAAGAAAATTATTTACTCACACAATTAGTAGAAGAAAAGGAGAGATTTATCTACCAACTAATTAACGAAAATCGCCGCTTACAAGATCAGTATGAATTAATAATATCTAACCTATCTGATAAAGAAACTATTATAGATAGCCTAAAAGTCATTCAATCTAAAATAGAACAATCAAAAAATGTCCCAGTTATAACAACAACATACGCTGAGGTAGCGTCCGGCATTAAGACAAAGAATATTGAAAAAGTATCGCTAAAGAAACTATTAGTAATACCGAAAGAGAGACAAAACAATCTTTGTACCAAAAAAGACCTAAACAAACACATAAGTTTATCCAAAATCAATGTTAAAGTGCATGCTGTCAAGGATATAAATGATGGTGGAATAGAGGTCAAAGTTAAGCAAGAAGATCTATCGACATTAAAAGATGAAATACAGAAACAACTACCGAGGAAATACAACATAATTGAATCAAAACCACTAGTACCAAGGATCAAAATCACTGGATATAAGGCAAATGAAGAACCAAGTGAAGAAGATATTGTAAATGACATAGTTAACCAAAATCCATGTACTGAAAAAAATGACATAAAAATAACGTATTTAAGGCATAACAAGGAAAAAAATAATTATACAATATTTGCGGATGTAAAAGGTAAAATTTTAGATATTATTGAAAAAAATGACGGAAAAATATTAATAAGTTTTCAAAGTTTAAGAGTATTCCAAAACAATTTTGTCAGCCAATGCAAGAATTGTTTCCGTTTTCGTCACTCAACGGGCAAATGCAAAAACAAACAAACATGCAGTAACTGTGGTGAAGAACATACATCTCATTCTTGTAGATCCAATGAACCAAAATGTATAAATTGTGTGTACAGTAATACCAAATATAATAAAGGCTATAATACTGCTCATAATGCAACTGACAGAAATTGCCCGTGCTATAAACACTTCCAAAATGAATACCTCGCAAATATAGAATACTCATAGCTTAAAAACTAAACTAAAAAAAAAGGAAATCAAATTAAATACATTTTTCAAGTTTTATAATATAAATATGAATCAATACATAAATCAATTTCAAATTCGAGATATTGAAACAAAATCTATAAAATATGTAAGTCAGCTAGATAATTGGCTAGATGGTCTTAACCTCTCGCTTTTTCACATGAACATCAGAAGTATCAACCAAAATTTAGAGTCCTTAAAAATAACTATGAGTACTCTTAAAAATAAATTTGATGTGATAATACTTACAGAAACATGGCAGATAGGAGCTATATCATTGTATAGTTTTGAGGGATATGACATGCATTATAACTATGGTTCTCTAAATCAAAATGATGGTTTAGTAGTATACATAAGACATAAGTATAATTATACATGCAATACTATAACGCTGAAAAATGGTATGAAAATAATAGACCTCATTGTTATTTTAGAAATGGGCAAGATAAAAATATCAGCAATCTACAGGCCACCATCGACAATTGCGGATGAATTTATTGAGTGTTTGGAAATGTACTTAGATAGTGAAAATATACCAACAGCTCAACATATAATTATTGGTGACCTAAATATAAATATTCTTGATGACAATAGAGTTACAAATAACTATCTTAATGTTTTATATAGCAAGGGATTCTTTTCATACATTAATAAACCTACTCGTGTATCCAAAAAGTCTGCTTCTTGTATCGACCACTGCTTTATAAAAATTCCTACACAGTCCTTTGACTATATTCCTATAGTACTAGAAAGTGAAATAGCAGATCATTTTTCTACGATTTTAGTAATCAATAAGATTTTAAAAAGAGGATATCAAGATAATCGTTGCCAACAACTAAATTACAAAAAGTTTGTTGATAATAATAAATTAGTAGACTATGCTAATTCAGAAAATTGGTTTGATGTATGCTCCACTTATAAAGTAGATCAAGCTACTGACCTATCAATTAAAAAAATACAAGAAATTATAGAGAAAAGTACAAATCTAGTTAAAATTAAACGTAATGAGAAACCTAGGAAATGTTGGATCACGAAAGGATTAGTAAAATCAGCTAACGAAAAATAAAGATTATATAGACTAATGAAAACGTCACCCAGTCAGCATAACATTGATAATTATAAAAACTTCAAGAGTATGTTTTCAAAATTAATAGAGTCAGCTAAACAAATGTATTACTTAAGAGACATAGACACCAACAAACCAAATTCCAGCAAACTATGGTCTACAGTTAATGCAATGGTTAACAAATCTTACGGTTCATGTAATCACATAAATGAAATAAAACTTGACAACCACCAAAAGACAAAAAAGAAATAGCTAATACATTTATTGATTTTTTTACTGAAATTGGGGAAAATTTGGCAAACAAGGTACTCAAGAATCCAACATCTAAACAGTTTCCAACAACAAATATACTCAAATCCTTTATTTTAGATGAAGTGGCAATAAATGAGGTTAATGAGACTATCATGTCGCTAAAAAATAATAAAAGTCCAGGACATGATGGACTGAAAGCAGAACATTTAAAAATTATTGCACGATACATGGCTAAGCCTTTAACGCATATTATAAACATAAGTTTTTCATCAGGCGAATATCCTGTAGCATTCAAAAAAGCACTTATAACACCAGTTTTTAAAGCAGGTGATAAATTAAATGTGACTAACTATCGACCTATTTCAGTAATTTCTAATTTAGCAAAAGTCTTTGAAAAATTGTTAGAAAAAAGAATGAACAATTATTTAGAAAAATACAATGTATTATCAAAAAATCAATATGGTTTCTCAAAAGGCAAATCAACAACAGATGCTATTTTATCAATAATAAATGATATAAATAAAAATATTGATTCAAACATTCCGACCATTTGCGTATTTGTTGATCTTGCCAAGGCATTTGACACTGTTAGTCATGTGCAGTTGTTAAGTGTATTAGAAAGAGCTGGATTCAGAGGAACAACATACAAATTAATAAAAAATTATCTATCAAACCGTGAACAACTTGTTAAACTATCAGAAATACATAGTCATGAACGAATTGTTAAATACGGCGTTCCTCAAGGCACAGTTCTTGGACCGTTATTTTTTAAGATATATTTGAATGACTTATTTAAATTAAAAAGTGAGGGTAAAATAGTTAGCTTTGCTGATGACACTGTGATATTATACCAATCAAGTAATTGGATAAATTTAAAACATAACATAGAAAAAGACTTGATACAAATATCACAATGGTTTAGCAGCAGATTACTGACTATAAACTATAATAAAACTCACTTTGTCGCATTCAATTCATATGCAAAATATTTACCAAATTATACTTCGCTTTCATTTAATATCGGTAGAGAACATACAGAGTGTTACCTGCTCCACTATACACCCTTAATGCGGTCCTGGACATGAAATGCTGAATATGGCAACAAGGCTTAGAGACAAAGACAACATATAATCCATTCCCCGCTAGATGGCGTCACTACATTTCACAAGGATGCCACATCTACGCAATCATCTGCAGCTTTGATAGCTCTGATTCGACAGTTCTATAATTGATAGAGATTAACTGGCAAGGATTGTTCCTTCTTTACATGATCGGTTAGCAGAGCTGACCGTTAGAGCACTGTCATTCATTACGTGAAGAATGTTGATGAATCGTTTATTCCTTTATATCAACAAGCATGGAAAATAACGCTAAAGACAATACAAATTTCGAAAATAACTTTTCGTGCGTTCCGCTTGTACCTAAAAACTCCATACGTCGTGAACTAAATCTGGTTTTTAGCACTAACCACGAAAGTTACTTTGTCAAATCGCGGCATGCAATGACAATAATCATTCCCGAAGATTGCAGCATAAAATGTGAAGAATGGCTTGCTAGGGCCCTATCGCTTGATTATAAAATGTAGAAGCTTAACTGTTATCCTGGAGTTAAATCCTTTCAACCAGATGATGTTTGTACTAATACTCCGAACTCGCAGGTAGGTAGGTAGGAGGAGAACCTGAACGGATTAACATAAATGTTATAGTCAAGTAGGTGTAAAATAATTTATATGCTCAAGAAGAACCACAAATAAACTCAACTGGTAGTTGCCGTTGCCGTCAACAGGTTAGCAAACTTATCGTTCTAGCTGAGTATGTATTGAGAAACCGACCCTATTAGCTTTACTTTAACTTTTTTACGAGAACCGTCAGCACTGCAGCTCTTATGGGCTTATTGTGCTATATAAAACTGTCAGGGGGGGACCATAATGCGCGGTCAGCATTGCCGGTGGGTCGTTTCGCTGCCGATCCGCGCTGCTATAAACACTGTCGTGTCCAAAGTGTGACCAAGCGCGACCGAGCGCGGCCGGTGCGACGAGCAAGCAAGAGAAAGATTCACCCCCAATGAGACGCCTGCCGTCCATGAACCAATCGCGTGTGAGGGAAGTTCAAGTTCTGAGCTTCTACGTCTGTCCCCCCACTCAGACGCCAACCGTCCATGTCTAACCCCGCCTGACGCTGCTTAGTCTCCGACTCGACAGCTGGCCGCCTTAAGCTAAATTCAGATGCATACGACATCCGACGATACGACGGTACGAAAATCTTCCTATTGGTTGAAATATTCAAAATGATGTCAAATCAAAATATTTCAACCACTAGGAACAGTTTCGTACCGTCGTATCGTCGGATGTCGTATGTATCTGAATTTAGCCTTACACGCACTTCTAGCCGGGTCCCCTTATCTTTCACTTACAATTCGCATATTGAGTTTGGATCTCAAACGTAGTTTGACCCCAGATATCATAAGATTTTATTTTGGTATCCAACTAAACGCTAAATACTTAAATGGAAATACTGCCTTGATATTTTCGGTTTTTTACAACCTTTACCCCAAACAAAACATTATTAGTAACAGCAAGGCGCGCGTGCACATGCTACGAACTTTTGTGATATACATCAGTAAGATTAATTTAAATTTTGTTTTACGAAAAACATACAAATATGAATATTTTCATTACCTGTGATTACGCGGAAAAAACTTGAACATAACCGGCAACAACGTTTAGCGTCGGAGTCCACAACTTGCACTGTTTATCGCAATAGCTAAGCGGTGTTGCCGGTTATGTTCAAGTTTTTTCCGCATAATCATAGGTAATGAAAATATTCATATTTGTATGTATTTCGTAAAACAAATTTTAAATTAATCTTACTGATGTATATCACAAAAGATTACTAATAATGTTTGGTTTGGGGTAAAGGTTGTAAAAAAGCGAAAATATCAAGGTAGTACTTCCCATTTATGTTAATCCGTTCAGATTCTATTCCTACCTACCTGCAAGTTCGGAGTATTAGTACAAATATCATATGGTTGAAGGGATTTAACTCAAGGATAACAGTTAAGCTTCTACATTCTATAATCAAGCGATAGGGCCCTAGCAAGCCATTCTTCACATCTTCACTTTTTATGCTGCAATCTTCGGCAATGATTATTGTCATTGCATGCCGCGATTTGACAAAGTAATTTTCGTGGTTAGTGCTAAAAACCAGCTTTAGTTCACGACGTATGGAGTTTTAGGTAGAAGCGGAACGCAAGAAGTTCTCGAAATTTGTATTGTGTTTAGCGTTATTTTCCATGCTTGTTGATATAAAGGAATAAACGATTCATAAATATCACGCAATGAATGACAGTGCTCTAACGGTCAGCTCTGCTAACCGATCATGTAAAGAAGGAACAATCCTTGCCAGTTAATCTCTATCAATTATAGAACTGTCGAATCATAGCTATCAAAGCTGCAGATGATTCCGTAGATGTGGCATCCTTGTGAAATGTAGTGACGCCATCTAGCGAGGAATGGATTATATGTTGTCTTTCTCTCTAAGCCTTGTTGTCATATTCAGCATTTCATGTCATGTCATGTTCAAGGGTGTATAGTAGAGTAGGTAACAGTCTGTATAGAAATTCAAAGATCACCCAATACCAAATATTTAGGAATATATGTTGATGAACACATGAAATGGGATATACATATTAAATACGTAGTAAAAAAATTGAGATTCATTTTACACAAATTAAAATATATATCAAATATCCTTCCTGAAAATTATTTACGTATATTATATTCTGCTTTAGTAGAAAGTCATATGACATATGGGATTTTAGCTTGGGGAGCTGCTAGTAAAAACCATATACATGAATTAGATATTATACAAAGATATATCATTAAGATGATATTTCATAAACCACGACTTTATCCTACAACAGCTCTCTATGAGGAAACCAAGATATATGACATCCGACAGCTGTATTTCTTACATTGCAATTTACATTATTATAAGAATAAGTATGATCAATCAAAAATTATACACACCCATGAAACAAGATATAAATTATCCTCCAACGTTGTTTTCAAATCGCATAAAAGTATAATGCTTAGGTCATATGTTTACCTATCCTCAAAGCTATACAATGTATTACCATCATTTATTAAGGAAATTCGAAGGTTAAGCCATTTCAAGAAACAAATAAAAAATTGGATTCATGAACTACCCCGTTTTCAAATGCACAAATATATTGAGCTTATATAGAAGCAATATAATTTATTAAACTTAACAAAAAATAATCATCCGTCAAAATTACAGTTTAGCTTATTTTTATACTAAAAATGCATTCGGATTAAGTATCCCTCAAAATGTAAATGTAAACTTACATAATATTATGAATTTACATGTTTGCTGCGTTCAAGGTGTTCCACCTTCTGCGGCTTTTGATGTTTATTTAATTTATTACATATGTGGAAAACGTATTGTAAATTTTTATAAATAAACATTGTTATTATTATTATCTAGCACGTTTAGAATGACATTTCACATTTATTGGGACAAAAAACTTGGTCATTTCCATTTAGTTAAGTCAAAAGTGAAGATATGTCAAACTGGAGCATTCTGAACATCTACTGAACTAATTGCTAGAATTTTTTAATTACGCTGTGTTGAAATTGTGTTTATTTCATGTAGTTTTCTACAAACTAAATCATGTTTTACAATTCAAACAGACTGCAATTCAAGTTTCAGATTTTGCTAATAAGTCGGTGAGTAGAACTACCTACTGAAGAATTTGAAGGGATCCAGTAAGAGGTATCATTACTTTTGACTTACGGAAATGGCTACTTTTTTATAGCATTAAATGTGAAAATTTATTCAGAATACATAGATATTCTACTGCTAGCAACAATTACTAGTAGTTTTCCTTTGGTTAAATATTTTCTTACCGACTTTGGAAATTGGCTAATAGCTAGTAGGCTGTGAAAAATGAGCGTTCCTGTTATCGCTATTGTTTCTGGTTAGAGCTAATATGTTGTAAGGAATTTTCATAATCTTGCCTCGTTGCTCTAGTTAGTTTGCATCTTTCTACTAAGTTAGTTGGTTTCTTCCATTTAACGGGCTTTTGTTTATTTTTCATGGCCTGCTAGGTTGCTTGCATGCAGGAAAATCGAAAAACAACGATTTGACTGAAAATTTTAAATAAAATGAAAACCAAACAAGATTGATATCGAGAATGCTATATCACTAGAAAGGTAATCAAATTATACATTTGTTTATTTAAACCAAAGTAGCCATTCCCATTTGGAAAAATCAAGTTATCTGTGATTGAAGTTTTCTTAATTAATCTACTGATTTCTCAAAGTACAACAAGAATTCAAATTTAGCCGTCTGACCTAAGGTAACGCATTTCATGCTTCTAAGTTTTATAAACGCTGGGATATTCAATTTTTTTGTGATACCTACTTATAACAAAAATGGTCATTTGAGCCTAAACGGTTCGTTTAATGTTCCATGTATGGTACATAAAGTCACACTAGAATTGACCAAGGAATCCAAATATGCAATAATATATAGGGGTTTCCATTCAAAAAAGTTTTATATGAACCAGTACACAAAAAATTTAGGAAAATTTAGTGTTTTTGGAGGTCCATAAATTAACCCGATGTTTTGCTTTGTCTAACAAAATTATAACAACAACAAAACAACAAAAGTATAACCGACAAAATTTAAGTGAAAATATTTTTACGTTATAGCCCTCAAGGGTCCCTACCATAATCAAGTGACAGATTTTTGAAATATTCTTTAGTAAGTCCACAATCTTCCGTCCATGCACTATTGGCTCACCCTGTATAGAGCAAAACTTTGACAAACGCCTGTTAAATTTTTAAAAACAATAAAAAAACCCATGGCCGACTATGCAATTTTGAGTGATACAATTATACAATTTTCATTTTAGTACATTTCTATTAAATCCAGTTTTCTTTGTCAAATAAACGGTTGATTGGTGTTAGAACTTAATAAAACATTCCTGTTTTGCTTGTGGGTATGTATTTAGGACAATGAAACATTACAAAAATTATATTTTAAAAAATTAATCATAAAAACTCCGTGCTCCGTTTTGCGTGCCGGTGAGTAAATAGTAAATTGATTTTTCCAATTTATCAATTTTTGTAAAATTCTGTCAGAAATGTAAAAAAAAACAATTTTTCTCGTGGAAACCTAGTTGACTGAACCTGTTTACCTGATATAATTGTAGTGACATCATAACGTATCGATTGTGCAGCTTGTTCTGATGTCTAACCCTGACATGGTATGGATTGATGACCTTCCACTCATAGTCCAAAGCCTTCATAGCTCTATACACTTCCATCATTATATCATTTGGCTTGCTCTGAGATCGGATACCCAAATGCCACTTAGCCCTTTTCACTAGAACATTTAATTAAGGTCATATTTTCTGGAAGAAAAATTACGAACATTTCAAGCCAGGAACTTTATTTCTCACGGCTATGTTATAAGTATTTTATAAGATCACATTAATGTTCAGTATTTTTAGTTCTATATAGATCAATAGCGATTATTTTAGATTATTAGAGTAGCGTGAGAGGTGCACGCAATATTTCTGAAAAAAAAAACAGCGAACACTTGTTCATATATTTATCCGTACAAACTTTCTTGAAATAATTTTTACCTCCCAATTTCTTTATATTTTCGGTTCAGGTAAAAATATCAAAATGATAAATGCCTAATATGATAAAAACTAAAAAAACAATGAAACAGCTTGCATCCAGCCGGTGTCAAAAAAGGGATTCAAAACTGATCCAACCAACTACAGACCAATAACTCTGCTATCTGTTATCAGTAAAGTGATGGAGAAATGCGTCAACTAAGAGCTCATGAAATACCTAGAGCTCCATCACTTAACGACAGACAATATGGATTCCGACACCAAAGATCAACTGGAGATCTACTGGCTTCCGTCACACATGTGTGGTGCAAACTCATCCAGTCATTTAGCGAGGCTCAGGTCGTTGCTCTCGATATTTCAAAGCTATTCGATCAACTGTGGCATGCAGCTCTCCTAAACAAGCTCCCGTCTTACCGGCTCCCTGTTAAGCTTTGCGGTTGGCTGAAAGACTTCCTCTCAGGTCCGAAAATCTGTCGTGGTAGACGGCTTTTCCTCTTCTTTCCATAGCATTAAAGCTGGGGTTCCGCAGGGATCGGTATTGGATCCGACACTGTTTCTGCTTCACATCAATCACATCGTACTCTTGAGGTACAGCCTCCCAAGCTGCCCTCACAGCATGTTCCAGTTCGTCCAGCGTGATCGGAGGATTAGGTAAATCGCCTATGTATCGACCCATCCACTCCCATACTTTTTTCAAATCGGGTGATCGTGGAGGCCACGTTAGTACCCTGACCTCAGCTTCCTGTAGAAACCTCATCGATACCCTATGCTGGAACAAACCCTCTTCGATTCCTCGGACGTATGGAACGGCAATTGGTTATAACACCTCATTCACCTAACGTTGCGGTAATTGTGCCACAAATCACAAGTAAATGTGACTTGCTGTTGAATTCCATGCACCCCAAACCATCAAACCAATAGGACGGTGTGCATGGCGCTCAACAGCAAACTGGAGATCACGTCGTTCACCCCGTCGTCGTCTTACGCGTTGGCGTACGTCATGTGTTCCCAAACAAAAGCTGGACTCGTCGGAGAAGGCCGTCTGATGCCACTCAGCATGCCATTGTCGGTGTTCTTGGCACCAGTCTAACCGTTAGCGACGATGAGTTGCAGTGAGTGGAAGCAATAGATGCGGACGATATGATCCCAAGCCCGTTTCACTTAATAATCTGTGGTACACCGTGCGGATTCGAATGAGCCTCCCTATAGCTGCATACCAAGTGTCAGCGAGTGGATCGCATTCTGTCTCGAAGAGCCAGTAGTCGTAGATGACGATCTTGCCGATCTGTAGTTCCTCTACGTGCTCCAGAGCCTCTAGCTCGCTGCATTCGCCCTTCTGCAATCCATGCGCGCCATGCTGCTATAACTGTAGCTACGCTACGACCCATGGTTACAGCAATTGCTCTGAAAGAAGCACCACGTTCTCGTTGGCCTACAATCCGAACCCGTTCAAAGCTCAACTGCGTAAACTGGGGCTGTCCCGCCCAACTAAACTCTCGGCACATTTGCAACAGAGAATCGACAAAAAACCATATTTTACACGACTAGAGTTTTTTAGAGGTGCCATGTAGGTAAATAGCGTCTGAATGAACAAAAAGTGTTACACGTGTACTGGCTGCCAAGCTGTGTACAAATATTAAATGCAAATATCGTTTTTTTTTTCTAGGTGTTCGGATTTCACTTGCAAAGTGGAGCACTGTTGAATTGAACATTTCAAATGAGCATTTGCTTCCTCATGTAAACAAGAGCTTTGTATTGTAACGCTCATTCCGAGCTCAACGAACGTTACGTGGCAAAGCTCGGCTCAAGTCAGTCGCCGCCTTTAGATAATGGGCTAATTTATTCACACAAAAAATATATTTTTTTCAAGAGAATTGGAAAATTGACGGGAATGTACGTTCATACAATTTTTTTCAGAATTTTTATACATCTAGTTTCAGCAAAATTTGAGTTTGAAATTCAAATTATGGGGCTAGTGACGTCACTGCCGCCACCGTATACCAGGATGGTCGGTAAATTTTATTGAAAATACGTAGGTGTTTTAAACATATCCCTCTCAAAATACAGGCTTCTACCGTATGCACATTAATCATCTAAGTATTTAACTAGTGCCATATGTAAGTGTAGTTTTATGTGAGCGATAAATTCAATGAATTGCTGAATTATAAATAGACATTGTAAAATAATCGTCCCTCGTACATACGGACCTCAAAAATCTGGCATCGCTATAATGTTATCTGTGTTCCAGTGACGTCGTGCTGTCATCTAGTGTCGCCAAAAATTGTCATATTTAAATTTGAGGTTATCGTTGAATGATTATCAGTATTATCCTTAGACAAGGAAAGAGAGAGGACGGAACCGGTGGACGGAACCCGCGACTGACATTTCTGATACCAAATGGCACCAAAGCGCTATTCCCAGTGGCGTAACTAATGGGATTAACGTTCTGGTTGAGCTATTTGTAGAAATAATCTTTTTCAAATAAAATTTAATGAAATATTGTTATTCAGGGTTTCTATATGGCCAATTTCGCCATCCACAATTAAAACTTAAGTGACTAACATTACCGTAACCGTGATTTTCATTCGACTGCTGTTTTGTGGCCAATAATATATAAAAATTGATAATGTATATATTTTATTCAGTCATGAACATGTTATGTTCATTTGCAGTATATGACTGATGGAAGACACGATTATACTTCTACCCAGAAAGAAAAAAACTGCTTGTAGTTTGTAGTAAATCAATTTTTTATTATTAAAGAACTCATAATACCTATAGTATATTTATATTTATTGACATTATGTTTATATATAAAATACTGTCTATTACATACTGTAAACAGAAGCAGCAATAAAACATTTTTGTTATTATAGATTAGCTTACGAGATTGAGGAATTTGATGCCTTCAATCTCGGAGTCCCCATATGCAGTAAAAAAATCTACTTGCTGTTACGCTGTTACTTGCTGTTTGTAGTGTGTAATGAAGAGCAGTATTTTTAATTACTCCAACGAGGCTTTTTTATACATAACTTCTTTTTGCGACGGTGGCAATAATTAATGAAAAAGCTGGGGGGTTAAACATAAAAATTATCTCAGACATGAAATAAAGTAAGTTTTGGGCTAGAAATACAAAGGTCCTTTAATCTTATCCAAAATCAAAACATTTACAAAATTAGAAAATGACTCCTAGATTAGCTAGTAGTAAATAAAAACGAACAATTCATTCAATATAGGTGAGGTCCTATAACTTACATAGAAATTACAACTCTATTTTATCACTTAACCCCTTGCTTCCAGTAAGTTCTAATTTATTGCAGTTATGTATTTACTTATGGGGAAGTTTGGGTGAAACTCAGTATTGTGTGCTTCAACAAAAATAATTTTTTTGTAGGAACGTGGCATTTCGCTTGCTCCTACAATTGATGGCAGTCAATATTACAGTCACGAAGGTCAAAAACTACCAATATTTTACTGCCCTTTAAACAGAATCATTTTTGTTAATTGGCTCCGAACTGGATTGTCCTGTTGTGATCGAGATTTTACAATAAAATGGATTCTGATATTTAAGTATTTTGTGCATACAGCTTTTATTAAAAAATATATATGATTTACATCATTTTCTAATACGTGACGTTCTAAGCAGCTGAAAATAGGGGTGCCTAGAAAACTTGATATTATTTTGCTTATCAGCAAAGGTACAAAATGTTTGGTGTGAATACAATTTTCATTAACTCTCAGAAAATGTTCCGATTTCAAACATATCTTGATAACATCATTTGATGGGTAAGTCAGACCGCCGTGGCTTTTAAATTCAATTAGGGAATTGAGAAACCGATCTCTAGTACCAATCAATGCTGTAACACATGTTTCACATTTTATTGTTTTTTGTAATTGGTGCGAAACATAACCAGCAATATATTGCACAATTTGGGATGAACATTCACTTATCACAGGTGCATTCATGATGTAGTCATGATCCTTCCAAATAGTTTCTAGATCATCAGAAGGCTCATTTATGTCTATTAAACTATGGTTAGATAAACTACTATTAATTACATCTTCAGACCTTACATTTTTTGTAGAACTACTTAGAATAGGATTTGATCTAATGGAATACAGTTACCCATACCGCCCTCTCTAATTTCTGCTCGAACCAGAAGCCTTTTGTAAGCAGCTAGAAACTGTCGAGCGGTTGGGTTATTATTCCAGCCACCTCTTGATCTAATTGACGAAAAGAATAATTCTAAATGATCTTGACTAATCTTATACAACGGAAGGTACAGTAATGTTTTTCTCTCAGAAACAAGTTCTTTGTACAATCCTAAAGAACTTGATAATGAAATTATTAATCCAATAAACCCAGTTTTTCTGTTAGACATGATTACTTGCTCATTATTAGATAATTTCAACTTTGAAAGATAAAAAATTGCACTATTGATAAATTCCGCAGATCGATCTATATTTTTTTGACATAATGCTTTTTTATAACCTGGTGCTACTAGGGTTCTGCTGTTTAAAATATCGAAAATGCTATTTACAATTCTAATAAATTTAACTGTTGCCTGACTACCTTTAAAATCCTCAAGATTCAGCTTTTTTTCGCAATACTCAATAGCATCGGCTACTGATGCACTAAGTAACTGAACTGCAAGCCGAACCTTCATTTTTTGTTTGAAAAAAAATAATATGAGCGCGACGTAACTTATTCCCTAAATGTAAGCCCTCGCTAGTTTGCAGCTTCTCTAGAAGCGCTATGTATTTCCATTGAATAAAATTGTTATCACAATCAATTAGGATTTTCTTTTCACCAAATGCATTGCGAACAAGTTTTATCATATGACATGGATCATAAAAAATATATACATTGTGATCTGTAACTCTGAAACCTGTCTGTATATTTGAAATGTTAAATAAGAATCCAAAGTTATGACACATAGCGGTATTAGATGGAGCACCATCGAATGTGATTGACATAACTTTGGCTCCCGTATCTTCAATCAGATGGACGCATTGAGATACAATTGAATGTTTTTGACTGCCATTCAAAGAATCTGTAAGAAAGTAACCGACAGGTAATTTCCAAGTTCCATTGATGCAAACCAACATTATAACAAAAGCTTCTTTGGCTAAAGCATTAGAGTCATCGTT
This sequence comes from Callosobruchus maculatus, assembly GCA_951848785.1. Taxonomy (NCBI): domain Eukaryota; kingdom Metazoa; phylum Arthropoda; class Insecta; order Coleoptera; family Chrysomelidae; genus Callosobruchus; species Callosobruchus maculatus. The sequence goes on along the minus strand of CATOUR010000073.1, from coordinate 828,306 downwards.
TAAATTTGTACCACAGTTCACATAACCATGGAATTTTTTTCCATCCCATTCTAAATGTTTCCGTATGGCTATTTCATCGATAATTAATGAACAAATTATTGGTCTGTCAGATGATTGAACCTTATTTCTTAAGGTATTTATTGATTCCTTGGTAAAACCAGGCTCAGCATCCACATTCTGAAACCATTTAGCAATAGTTTTGCTATGCGGGAGACAAGTGTCAAAAACATCTCTCACATAGTTGTATGCCTTTGGTGAAAAAAAATTTAATGTCAGGGCAAATTTCCTAAGTTCAGGTGAATATTGAACATTTCTCCCCATTTTTCTGTTCAATATTTCTATGTTAACCTTGCTCATATTTTGAACTAAAACTAAATTTTCTTGAGATAGTAAATTTTGTCGCTCTAATTCCTCAGCAATTATTTTTAAAGAGGCTACTTTTTTGTGTGCTCTTTTCAGTGATTGACCAAGGGCACGGATTTTTTTCGTTTTTTCCTTATTCTTATCTTTTTGCAGCAGCAGTTCTCTTCTAAGTTTCTTTTTCCGGGGAGAGTCGTCCTGTGCAGCCAGAGCTGAGGTTGATGGCGATGGTTCTGGATGAACATCACGTTCACGGGGTCTTTTTCTTTCTTTTGCCTAAAATAACAGAGCTGTATATTAGACAATGTTTGAAACATTATTTCCGAAAGAAAGACAGAACAAATTAATTTATGATTTAAGTAGATGTGAATGAGTGACTGAATCTTATAAGAAAAGTGACAGTAACATTTTGTTTTGATTTCGTATCGAGTAAACACACCTAAATATAATTGTTTAATAATGTAACTGTAACACAAGAAATTATTACATTTTTGAGGTTAGCTGCCTTTTGATTTTCATAGCTATCAATTTTTAAATGGTTATTCAGCCATTCGTAATCGTATTTCTCCTTACTTTATTGCACTGTTTATTTTGGAAACGTCATCACTAATACTCAAATATAAAACCAAATTTGAGACCATAAATATAGAATATAGGCATAAGGCATAAGAATGATTTTAAATTAATATCACACCCAAATCATAACTCATTAATGATCCAATTATATACAATGGAGTGAAGATTTATAACAAACTTCCTCCTCACAGGTTTTAGTGAATATCCCAAAAGTTTTGTTTGTTATTATATAGCTTTGTCAATAAGAATCTTGTAAATTCTTAGACTATAAAGTATATCGATCTATCTATCTAACCATCTATCCAACTATCCATCTATCCATCTATCCATCTATCCATCTATCCATCTATCCATCTATCCATCTATCCATCTATCCATCTATCCATCTATCCATCTATCCATCTATCCATCTATCATTATCCTAGAATGTTTATTATTTTAATATTGATTAAGCGTAGACAATGTAAGCTAGGAATTATAACTTACAATTTTTGGACGTAAGTATTCCGGAAGCTCGTCAAATATGGTGGGGACTGCTCCTTTCAGAAGATATACTTTTTGATTTGTTTGATGAAGGAAATTCTGTTCAAAATGCTTAGAACAAAGCCTATCGTTGCTTGTAGGCTTCCAACCTTCGATCCTCATATTTTTGATCCATAAATCATGTCTAGGAAGATCTTTAGGAAACCTGTCGAGGAAGAAAGAAAATTAATTTTATTATTCATACAACTACAAATAAAGGCCACCCTTGAAATGCACACCTTGTATAAGGGTATTGGTATATTATATATTACAATGCAAAGTCATAATATTTCTATTCAAAATGTAAGCTATAATAGATACGCCACTGGAAAACTGATTGTATTTGAACCAAAAAATCCCTTAAAAACATAATTTTTAGACTTTACGTGCTCAAAAACATTATGATTCGCATGTTAGTGGTACATTCCAAATTATATTTCGGATACACATATATCTTTGAACTAGATATCGAGATATTTGCATGAATTTCGGATACACCAAAAAAATAAGATCATAAATTTACCTGTGAAAAGTGATTCCTGGCTCCTTCCTGCTGCTGTGGCTTTTACAACGGTAAGCTGCACACCCCACCATTACGCTCACCACAATATTTCACAATTATTGGTCTTAAAAACGTTAAATATCGCAAAAAACACCACCTTGACACTACCGTCAGTTTTCCACCAGCATTTTGACAGCTATTCATTTTCGGTATCAGCTAATCCATATAGCATCAAATGGGCGTGCGGTATCCCCTCTCTTTCCTTATCTAAGGTATTATCACTGCCAGACAGACAACAGAATACTGTCAATGTCATCGACCAATGGAACATGGAACGGCTTATTTAGCGTCCACAGAACGCGACAGCTAAACGTAAGCGCCGCAACTAGAACCAAACCGAGCTTTCGGCGTTGTCAAACTTCATTAGGGGGTCCGTGACGTCATTCTGCAGTTTTTCGACTTTTTTTGCTTTTTGCCCTAATAAGGTCGTAAAAATTCTAAAAAAAATTGTATGTGTTGGTCTCGTCAAAAACTATCCAGAGAGACGTTCCAAGAAAAATGGTAAATTAGCCCGAACGTGTCCGTAATCCGTAAGTGTTGTCCGTACCTCGTCCTTTGTCTCCAACGTTGCCGTATCCTCCGGCCGCTCCGCCAGGCTGCCAAGGATGCAACGGAGCTATGCGCTCCGGATGCGGTTTCATCGGACTGCCCACCGTCGTCGAACCACCGCTACCACCTCCGCCACCCTGAACAACATTATTCGAAAATCATAAATACAATAAACAGAAATGGAATCCAGTTGATTGACTCAGTACTTCCCACACATAACGGTGATATCATTTTATTATTTTTCTTTTGCATGAAGCTATAGTCTGAGACCTCCTTACAACCAAATCATCGCCCGCCTGCCCGCAAAAAACATCCAACACAAAAACTCTAGTAAATAGTTTCTTGCATCTCTCTCCGAAGGTACTAGAACGAGCCTCAACTGGAAGAAACGAAACGATCAGGAACCCCCAAATTGCCTAAAAACGAAGCTTGAGCTATTTTTATATTCTTAGTTTTTTTATTATTCCTTCGCCGCCACTGCCATGATTTTTCAAAACCATACGCATTTTCCATCCACGCCACGGTAATAATACTCCGTCGAATTATCATTAAAATCAATTCCATGTTACACAATACGAACGATCTAAAGCATTCTCGTATGTATGTATACACATCAAAAAATTTTAATTCCCTTGGTTTCTGTAATAGGCAAGACAATGTTCCGATGGACCTAAAAAAGTGTATTATGCCGCTAGAGGTCCTTCTTTCGCAGGTTCATGGATAGCCTATTATAAATAAAAGTTTTTACTTTTTCAGATTTAGAACCTCCCACCCCCTAACCACCCCCACCCAAAAAAGTAGAAAATGATTATGAACCTCTAAAACTCCTAGAAATGAAGTTTAAGTTGTTATAATTTTAGTTTTTTCCTTGTTGCTGCGACGCCACTGACACGATTTCTGATACGGGCTTTCCATCCTCGCCACAGTAGTAACTCTGTGTCAAAATTTCATTAAAATCAATTCATTCATTTCTGTTACTTAATACAGAACGATCTAAAGCAATAATCGGATGTATACCTCAGAAAATTCGAAGTCCCTTGGTTTCTGGAATAGGCAAGGCAATGTTCGGATGGCCCTAAAAAAAGTGTATTATGTTAGGTGCTTCTTTCGCAGTCGATTATGAATACAACAAATTTTTCGTTTTTACAACCCCCCACCCCCCAACCACCCCAAATTTCACCCCCACCCAAAAAAAGTAGAAAATGATCAGAAACACCTAAAACGCCTGAAAACGAAGTTTGGGGAATATTTGAAATTGTTCGTTTTTTGCTAATTACTCCGTCGCCCATGCACCGATTTGAAAAATTATAGCAGCATTACCTACTAAGGCCGCACAGGATATTGCTGCCCAAATTTTGTCACAATCCATGGAGCGGTTACTGAGATTACGACGTTAGAAAAACGGCAACAGACAAACACACCGACGGAAATGGGTGACGTGGATTTTCGTTATGTAGATATCATAAAACGCCCAAAAAGCGTACCATCTCAAAGTCGAAAATTTTAACGATCACAATACTCCCCTCAGCTATCGGTGTAATAAATAACGTTTATAAATATTACTTGGAATATGTAGTTTATATTATTGCATTAAAAGAATAGTTGACGACCGTTTGAATTAGTTATTAATTGTCAGTCATGGTCGTTAAAACTGTTTCTTACCATATTGCAATCTGACAACAGCGCTTTCCTTTCTTTACAAAAACCACGTCGATTAGGTTATGTTACTTTATTGATTATCGTTTGTGTTATAGTCTGGGAGCTGACGTCAAATTTCGCCGGATCGTTATACTGAGGCTGTTTTTTTTTGTATACGGTTTCGCGATGTTGATGATAAAAAAGATATATGTTAGCCAGTTCTGATTCCTGACTTAAGATTTTTAGAATTTTGAGAGTGTGCATATCTCGCTAGATCTTGCCACAGAAAGTGTTTCGGAGACCAAGGATAATTTGAAAATATGAATTTAATGCTTTTTTTCTTTTCTAAAGTATTTAATAAACTTGTTTAAAGTGTAGTTTTGTTTTTCTCTAGGCCTAATTAATGTAAACTTAATAGCACTAATTTAATATCACATATTTTGCTGGAGTCTCTACAGGACCCCACATGGGTATTTAAGTTGATTTTCAAAGCATGGGAATTTAAGTTTTAATAACTTTCTGAAATGATCGATAATAGGTGTCGATTATTTTAGGGCGAATAAACTTATCAAAAATGAAAAAAAAAATAATTTCATCTAATAAACACTTACGTGCACGAACGTCCTTAAACAATAAAAATTGTCGTATATTTACCTGATGATACTCAATGGCAGGCGGTCCCGTTGAAGCTGGCGGGGGACTTCCAGCCGCTGAATAGAAGTCTTTGATTTCGGCTCTGGCAGCTTCATCGGCGATCCTCTTATTGTCTATGATCAAATGATAGGCGATCGCCAACTGATCGTGCGGATCTCCGCTCAACAGGGCGCCGTGAACTTCGGTTTCTTGGACACCAAATTTATCGCATACCTAACACCAAACAGACAACATTCAATTGACAGGGATATGTCATTTGCAGGCAGGTCTGTTATCTGTTACAATTGCAAAATGAACAAAAAGCAACATAGCACATATATGAATGGATGGTTAACAGTGCTAAACAAAACAAAAACTGCCACCAAAATAGCAACACAACAAAACTGCAAGTTTTCGAAAACAGAAACAAATTGTCAACTGCTGTCCACATAATATAGACAACAATGAGTCAATTTCGTGACCCCCGATAGATAAACATGGTCTCCTCAAAATTGCGAATCTGGTTTTCTATTATTATGCGGTCTGGCTTTGAAAACTATAGGAACGAATATAATGATAATAAAATTATGAAATATGATACAAATTAACGGACGCTCGGAAGAAGCATAACAAAATATGTTATTATTCCTTTACGGCGTCTGCCCTTTTGTAGCGATTTTATAATCAGATTACATAGAAACCTAACCTCTGTATAAAGCTCGATTAATTTGTACGTATTTTCAACATCCTATTTTATTTTTTCACACGACATAGGGGCAAACTGAACCAGCAACGTATTTTATCTTCCTCTAGTTGAGCCTGTCATCAGACCAATAGAGTTTCCAGAAACGCGGACAAAATATCAACACTATTGACATTTCCGACCGGCCACATGAAAATGAAAATTTGCCGAAAACACCATCAAAGCAAAATATTTGTTGAAGTCATAGGAATTCTGTAAACAGAGAGCTGGTTATAATTATAACCACCAGTGGTTAAAATCGGCAGTTAAAATTATATGTATAACGGCAGGGCTTTTGGGTAGCATTATAAATACACCTAACCTAAAAATTGATTAGAATGGCTGCTGTACCAATTTATTTCGTGATTACAAATCAAGAAGCGGTTATTCGCCGTAAGCAAAGGTAAATTGGTTTGCAACTGATACAAGTATGAGGTAATTTTCTTTATTGTTGGTAGGATACTGGCGAACCGCAACTTGAGAGATACCAGTGACGTCTTTCAGCTCCCTGAAAACACATTTTTGAAATTGTTTCATCTCAAAAAGGAAGCTGCGCAGTTTCTAATTCAAACTTCACTTTCACATATGCAGGAAAGTGTGAGGGGTAAATGCAATGCCCAAGTATTCACAAGTACTCTGCGCGCTTAATTTTTTGGGACATGATTGCTACCGACTAGACACTGGAACATCTCACTTTGCGGCATCATTGCTGCTACTTGTTTGTTTTTTCTTGAGCGATCCCGCTTTTCAGCAAATTTCAGCAAAAAACAAAAACACAACCTCACACCCACTTGCCTTCAATGAAATATCAATAAAAATGGCAAGCTTCTCATGACATTACCTATCAAAAATAATAATAAACAAAAATCATGATACTAGTCCATTGTGCACATGCCGCGGCATAGGACAGCAATTCACATACAATGTTGTGAAGTTTATTAATATGTTAAGCCCTAATATGAGAGACAATTTCACGAAAAAATCATTAAAAATAACAGGTATTATTTCATTATCACTGCTATAAGTTAGTGTTAAGTTAGGTTAGTTTTTTCTTTTTTTTTAAATGGCCTGGTTGAGTATGAATGGCCTTAGGCCAGACTTCGCCATTTGTATTTATGTTTAAAACAAAAAAGTGCAGCCCGGGCTCCGACACACCGGGCTGCTGTTCCATTACCCAATGACTACTCCTCACACCGTGAGGTGAGCAATCACTGGGTCCGCGAATCGTGCGCCCTAAGTAGACGAAGGGACCCAAGGATGACTGCCTTCTGCATTCTGGCGGCTAAGACGTGCGCCGCCGCTCGGCACACCGGTATTTTGCGCAGTGCAGAGAGCAGCGTATTCCTCATTCCACCTAGGGATCCAATGACCATAACCAGCAGACTTACAGTGTAGTCTGGCCAGAGCCTGCGAAGTTGTCCGAGCAACTCCTGATATTTGGTCCGCTTTTCCTCCTCCTTAGAGACGATGTTCACCTCGGCAGGCGCCGAAAACTCAATAACGAACATCGTCTTCTGTTGGTGGTCGAGAAGGACTATGTCGGGCTTGTTTGCCTGTACAAGCTCGAGCGTGGGGAACGAGTAGTTCCAGTAAATCCGGCATCTCTCGTTCTCCACAACGGACTCTATATCCCCTGGAGCGTATGGCAGCACCGGTGTCTCATCGATACCGTATGAGTGCCTCAAATGATAGTAGAGCACTCGTAGAGCCGCGTTGTGCCGATGGACGTAAGCCGTCCCAACGTACGTCTTACACGCCGACAAGAGATGCATAAGCGTCTCTGGCGCCTGTCGGCAAGCTCTACAAAGGGTGTCGGGCACATCTACACCCATAACCCTTTTACGGTACACCAAGGTGTTGAAGACACCGTCTTGGCAAGCCATTATAAAGCCCTCAGTCTCCGACTTCAACCCACTAGACCTTAGGAAAGAGAAGGTCAACTGCTCAGACAAGCCATGCTCTTCCAAATGTTTGTAGAAGATTCCATGCATTGGCTTATCTTTATGAAGTCTTAAAAGGAAGTCGACTTCGGCAGTTTTAAGGTGGGATTTTAATTCTGCGGGAGCAAGTTCCGTAATGGACTGCTGACACCTCCGCTTGAAGTCGAGTGTGAGGCTGAGCTCCTCGGCTGCTCGTTTCGCTGCGCTAAAAAGAAAGGCTCCTTTTCCCGCATTCTCGTGCTCTCGCACAAAGCGGATCAGGGGATCGGTGCTGTTCGTTACATAACAGGCAGTGGCCAGTACTACTCTGTTGTGCAGACGCTCCAAACTCAATAGTCCACGCCCTCCCAGTTATTATTATTTGTTTAAAACAAAAAAGTGCAGCCCGGGCTCCGACACACCGGGCTGTTGTTCCATTACCCAATGACTACTCCTCACACCGTGAGGTGAGCAATCACTGGGTCCGCGAATCGTGCGCCCTAAGTAGACGAAGGGACCCAAGGATGACTGCCTTCTGCATTCTGGCGGCTAAGATGTGCGCCGCCGCACGGAACACCGGTATTTTGCGCAGTGCAGAGAGCAGCGTATTCCTCATTCCACCTAGGGATCCAATGACCATAACCAGCAGACTTACAGTGTAGTCTGGCCAGAGCCTGCGAAGCTGTTCGAGCAACTCCTGATATTTGGTCCGCTTTTCCTCCTCCTTAGAGACGATGTTCACCTCGGCAGGCGCCGAAAACTCAATAACGAACATCGTCTTCTGTTGGTGGTCGAGAAGGACTATGTCGGGCTTGTTTGCCTGTACAAGCTCGAGCGTGGGGAACGAGTAGTTCCAGTAAATCCGGCATCTCTCGTTCTCCACAACGGACTCTATATCCCCTGGAGCGTATGGCAGCACCGGTGTCTCATCGATACCGTATGAGTGCCTTAAATGATAGTAGAGCACTCGTAGAGCCGCGTTGTGCCGATGGACGTAAGCCGTCCCAGCGTACGTCTTACACGCCGACAAGAGATGCATAAGCGTCTCTGGCGCCTGTCGGCAAGCTCTACAATGGGTGTCGGGTACATCTACACCCATAACCCTTTTACGGTATACCAAGGTGTTGAAGACACCGTCTTGGCAAGCCATTATAAAGCCCTCAGTCTCCGACTTCAACCCACTAGACCTTAGGAAAGAGAAGGTCAACTGCTCAGACAAGCCATGCTCTTCTAGATGTTTGTAGAAGATTCCATGCATTGGCTTATCTTTATGAAGTCTTAAGAGGAAGTCGACTTCGGCAGTTTTAATGTGGGCTTTTAATTCTGCGGGAGCAAGTTCCGTAATGGACTGCTGACACCTCCGCTTGAGGTCGAGTGTGAGGCTGAGCTCCTCGGCTGCTCGTTTCGCTGCGCTAAAAAGAAAGGCTCCTTTTCCCGCATTCTCGTGCTCTCGCACGAAGCGGATCAGGGGATCGGTGCTGTTCGTTACATAGCAGGCAGTGGCTAGTACTACTCTGTTGTGCAGACGCTCCAAACTCAATAGTCCACGCCCTCCCAGTTATTATTATTATTATGCATGTCTTATTTTTTCTCGCATGGTTGCGGTAGTAACAAGTATTGACGGGCTGTGCCAAGTCAATACCTGACTATTATTATTCTGAATTCAGGAAGGACCGTACAATGCTACAGGTCTTGAGGATTACAGACTTTTGGAAGGTTTTATGTAACTTTTCATCCAGGCCCAATTGTTGCAGGTGTGGTGTAAATGTATTTGGAGTAAGGCCTGAGACCGACATAATGAGGGGGACAATGACAACTTTGTTTTGTTTCCATAGTCGTTTTATTTCTATGGCGAGATCGGTGTATTTAGATATCTTCCCAGCGTAGGTGTTTTGGATGTTCATATCATTGGGAATCGCAATATCTATTAAGTAGGTCACTTTGTCTGTCTTTGACTGGAAAACTATATCTGGCCTGTTTGCTGGGATGGTTTTATCTGTATGTATTTCAATGTCCCAGTATAGTTTGAATTGACTGTTCTCCAGTACTGAGGTCGGTGTGTAGTTATAATATGGATCTGTGTTTTCAATTAGCTTGTTTGTTGTGGCTAGTGCTTGGTGGATGACTTTGGCTGCAGAGTTATGTCTGGCTGTATACTCAGTTCCAGCGAGAGTTTTGCATCCACTAGTTATGTGTTCTATTGTTTCCTTCTGTTGGTGGCATTTTCTGCAATTGTCATCAGAGATGGATGGATCTTTCATTATGTACTTCCTGTAATTTCGTGTCGCAATCACTTGGTCCTGGATAGCAAGCATAAAACCTTCCGTTTCCGGAAAAAGCTGGCCATCCTGCAGCCAGGTGTATGACTGCTTTTCATTAATGTGGTCTTGTGTAACACGGTATCTATGTTTGCCGTGGAGTGCCTTCTGCGACCAGGTGTTTATTTTTTCTTCTTGTGCTTTTATGTGGTTGTGTGCGTCTGCTGCGTGGTCTGGACAAGAAAGGGTGAGTGGTGTGTAGTTTTTGTCTGCTTTTACTATTGCTTTATGCAAGTTTGTTTGTTTACTGTGGAAAAAATGTCTGAGTGATTTTATTTGTTTTGCATGAAGTGACTGTATATCTATAATTCCTCTGCCCCCTTGTTTTTATTATTATTTTATTATTATATTATTATTATTATTATTACCTCTTTGACAGCATCTGTATCGATGACGGATGAATCTTGTTCCACGGGACTAGGAAACAGATAAGCAGGACAATCCTTTTGGAACCATTCGTGTTTCTTTATGTCTTCGATTGTGGCTCGTTTCATCGGATCAATCTATATAAATAAAAAAAACCTATTTAGTATATCACAAATAATTTAACCCTTAAGAGCCCAGATCATCCCTCGAAAACGGTTACATTTTACAGCCAAACGATGACAAACATCAGAAAATTCACAAGTATACTTGTCTCTTAGAATGTAATTGGAGAGAGGGGACAAGAGTTAGTTTTTCAAAATTTTTCAAAAAAGTTTTTCAAAATTTTTATTACTCAATTTAATTAAATTCTAAATCTTGTCCCCCCTTCTTAGCCATTTTCTAAGCAACTTTTATTGTTTACGTTTTTTTTAATATCTGTGTCAGTTTTGGCGTAAAATGTAATCTCCAAAAAAATCGTTAATTTCGGTAACTCCTTACGACCTGCAATGCGCGTGATGAAAAAGCAACAGTCGTTTCGGTACCACGCAATGCGCGTGTACTGTGGGCAGCACGGTAGTTGAAGCTCAAACGCCCGAATGAGCCGGTTTCGCAGTCGCAGTTGATCAGCTGATGATCCGGCTTCTTAAGAGGGGGTTATAGTACATACATGACAGCTGTTTGCAGTGGTTCAGCTGCTACCATTTTTTGACGATTAATTTTGAGATTACTGAACGAAAAAGAATACGGGCATGAAGGAAAAAGATAGTTCTAGAGAAATGTCGACGTATTTTTTGAAATTTCCTAATAGACAGTTATTAAAAAATTGTCAAATGTGGCGTTTTTTTTTTGAATAAATTTATGTTCTCCTTAATCACCCTGTATGAACTCATTTTAAAATCTGGATCGACATTTCTCTGGATTGAAGTTTTAAGAAAATGCAGATCACGTTTTTGTACCAAAAATTATATGAAGTAGTAGTAGTAGTAGTAGTGGTGGGGAGGCGAAGCGAGGCAAGTAGGCCACCTTTGACCCTTTTTGCCGACCCCACATAACACACACACACACATACTCATTTCCCTCTTTTTGGCCATCATTAGCCTGGTGTATTTGTGTTCTGTGTAGGCTTTGTTACTGCTTCCCAGCGCCACTTTAGGAACAGCACTGTTAATTAGAACCCAACAGTGAATGGTCAGGTGGGGAATCTCGCCGAGGTTTATGGAAATTTACCTCTGATTGAAAAATCAGAAAATAAATTTCTGCCTCTGGCGAGATTCGAACCCGGGACCTTGCGGTCACGAGTCCTAGGCTCTACCCACTGAGCCACCCACCGGTTAAAAAAAAAAAAAAAAAAAAAAAAAAAAAAAAAAAAAAAAAGAAAAAATTATATGAATATACAGGGTCAAAAATGTTTACAGCCAGAGCCTTGCATTAAACAATCGTGCGCCTATTGGGACACTGATAAAGGCGCCACCAATACAAAAGTATGTAAACTACAGTTTATGAATGAGCTGAAGTTCGTGTTGGGCATCGACTAAATTTGTAGTCGGTGGGTTGGGGTGATTTATTCATATACGCTGCAGGCCAATAGTTAGGAACTACTAAAATTTAAATAAATCGCGGTAATTGGTTTTGACCCAGACCGAGAAGTTTAGGGTTTTGGGTTCACACTCTTTTGCGTCGAAAATAAAAATTCTTGAAAAATCTTGTATTTTGATCAACATTTATTCATTCAAGAAGTCATGTTTCTTTGCTAAGTTCTCCACTTTCACGATTTTTTGTGTTCAGACGGCAAAGTAGCAATAACTACTTTTTGTGACATGGAACTCTGCCACTGAACTTAATAAAACCAATTGAGGTTTCTGTTTAACGCACCACTTTTCGTCCAAAGAGTAATTTTTCTGCTCTGAATACCTTAATCAGGTGTCGTACATCAGGTAGAATGATGGCACTTTACCTCGACAACTTCACCGTCTTTCGTTTTGTTTATTAATCGCTCAACAGCAGAAAGAGCAAAATTTTCTTTTTCTCCACAGTACATAATCGACTTGGCATAGGTATATCTCTGTTGGAGGTGTTATAGGTTTCACAAAGTTGTTAAAACTGCCTCCTATTTTTTAATACTTGGCAGTATAAGGTTGGAGGTTATTGCTAAAAATCATGCATGACAGTGTTTGACAAATTTAAAAAATAAAAATTCCACGTCTGTTATCTGGAACAGAGAAGGCTCAAATAGTGGCTAAAATTGAAGAAGGTTGGAAAATTCGTGAACATGCGCAGTTCTAAAACAGCAATAAAACGATATTAAAAATTAAACAACGCTGGGAGCAAAGGAATCAGTGAAAAGTTGGTTCAGGTGGTTCCCGAGTTTCAAACTCTGAACAGGATGAAGCTTTTTTGCCTAAGAGCAAATCTATTTGGAACGGCAAGAGATGCGGTTATTTAAACAGAATTTCCTCTTTCAGAGCCTTCATGTAGTAGAAGGGTCAGGGAATCCGAACTAAAAAACCGACTAGCAGCAAAAATATGTTCCTGACTGTAGAACAGCGGCAGGCAAGATTAATTTTTTTATTAAATTACATATATCGCGGTCCCGAATTCTAGAACACGGTCGCTTTTACCGACCAAGGACGTTCCAGTCCACTTATAATGGCCAAATTTGTATTTATCAACCAGACAATAGCGGATTTGAATAACGTTACACCAGCTCCCTTGCTTTCAGACCGGGACGTTTACTGTTAACGTATGGGGCTGGATAAGTATCCATGGACCGGTGTTTGCTGGGGAATAGAAGGCAAGTTTAACGCCGAAAACTATATTAACATTTTGGAAAATATAAAGCTATCATCCATTGAACAAGTTTATCCTGAAAATATATATTTCAACAAGATAATTGTCCTGTTCATACCGTCAATCCTGTAAGGAATTGGTTTCAAGCTAATAATGTAGAAGTGCTGCCGTGGCCCTCTGGAAGTCCCGATATGAATCCCATCGAAGGTATTTGGGGCACAATTGTTAAAAAAATGTATAAGCAAATTTTTATACCTCAAAATTCAATTGAATTATGGGAAAAGCTTCAAGAATGCTGGGAGGAACTTGATGCCAATGCAATATCAAATATAATCCACTCAATGCCAAATAGATTAAATAAAGTTATAGAAAAACATGGTCAAATGACCAATTATTAGATTTTATTTTCAAAGTGTTCGTGATTGCTGTTGTTGTTTAAATTTTTTTATCTATTCTGTTAATGTAATTTCTCAAATATATTTTTAGTTAATATACTTTTTTTATTTATTTTATTGACCCCATACCAATGGATGGCATTTTTAATAACCTAATCACTGATGACAGCAGCTGGTTTTACGCAAATATGACGTAGGTCGTTCTAATTCTAATTCCTGTACGCCTTTTTTATGAATATAACTGTACAACGGACATTTTGCAACTGACGGGGTTTAACGTCGGCTTATCATAAAACGAAGCTTAGCTTGCATTTTAAAACCGGCCCTTAGTGATAGAAAACAACACACTCACCTGTAGCATAGAACAGAGGAGACTGACCACCGACTTGTTGAGGTATTCCGGAATAGGAAATATTCCGGACTTGATCTTCCTGAACAGAGTGGGGACGTGTTCGTCGTCAAAAGGAAGAGTCCCACAAAGAAGAGCATAAAGGATAACACCACATGACCAAATATCCACTTCTGGTCCTGCATACAATTTGCCGGATATTACCTAGGAAATGTAATATTTTCAGTGAAGATGAGGTATTTTTTGTAAAAAATTCTTAAACTTTGACCAAAATCTAATCAAATGTCCATCGTCGGCGACAGCAGCATGTCTCACAGATCAACGCAGATACCAAAACAATTATCGAGTGGGGATTAGTGAATGAAGTACAGCTCAACATTCAGAAAACTCAAGCCACAGCACTTACAAAGAAGTCTCACGTTGGCTTACCAACTGTGGAAATGGAATGTCACCCCATAGTCACCTTCCCTCAAGCTTTTGGGAATCAACATCAACAATAACATGCGTAATAATATACAGGATGTTCTATTTAAAATAAGAAAATTGATGCTGCCAACTTCCGGTATATGCGGATGTCCGCCATCTTTTTCTGCAAATAGACCATTTGAAAAGAAATGTTTTTTATTGAAAACATTTTCTTCTAATTTAAGCGGCAAGGCCTCCAGAGATCACCGCGCGCTTATTGGACCACCCTATATATATTCATATTTGTATATTAGCTTTTTATGTAAAATCTATTGTTTGGGTTGTTCGATATGTACATTTTTCATGTGTGTAAGCATCTTTATGCAAAACACAAATAAATTACTACTACTGCAATATGATGTGTATGTTTACCTCTGGAGCAGCATAGTTGGGTGATCCACAGCTAGTTCTGAGGAACTCTCCGTCCATCATCATGTTGGAGAGGCCAAAATCAGCAATCTTCACATGCATGTTGTGATCCAGCAGCAGGTTCTCTGGCTTCAGGTCCCTATGGACGATCATATGCCTATGACAGTAGTCTACACCGGAGATGATCTGCTGGAAAAAACGTCTAGCTTCGTGCTCTTGCAGCTTGCCATGTTTCACTATGTAGTCGAACAGCTCACCGCCAGATACATACTCCATTATCATGAAGATATCTAGGTGAAAGCAACATCTTTTTGTATTTCAGTTACTTTTTGTAGGTTGCGGTCATTCAAACAGAAACTCCTTATTTTTCTATGCGACGTTTCGACTTATATTAACAGATAACAGATTAACGACGACAGTTATATACAAAAAAAACCCAACAATGACTTTTCATTTTTTTTATTGAAAAAGGATGGATGCCACTTGCTAAAAGGCACGAATGATTTGATTTGTGTTAAAAATGGTAAAATCGTAACACAAATCAAATCACTCATGCGTTTTAACAAGTGGCATCCATCAAAAAAAAAAATGAAAAGTCATTCTTAGGTTTTTATATAACTGTCGTTTAAGTTAATCTGTTTATAGCCTACACCATCAATTGTTTTAGTTGTCTGAGGCTGAGGATGACTTAATATAAATCGAAACGTCGCAAATAAGGAGTTTTTGTTTGAATGACCTTATCCTACAAAAAGTAACTGAAGTTCATCATCGTAGGCCAAAATCTTTTACAAACTGATTATTTTGTATTATAATCTTATGCAGTGTCTTTCATATTGATGTACAAATATTTCAGGGGACCATTTCCTGGATGATTTTGAGTAAAAAACTTTATATGAACGTATGTCCTAAATGTCATAGCTTTCGAGCTACAGGGTTCTAATAAAAAAATCTTTATGTAACAACTTTGGTAATTTAGTTTTATTTATGAAACTTGGTATATTGTGTTCATGTACCAAAAGATACTTTTTGATGAAGAAACTATTTTTATTTCTACCAGTGACGTTTGTGCGGGACATGATTTCAACATTTTTAACAAAAAAAAAAAGTGGTACGTAACTGTTTGCTTTTGAATTAAAAGCTTATTTTGAATTCGCCTTTCATTTTTCAACAATAAGCTCCTCGCGTGTATTTGGCATGTCGACACATAAACTTTCTGTTTCATTGTACCCCACAATAAAAAATCAAGTGAAGTCAAGTCCGGTGAACGGGGTAGCCAAGCGACTGTTTCACCGCGTCCCATCGACGGCGAATATCGTTCATTTAAATGGCTTCATACATTTGTTCGATAAATGTGTGGGTAGGAATGATTGATGATATTTTGATTTGCCCACTCATATCGCCAGCCAAGATGAATGGTCCTAGATTTCTAGAGTTCGACTTCCTGGACGCCATTATGGATATACCACTGGCCTATAGGACAAGGATGATTCTCCAACTGGACGGAGCTCCAGCACACTTCGCTGCAAATGTACGAAGCCATTTAAATGAACGATGTCGTGGTTTGGACGCGGTGAAACAACAGCTTGGCCACTGCGTTCACCGGACTTGATCACAATCGATCCTTTCTTGTGGGGTACAATGAAACAGAAAGTTTATGTCGACATGCCAAATGCACGCGAGGTGTTTTAGCAAAATTATTCGAGTCGGAAATGAATAAAGGAATGACACAGCGATAATCAGTCGCTCCACGCAACATGTGTCAGTAATAGCAACAGCATGTCTGCAACACCAAGGAAGACATTCTAAACAATGGTTATAACATTTGTTTCTTTTTTTCCCCAAAATAAATGTCTTGACCACTAACTATCTTGTTTTATTGCCTTCTCAACTGCCGGATTAGACAATAAAGTGTCATATTCACCCCATCATAGCATCTAGACTACTTTACTTGGGGCTAAGATGTACAGCCATTTTTTTAGGAAACATCATGTGCTATCGCTTAGAAATAAAAAAGATTGTAGGTGAACACCTCAGATTTTTTGAAAAAGCTAAAATTGTAAAAAAACGCAAAAAATTACAGTTATTTTCTTCTTTTCTTTCTTTCTTTTAACGACTTTTTTTGCACTGATATGAAACGAATCTTGAGAAATCTTTACGATTAGTTTATGGTCAACATTTTTCACTATCGAACAAGTCTAATTTGGTGTTTGTAGTACCTCAAAATAGGTAGCTATGGCTAAATTAGTACAATACTCGTGCATCAATTAAACAAAAAACAAAATGGCTGCCATTTTTTATGGTGGAAGAAAACCAACTTTTGAGTTGTGGTTTGTGAATAAAAAATACTGTATTTTATCCTCCTAAATCCTAAAGGCTCCAACATTGATGACTGGACACATTGCATACAGATACAGGGCAGTGAAGTATTTTCAATTTAATAAGTCAGTTATTCTATTTGCTGAAACATTCATTCTTTCAACTGTTTTCTGAATTACAAAGATCCTGTGTGTATGGTTAGACGCCCCAGGCAATGATTCTGAAAGAGATTGTTGCCTGATAGCGAGGAAAATAATAATGATTGAGTCAGCATGGGAAAATATATGAACAGATGAGTATATCACCAGTAAGGGTTCGTTTTAGTGAAACTCAAAATAGGGGTTGAGATTGGTATCAATCAACGCGGATTGACGTGCTGTGTCGAACGATACCACTCCAAGACTGAGAAACACTCCAGGGAAAAACTACAGCATTTTGAAGATTGCGAATCTAACCTAACTTAATCAAACTAGTTGAATTATTAAGGCTGAGATGGGTTCTAATGTTGGTGGTCATAATCAACTAGGCTTGAAGTCCTGAATCGAACCATTACCAGCGTGAGGAAACGTTTTGGTGAAAATCTACGCTACTTTGAAAGTCACAAATTCCAATACCTTACCTAACATAAACTAAGCAAATCTGTCCAGGTATAAAATAAAAAAAAAGGTCCTCTGGGGCCTATCCCCCACATGTTATGGAAAAAACCAAACCTGTTGCTTAGACTATTCAAAATATTTGAAGATCCCCCAGCATACGTCTGCACAAACCTGATTCAACATAAACTAACCTGGTTTTCAGTTATTCATATTTCCTCAATAGCTTTAAGATTAAACTTTTTTATTTTAGATTTTAGGATGCTGCGACTGATGTCCTGCTATACTCATCTAGTGCTTTCACATGATTTATATTTATAGCTTGACTGCACATTTCATAAAAATCATCGAAATATTGAAGTCATTTTGAGGTTAAGTTTGAAATTTATGAAGTGGCACAGATTTTCGTTGGAGCATTTCCTCAGTCCGGAAGAGGTCTAATTAGATTCAGGACATCAAGCAGAATCAATTAACATTTATTTAACGACCAACTGAATGGAATTTGACCTCAATAAGTTAACAGTTTGTCATAAGGTAGGTACTGAAACTTGAGTGTCATAGAACGTTACCGGGGCATTTCCTCAATTTAGGAGTGGTATTGTTCGACTCAGGGTGTCACTCCGCATTGATTAAGACCCCTCTTGACCTTCATTTCGAGTTTCACTAAAACATATTCTAGCCAAGATTTTTCTTTGCTTCATACTTATAAATTTTCAGTGATTATTAATTCTATTTCTGTTGAATACTGCTTTGTCTATCCATTTATCTTGCAACAAAAAAATTAGGTACAACTTGACAATGATAACAACACAAAAGTGTTTATTTATAAAAGGGACAGTTCTGTTAAAAACAGCATGTCTCATACCTATACCATAGTTCTACTTAGCATCACACTTAGAAATGTTCAAACTATGCTATGACACACTGTAAAAAACATAACTAGGTATGTAAATAGTGTCTTTATAACTAAATACCCACCTGTTGGTGTGCTGATAACTTGATACAATTTAATGATATGCGGATGTCTGAATAGCTTTAAGTTTTGTATTTCACGCCTGATTTTCCCCACAACATCCAAACTTTTTATTTTCTGCCTATTCAGGATCTTAACAGCCACCTTTAAATTAAAATTATAGCATTGAAAAAATTGTTTTTCTAGATCTCTATGCTCTCTCTATCTCATTTTTTTATAATATAAATAACTAACCTTGTGTTTAGTGAGCTGGTGTTCTCCAATTTTGACTTTCCCAAAAGTGCCAACACCCAGGGTAGGTCCCAGTATATAGTGGCCGATTTTCACAGGGGGCTGAGCCCCCTGTTTCGTGCCTTCAGACATTATTTACCTATTTGAATGTGAACAGTACTCCACAGCAACATATAGACCACACTATAGATTGAAAAGGCAACTGTTGTAACAAAATTACAAAGTGTAAATCACAAATTATCTGTAAAAAAACAAAATATTTTCTTAAGATTTTCTTATTCAGGTTTAAGCTAAATTCAGATGCATCCGACATCCGACGATACGACGGTACGAAACTGCTCCTATTGGTTGAAATATTCAAAATGGATTGGCGCCAAACTAAATGTCCGATGATTTTAACTTTTATACGACTGTCGGATAAGTTGAAAATATTTTAACTTTTTATCCGATGTCGTATGTAATTTGACAGCTGACAATCTCCATGAATTTGTATTCGAAAATGATAATTCAGCGAGCGCAATACATAAATTCAATAAATATTTTACTTTTATCCCTCTTATCGATAAAAATGAAGAAAACAGGAAGAACGCGAAGAATTTGGGTTCGAAACATTTTTAAGAATAGGAAGAAGCAAGGAGCGTACCATAATCTGTTGCAGGAGATGAAGCTAACTGACACAGAAAAATATTTTAATTATTTGGGAATGTCAAGTAATGCATTTAAATATTTGCTTCAAATCATTGGTCCAGTAGAATTTATTGTGTTCGCGAACCTATTTCTTCAGGGCAAATACTTGCTTTAACTTTAATAGGTACCAACTATGAAAATACAAATTTCCCAAGTTTTTAACCAAATTTCGTACGAAAATGTCGGACTCATGTGAATGGATACATTTTAGATTATACGACAGAATCAGTTCGTCGTGTGTCGTATGTCGGATGTCGTATGCATCTGAATTTAGCTTAAGTCATTGACAAATTGACAATATTGACAGCATATTGACAGTAGAAGCACACGGCCATGCATGAGCACATGACTACTGGAGAGCACAAAATAGGTACGGTTACTGGCACAAAACAGGTACAGCTGGACTGCACAAACTGGACTGGATATCACACTGGACATTGTCACTGGATAAGTGGATATGTCCTTCGCGATTCGCGTTTTTTAACATGCCTCACCACAGACCACAGCCTTAAGCATGGATAGGATCACTCATGGCCGACTCTACACTAGGCCGGAGCCTTAGATGTGTACACTTGTGCATATACAGCGCTGCTGATTGGGTACAAATATATTCATTCATTACGCAGATGCAACAAATACGCAACTGTCAAAATCCAGAAAACGGATTTGATATCCTCTTAGCCTAGTAAGTATACCGTGATGATATTTTGTGCCATGCTACACTGCTTTTTAGAACGTTTTGCTGGAATTCATACATTTTTTTGGATAAATTTTATGTCAGCACATTTTAAAAACCTACTGATATTCTTCCCTAGATTTTTATGAATAAAGTTTATTATATTAGTCACAATAAAAAGAGGTTCTTAATTTTTTTGAAAAATAGTAGGTATCTATATACATATTCCATATTATTTGAATAACAACATAAAAATAGTAAACAAACTTTTAATATTTACATTACTCTATTTAGTATTTTTGCATCGATACTTTTTGAGGCATTCCAAGCTGGTATCGGTACTTTTGTAGAGGTATCTGTATCTAAAATAGTTATATAATTATTGAGGGTCAATTGCACAAAATTCTCTGTACGAACCAAACACGCCTTCATTAGCGTGTACAGCTTGATAACAAAATATGGAATTGGTACCGGTATCAATATTTTTATTTTCGCATCTCTACCCAGACTTCACACCCGTAATCATCCAAAATGGCGCCGTCAAGGTCAAATGCTGGGGGAACCATTTTTATATAGGAAATCCTCAGAGAATCAAGAGATATTCTGCTGGTTGTGTATGCTGTGGCGTGGCTAACAAGAAACTTCCGGCCACCCTATGACTTGACAGCTGACAGACTTGACTTGACAGCTATCTGAGCTATCACATTGACATTTTATTATTCTAACCTATTATTTGAATAATAATGAATTAATAATACAATAATAGTGAAATCTGAAAATATTTATTTTCTGGTAGAGCTCGCTCCCTAAAGTTTGATTAACGAATATCATTCATTAGCTAATTTCACCATTTGAGCTGATGCCGTGCAACCACTGCGGTGTTAAATTCAACTTCCTGCACAAAGAAGTAGGTTTTTTGTAACGAACATGATTTTACCTTTTAATTTCTTGGTGAACTAATTTTCAGATGGGCTGTTCAAATTGCGGACAGTCTTTCTGCGGGAAATGCCTAAGAGAGAAGTGCAAAATACCGTCCAAAGATGATAAAAATCATAGTGTATGCAGGACCTGTTATATCAAACTAACAAGTCCAGCAGATTCAACTAATGCAGCAGATCAACATGTAATGGCACCAGATGTTTTCTTCAAGTATGTTGGTCAAATATTCACAAATAATATAGTCACAATAAAGTTTTCTCAGCTAGTATCTGATCTTTAGATTACTGATATCAGTAAAACGTGTTGGTAGATATTAATAAACTATTATCCTTATTTAAGAAGTATGATCTCCTTTTAAACTGTTCATCCTCCTGGATCATTTTTTCAAATGCTGTATTATATACAGTCATAAAAAAATTCATGATACTAGTCCATTCTACAAGAAGTTATCATTGGTATATTGAATAATGATATTACATATCTAACCTCTTTAATGATATATATGATACATTAATGATTTCTACAATTGCAGGAGGATGGAGAACTTAGATAAACCAAAATCACAGTCACCTATAACAGTGTATGGACAGGATCTAATAAATAGAGAGCAATTTTTATGTGCTGGTCTTTCACAAGCTGATATCCAGTTAGAAAAAAGACTGCAGAAATTAAAGGACCATGGTGGAGAAATAAAAACACTGCCTACAGATTTAGAGATTAGGGCCAGGTTATCAAAACTTAAAGGAGAGAATTCTTACACTAAAGAACCTACCAAAGGCAAATTGGTGAGTAGTGTCTTACTGTTATGTAGATATTAAATTTTTCAAACGTTTATTCAGTGAAATTTTCATATATACAGGGTGGTCCAAATCGCGTTCGGTGCTCTCTAGTGACCTTACTGTTTAAATTAGAAGAAAGCTGCCTGAATAAAAAAAAGTTTATTTTCAAACAGTCTACTTGCAGAAAATATTTTCAAAGATGACGGACATCCTTATATACTGGAAAGTAGGTATCAACTTCCTCATTTTAAATAGAACACCCTATATATTATTACGTTTTTGAATTCAGCATTGATTTTCATGTCCAGTTTGTTGACCATAGTTTATGTCAATGAAGCCTATTTTCGAAGTTATTTAGCCATCTATAGAAAATTTGACATTTGTAGTACTTTACAAAAAATATTAATATCTCAGAAACCAAGTCCGACAGAAATATGTGGTTTTCGGTTTTGAGATGAGCAAGATAGATACTTGTGTTTCAGTAAGATCGTTGTTTCAAAAGCACATTAAATCAACAGACTCGCAAATTTTAAACCTGGAAAGTTTAAGCGTCAGAAACTTTTTTTTTCAAATACAGAGAAATTAAAACCCTAAACGATAATAGCAAGAAGGACTAATAACATCTAGGGCTGATCAAAGTATTAGCCCTAGGGAGAAACTTGTCTATGCCATAAATTCCACAGTTACTATTACCACACAAATACTAATTAAGTTACAAAAGAACAAAAAAGAATCTAATTAAAACACTAAGCACATACAACCAATATATACAATGCTAAGTAACAATTACTGCTTTAAACTCTAGTTCCAGAGATGAGGATATTCTTAAAATAACATTTAAATGCTGACCAGACATAAGTTTGAGGTTCATGGCAACGTGAGTGTACAAAACACAAATATTATATGGAAAAGACCTATTGAAAATAGCTGAACGGTGAGGTGGCTGAGAAATTATACCTTTGAACCTAACATTGATATTGTGAATATCAGTTCTAAAAGTGATCTTATTATATAAATATGGGGGCGTTTTATATATGACAATTTTATGAAGTGCAGAGTGCAATTTTCTTCTGCCTTGCATATTCAACCACCCTGTATCAGACAACTTATAGGAAATTGGTTCAAATTTTCACACACCATAAATAAACCTAAGACATGACTTTTGTACATGCTGAATATGATTATTATTGTGTTGTTAAACATGGCCCATAGACCAAGTCACAGAAATTCAGCAGAGACAAAACTAGCATGTCACAAAGTAACGTTTTAAGTTTAGTCGAAAAAACGTGGCGATATGTATGCAAAATTAAATTCCATTTCACTTTTATCTAGGCATATGTGGTACTATCTTTGACGGTTTTCAAGATTTTTACGATTTTGTAGTTACTTTATATAACTTATAATTATTATTATAAATATTAAGTAAAATTACACGCAATTACATGAAACGCGTTTTGTTCTAACTTTATGGTAGTGTCATACTGATATAACTGTGTGTGTCTGATTTGCGTAAGCTTCATGGGTAAGAGACATCTATGTACAGAAGCAATTTGAGAGCCAGGATAGAGTAAATGGGATCGCAAATAATTCCCCTTGTCTTTACGGGCTGTTGCATGTGTGTAGAATATGAATGACCTGCACAATAACTTTTGAAAAATGAATCTAAGAATGCGAAATAATTTCGTTACATTTTACCATCCTGTATTTATTTTGGTCTATGCGGACCTTAGGCACATTGGATTATCGGATTGACCTTAGAAAATACAATTGATGACTTAGAACTTTAATTTGACTCTTTTGAAAATTGATCTGATTTTGAATATTCAGTTGATTATTTAAAACTACAACTGACAATTGATTGTTTGAAACTACATTTGATACCTTAGAAAATTCGACTATTTGAATTTGCAATTGACGCTTTTGAAATGTAATTTGATCCTTTAGAAACTACAGCTGGAAATGGTGTAGTAGGACATTTTTAAGCACTGGCTATTGTTTAGGTTTCAAAATGTGAAGCCAATATCAAAAGGAATTATTCCGAAGTTCGCATTTGTTACAAGAAATCAACGCCAACGTTTGAAGTTTTGTCGTAAAGATGATTAAAACGTGTGTGGCCCACTTTCACTTTCGGTAATACCTTGCAAAAACGGAGAAGGTCGGATTACGCTAACGGGTATTTTGAATGATGTGTCGATTGTTTACAGCAAATATAGTATGATGTATTGCTTGTATATATTTTACAACCTCGTTTGGAGTGTTTTATTGGTTGGCAAATTTCTCAGGCGCAGGCAGGTTTTGTAAAAGAACGCGGTACGAGCGAACAGATCTTAAACTTAAGACAAATTATTGAAAAAGTAAAGTGGCCTAAACTGTGGGAAATCCTTGTCTCTATGAGAGTTCCTTACCACTTAGTATTTCTCATACAGCAACTCTATGGGTCTAGCTCGGCTCGTGTAAGAATTGATGGTAACCTGTCTGGTCAGACAGCAACCAGAAAAACAGTTCGTCAGGATGTGCATTGTCTCGGTTGTTATTTAATATTTATTCTGAATTTGTGATGAGACAGGTACTGGACAACTGGAATGGTGGTATAACTATTGGCGGAAGCAAAATATCCAACTTAAGATTTGTTTGCTGAGAATACATTCCTTATTGGTGCTTCTCGGGAAGAACTAGTAGCTCTATTAAACATCTGAGAACAACACAGTGCAGCATATGGTCTTGGTATTAACTACAACAAGACCAATGTTATGATCGTAGATAGACAGCACGATAATCATCGAGAAATAAAGTCACTAGGCTGTTGTGAAGTAGTTCAAAGTTTTGTATACCTCGGCTTTTTGATCAACAATTCAGGTAGCTGTGAAAATGAGATTCAACGGCGCATTCAACAGGCACGTGTGGCCATGACAAAGCTTACTAAAATATAGCGTAATCATAACATCAGCAAAGCTACCAAAATGTCGCTGATTCAGTCTCCTGTGTTCTCCATATTTTTGTATACCTTGGAAACTTGGACTGTTAAAAAGGTAGATCGAGCTCGCATAGGTGCTTTTGAAATGTGTACGTGCAGGAGAATGCTGAGAGTTAGAGAACCGTCCATCGAACTAACGTTTCCATACTGGATGAGCTCGGTAATCCAAAGAGACTGTCCTGCATTGTGCCGACGAGAATGCGTACATTCTTCGGCCATATTCACAGAAGCGATAATATCGAGAAAATTGTAGTTCAGGGTCACGTCCCGAGTGGACGGTGCCGTGGCCGTGTGGATACGATGAAACAGTTGCTGGATACGAGTATCAAAAGCGCCACTGAACTGACTGTAAATCGCGAATGATGGTGAGCTACAGTTCTCATAACTATTGATAATATTTGTTTCGGTAATACACTAGTTCCGACTTAATGGTATTTTACGAGTTCACAACATGTCTGTTAAGACATTGTGACTATGATGATGATTGCTTGTACAATACGAAGATGATAAAGAGGCCTTCATATTAACCAATTCGCGATCTAATTAAGGGAATTTCAACTTTTTTGCTATTAAGTATAAACATATAATTTATTCATATTATATCATAAGTTGGTGCCAGAAATCATCTCTTAAAGTTTTCGGGATTCGTCCTGGGCCACGGTGTATAAATTTAAAATTTTCAGTTGTACCCTGCGGACAGTCGCAGTGACTCTGAAAGGGTGGACAGTTTACTGGAGCAGTACGTCACGGAGAAAGATATCGAGCTTAGCAAAAACGACGGCGCAGTAGAGGAAATCGAGGCCCGACTGGCGACGCTACGGGAACAAGGGGTGCGACCCTATGAAGGGCCCTACGTCAGGCAGCTGCATGATGATCTACCTGAAGAAGGAACCGACAGTGAAGAGCAGGAAGTCGACAAACTCACCAGAAAGGTATTATAAATCAGACTGTAAACTTAAATAGGAGCATATGAGATTTTTAGAATAGTTCTCAGTTCAGTGCAACATATTGTCACACGGTCTGTTAGTAAGGGCGTAGATAGCTTTTTATTTCAGGGGGGGGGGGTGGACAACAATACCTACTATTTATAATTCGTCTGTTCCCCAGTTTTTTACACCAATAAGGTTTTATTGCGATTTTATAGCGTTGGTTGTCAGTAATAATTTAGTTCAATGTCTATAGGAAGGTAGTAAAAACTAAAGCTAAATAAAATCAACAAAAAGTTGAAAATACTAATAATACAGTATTATGTGTATATACCGGGTTATTTACGTTATTCGACACGGAGCATTATGGCTAAAGTATCTAATGAAAAAGAAAATGATAATTTCGGATGGATAGGGACCCATTAAGGCTGTGGGGTATAGCCGGCGAATTTGGTGAACCAAGAAAATACGTGTTCCTGTGTTAGCGAGGAGGCGTGGCCGCCTGTTCCCTTTCTCTAGTGTGTGTCTAAATGAAATGAGGGGAGGTAGGTCCAAAGGTCGTCTTGCGATAATACTAACGAGTAACGCTGACAACTGAGCGTCGCCGCCGCGCCGCGAAGACGATTTGTTATGAAGGGGACAGGGGACAAAGGAAGCCGCAAGGCCGGGTCCGAATGTTTTTATCTCTGCCGCCGTCTGCCTGTGCACCAAAATATAATAAAATAATTATTTTCCGTTTACTTCACAAGTAATTTGGGGAGGTATGAGAATTACGAAATATTTCGAAGTTGATGATAGTCATTTTACTTCCCACAGCGATAGGTGAGGGCAGTATTGTGATCGTGAAAATATTCACTTTTGAGATAATATGCTTTTTATGATATCCACATAACAATCCACGTCACTCATTTCCATCGGTCTGTCTGTTGACGTTCTTCTACCCGCGTAATTTCAGTAACCGCTGCCTGGACTGTGATGAAATTTGGGTAGCGATATGTCGTATGGTCGTAGTAAGCCAGTAGGTGCAAGGGCGGAGGAGTAATTAGCAAACAACAATAACATTTCAAATATTCCCCAAAGTTCGGTTTTAGGCGATTTAGGGGTTTCTGATCATTATATACTTTTTTCAGTGGGGGAGGAATGGGTGGTTGAGAGGTGGGGGATAGTAAAGCTGAAACATTTATTTTCTTTATAGTAATAGGCTGTCCATTGTGAAAGAAAGACCTAGCGGCATACTACACTTTTACTTCACACACCGATAGGCGAGGGGAGTATTGTGATCGCGAAAATTTTGATTTTGAGATAATACGCTTTTTGGGCGTTTTATGATGTGTACATAACGAAAATCCACGTCACTCATTTCCATCGGTCTGTCTGTCTGTCGCTTTTTTCTAGCCTCGTAATCTCAACAACCGCTGCATGGATTGTGATGAAATTTGGGCAGCGATATGCTGTGGGGTCGTAGTAGGTAATGTCCCTATAATTTTGAAAATCGGTGCATAGGCAACGGAGTAATTATTAGCAAAAAACAAAAAAAAATATGGCTATATTGCTAAACTTTGTTTTTAGGTGTTTTAGGGGTTCCTGATCATTTTCTAGTTTTTTTGGATGGGGGTGAAATTGAGGTGGTTGGGGGGTGGGGGGTTGTAAAATTGAAAAATTTCTTGCTTTCCTAATACAAATACACTGTCCACTGACCTATGAAGGAAGACCTAGCAACATAAATAACTTTTTTAGGTCCATCCGAACATTGCCTCGCCTATTACAGAAACCAAAAGACTTAGAATTTTTCTGGTGTAAACATACGAGAGTATTGCTTTGATCGTTCTATATTGTGTTACGAGGAAACTGTTGAATTGATGACACAGTATTACTACCGTAGCGAGGACGGAAAACGCGTATAGTTTTTATAAATCGTGCCAGTGCTGGCGCAGAAATAATAAAAAAACTAGAAATATAAAAACAGCTCAAACGAAGTTTTTAAGTTTTAGAGGTTCCTGATCGTTTTCTGCGTTTTTTTTGGTGGGGGTGAAATTAGGGCGGTTGGGGGGTGGGGGGTTGAAAAACTGAAAAATGTCTTGTATTCATAATAGGCTGTTCACTAATTTGTGAAAAAAGACATAGCGACATAAATCACTTTTTCGGATCCATCTGAAAATTGCCTAGCCTATTACGGTAACTAAGGGTCTTAGCCCCCGTTCACATCGGACGCGCCTCGCATGGAGCATCGCGCTTTGCTTACCGCCTAGCGTAAAGCGAGGAGAAACCAACCCATACATTTAGATGCAGCCGTTCACATCGAGCGCATAGCGCTACGCTTACCGCCTAGCGTAAAGCGAGGGGAACCAACCCATACGTTTAGATGCAGCCGTTCGCATCGGGCGCATAGCGTAGCGCTAAGCAAAGCGCGATGCTCCAAGCGAGGCGCGTCCGATGTGAACACGGGCTTAGAATTTTCTGTATACATACGAGTATTTATTGCTTTAGATCGTTTTGTATTTTGTAACGTGGACACTTGATTGTAATGAAATTTTGACACAATATTATTACCGTGGTGAGGATGGAAAACGCGTACGTTTGTTAAAAATCGTGTCAGTGGCAGCGTAGCAATAATGAAAAAACTAAAAGAATGAAAACAACTCAAACTCCGTTTTTAGATGTTTTAGGGGTTCCTGATTATTTCCTACCTTTTTTTAGGTGGGGGTGAAATTGGGGTGGTTGGTCTGTTTGTCTGTCTGTTGGCGTTGGCCTCGTAATCTCAGTAACCGCTGCATGGATTGTGATGAAATTTGGGTAGCGACATGCTGTGGGGTCGTAGTAGGTAATGCTTCTATAACTTTGAAAATCGGTGCATGGGCGGCGGAATAAACAAAAAAATTTCAGATATGCCTCAAACTTCGTTTTTAGGCGTTTTAGGGGTTGCTGATCATTTTCTACTTTTTTTCGAGTGGGGGTGAATTTGGGGTGGTTGGGAGGTGGGGGGTTGTAAAGCTGAAAAATTTGTTGTATTCATAATAAGTTGTCCATTGACTTGTGAATGAAAAACCTAGCATCATAATACACTTTTTTAGGTTCATCTGAACATTGCTTTGCTTATTATAGGAACCAAGGGATTTAGAATTTGTGATGTATACATACGGGATCGTTCTATATTGCGTAACGCGAAAATTACTGAATTGATTTTAATGAATTTTTGACACAGAATTAACTACCGCTGCGAGAACGGAAAACGCGTCTGTTTTTGACAATCCTGTCAGTGTCAGCAATAGTAAAAAACTAATAATGTAAAAATAGCTCAAACTTCGCTTTTAGATGGTTTGGAGGCTCCTGATCGTTTCGCATCGTCCAGTTGAAACATGCAGAAAAAAACTGTGGCGTCCTAGTTCCTAAGGAGGGAGACGCAAGAAACTATTTACGAGAGTTTTGCGTTGGATGTCTTTGCGGGCGGGTGAGCGATGATATGGTTGCAAGGGGATTTTAGAATATAGCTTCATGCAATGGGAAAATAATAAAATGGTATCATCATTCTGTGGGAAGTACTGAGTCAATCAACTTGACTCCATTTTTTTCTAGGTAAATCCGAACATTGCCGTGTCTATTACAGACATTCAGCGACTTAGAATTTGCTCATGTATAGGTACGTTTATACATTATAAGTATTGCTTTAGACTGATCCGTATTGTGCAACCTAGAAATTAATGAATTTATTGTAATGATGTTTTTTTGGCGGCGTTTGGTGTTTTTTCTAGCCGCGTTATCTCAGCAGCTTGGATTGTGATGAAATTTGGTGTGCTGTGGGATTGTAGCACGAACTGCTGCTATAATTTTGAAAACCGATGCATTGGGGCCGGAGAAATTGTTAAAAAACAAAAAATCTGTATCACGGCTATGTAACTCTCCTAAGTGCCTATAAATTGTAGAAGTTTGTTGGTGGTACAAATTTCCGTTTGGCTTGTACGACTTATCCTACTTCCAGGTGCTGCACCCTTGGGCGGTCAGAATCACCCTGTAGGCCTCTGAATTTCTGCAAATCTGTACCACAGCTATGTAGTTCTCCTAAGTGGCTGTAGATTTTAAAAGTTTGGTGGTGGTACAAATTTCCGTTTTGCTGTTACGACTATTTTAGTTTTAGGTGCCTATCTCTTGGGCGGCCAGTCACCCTGCTATGTAACTCCCCTAAGTGCGTCTAAATTTTAAATGTTTGTTGGTAAAAATTTCCGTTTAGCTTGTACGACTTATTTTAGTTCCAGGTGCCTCTCTCTTGGGCGGCCAGAGTCACCCTGTAGGCCTCTGGATTTTTGCAAATCTGTATCACAGCTATGTAGTTTTTCTAAGTGGCTATAAATTGTAAAGGTTTGTTGGTGGTACAAGTTTCCGTTTGGCTTGCACGACTTATTTTAGTTTCAGGTGCCTATCCCTTAGGCGGCCACAATCACCCTGTAGGCCTCTGAAATTTTCCTAGTATCAACCCATTCCATGGGGCCGGAATCAACTTGTATAACTAAGTTTGTAATGTAATCTACTATTATGCATATTTTCGGCCAATTATTATCCATTTACGATACGTAAATCAACACCAAACAAGTTTAGTTACGATCATTTGGAATTCAGAGGTATTTTTCATTTGCTTTTTCTACTGAACTGGTCGACTGTAATTTTTCGATTTTCGATCTGAATCTGAAGCTAACTTCAGCCACGTTATTGTAATAAAACTAAATAATTGTCTTTATAATACTCAATAATAAATAAATCCTAAATTAAAGATGTTATCGCCTCATACAAACAATAAATAATTAAATGACCTATGTAAAAATACACTCCCGATTCGTCAAAGGGTCAAAGTATGGTAGACAACTGGCTATAAAGTAAATTTTTTGCTACAACTATACCCGATTGGCGATTGCTGTGCGTGTATCACTGTTAGATCTAAACAGACAGAGGGACAATGAAATTATGAAATAATGAAAAGCAGAAGAGGGGAAGGTGTCGGCACGTGGCAGTCGTGGCACCGTCGCCGGTCGGGCTTGCTGATACGTCGATCTGTAGGTAAAAAGGTGGTGGGGGAATAATCTCAACCGGCTTGGCTGTCGAATGCATACATGCATATAGTTTTTCACATCTCCTGACGTTACCTTTGAACTTACAGTAATGACTCAAAGAGCAAATTGAAGAAGAAAGCTTGCGCTTGTGCAACTATTTAGCCTTTTTTTGATATCATGTTTGGTTGTTAAATTACAGACATTTGAAGAATGTATGATTTTGCATTGGAAGTTTTTTTGCACATTAAAAAACTTTTTTGAGAAAATCGAAAATAGGTGTCATTCATTAAGGTCTTAACTATCGCCTTCTGAAATATTATATATGTAGTTTGAAAATAGAGTGAGTTATGCGTGAAATTGTGAGTCCGTGTTTTACATGGCAAATACATACGTATAAATGTGTCTACCCAGGCCCCTTAAGGTTACATTCTAAAAATAGTTTCATGTTATACAGGAACACCCCGTATATTATTGCATATTCAGATTCCTTAGTAAATTCTAGAGTGACTTTATGCATCACATGGGATCTAAAGCGAACCGTTTAAGTGTAAATTACCATTTTCGGTATAAGTAGATGTCAGAGAAAATTGAATATCACAGAGATTATAAAATTAAGAAGGCTGTGACTCTCTCATATTACTAAGCATGAAATGCGTCAGCTTAGGTTAGACGGTGAAAAAAGTATGCAATTCTGTCAAGTCAAAAGTACCTCTGACTGGAGTACTGAAAATTCTTCAGTACCTATTAGCAAGATCGCAGAAAATGAAGAATGAATTCAAATTTGTTCAAGTTATAAAACATAACTTAAATGATAGCAAATTTAAATCTGATTTGTCATTATTCCTTTTTTGCAATATTGCTAATAGATATTAAAAAAATAGAAGGGCTCCAGTCAGAGGTATCGTTCCTTTGACGAAAATTACTACTTTTTTACACCATTACATGTGATTGATAATTGCGTGCTGGAGCAACAATAGCTGGTTGTTTTTGTTTCATTTTAGGGTTTTCAATTGTCTTGGAAATGTTTAACCGCTAGCAAATTGCAGTAGCGAGTAGACTGTAAAAAATATCTATTACTGTCATACTGCAGCTTCTCTTTGACCTTAAGCGGCCTACAGACGTTGATACATGCTCCCATGCAGGCATCGACTCCTACGTTTCATGATGCAAGTAGCAGCATCTGTTGTACTGAATAACGTAGTTGGCATCAGTTGCGGCGTGCAGCGATGCAGAGTCTGGAATCCCATTTTGGTCGGTGAGCCATGACGCAGAGTCTGTGACGCTGATGCAGGTTTCAAGTGTTTCAACGTGTATAGTATTGCGTCGAGAAAGAAATAACTCCATCCCACAATTCTTGTGTTGCATGATACGTGCATAAAATAAGTCGACTCAGGCATCGCAACAGGTTTCGATGTGAGTAGGAACTTATGCAACTGATGCAAGTTTCATGAAATCTTGAGTCGATTCAGGAACCGCAGCATGCATCAACGTCTTTAGGCCGCTGTAGAGATGTTACGCCGTTATTTCTGGGAGAGTTGATTTGTTGTAAGGAATTTCTATAATCTTGTCTCTTTATTCGAATTCGTCTGTATCATTTTTCTAAGTTACTTGTTTTCTTCCATCTGAACATATTTTTGTTTATATTTCATGGCCTGCTAGGTTGCTTATAGGTAGGAAAATTGAAAAACACAGATTTGTTTGAAAATTTAAGATTAAATGAAAACTACTAGAGATTGATATTCACAAGCTTATATCATTAGAAAGGTTATCAAATTCTACATTTAACCGTATAAAAAAATTAGGCATTCCTATTTGAAAAAACCAAGTTATTTCTGATCGAAGTTTCCTTAATTAATCGACCGATTTCTCCAATCATAAATGTAATTTAAATTTGACAGTCCCCTCAAAGTTGTCGCATTTTATGCTTAGTAATACCATTGATTAACGCATTTATACGTTAATCAATGGTAATACGGCAAAGTCACAAAGTCAATTTTTTTTCTGATATCTACTTATACCAAAAATGGCGATTTACGCCTAAACGGTTCGCTTTAAGTCCCATGTGTGATACATAAAGTCACACTGGATTTCACCAAGGAATCTGAACATGCAATAATATACGGGGTGTTCCATTTAAAAAATAAAAAACTTTGATACGTTTCGTGTTTTGGGGACACCCTGTATAACATGAAAATATTTTTAAAATGAAGCCTTAATGGGTCCCTATCCATCCGAAATTATTATTTTCTTTTTTATCAAATACTTTAGCCATAATGGTCCATGTCGAATAACGTGAATAACCCGGTATCTTGAATAACAATATCTATATAGTTAGAATAAACAATATAACAACATTTTTTTATCCAGATAATGGACGAGGTAGCCATGGATGCACGAAATCCACTAGAGCGTAGGGCAAAATCGAAAGAAGAAGCAGATGGAGACAGCACCGACGAACGAGACGAATCGGAAGATGAAGTCGAAGAAAAAGTGCGTAAGGACTCCCCTGAGTTACCATGGTGTGTACTGTGCAACAATGATGCAACTTACCGATGTTTAGACTGCGCTGGAGACCTTTACTGCGACGAGTGCAATCGGGAGGTGCATCAGAATTGGGGCGAGAATGGCCACAAGGTCGTGCGATACAGGCGAACTTAGGGCCGTATTCATAGTCGTCCCTTGGGTAATACTTAAGGTTTTGGTTAACCGATCACTTCTTATGACTAAACATGATGCAATAGCACATTATTCAAGTACCCATCAAAAAAATAAAAATTAAAAATCCGATGAAAACTTTTCGCCAAACGGTCTGTTGAAATTTTGCACTCTCAGAGATCCATTATGTCTTTAGTGCACGGTTAATTATTTGGTGATTTGTTAAGATTAATTCCCTTTTTTTGTAAAGTTTTTGAAGTCACTTTTCAAAACATGTTGATTTTGACACTATCTCGCGAAGTGATTGATACATGATCACTTTCTTTCAGTCGATAATGACGTGACGGCATCTTTTCCAAAGATTAATACTAATAGGGTACTTGCAGAAAAAAATATTATACCGTTTACGCGTTCCTTAAAGCCTAGTAAACATGACAAAATCACTTGTTTGGTTTTTTGGAATCGGCTGTGAGAGATATTCCAAAAATTATTTCAAATGCCGCGCAAACAACCTCTGACGTCAGTGATATCCTATAGTGATGGGATGTATTGTATTGATATTCGATATCGATAGCCAGTGCTAACCTAACATTTTGACATTGATCGTTATAACCACAAAACACAGTCACACACAAAAGTACAAAAGTCAAAAGAATAAAAGTTAGGCTAGATTACTAACACCCGTATGCACCGTAAGTCAATTGCGCGATTAGTTACTTAAACCTGGATTAGATTACTTGTTTACTATGCACCGCAAACTGATAATTTTGACACTGTTACTGTCAAAACAATCTTGCGAACACAACCTTGCCATATCTCCATTCTGTTAATCTCTTGACGATGCATGGCTAGATGCCAAAGATTAGCAAAACGCGATTAGGGAACTAAGATTAGAATCGCCAAACGGCTCATACGGGTGTAATTCACTTTGTACTTTTGTAGGGATGGGCTTGAATTATATTCTATCTTTGGATTCATTCATAATGGGATGCGCCGAAATAAAATGATGGCTTTGACTAGTTGCGAACCTCGGTCACAAACAGAATGAACTGTGATACCTATCAGATATAAAAATGTATTGCAACGAAAATGCTAGTGGGTTAATTACCTGTTTCAAATATGTTTAGGTATCAATAAATTAAGTCGCATTGTTAAAGAATTCAGATCATCTCTAGTTTGCAGTTAAATCTCACTGACCTGCGCTGTAGCAGTATCGATTGTCGATATCGATAAGATACCTGTGACGTCAGCCCTTGTTTTAAGTCACGTGGAAAATTTTGAATATATCCTTATTTTATTTTGCAAATATCTTTTTTTGACCGTCAGTAAAATCATGTTTTTTGTTTCCTACTGCTTCTTGACATGGTTTTCTTTACACTTTGTATACTCCCGAGGCGATTTCACGACCTCTGCAAGTACCCTATTGCCAAATCCGACAATAAAATTTTGTTTTATTAGGGTTTTCATTTGGAGGTCTGCATTTTAATGAAAACCTCTAAAAATCAATTTATCTCTGAAATAGTTGAAAATTGGACCCTACTTTATATGATTTCTTTTGTTGGAATTGAGCTGTACAGTCTTCTCCTAAACTATTTTCGATTCATCGTAGAACACCCTCTATATTCTCAATTTAGACAGTCGCTTTGCTTTGTGCATAGTTATGCAGATTCAAGATACCTATTTGTTATTCATTATTTTATAACTAAAACTATGTTTTATGTAATGTAGTAATTACCATAAATTTGTGTTTCACATGTTTGTTATAACGTGAATTTATTCACAATATTGTATTTATTATTAATAATACTTAGTAACTATTAAAGTGACAGTATATTTTTTAACGTTTTTTTTTGTGTGAAAAATGAGGTTCTATGGTTAACCATCATATAACACCACTATTGAGTGGTCGAGAATTTCTGCTTTGGTTCAAACGAAGATACGTCTGATAAACAGGGCAATTTTTTGTATTCAGGTTTCCCGTTTAAAATATATTTTGTTTAGTATCTAAATTTCATGTGGGTAATTATATTCAGCTTTTAGTCTTATACGAGAGTAATTGGTCGCAAATCGAAAGGTCCAATGCAAGAAGTGCCTAAGTCACATTTTCAGATAGTCCTAAGAGTTAGAAAACAACGGCGAAAAAATTTTGTAATTATCTCCATTAATAGAAAAGTTAATAGTCCTTCAAAGTTTGAATTGCAGTATCCTCCGCGCGAAGCCGCTGTGACGTCACACGACACAACGCAAGCCTGTGTATGCCCTGTCGAGGATGCTGCTCCCGCAAGCCACCGCGCCTCCGCGGTGGTACTCGTATTATTAGAATACGTATGTCTAGCAGACCGTGAAACTATAAGTATTGCATTGTACTCAGGTGTACTAACACCACCATAAAAACACCAAACAAATATTTCCTATTATGAATACAAAATAGGGTAGGCGACGCCGACGGTGACGAAACGATACACTGCAGTTTATTGGTACTCGTATTATTAGAATACATATGTCTAGCAGACCATGAAACTATAAGTATTGCATTGTACTCAGGTGTACTAACACCACCATAAAAACACCAAACAAATATTTCAATGGATAGCCTATTATGAATACAAAATAGGGTAGGCGACGCCGACGGTGACAAAACGATACACTGCAGTTTATTGGTACTCGTATTATTAGAATACATATGTCTAGCAGACCGTGAAACTATAAGTATTGCATTGTACTCAGGTGTACTAATACCACCATAAAAACACCAAACAAATATTTCAATGGATAGCCTATTATGAATACAAAATAGGGTAGGCGACGCCGACGGTGACAAAACGATACACTGCAGTTTATTGGTACTCGTATTATTAGAATACATATGTCTAGCAGACCGTGAAACTATAAGTATTGCATTGTACTCAGGTGTACTAATACCACCATAAAAACACCAAACAAATATTTCAATGGATAGCCTATTATGAATACAAAATAGGGTAGGCGACGCCGACGG
Organism: Callosobruchus maculatus; assembly: GCA_951848785.1. Taxonomy (NCBI): domain Eukaryota; kingdom Metazoa; phylum Arthropoda; class Insecta; order Coleoptera; family Chrysomelidae; genus Callosobruchus; species Callosobruchus maculatus. The sequence goes on along the minus strand of CATOUR010000073.1, from coordinate 791,970 downwards.
TGACAAAACGATACACTGCAGTTTATTGGTACTCGTATTATTAGAATACATATGTCTAGCAGACCGTGAAACTATAAGTATTGCATTGTACTCAGGTGTACTAACATCACCATAAAAACACCAAACAAATATTTCAATGGATAGCCTATTATGAATACAAAATAGGGTAGGCGACGCCGACGGTGACAAAACGATACACTGCAGTTTATTGGTACTCGTATTATTAGAATACATATGTCTAGCAGACCGTGAAACTATAAGTATTGCATTGTACTCAGGTGTACTAACACCACCATAAAAACACCAAACAAATATTTCAATGGATAGCCTATTATGAATACAAAAAAAAATGAGGTTTATGACCCCCGACCCCCCAACTACCCCAATTTCACCCCCACCCAAAAAAGTAGAAAATCATCACGAAACCCCTAAAACGCCTAAAAACGAAGTTTGAGCTGTTTCTATCTTTTTAGTTTTTTTATTATTGCTGCGCCGCAGCGGTAGTAATACTATGTGAAAATTTAATTGAAATCAATCCTATAGTTTTCTAGTTACACCATACAGAATGATCAGAAGCAATACTCTCGCATGTATACATCAGAAAATTCTAAGTCGACGATCCGTAATAGCCAAGGTAATGTTTGGATGCACCTAAAAAAGTGTATTATGACGCTAGGCCTTTCTTTCACAGGTCAGTGGACGGCCTGCTATGAATACAATAATTTTTCAGTTTTACAACCCACCACCCCCCAACCACCCCAATATCACCCCCATCCAAAAAAGTAGAAAACGATCAGGAACCTCTAAAACGCCTAAAAACAAAGTTTGAGGAATATTTAAGATTTTTAGTTTTTTACTAATTACTCCACCGCCCATGCGCCGATTTTCAAACTTATTAGAACACTACCTACTACTACCCCCACAGCATATCGCTGCCAAATTTCATAACAACCCATGCAGCAGTTACTGATATTACGTGGCTAGAAAGACGCGTACAGACAGACCGACAGACAGACGGACGGAAATGAGTTGTGTGGATTTTCGTTATGTAGACATCAAACGTATTATCTCAAAATCGAAAATTTTCACGATCACAATACTCCCCTCACCTATCGGTGTGGGAAGTAAAAGTCCATAATCATGTCATCTACTTTAGGAAGATTACTAGAATAACCACGAACGTAATCTTCCTCCATACTTCAAAAATATACTGGCGTCTGCCCGTTACAACAAACACCTTCGCCGTTCCACTCAAGTCTAAATGTCGCATACTGTACAGCGCAGCGTCCCGACCAGACTGTGGCTGCCGCGAACAATTAATAACATGTGACGTCATACAGCTTTTCACCTCCCCGGTCGCTTTACGCAAATATAAAATTGAATAACTCCGCCGTTTTTTGGAATATTCAGATGATTTTTTCGGCGTTCTTCAAGTGAAGAAATAGACTATCAGATAATAATGAATTTTCCAAGTTTTATTTTTTTTTGGAAACTTCTCCATTATAGACTATCAGTGCCATCTATGCGAACTTTTGTTACTTTATGGTAGTATATCTAAAATTGTTGTACCTAAGTAATTATACGAGCATATGACTTTTTAAAAATAGTTCAGTGCAACATGTGCTTTAATCCAGCCCAATATTAGATAAAATATCTTCAATGGAAGATGAGTCTAAGTACATGGTCACTTAGTCACTATGAATGATCACTTCAACGCAAAAATTGCCTTAGTCCATTAGCATATTATTTATGCTTGGTTTATGGTTTACCATTCGTTTTTTCATTCACTGATAGAAGGGTGCTCCTAGTGATTTATTATTACACGCAGCTAAACAAATTAAGTCACAGATTTTGCAGCTAACATATTTTTTGTAATGAAAATGTTACACTATTTATCATTTATAGTTGAAAACCACAGGTAAGTGGGTTTCTTTTAATATTATGTATGTATAAGAAAATCCTATTATATGCTGATATAATTTAAAAATGTTATCAAGCAAAACTGTCAGTTTTACCACATTTCTCTCTTATATCCGATATGCGTCCTGGCTCGAAAATGGAAGCTCTTGATGAAGCAACGACACCGATATTTATGAATAACTGTTGTATTCGAAATACATTTTTGTATTCCCATATATTATAAAATAAAAATACTCCTAAAGTATGTTACAGGTTTTATTACCCTTTTGAAAACCAAAGAAAAAAGTGCCTAAGTCCATTTTTGAAAAAAAAATCTTGGAAAGTAGACCACTATACTAGCTTTTAGTTAAAGTCGCTCACACTAAAAGTAATAAAATACAATATTATAACAAATCAAATGATTATTCGAAAAGGTAGTATTTCCAGAGAGAAATATAAACTTTAAAAGCGTTTTTCTCAAAAAATGAAAAATGTGACTTTACATTGGACCTTTCGATTGTTTACCGCACAGGCAGACAAATAAAGCGAATGGATATAAAGGTATCAAAAACAGCAATGTTGATGAGTTTAATTAAGAAATGTATTTGAAAGCAGATAAAGTAAGTTAGAGTAGATTTATACATAATAATTTAGGTTCGCCTTTTTCTTGGCCTGTACCTCCATGATGGCATCCATGTAATCTTCGTGTGTAACCGCTGTCGCATTCCGACGCAACGCAATCATACCTGCAATTTTTTTAACTGTTAATACGAGAGAATAGGTGATTTGGGGGAGTTTCAAATAGGAGCTCGCTACGTAAAAAAAGGTCACTCGATAAAGTAAAAATGTTGTCATTTACAGGTTCGGCAGGTATCAACATAGGGACAGATGGTCGTCAGAATGCGAACCTGTAAAACAAAATTTTTACTTTACCGAGTGAACTTTTTCTTTACGTAGCGAGCTCTGCGTCTTTAGCTAGATTGGTTGCCGTAGTCAAGGTACAGTTCATAAAAAAGGCGTACAAGAATTAGGTCCAGTTTCACAATCGTTAGTTAACTAGTGGTCAAAAGAAAACTAGTGGATAACGAGAATATGCCATTTCATATTCGACAGTTTACGCCAAAAGCTCTGGTCAACCAGTAGTTATGTTAACCCAAGGACAAGGTATGGGTTATCTTTACGTTTGTTGTAGTCAACCGATGACAGCTTTGGAGGTTATAAATGCTTGGATTTTGACACTGACGTCTAAGACGTCGATGGATTTTGATTATACTCTGTAATGACATAAATGAAAAATATGAAAAGAAAGGTTAGGTTTCTTTGTCAAAGGCTTTGTCATAAAGATAAATAAGCTTTACCATTGGTTTCCTTTGTGAAACAGAGCTCCCCGATAACTACTGGTTAACTTCCATCTGTCGGTTGAGTGACTACCAGAGGTTACCAATGATTGTGAAACTGGGCCTTAGAAAGACAAGGAACTATACCTTGTTACCCGATAGTTTAAACTGTCAGCCGTGTCAAAAGCGAACAGCTGTTCGGCTAGTGATCACTAAAAATACTCCAGATTGAGTCTTGACGTATCAATTTTAAGCTTTGAAGGAATACAGGGCTGTACTGAGTGCAAGTCCTGTTAATAACGAGTAATTGACACTTGGTGACGTTTTCGTCTATGCTCTGAGGTCTATGTTTATTTTATATTTTCTCAGAAAATCCGGCGTTTCTTTCAGTACATCGGTATGGCTAATCTGAATAATGATGATTACGCTTAAAATAAGGTAAGAATAAAGATAAAATTATTTTTGGCTTAACCATATACAAGTACTGAGTTCCTAACATTTATTTTTACAGCAATTGAAGAAAAATAAAACGCTGAAGGGCAATGCGCAACAGCTATACAAGTAGTAAAAAATATAAGGAGCTATTTTAGAGAGTTTACACAGGTTCGATTTTCTGACATTTTTGACGCAAGCAGATCAGTTGAACTACCTATATTAATTTTACTCTATGTACTTACATTATACTCTTTTCCAATTGTACGTTGTACGTTTTAACCAATAAATATCCCACTAGTGATACAAGTTATTCATTGAATCGTCCCTATTGCTAAATATAGGAGTATTTCGATAGTCTCTAACAATATACAAATCAAAAAATAATCTGTTTCTTTTAACCAACCATTTTTGCTGCGAATTTCTGGATATTGAAGCAATTTCTTGTTTACAAAAATAGTAATTACTTTTTGATAATGAGATATTCAGTAAGAATATTACTAATACAGTCCTGATCGCAGGATTGCCAATCAACACTACTAGTAAAAAAATAAAATTTGAGATATACACTTCTTCGTCAGCTGATACCTATCAAATAGACGTCAAACCAGTTTAAAGTATCAGGTAACAGAGTATACGTCATATTTATGTAAAACGGGCTGGTGATATAGTCATTAGGTCTGTTTTTACAGAGAATCACAAACCAGTCAGAGCCAATCAGTATTCCCCATTACAGATGTCAAACTATTTCTGACTAGTACTGGCCAATCAAATTGACGCTGACTAGTTTGTGATTGCTGTAAAAACAGACCTATTGTCTATTAGAGGTTATTGCTAAATGTCATGCATGACAGTGTTTGACAAATTTAAAAAATAAAAATGTCACGTCAGTTATCTGAAATAGAGAAGGCTCAAATAGTGCCTAAAATTGAAGAAGTTTGGGAAATTCGTGGGTGCGCAGTTCTACAACAGAAATAATAAAACTATGTAAAAAATTAAACAACGCTGGGAACAAGAGGAATGAGTAAAAAGAAAAGTTGGTTCAGGCCGTACCAGAGTTTCAAACCCTGAACAGGATGAAGCTTTTTTGGGGGTACCTAAGGGCAAACCCATTCGCATGCGGTTATTTATACAGAATTTCCTGGTTCACAACCTACATGTAGTAGAAGCGTTAGAGAATCCGAACTAAAAAACCGACCAGCAGCAAAAAAAATGTTCCTGACTGTAGAACAGCGGCAGGCAAGATTAATTTTTTCATCAAATTACATTATACCACGGCCCCGACTTTTGAAACACGGTCGTTTTTACCGACGAAAAAACGTTCCAGTCCACTTATAATGGCCAAATTCGTGTTTATAGGCCAGACAATAGTAGATTTGAATACGTTATACCAGCTCCCTTGCTTCAAGATAGGGACGTTTTTCTGTTAACGTATGGGGCTCGATAAGTATCCATGGACTTGGTGTTTGCTGGAGAATAGAAGGCAGGTATAATGCCGAAAACTATATTAACATTTTGGAAAATATAATGCTCCCATCTATTGAACAAGTTTATCCTGAAAATAACTAGGTATATATTTCAACAAGATAATTGTCCTGTACCTACCGCCAATTCTGTAAGGAATTGGTTTCAAGCTAATAATGTGGAATATAGTATAATGGCCCTCTTTTAGTCCCGATACGAATCGCATCGAAAACATTTGGAGCATAATTGTTGAAAAAATGTATAAGAAAAAATTTAGACCTCAAAATTCAAATGAATTATGGGAAAAGATTCAAGAATGCTGGGAGGAACGTGATGCCAATGCAATATCAAATATAATCCACTCAATGCCAAATAGATTAAATAAAGTTATAGAAAAACATGGTCAAATGACCAAATATTAGATTTTATTTTCAAAGTGTTCGTGATTGCTGTTGTTCAATTTTTTATCTATTCTGTTAATATAATTTTTGAAATACATTTTTAGTTAATATTTTTTTATTTATTTCATTGACCTCATACTAATGGATGAGATTTTCAATAACCTAATCACTGATGACAGCAGCTGGTTTTACGCAAATATGACGTAGGTCGTTCTCTTTCTAATTCTTGTACGCCCTTTTTATGCGTTCCACATACAACATCTGAAGGGCAACATCATAGAGAAAACAAAACTGCGTTTTATGTTATCTCTGGGTAACATGTAACCGGAATACGAAGCGAAAACGAATACACTCACCGGCCTCCACGCAGACGGCCTTGCATTGAGCCCCGTTGAAATCGTCCGTCGAGCGGGCCAACTCCTCGAAGTTGACGTCCGGGTTGACAGTCATCTTCCTAGAGTGGATTTGCATGATGCGGGCGCGCGCCTCCTCGTTCGGGTGGGGGAACTCGATCTTCCGGTCTAACCTGATACATTCAATACACGGGTAATTGAGGTTTTGAATAATTTTTTTTGTCATAAATGGAAAGATCATATATAGGTTTTATAACAAAACTGTTGTTTTCTTTTTTTTTCGCAATAATTCAAAAGTTATCAAAATAAAAATGGGTTTTTGAATCCAGTACCGAAAACACGCCGACGGCTTCCGAACCCGTGTGACGTCACCATGGCGGTCAGGATGCTCCTTTGACCAACGACGTCCTACTCCGATACTAGATTCTAGATTCCCAGCCAATCGCGAAAATACGTCCTGATCAACGAATTCGAATAGGCTAGAAGAAGCAAAGCCAATGCGCTAACAGGCATGTGAGTGTGCCCAAGATCCAGTTGTTATTATTTACCACTTGTTTACAAAGACGATGTTATTGTTTACAGAAATTGACAGAAATCCGCTGGATTTAAAGAGCTTTTATTATGCGGACATAGGCGTACGTTACATTATGTATGAGGGAGTGATGGTCGGGGTGTGATGGAAGAGCAGCTCGGCGGGCAGTAGCCCGGGCTGCACATTTTTCTTCTTTGTTGTATGTAATAATAATAGTAACAAGATACGTTGAAGGGATAAGCATATAACGGTGTGACTATAAGATAATGACGATGACGTTGAGGATATAGAAAAGAGAAACTATTACAGAGTGATAGGAAACAATGAAAGATGCCAGATCTTAAATACTCGTGGCATAGGATTTACGACCAATCGCAGCCAGTCCAAATTTATTGGACTATTTATGTACCATACGGATCCACTAATTGTTTGAATATTTCCCAACAAGGCAGTATGTTCTCGTTGTTCTATAGTAACGTTACAAGGTGTTTATTTCATCTCCATTCATTTGATGTATTCTGATGATGGAAGAAAGGGAACTACGAAACTACTAAGTACTTACATTGGAGTGCATTAAATGAAAACTTAAACTGAACTTTTTCAATATATTTCAATATACATATTTCTATTACCAGATAATGTTGAAAATAAACTTAAATACAACAGACCTATAAAAAATACAACTTGAAGAACTCATCTACTTAGTGATTATGATTTGGTATTTGAAAGAATTTGGCCCTGTAAATATATAAAAGAGAGGTTTTATCACCTTTGCCAGGCATCTCACCTTCGGAATGTATGACTCTCACATTGGAGCAACAGGCAGTGCAGTAATAAATTTGCTGCATTACCTATTATGGCCTTAAAAACAGAGACAAATTAACTTTAATATAGGGGAACGGGTACTTATGAGCATTATGTATCGCAATCTTGCCAACTTCGAGACTATCATTACAGATCGAAACATTTTGAAGAAGGGAACCTGCAACAGGTAACCGTCTGGTACACAAATAAACAATAATGTTTGAAGACAAGAAACGTATAAAACAAATTTATTTAAATTCTACAATTTTTAAAAATTTAGCATATTTAGCATAAATTGTTTACAGCGCAAAATAAATATTTTTTTAATAATTCATTTTACGTAAAACTGGAAAAACAAATTTAAAGTGACATTAACTTCAAACGTTTCTTATTCAATCAAATATTTAATATTTAATCAAATATCAAATCTCAATTTTATGAATCGCGGTTAACTAAAATGTTCATGTTCATGAGAATTAGTTGGAATAGAAACATAAATAAAATGCAAATACATGAATATAATATTCTCTCGCTCCATGAACTACACCCCTTTTGAGACGTCAATGGCATTTCTTACCGATGATAGGCTTGCACGCTTCAGCCAAAACAAACAATAGAACTCAGCGAGTTCCGCTACCTGTCGTCTGGTAAATAAAGGGTGAAAAAAGGAAAAGGTCGTGGTTGGGGCTTTGGTTGGGGTATCTAGGAACTGGGGTTTCCGTTGATGCGACGTTGTCACGTTTTTTCAGAAGTGTTGGCTTGACTTACATAATTTAGCGGAAACAGCAATAGGGTTGAGATTGGTTTGTGTGTGGACGCCACTCCCGGGCCAGTGAAAAACTACTTTGGTATTTTTAAGTTTCAGTAACTAACCTAACTTAACCTCAGGGGTTGGATTGTTGAGGTTAAAATGGTTTAACTGGGGTTTAGTCAATTATTAATCGGCTCGGCTCAGCCCATGCTGTAACAGGTATGTGTATATTGGCAAGACCCAGTTGTTATTTTTTACTGTGTTCACAAACACGATGTTATTTTTTACAGAAATCCGCGGGAATTAAATTTTGTGGAATTGTTTAAAATAATCTTTTAACACATTATGTACCGTTAAAACCCAAATTTTAGTCTAAACTATAACAATGGACCCGCAACGATCAACCTAAACAAAGTTGCTATTTATATTCTTCCCCTATTCATCGCCTTATTTTTAGGGTCCTTTACCTGCTAGCACGTCCAGGGTATACGGGTTCATCAGCAGCCAGTGTGCCACCTTTCACTATCATCAAGCTGCCATTAAGGCTGAATTACTACTTTTAAGATTGTGCGGACAAACAAAATCGTTTTACTTCTTCTAACCTATTCAAACTCGATGGCTTGGCTTGACGCCCTGGGTAGAATTAGATTACTTACAGTCTGAGGAAACGATCCCATGAAAATGTTGGGCAAGGTATTGCAATTTCCACATTTCAAATTCACGTATATTTGCACCGGAAAGTTTCCTCAATCTGGGAGTGGGCACGTTCGACTCAGACGACGTCAAGCCGAGCCGATATCCATCCATTTTGATTTCTACAGCTCAACCGGTTTAGTTAAGTTAGGTTAGGGAATGAAACTTCAAAAGGCCATAGTTTTTCACCAAAACGTTTCGTCGGTCTGGAAGTGGTTTCGTTCGACTAAGGACGTCAAACCGTGAGTCATTTGACTTGATTCTCGACCCCCATTTCCGTCTCCGCTAAAATGAAACTTTACCATTTATACGACATACGACATATTACTTAACCACCGCACCGCCCCAATAATTATTCTTAAATTGTTCATAGGGCACCTTCTGTGGTTGCTCGGAATAATTACCGTTTTTTTAATATCTTTTACCTGGTGAGGCCTAAGTTAATACTTTTTTTGAGCTGTGTATAGAAGGCATTAAAATAAACAACTTGTTCAAATAACTTTTTTCCGAAAACTGAAAAAGCGAGATACAAAATAACAAAAAAAAACAAGCCTTGATTGTTTATCAAGACGTACCTACCTATTCTGTTTGTGTTTAGTTTTTACCCGGATTTTTGTCAGATCGATTAGACATCGTACCTATGGAAAGAGTATTCAGGCTGCAAAAGAGACGTTTAAGAAATATAGAGAAAAAGTCCTGATTACCTGGGGCTAAAGGTATATAACAAACTAGAATCATAGTATTCGTAATGTCCATGATAGTCAAATTAAAAAATTGGTATTCAATCTATTGGCCACAAATGCTTACTATTCCATAATTGAATTTTTGTACTCACAGCTTTAATCATAGCTATATTATGTATTATCTTGTATTTATTTGATTTAATTTAACGTATTTTGTAGAAAGTTGCTTGACTCATGTTTAGAATAATTCTTGTCACGTGTTTGTATGGTCTTGACTTTTCCAGTACCTGTACCTACTGGAATAAATACATTATCTATCTATCTGCATATCTAGGTAGCTGTCAGAAAGTGCATTAGTAATTTTTTTGTATATCGTTGTTGATTTTAAATTTGCAAATCCTAAAAATTGTTTCATAATTATGTGCCTCTTTTAGGATTTAACAATTTAAAATTAACAACGATAAACAAAAAATGACTACTGCACTATCTGAGAGGTAGGTACTCGTACAAGGTACAATGCCTAATCGACAAAAATCCTAGCAAAAAATTAAATACAAACAGACTAGGTACGTCTTGATACACATTACACCATCAAGACTTACGTTTTTCGATTCTGTAACTCGCTTATTTTTCAGTTTTTGGAAAAAAGTTATTTGAAAAAGTTGTTTATTTTAACGACTTCTATATACAGTTGACAAAGAAGTATCACCCTATATAATAACAAACACATTGATCAGTATCTTCCTTTGGAGCAAAGGTCTATTTTGTGATTTTTCTCACACGCTTTTTTCAACTTTACTATTACTGCAATGACTGCAAAATATATATTGTCAGTTGTCACAGCTAACGAAAATACAATAGGGTTACCCGGAGACGATCTGGCAACGTGGCCAAATAATCCTTTGCTTTTTTGCGTTTTTGCGTACGATCGTCTACCTGCCTAATTGCCTGCTAGGAGCATCAAGCTGCTTGATAAACACAACGATAAACACAATATTTATAATATGCTTCAGATAGTGGGTCCAAACAAAATCCTTGTTTACTGCTTCTACCTATTCGAATTCGTTGGTCCTGATAAACTGGTAACTAGTCTATATTTGTTGCAATACAGTCGATGAATGAAGTTTGCAGCTACGAAATAAATATGTTTTTAAATGTTTGAAGTTGAAGTCAGATTACAGATTCCAGTAAGTAAGTCCCTAATCAAATATGTTTTATTGAAAAGATTTCCTCAATCGAAGGATGACCTATTTTGAAGAGAGGTGATCCAAATCTGCCAGAGAATTACAGACCTATATCAATTATACCAATTTTTGCTAAAGTCATTGAAATAATTTTGAAAAATCGTTTGATATGTTATCTGGACAAATATTCATTAATTAATAAACAACAGTTTGGATTTAGAAAGGGATTGTCTACATTAGATCCACTATACGGGATTATAAAAAGCATAATTGATGGCATTGAGCTTAAAGAATTCTCTACTCTTACTCTGGTTGACTTAAGCAAGGCATTTGATTGTGTTTCTCACGAACTATTGTTAATTAAACTGCAACATTATGGCGTACGTGGATTACCGTTGAGTCTGATCAAGAGTTATCTCAGCAATCGCCAAATTTATGTCAGCATAGACATAATAAGTCGCCGATAAAATCTATGAAACATGGAGTACCTCAGGGCTCTGTACTTGGGCCACTTTTATTTATCGTATATGTCAACGACTTTTTCCATCATATGTCTCCCAATGAAGTGTTTATGTATGCCGATGATGCTAGTCTTTTGAACAAGGGAAAAAATTATAATGAGCCATTGCATATTAGTGATAACGTTCAGAATAGAGCAGAAACATGGTACTCCAGTAATCTTTTGCAATTAAATCGTGACAAAACGCAACAGATAGTTTTCTCATCTAAATGTCCAATCCAACAGCCTATACAGCATGTCAAGTTGCTAGGGATAACTCTTGATAGTCACTTCACCTGGGGTCCACATGTAGACATTATTTGCAAAAAAATTTCGTCGTACATATATCTCCTCCGTAGACTTAAGTCCTTTGCTAATTCTGCTATAATGCTCACGGTCTTCCATGCTTTCATTCAGTCGCGTATTAGCTGCGGTATTCTGCTTTGGGGACAGTCAGCGCATGCACAGAGAGTTTTTATATTGCAAAAGAAGGCAATCAGGATCATAGCTAACAAAGGACCTCGAGAACATTGTAAGCCACTACTTATTAAATATGGCATTTTACCTGTACCGTCATTATATATGTACACGTCAATCCTTCATACACATAGTAACCAGCAATTTCTGCCTAAAAATGGCGACAATCATGATTACTTTAGTAGATATAAGGACTATTTAAAACCCGCAGGCTAGTCTTACTAAGTCGATAAAAAACTCCAATAAGGTCCATCTTTTCAATATTCTTCCGGATCAAATAAAACAATGTAATAGTCAGCAATTCAAAATAAAATTAAAACATTTTTTCTTAAAATATTGCTTTTATTCCGAGAGAGAATTTGTGGAAGAAATATATAGAAATGGCGTGCCACCTTGAATGTTTTACTGGAGCACACTATATGTATAAAGCTGTTTGTCAATCCGCTGTTGTTCATCGTTTGTATTCGTTAGCTGTATGCGTTATGTGAAATGAATTTTACTCTTATTCTTGTATTTTATTTTCTTGTTTTTTGGACCTGCTACAATTGTATTATTTGTACTTAAATGTAGCCAAATAAATATCTATCTGTCTATCTATCTAGTGGTTAGAGTGTCCGATAGTGAATCTCAGGGTCTTTGGACCGAAACCCAGGCCTTCCAACTTTTTTTTTATTTTTTTTTTCAACAAAAACAATCATTGATGTGCTTTTGGCACTTGTTACGCACATTTTTTTCTACGATCGAAATAAATATGTTTTTGAATCAAATTCTATTTCAGATTTTACAAGTACTAAATTGCGGTTTTGTGGGAACTGTGCTCTAGTAATGTAACAAATGTCAATGTCACAATTTTGACATTTGTGGATGCGAATATCCACTTTTATATTTATCAAAATAAAAGTTATAATTTTATTTTTGTTTACTTGGGGTGTTAACTCTTATGTAAAATAATTATATTCATAGCTTACTTATTGTAGATGTATTTATTGATTATTATTTTTAGTTCTGGTCAAGAAGGTGATTATAACATTGAAATTCATAGAACAATATTTTTTGTTTGTTTCTATTGCACTTATTTTTGCTTGTTAAATTTTTATGAAAATTTAATTGTTAAGCTTCACTGCCCAAAGTTAAATAAATAATAATACCATGTGAAACAGAAACAGAATGTGAATACGAGCTTGAGTTACTTTTTTACATTAAAAAACTTAAAAATGAATGGAATAAGAAATTTTGTTTTATTGACCAACTGCTACATTTAAAAAAAAATTAATGGCGATTGATATTGTCGGACAAATCTCATTTCCAATGATTTTTTTAATTGTCCACCGCCTCCTGTACTTAGTTTTTGCACTGTGCAGTGCAAGTAATATGTCTAACAAAATTCGATTTAAACACATATTTATGTGGATCGTAGAAAAAATGTGCGTAGCAAGTGCAAAAAGCACATCAATACATTTATTGATAAAACAAAAATTTGAAAGGCCTGGGTTTCGATCCAAAGACCCTGAGATTCACTATCGGACACTCTAACCACTAGGCCATCCTTCGATTGAGGAGATCTTTTCAACGAAACATATTTGATTAGGGACTTACTTACTGGAATCTGTAATCTGACTTCAACTTCAAACATTTAAAAACATATTTATTTCGATCGGTGACTTCGTCTCGAGCTGCAAGCTTCATTCATCGACTGTATTGCAACAAATATACACTAGTTACCAGTTTACCAGTACGTATTTTCGCGATTGGCTGGGAATCTAGAATCTAGTATCGGAGTAGAACGTCGTTGGTCAAAGGTACATCCTGACTGCCATGGTGACGTCACACGGGTTCGGGAGCCGTCGGCGTGTTTTCGGTACTCGATTCAAAAACCCATTTTTATTTTGATATAACTTTTGAATTATTGCGAAAAAAAAAGAAAACAAAAACAGTTTTGTTATAAATCTTATATATGATCTTTCCATTTATCAGAAAAAAAAATATTTTTTTTTTCTTAATTCAAAACCTCAATTCTCACGAAATCCAGAAATTCCGTCATCAGAAATTCAATCAATCATCGTTTATTTCCAAAAGACTATGCCCGTGTTCACATCTGACGCGCCTCGCTTGGAGCATCGCGCTTTGTTTTCCGCCTAGCGTAAAGCGAAGAGAAACAAACCCATACATTTAGATGCAGCAGTTCACATCGGGCGCATAGCAGTATGCGTAGCGCTATGCCATTCGAAGCGCCAGGTAACGCGCAGTGTCCGTTCTTGGACTTGTTTGAAAGACTTGATTGGGTAAATTGGTTAGGAATAATAAGATTTTTACTTTTAAAATTATGAAATACCTTTTATTTACCTCAATGTTATAATTATTCGCTGCTCCGCTGAAATTCCGTCTCAAATGTTGGTCCCATAACCAGTTAAGAGCGTTCCAGGTGGTGAAGAAGCAGATCGAATGATTCTTTTGAAATTCGTAAATATTCGTAAAATTTTTGCGGGTAGGTTCGGACATCTCGGTGCACATACTGATTCCATGCATCCATCCACACACGTATTCCAGGCCTTTTCCTAATTTTTGCAAGCTAAATCGAATTTTCCAATAACAACATTTTGCGGACAAGTTACGAAGGTGCCTCGATGAGGCGCGGACTGAGCGAGCAGCAAAACGCGTCTGATGTGAACGGTTCGCATTTATACATTCCGTACATGTATACGGCACGTAGCATAATCCCATTGGTCAGATTTGAATTTTGAACCAATCAAGCTCTGAGTGCCATACGCGAGTATGGAATGTAAATAAGTGCTATATGCACTTACGGAATGTAGCACTTAATGCAGCTGAAAATTTACAGAGAGGAAAGCGATTCAAGCGAAAACCATTTTTCAACTATGTACTAAGCTGCAGTAAACTTCATTACAAATTAAGTTATAGTAGGGTGTATAATTTTTGTCCTTCTTTACGAAATATTAAATGTAATAATTGCAAAAATCTGGTGTATTAAGTTAACTAAGTATTAATCTTCAGTGGGCAAAGAAAACATACATTACTTACAAGAATAAAGACATTAAAGAATATAGCAGAACAAAAAGAACGTTATATAAAATCAGTGGAATGAACCATGCATTGGGTTTATTTGTTTTAATATTTTGGGATATATTAGGTACGTTTTTTCTTTGGCCTGAGTCAATAGGTTTGATCTATATTTTCCAGGACTTAGTCCAAAATATTTATAATTAGGAGGTAATTTTGCTCCAGCATGCATGGCGATTTCAAACAAATACGAGTATAACATAATATATAACCACCTTCTCTCTCTGCAATCGCAAAAAGTCCAGTCTTGGCAATACGTTTGACAATATATTACATTCCGTAAGTGCATATGGCACTGATTTACATTTCATACACGCGTACGGCACTCGAAATTTGATTGGTTTAAAATTCAAATCTGACCAATGGGATTGTGCTAGGTGCCGTATACATGTACGGAAAGTATAAATGCGAACGGTTCGATAGCGCGGCGCTTCGCTTGGTGTTAAAGTAAAGCGCGATGCTCCAAGCGAGGCCCGATGTAAACGTGGATTATGGTATCATTGATTGAAAGAAAAAGGGAAGATACGCAACGTGATGGGCAAAATCGTGACACGAAAAGTGTCCGTACGTTGACTACGGCAACCACAATGGTCCTGACACATCTCACATCCAAATTCTAAGTTCAAAACGATATCATCAATATTTTCAAAGAATGCATGTTGCACGCTGAGGTAGACGTATTGAAGGCCATGAAGAGTAAAAACAAGAAGTGGACAAACGTAGCAGTTTAAACAGGGGATAGTTTAGCTAAATCTCATTTATATTTTCAAAGTGTCAATGCCAATACCTCATACATGGTATAGCCTTCGAGGTGGCAGTATTTGTATTGTCTTATTATAGTACAAATAAATGATAGAATAGATGGTAATACCGACGCTACCAGCAAAAGGTGTCTGAAACCGTGGTTTCGCGCTGCGGCATTGCCGGTCTGCGACCATTGCACGGCTAACCTATACCCTATAAGCCGTGCAATGGTCCCGAACCGACAGCACCGCAGCGCTAAAGCAATTTTCTCGGACACTTCTCGTGTCACGATTTTGCTCATTACGATGCGCATCTTCCCTTTTTCTTGCAATCAACGATGGTACATAGTAGAGGAAAAAGTGTTTAGTAGAAAATGTACAAAACAGTACAACAGACAAACAACAAATAAATAAAATTTAACTTACAAACTCGGTGCGTATTACGCCTTTTTATGTAAAAAATGTTTAAGGGCCGATTTTATCAACAGGCGCATTTTAACAAAGGCTTTGACCAATCAGAGCAGCCCGTTCAAGAACATGCATCTGTCAAAGTTCTCTGAAAACTATTGATTTCTCTTGAAGTTTACCTCAAAAAGGTTAAAAATGACTTGTTTTATATACAAATCGACCATTATGAACCATCTAGTATCTTTTCCAGTCTGATTTTCCATCCTAAATGGGTGAAAAATTGCATTTTCTTGTTTAATCAAAAGTTTAGCAATTACGGTGGCCGACCACGCGTGCCTGTTTTGTGGGATGTGCCTGATGGCTGTTGGTTTGAGACCCTGCCCGTGCAACTCCTTTTGTTCATTTTTTTTTAACCAAAATATTTATTGATATACGTTTTACTCATATCACACACATTTTTTTTGTACCATCGACGTGAATGTGTTTTTGAATCAAATTTTATTACATGTTTTACTAGCACAACAAAAATTCCGAATAATTATACTTTTTTGGAATAATTTCATTTTAATACCGCTATCAGAGCAATAATTCGCGATTGATATTGACGAATAAACTTCACTTCCACTGACTGAATTCTCCACCACCTCCGGTACTTAGCTTTTGCAATATGTCAAGTAAAATGTCTAATAAAATTTGATTCAAAAACATTTATGTCGATCGTACAAAAAAATTTGTGTAATATGAGTAAAACGTATATCAATAAATATTTTGGTTAAAAAAAAATGAAAAAAAGTAATTGCACGGGCAGGGTCTCGAACCAACAGCCATCAGCACATCCCACAAAACAGGCACGCGTGGTCAGCCACCGTAACCACTCGGCCACCCGCCATCTCGGCGAAAGGATCGCCTCAACGGTACATATTTAATTTGGGATTCGGTACTTACCGGGATTTGTGATCTAATTTCAACCATTCAAAAAGATATTTCGATCGTTGACTTCGTCTCAAGCTCCAAACTTCATTCATCGCCTATGTTACAACAATAGTTTGATGAAAAGTGTCATCCAGCTTTGACGTTTTGCTTTCAATATTGATAAAATACTATTGGACGATATTTATTAACCTATCCCGCAATACCCAATAGAAAGCTTTTGCTAAATAACAACCAATAGAAAAGCTTTGTTAAATTCTTTGTTAAATATGCATGTTGATAAAATCGGGCGTAAGACTTTTAAAATAGTTCATATTAGATGATCTTTTTATAACATCCGGAGGAGCGTTATACATTTTCACGCCCAGTATATTGGGTAATTTCATAGTAACATTATACCGGGAGAATGAAACGTGTAATAAATCTTTTTGTCTGTTATTGATATTTGTTCGTTCTCCAGTTCTCTAAAACAACCGTTTGTTCCTGTGTAATATACAGAGACATTTCATAAATATACAGACAAGGTAGTGTCATTATGTAATGAGTACTTATCGACACAAATGTTTTATCTATTTCTTCAACATAGATACCTAACTTAATTATGCTACTTTATTGCGTTTGGTTGCACTACTAGGATTTGTACGCAATTAGAGCAAGAAAGGCTTCTAAACTCCAAGATATCAATGCAAATGTCAAACAAAATAAGAGTCTATTATAACTTTCGGATGGGAAAACCCGCATACCTGCCAGATCTCAAAAGCGCAGGATCCAATATGTCTACTCTGTTTGTGGCGGCGATCACTTTGATATCAGCAGTAGAACTGAAACCGTCCAACTGATTCAGCAGTTCCAACATCGTACGTTGCACCTCCCTGTCGCCGGCTGGAACATTTATTAGAACCTCAGAGTAACAACTGAACATAGAGGTAGTAAACAACTAATTCTAATAGGCCAACATCTTTTCTTACGTTGTCATATTGACTAGCAGATACGGCAATCATAATTGTTTACTATCGTCTTAATTGTATAGTATCCAGAAATATTCCATTCTACGTTAAAAAAGTCGGTATTTTAATGGTTCAGGAATTATTACAGCAAAATCAATAGATATGTTGACCTCTACTACGTTACTGCATGTTTCATGTTTCTTCATCATAAACGCAAATTCTGTCTTACATACATTTTGAGGAGCTGGCAACGCCTATATAATTTTCCTGCGATTTGTTTACGGTAAACCCCGACAGTCAAACGTTTGTTTTGTTTGTGCGTCTTTTATGCTTGGTCAGTAAAACCGAATTCGCTATTTGTTGGTAACTGTAGTGAAGCTTTAGGGATTGCTGTGCTATATTCGAGTGTAGTTTAACAGTTTTTCGAGATGGGACAGTGCAGAGCAGTGTTTGTAACATGGGTTGCATTGGAAGAATTTTCAGGTTAGTTGGCAATGTTTGGAGGCTGGAGTGTCAAAAGATGATGCCTTTGAGCACGCCATGCTGAAGTGATTTGTTTACTACCTCTATGTTCAGTTGTTACTCTGAGATTAGAACTTATTTTTAGTCCATAAAATACAACAAAGGTTAGACGTAGCACTGGTCAAAAACTAGCATCTAGCATTCCAAAAATGAAAGCAGCTACTATGCCAGATTATTTTTTCCTTTTTACACCATACTAAGAAACGATGATCAAATATAAAATCAACAATCTTAAAATAACATTGGCAAGTTTGAAGTTTTTACAAAGCCGCAAACATCAGAGCGAGCGTCCGCCCTGTTTTCTTTATGGGGAACTGCTTAATTTTGATTACCTTGCAAAGTGCATTTACCTGTCAAAAAAAAAAAAGGAAGAGACAGAGGTTAACCGGCCAGCGGTCAGGCGACATTTCACGATACGTTGGAGTAGTATAGTGCAAATTGTGATTAAAAACAATGGTTAGAACCTATTATGTGTGCAAAAAATGAAGTGAAGTTGATTTACTCAGTACTTCCCAGACATTACGGTGATACCAGTTTATTATTTCCCCATCGCATGAAGCTAAGAAGCTTTAGTCTGAGATCCCTTGCAACCAAATAATCGCCAGCACCCCCTCCTCAAATTGTCTTATTCCGCAGGTCTTTCCTTCACATTCAATGGTCAGCCTATTATCAATACTACAAACTTTTCAGTTTTACAACGCCCCACCCCCCAACCACCCCAATTTCACCCCCAGCCAAAAAAACGTAGGAAATGATCAGGAACCCCTAAAACATCTAAAAACGAAGTTTGAGTTGTTTTCATAATTTTAGTTGTTTGATTACGCTGCCACTGACACGATTTTTAACAAACATAAGCGTTTTCCATCCTCACCAAGGTAATAGTACTGTGTCAGAATTTCATTAGAATCAATTCAATAGTGTCCACGTTACAAAATACAAAACAATCTAAAGCAATCAATACTCGTATGTATACAGAAAATTCTAAGTTCCTTAGTTTCCGTAATAGGCTAGTCAATGTTCGGATGGACCTAAAAAGGTGATTTATGTCGCTAGGTCTTCCTTCACAGGTAAGTGGACAGCCTATTATGAATACAAGTTTTTCAGCTTTTCAACCCTCCCACCCCCTAACCACTTCAAATTTCACCCCACTCAAAGACGCAGAAAATGATCAGGAACCTCTAAAGCGCTTAAAAACGAAGTTTGAGCTGTTTATATATATTTTTAGGTTTTTATTATTTCTGCGCGGCCACTGGCACGATTTATAAAAACCATACGCATTTTCCATCCTCGCCACGGTGATAATACTGTGTCAAAATTCCATTAAAATCAATTCAACACTTTCCTCGTTACACAATATAGAACGATCTAAAGCAATACTCGTATGTTTGCACCAAAAATTCCTTTGGTTTCTGTAATAGGCAAGGCAATGTTCGGATGGACCTAAAAAGTTATTTATGCCATCAGGTCTTCTTTCATAGGTCAGTCTATTATGAAAGCAACAAATGTTTAAATTTGTTGCTTTCATAACCCCCTAACCACCCCAATTTCACCCCCACCCAAAAAACAGCAGAAAATGATCAGGAATCCCTAAAACGCTCGCTAAAACGCCTAAAAACGAAGTTTGAGCAATATTTAATTTTTTTGTTTTTTGCTAATTACTCCGCCGCCCATGGACCGATTTTGAAAATTATAGGAACATTACCCACTACGACCCCACTGCATATCGCTGTCCAAATTTCATCAGCGGTTACTGAGATTACGAGAGTAGAAAAACGCGAAAGACAGACAGACCGACGGAAATGAGTGACGTGGATGTTCGTTATGTAGACATCATAAAACGCCCAAAAAGCGTTTTATCTCAAAATCGAAAATTTTCGCGATCACAATACTCCCCTCACCTATCGATGTGGGAAGTAAAAGGAATATATACCGGGTGAGGGTCGATCTTGTCACACGTACGTAATGTTTATCATATTAGGGCTTTTACAAGTCCGTTGTCTGTGGTAATTTCACGTTATCGGCTATTTGTGACATGCGGAGTTCTTCCGTTTCTGTAAAAATCTTTAGGCCCGGTTGTACAATGCGAGCTTAAGCTTCGGCTTAAGGTAAGCCGACGTTAAACCACGTCAGTTGCAAAACGACCGTTGTACAACGCTGGCTTAGCCTCCCACTCCAAGCTTAACACGAGCTTACGTAAGCCGAAGCTTAACGTGAGCTTAGCTGAGGTTTAAACCTAACCTCATACAAGTAATATGTCAAGGAGGAACCTTCAAATTGTTTGTCACTTTATTAGGTCATATTTTTGAAATATTTGTGTCTAATTTAACAAAGAGAGCAAATGAAAGAACAGAGACAGAAACGGTCGATGCCAAAATTTGACACAAACTGTCATAAGTGCCTAACCAAAAAAGGTAATTTTTCAGATGATTATGTCAGTACGTGTTGCTTCATTGATCCCAACTGTAGTGGATTTCATTATCAACCAGGTTTAACTAAGCCGACGATTGTACAACGGGTGTCGACTTTAAGCCTGAGCTTAGCTAAGCTTAGGCTTAACAAAGCTCGTGTTAAACCCGCATTTAGACGGATAAAATGCACTTGTATGTACCCACCTTTCTCTGAATCGAACCTTTTGGTACCGATGGCGTCCAACTCGTCGATGAATATGATAGCGGGCGCCTTTTCTTTGGCCAACGCGAACGCGTCCCTGACCAGCTTGGCCCCGTCGCCGATGAACATCTGCACCAACTGTGGCCCGGCCAGCTTCAGGAATGTCGACTTGGTCTGCGCGGCGCACGCTCGCGCCAGCAACGTCTTGCCGGTGCCCGGTGGACCGTACAGCAGTACACCTATCAAATAATTATTATATTATAGTTTTTTTTTATGGTCAGCCTCCCGCAAAGGCTGAAAGCCAATGGCGCTGTAGAAACGCTGCGAGAGTACAAGTGTCGGTGCACGTTAGATTTGAAACGCTGCAGGTTGTAACAGTCGGGAAACAAATTTCCCGGCAGCTCATTCCACAGCGCCGGAGTTCTCCAAAAGAAGGAATGCTGTAGGAGACTGGTTCGGGGAGTAGGGACCTCGACCTGGTAAAGATGAGCTTGCAAAGCCTCTCTTAGAGTTTCTCTTTCGGATGGCCTTCAGTATTATTATCTGGGAGAGCTAACTCGAAAACCTTCCGTGATAGAATCTGTAAAACAGGGATAGGTCGCCACCCTTCATCGATGTTCCAGGCTGTGGAGGTCCTTTGCGAGGTTAGGCGTATCGATTATTCCAATTGCTCTCTTCTGGAGAGTGTCGAAAAGCTTTAGAGAGTGCTTCGGAGCGCATCCCAACACATGGGAGCAATACTCCTGCGATGGTCGGATCTGTGCCTTGTAGAGCAGCAGTTTTTTTTTTGTCTTCGGCAGAGGAAAAACATGATGGTATGTTCGGTGTAGTCTCGTGGTCTCGTTGCACGCACCGCTCTTTGCGGCGACTGGGGGTCCTACCCAGTAAAAAACCTCTGCACCTCTCATCTGCTCTATCTCCTCTTGCTCCGGGTATCATCGTAGAGATATTCTTCTCAGTGCAAGATGAGGTATGTATTTTTCTTGTCTTTATCTAGTCCTTTCACCTTTGAATACTAGTCTGTAGCCCGTCTCTCTTCTGTCTCTTTAGCACTCAATATTTTTCGTACCATTGTGTGAACAGTCCTCCATTTGGCCTCCCCAGTCATCATTATTCGGACCATGTTATCAGGAGTTATGATTTCAGCAAGCTCCTCTTCTGCTTCTTGCCTGTAAGACTGCCATCTCGCGCATACAAAAAGCGTGTGTTCCGCGGTGTCCACTTCGGAGCAATGCCGGCAATCCTCGTCGTCTGTTCGGCCAACTCTGTATCTGTAAGCCCGGAAGGGCCCATGTCCCGACAGCGCCTGTGTAAGGAAGTAGCAGGTAGTTCTGTGGCTACATTCCACCCACTCCTTTACAGATGGTATCAATCTTCTTGTCCACTCCGCTACTTCGGTCGTTCCAGACCATAGTTGCTGCCACTTCTCGATGGTCTTATTTCGAGCATTCTGGCGTTTTTTCTCCAAAGCTCCTTGGGAGGAATATATTTCCTTCCTTTCCATTACCGACAGGTACAGGGGTGGTGTTCCTGTTATTACTTGGAGGGCCCTAGTCGAAACAGTGCGGTAAGCGCTTGCCACCCTCAAGAGCGACTTGCGTTGTAGACTATCCAATGCTTTCTGATATTTTTTCCGTGACGCTGCTCGATGCCAGGCTGGAGCGCCGTAAAGGGCCACTGACTGGATCACGCCATTCAGTATCGCTCTCTTGTTACTGCTAGGACCACCGACATTTGGCATCAGTCTGGAAAGAATGGCAATTTTATTTTCAGCCTTTTCTATGACTTTCTTAACATGTACGCCAAAGCATCTCTCGTCAATGTGGATACCTAGGTACACCAATGATTTCCCTGGGACAACCTGCTGACCTTTAATTTGGAAGACCACACTATCCCTCTTAGTCCGATCACCACGAAGGATGACAGCCTTAGTCTTCTCGGGTGCCAGGTTAAGTTCATGCTGCTCCATCCACTTGTCTATCCTTAGCAGTGCATCATTTGCTACACGCTCAAGTGTGTCGCTGTCCTTGGATGTGGCCACTAGTGCCAGGTCGTCTGCGAACCCAATGCTTCTGACTTTGGGTATATTGATTTCTAGTACACCATTGTAAAATATATTCCACAGAAGAGGGCCAAGGGCTGACCCCTGTGGAACTCCTGTAGTCATGGGGAGAACTTCCTTGGCTATCTTTATAGACCTATTCTCCACATGGGAGCAATACTCCTGCGATGGTCGGATCTGTGCCTTGTAGAGCAGCAGTAGTTGCTCTGGTGTATACAGCTTCCTACAGAGGAACAAAACTCCAAGCTTCTCGGTTGCCGTTTTAGCAACACTGACGACGTGATCGTGCCAGGACACGTTATTGTTGATGTTGATCCCCAAAAAGCTTGACGGAAGATGACTCGACTATGCGGTGACCCTCCATTTCCACAGTTGGTAAGCCAACGTGAGATTTCTTTGTAAGTGTTGTTGCCTGAATAATAATGTTATCAATGTCAGAACCAATTTCTATCTCAATTTAAATTCGTACCTGAAAATGTCGGAAAAAGTCGGTGGCCGGCGGGACTCGAATCCACGACCTCCAGATCTGTACTCGGGCGCTCTCGATTAGACAAAAGTTAAAAAATCAAATTATCATCAGGTGCTGATGATATTCTAGATTTCTTGGTCAAAAGGGTTTTAATGTACATTGTCAAACCACTTGTCTTTCTTGTTAATATTTCTTTCTGTACTGGTATTTTTCCCAATAATTAAAAAAAGGAAAGGTAATTCCAATATACAAAAAAGAGGGTCCCACTGATATTAATAACTTTAAGCCAGTGGCAGTGGCGTCCTGTTTTTCTAAGATATTTAAATATTGTTTTTTAGATAGGTTGACTTATTATATTGACAAAAATAACATCTTGTCGCAAAACCAGCATGATTTTTGTAACATAAAATCAACAACAACAGCAATACACAACTTGGAATAGTAGTAGAACTGATTGAAACTGGGGAATGGCCTGTTGGGATATTTTGCGATCTCAGCAGAGCATTTGATTGTGTCAATCATAACAAGTTGTTCCAAAAACTTACTTGTTATGGAATAGAAGGTACATCTCACAAATGGGTCAGATCCTTTTTATCTGTAAGGGCTCAATATATTACTGTATATTTCAAGGATGAACATTCAGAGAAACAAGTGTCATCTGGTAACTGTGAGGGTAACTGTGATGTCAATGTAGGTGTCCCACAGCTCGGTATAAGAACCAGTGGTATTCACGCTTTGTGTCCATGAAATCGACAAATTAGTCACTGAAGCTAAATTTACTTTGTATGCAGTTGACGTCAGCCATAATATCTGCCAGACGTGACGAAGTGACGATAGATATGTATAATATTTTTCTGGAAAGACTTGATGGATGGTTTGTAAATAATGATCTTTGTTTAAATATAGAAAAAAACTCCAATTCTTCGATTTCATAATTTTCAGAAAATAATTGAATCACATAATCTGAAATTAAATCACACATCATTAACTTTAAGTGAAAATACTAAATTCTTGGGTTTATATTTAGATGATAGTTGATAGATAGTCTAAATTTCAAAGGACATTGTAATTATGTTGTTTCGAAGCTGCACTCACAGTATTATATATTTAAAAATCAGAATAGCATCCTTATTGAAAAACAGCTTATATCATTGTACTATGCACATGTTGATTCAAGACTCACTCAAGTATGGTGTTTGTTTTTGGGGGGTTTTCAGCCGATTCAAATAAAATATTTTTATGTCAGAAAAGAATCATGAGATGTATGGCTGGTGTTAATAATAGACACAGCTGGAAGGAACTCTTCAAAAACTTCAAAATCCTCACATTTCAAACAAACCAATCAAGGCACTTACTAAATACCATTGGTGATATATACAAAGTCTCTAGTCATTCTTCAAATATAATTGGACCTCAAATTTCCAATAAACCGCCTGACAGTATTAGAACGTGCACTACACTTAGATCTTTTTAAACTTGTCTGAAACGTGTTTGTACTCTTGTGTCTGATTTTATTGTTTTTTAATTGTAAACACTTTTTATTATGATGTATCCTATATATACATAATACTGTATCTGAAAGATAATAAATTATTATTATTATTACCTTTGGGCGGGTGTATGCCAAGATTGACAAACTTATCCTTATGTGTCATAGGAAGGACCACAGCTTCAATCAGTTCTTGAATCTGTTTATCCAGGCCACCAATATCAGAATACTGCTCTGTTGGTCTTTCATCTACCTATAAAACATTAAAGTTTTCTCTATTCAAATAAATATTCATTTGTTGCACTTATGACATTTCTGCTTTTTAAGTAGTCAAAACATACATACATACGTAGTTACTATGGTGCCTAACGAATGCTGATGAATAGATATAAGATTTGCTTATTTGACAAAATATTTGATCAAACATGTGGATACAACAATAAAGCAGCTAACCTCCATAGCTTTGACCCTGGCATCATACTCTGCAGGTAATGTCTCTAAAATGAGGTAGGAGTCCTTGTTAACCCCCACAAGGTCACCAGGCTTCAGTTTCTCTTCATCCACCAATCCTATAACAGGCAGAAAATATGTCTGTCTGGTAGACGTCTTCACCACTGCACATTTGCCTTTGCGTTGTGAATCTAGATCGACCACTGCACCATCTTCCTCTTCTTCCTGGGGGTCCACATCCAGCAGCTCGATGACATTTGATACCAGATAAGGCAGTGTTTTGTTTACCTGACAGTAAAGTAAGAATGAAAAAGAAAATTGCCAATGATAAAAGCTGCATTCATTTTACACATAATCATCTCACCTAACTTTACTTAGTTCAATGCATGTTCTTTTTATCCAAACTCAATTCAAATCACTTTTACAAAAACTGTCATTTTTAGGTTATTAAAATAAACGAATTTATTTTATCTTTGTTTGCTGAAGGTGTAAATGCTTATATAAAATAGTTATATTTATAGTTTATTATTTATTATATAAGTATTTATTGATTATAATTTTTGGTTTTGTTCAAGAATAAGGTAATTATAACATTAAAATTTCAGTAAAAATACATAAAATATAGGAACTATTTTTGTTTGTTAAATGTTTATGAAACTATATTTCTTCCAAAGTGAAATAAATAAATGATACCAAGTGATAAACAGAAGATTGATTTGATTATGTGTTTAGGTTACTTTTTTACATTAAAGACAATTAAGATTTTGTTTTTTAACCAATTATTACATTTAAAACAAAATTTTATTTGCAAAACATGTGAATGAATATGTGAATATCCACAAATGTGAATATTTGTTACACCACTACTGTGCTCAACTGCTATTTTTTAAGGCCTATAGAGCTGATATTTGATGATTTGACAATCTCACTTTAGTTTGAAATATCTCACTTTACTTGCAAAACAAATGCAGCTATACCCTGTATACAGGGTTGGGATAAAGTATGGAACCAAGCAAATAACTTTGGAATGGAAAGAGTGATATTGCTGAAAATTTGCAGGCAAGTGTAGTGACGTCTAGTGCATCCGAGGACATTATGTTAGCTATTAATATACTTCTGGTTTAACCGGAAGTACAGTCAACTTTTTTAATTTAAATGGGACACCCTGTATATTTTTGCAGATTTTAATTCATCCTCTTTTTCCGAATACGTCCATAGTGGGTTTAGCATTAGTTGCTGTAAAAACGGGAAAGATAAAGCTTCTTTATCATGTCAGGTGTTTAAAATGCCAGTCGTTCAAAGCCGGTTTTGGCGATCGCGTGAGAACTCACAAACTCACAAAGAAGTATGTCAACTTTAAATGATTTACGTCCTGACAGGGGTCCTGTAACACGTTTGACGGTGACTAAAAGAAAAAAATACAAAAAAATTACCTCAAACGGGTAGACCGCAGACCACCAGGGACGAATTTGTGAGACAAATTTTTTAAGAAACAAATACTAAACCTACTATGGACGTATTCGGAAAAAAAAGATGAATTAAAAACTGCAAAACTATACAGGGTGTCCCATTTAAATTAAAAAAGTTAATGGTACTTCCGGTTAAACCGGAAGTACATTAATAGCTAACATAATGTCTTCGGATGCATTAGACGTCACTACATTTGCCTGCAAATTTTCAGCAATATCACTCTTTCCGTTCGAAAGTTATTTGCTTGGTTCCATACTTTATCCCAACCCTGCATATGTAATTATAAAATTGGCATCAATTTTATCCTAGACTTCAAAAAGGTGTATTACTCACTTGCTAAGTTTGTATGTTGAATTTTAACTATTTGTTGTTTGTCTATTATCTGTATTGTTTTGTACTTTTTTAACTAAACACTGTGGTGACTTTTCCCTATACTATATACCATCATCTTTTGGAAATAAACAGTGATTGATTGACTGAATATGTAAACCTTATTTTTGTGCAAAAATTAACAGGGTCAAATTTGGAACTGATAAAAGTACCACCAGCGCAAAGTACTTATGCAATTACTGTTTCTGAAGTGGTATTGGACAGATAATGAATGTGAGAACAGCTTTTCATTAAAAGTGATCAGTAGGTTTGTACTTTCATCAAAGTTAAAGCCAGCCAGTTAAAGATATTTAGCTACCTAGCTAGATTAGTCTGAACTATAAAAATAGCTAAAAATTTACAAAAAAAAAAAAAGAAATTTTGCCATATCCAAAAAGTTACATACGAGGTTACATATTAATAATTACAAACTGTGTCCCTAAAGTGCCTTTGTTCTGGTTCACAATAGGTGATGAGATCACAGTGTAGGCAAAAAGTAGTTATCTCATTCTTTGTCGTAAGTATGGTTGTACCAGTTACCTTTATTTTTTCTGTGTTCTCTTTGATTTTTTCATTTTGTGCCTGCAGTTCGTGATTGATTCTCATGACTTCGCTCTTCATAATTTTGATCTCGTTATCTAGGAGGCGAGTACGGCTAATTATTTCATCGGTAGACATGCGAAGCACCTCCTCACCCAAAGACTCTTCTCCATCATCCCAAATGGATTTATCTTCTAACGTTGACATCGCAAATGGCTTTCTACTTTAGCCAGCAAAAACAATCGGAATATATTTTGTATGTATCAGTATGTATGAGAATCACAACTTCACAACCTACAAAATTTTTGCTTGTCACGATTCACAATCACAATCACAAAACATATACACCACAAAAATATACACTGTATCCATGGCCGACTCTACACTAGGCCGGAGCCTTAGATGTGGCAACGTGGCTTAGCTGTCAAATAGCTGGCCTATGGTTTCAGAATAATTATTACATTTTATATGTATTAAAGTTCATCTGGGTTAATAAATTAAGAAAAATACTTTTTAGAATAATAATAATAATAATAATAATAATACTACTACTACTACTAATACCACTTACATCTGATGTCTGGTTCATCACAGTCAGACACTACAAAATAAAAATAAACGCAACCTGTTTCCTGCTGCCACTTCCACTTAAATGAACACTCAATTTCCTTTGTAAATTGTCACTTGAGCTAGAAAAATTCACTATTAGGTCACTGTGAAGCCATTCTTGCTGGTCTTGATTCCCTTTCACTATCAAATCTTTTCCTAGGTATGTCCAGATGCATGCTCTCGTTGGCATGCCCAGATGAGTTCTATTAACTGTGTTTTTCTGTGATATTTGGGAGGTCCAGAAGACATTGTAGGTGCCGCATTGTGGTTTAAGATAGGTCTTATCCTTTGAAATGTTTGTAATTATTGTCTTTATTCCTATAAATATAACCAGCCCTTATGAGGAATACCTTTCACCCACTTCTGTTTATGTCCTTCATTGGAAGCACTAATTGCTAGTGCAACCTGGTACTACACACTTTGCAGGCATCTTTTTATCTTTATAGTTTCTTTTGTGCAGGTAAATAATTAGAAACACATTAAAAATCACCTTCCACTCTTCGTTGTTACTCTGGAAGGTTATGTTGGTATGTCCTTGTTTGGAAGCCCCAGTTGACTTTGCAGGCATCTTGTTATCTTTATAGTTTCGTTTGTGCAGGTAAGTAATTAGAAACACATTAATAATCACCTTCCAACCATATTTTCTGCTCTTGGAAGAATACACATCATGACAGAACAACAAATGAAAACTCGGCCCGCTGATTCAGTGTTGCCATATTTCATGCTCCGGCCTAGTGAGTAAAGTCGGCCATGCTGTATCACAACACCAAAACGGCAGAACGCAGAACCGCAGAAACTACAAAACACAAAACTACAAAAGATAGACTACAAAAATCACAAAACATGACAGAGCTTCCCTAACAACACAGAATAAGGAGGAGAGAAATAACCACAGCTTACCAAACAATTGGCACAATAACTCAGGTTGGCGACAATCACACACGAATCCCGCCATCTTGGGCGTGTATCTGTCAAAAGACGCATATGCATCGATTGACACCATTGATAGGATCGACGATCGTATTTGCTGCATAGGCGCATACTGTGAGATTTTGTAAACGCGGTATTGATATAGAGTATGAAGAATATGTTTTTAAAGCTTCGTGTTCCTATCTCAATCTTACAAAAACGTGACCAGACACCCTGTGTATAGATAAATCGGGAATATGAGCAGCAGCATCATCATCATCATTAAGCATTAAGTCGGAGCTAGAGCATTGCCGACACGAATATTATCAATAGTTTTGAGAACTGTTGCTCGCCATCGTTCGCGATTTACTGTCAGTTCAGTGGCGCTCTTGAAACCTACTCATATCCAGCAGCTGTTTCGTCGGATCCACCCAGCGTGTAGCGGAACCGCCACGGTGCCGCCCACTCGGGACATTACCCTGAACTACAAAAGTTTCTCCGTTTTCTCCAATATGATCGCTTCTGTGCATATGTCCGAAGAATGCAAGCCACAATGCAAGCATTCTCGTCGACACAATGGAGGATAGTTTTTTTGGATTGCCGAAACGTTAGTTCGATGGGTGGTATAAGGAACTCTCAGCATTCTCCATCACGTCCACACTTCAAAAGCATCTATATGCGAGCTCGATCTGCCTTTTTAACAGTCTAGCATCAAGGAACTACGAAATAAACACCACATATATTCATAAATAAGTATATTATTGTTCTAATTATATAAAAATTGCTGAGGTCTATAATAGCTCTCTGAGGAAATTTACAATCTTTGGTATTCTGTATATACTTATTACATTAGGTAGGTAGGTATGTATGCAAACTCTGAGATTCATACACCGCTTATTTATCGTCAGTGGGTTAGTGGGGTTTATACTAACAGCTAAATATTGAGAGAGTTAAACAAACAACAATTGAGGAGCACTCTTTCAAAATGCATTTTGTCCAAATTCTCCATACCTATTTGAGATGGTGCTGTTTTCCTATGATTATATTTGACTATTTTTGTTTTTGTTACTTAACAATGAAATTCAAATTAAATTTTGTGCACTAGTGACAAACAAGCTGCATTGTCCAGAAGTTTTTAGAATTTTTCCAATTTCATGTTAAGTTTGCTTCTCAATTATTCTGCGTAGTTCGAAAAGACAAGATAAAAATCGTTCGTGAAAGAACAATTGATGTAAACTTAACCCCAGAAATACCTGAGAAGCTTTATGTGATTATTATTGTAACAAAGTTGTTTGCATTTCATCAAAAAAAAAAAAAAAACGGTAAAGGTAAGTCCAAATTGAACTTTTGAAGGTCCTTGAGAACCCCATATTAATGTCACAAGGTTTTTAGATTGCTAAATTAAGCAAACCGTTTACAACTATTTAGGCTGCATTGGCAAACCTATATAGGCATCATGCAATCTTGAGGAAATTGCACATGTGGGGTACCATCTTAATCTAGTATAAACATTCTGGACCACCTAGCATAAGATAAGCAAGCAAAATTTAATGGAACGCATCTCTATTTCGTGTGAATATTAAATCACATTAATTAAAAACTAACAAATAAATAAGAACCATTAGATACATTATTTGCTGTATATATAATCATTGTGACAACTTAAAACAAATTTCTTTATATAACCCATTTATTTTTAGTTTTTACTGTGAGTAAAATACTATCTACATTTAAGTAAAACAATAAATAAATAAATGTCAATCTTGTGACAGAGTGCGACGACTTCGCTTACTATAACAACTATAAAAATGTACATCAATAAATAGATAAAGTTGTCTGCAGTATAGTATGTGTGTGCTCTTGACATTTTCAGAAGAAAGAAAACAGGGAAGGAAATATTAAGTTCATCCGATTTACTTTGATAGATTGTTGAAAGGTAAGTTTTACACAATGTTTCATAGCTTAAGGAATCCTGATAAATTCTTCAGTTACCTTCGTCTCCGTTCGAAATTGCTCTAAGGTACGTATTTCTGGTAATTTTTTAAGACAAAGAAAATCGTTTGAAATCCTTGAAAAGTTATATTTCTTTGGCATTATACGGAATATTTTCTAATCTTTTTCGATCCATTACTTAAAAATTGTATTCTTCTGATTTGGACTAGTATCATGGGTTTAAAAACAATGATTAAATCATTATAACCCTTAGTGTATACAAAAATGAGTGTGCATTGCACTTCGTTACTCTCTACATCGTTTTGTTTACTAGTAATTCCATTTTAAAGCTTAAATAAAGGAATTTAAATTTATCCAATCGGTGCGATGCGCGCCATATAACAGCAGTGCAATTGTTGCCTCGTCAACTTCCAAATCGAGGTATTGACAGAATTTTCACGGGGTCGAAAATGAATGCCCGTGCGCCCGGTGCAATTCAGTCACCCATCCAAGCGCTAACCGCACGCAAGGCTGCTGCTGCCCCACTATAGAAGACAGACGCTGTTCATCACGCAGCCACGTGGGTCCCCTTTTTTGCCACTTACGCAGGCTCTCAAAATCTTAGGTCACGGATCTGGATAAGCTAACATAGATATGTTTTCTCATCAACATTAAAAGAAAGTCTACCTTAAAAAAATCCAGCCTCAGTTTAATGATCCGCTGAAATTTGACGCCACCTCCGGGACCATATCGCGGCCACACTGTACGACCTTCCACGATCATGAAGCTGCTGCTGAATCATTTCTTTTAGGACTGTGCAAACAAACAGCATAGTTCTTGTTTACTCCTTCTAATCTATGCGAATTCGTTGGCTTCACTAGCCGCATATATCAAACTATGTACCTATGTTTTAACATGTGTAGAGGATCACAAAGGTATGCATTGAATATTGGGACTTATGTTAGAACGGCAACAAGGCACACAAGGCTTCCGATTGGCTGTTCTCCTATAGTCTCATGACGTCACGCGACTAGGAAAATTCAAATATTTTCCTCATTTTCTCGACTTTCCCGTGCCAAAAAACATCGCGGATAAATATAAGAAGGTTCTTATGCCATACTCTATCATATACAGCCATAAAAAAGTCATGATACTAGTCCATTAAAGCAAACATTGGCATTCCTGAAGATAATCGACCCCAGTCCTCTTGTTGAGCAGTGTATATTCTGATGAACTTTGGCCCGTCATACCAACCTCTTCAATTAAAATTGATGCAAGAATTAGATTCCTTCATAATTTGACAGTTGTAAAATTGATATCAGTCTTGATGGGCCCTATACAATATACATGTTTGTTGTCTTTGGATACGGATAAAGCTAATACTACATAATATGTATATATACACTTCGCTTAAAGAGAAATGATCAGAATCTGTCCTTTTATTCTGTGTGACATTACTGTCCCAATATTATATGTTGCCTTCCGTCATCTTGATCTTCTTCTCCTAAAATTTCTACGTTTCTGACACCTCCACCTGAAAATTCAGATTCCTCTGGAGTTATCATTCTAAATTATATATCGAATGTTATTTCTTTATTAGGCACTATTATTTTTCCACGTTTTCAAGTTTTTTATATATACACAGAGTGAGCCTGAATTTCCTTGACACGTGATATTCTCGTGACAAAAAAATATTCAAACGAGAATTGAGTGGTATTTTAGAAGGTACCAGAGGGTTCCTAGCTTTCAAAACATTTTCTTGTTCTTCAACCCTTAAAATTCACCCCCAACTTTCTTTTTCCAAAACAGCACCCTATATCTTTTCCTGCACAAATGAAGTCCTTATTTCATTTAAAATCTTTTAGTACCTTTGATTTTATACACAAACACATTTTCTTTCATAAAGTCATAAGCATACGATAAATAAAATAAGGGTTTGTTTGAGGCATAACATTTCCGTAATACCTACAAAAGGATAAAAATCTTTTATTTCGAAAGGATGTATGGATAGGATAGGTCATTCAGTACCCCTAAATACTGCTTAATTTTCTTTTTTATTCTTTTTTTTTTATTTATCTTATGAATTTATGATAATATATTGAAATATATTTTTTTCTCTACGTTGTGTTAGCATGAATTCGTATAGGTAAAAATGCGGGACTTATTATAAAGGAACATTTTTCTAGCATAACCATAAAAAAAAGCAATGAATTTGTGGTTCTTGGGCTTTTAGGCCAGCGTCGTTGAGCGTTGAGACTTGACGTTTCGCCACCACAAGTGGATGGCATCTTCAGAAGCTATTTCACTTCTCGGCGACTTCCGCAATACAGTATTAAAAAATAGGGAACTTTTGCAAGTCTGTTGTCTGACGTTATTTCACGTTATCGGCTATTTGTGACATGCGCAGTTCTG
The DNA here is from genome assembly GCA_951848785.1 of Callosobruchus maculatus. NCBI lineage: Eukaryota > Metazoa > Arthropoda > Insecta > Coleoptera > Chrysomelidae > Callosobruchus > Callosobruchus maculatus. The sequence continues at coordinate 758,512 of CATOUR010000073.1, read as the reverse complement.
CCAAAATAATCGAATCGGCTAATAACCGGTAAAGTTGTACGATATCTACGGAAGATTACGGTACGATATGATTACGTGCGGTATTACCAGGTCTAGCGCTGTGCAGCAATGAGAATAAAACCATGATGATTTTGATAGCAACAATACTTATTTTGTGGTTTAACATTATAGAGATGAAGGATCAGGTTTTCTTCGATCAGTTTTACGTGGCAGTTATTTTCCAATAAAAGCTACAAAATTAGGCGTCTCCGACAACAGTTGGTTAGAATCACGGAACTGACCCGTGAGGAGTAAAATGTCATGCTGCGGTGGTCCTGCAAAACCTATATATTGTTAGGTGGTTTTATCAATGCAGGGTTGGGATAAAGTATGGAACCAAGCAAATAACTTTGGAACGGAAAGAGTGATATTGCTGAAAATTTGCAGGCAAGTGTAGTGACGTCTGATGCATCCGAAGACATTATGTTAGCTATTAATGTACTTCCGGTTTAACCGGAAGTACCGTCAACTTTTTTTAATTTAAATGGGACACCCTGTACATTTTTGCAGATTTTAATTCATCTTCTTTTTTTTCGAATACGTCCATAGTGGGTTTAGTATTCGTTTCTTAAAAAAATTGTCTCACAAATTCGTCGGTGGCGGTCTGCGGTCTTCCCGTTTAAGGTAATTTTTTTGTATTTTTTTTTTAGTCACCGTCAGACGTGTTATAGGACCCCTGTCGGGACGTAAATCATTAAAAGTTGACACACTTCTTTGTGAGTTCTCACGCGAGCGCCAAAACCGACTTTGAATGACAGCATTTTAAACACCTGAAATGATAAAGGAGCTTTATCTTTCCCGTTTTTACAGAAACTAATACTAAACCCACTATGGACGTATTCGGAAAAAAAAGATGAATTAAAATCTGCAAAAATATACAGGGTGTCCCATTTAAATTAAAAAAGTTGACGGTACTTCCGATTAAGCCGGAAGTATATTAATAGCTAACATAATGTCTTCGGATGCATCAGACGTCACTACACTTGCCTGCAAATTTTCAGCAATATCACTCTTTCCGTTCCAAAGTTATTTGCTTGGTTCCATACTTTATCCCAACCCTGTATATTAAAGCCACTTTAAATTATAAATGAAAAAATATATTTATTTCCTGAGCAAAGCAGGGTGTTCTCTATAATTATATTTCTATAAAATTAGTTTGAAATTTTTTCGGTACAACGATGATACTCCCTTTAGACGCCATCATATCCCATATAAAAACAAACTGCTATTAGAAAACTGGCCACGTTTTACGCTGAATCAGAACCGCGTGTTAGTGGACGGCAACGGTTTTTCAGACGGTATGGACTGACAGGCAGGACTGTCTTGCTTAGATCTGGCGTGTGGCAAAATCCACTAACAGAAAGATAGATCCGCCAGTTTGAACCGCGCCGTTCCAAACGGGCGGATCAATCTCTGTGTCTATAGCCAGCTATAATTGTCTCAGCGACGAAAATACAATGTAGCGTTTACCTCTGCTTTTCCCCTCTTCGACCTCTTGCATGTCCTCCTCTGTAACGGGAAGCGCGGGATTGATCGCCAGTTGCAGCATCCTCAGAAGCAGCATTTCCCTGACATCGGATGGCAGATATTGTTGATTGCCATTCACGTTGTTCCCCTGCGCATTGACTTGTTTCTGACGAGCGAACCGTCGTGTCGGCCGTAGAGATTCCGAGTCTGGGCCGTACTCGGGTTGTTGCGAAGCGTCCGCCACTGGTTCCTAAAACGACGAAAACGTAGCTATGACTTATACAAACTTATAAATTGAGATTCGGCGGCAGAAAAGATCTGCCTGTGCGCCATCTGGTATCGGGAGGTAACGGCAAACTAAAGGAAGTCACTGCTAAAAAGCAGCGAACTTCTTGGCGGAACGCAAAGGCGCATTCGCTTCACCTAACCAGATAGGCGCGCTTTTATGCCAACCGCATATGAGAGTCGATATACGAGGGTTGATCTAAATCAGGCAGATTTTGGTTGTCGCCTACTCTCACATGCTTTACATGTCTGATAGACATGAAAATTCTGATGCTCTCTATCCCCGCCAGTCGACCTATGGCGCACTGATGATCGCTAATAAGCGTGAAACAGCTGTCTGCGTACTGGTTGATTGACGGCAGAGATATATAGAGCAACCCTCGTATAACTTACAAATTGTAATTCAGAATTCCAAAGAAACAGCCTAACCTCGATGAAGAATAGCACAACATTATAACACCGCTCTCAAAATTTACTCGCGAACAATACATTTTTCCAGATAATTTTGTAGGTATAGGCGAACTTTTTGTTTAAATCTTTCGATAAGTAGGATTAATTCTAAGTGTTTGGACCCTTTGCTTCACATCAAGAATGATGTAAACTTTATATTGACGTATGATACCATTGATTAACGTATTGTTAGGGGTACGTTAATCAATGATCATACTATTAGGTCATGACCACATGTTATTAATTTTGTACATTTGAAAACGTTTTATATATTCTTTGGTGTGCTCATGCCACTTTATCGATGAAGACAAGACAAGGCTTCTAACATTGTTTAAACGCAATGAAAACAAGCTGATTTCATACCAAGCACCAGAGAAGAAAGACAACATACATGACACAATGCATTCTAACCACAAACAACTATAGAATTTATTATTGCTCATATATTTCATAACTAATTTTTGTTTAAGGTTCACAATCAATGCTATGTGAGGAATAAGGTCAGTTGAGCTGAAGAAAACTGCTAAAATAATATAAAAAAACAACACCAAAAACTCTTATGGACAAAAATAATTTGACGTATAAAGTCAGTTTTGACGAGAGTCGTGACGTCACGTAACGTAAAAACTGACATTAAACGTGAATCTGTTTCCAAACAAATTATTTTTGTGCAGTGTTTATGGCCGTCAACACCACGCGACAAAATTCCAATTATAAAATTTTTAAATAATCAAAGAATATGAGAAGAAATGGCTTATGATCTACAGCAGAACTGTCATTTGTAGAAGATAGTTGCTGTTAACAATAAAGGAAGGAAGTTGGAGACCACACAAATAGATCAGTGCTGGAAGGAGCAATCTATATCATCTTTTTAAAGAGAAATGCTTGCTGCAAGCCTAGATAGGTCCATTGAAGGCCATAAAAAGTAATAGCAAGAACTGGATGAACGTAGTAGTTTGAAGAGAGGCAGCAAGATAGGTTAGCTAAATTTCATGTATATTTTCAAAATGTCAATATCAATGCCAATGCCTCACACAAGGATTACCTTCAAAGTGGCACTATTTGTATCAATTCGTACAAATAAATGAAAATTACGCTTCTTCATTCGATTTCTCATCAGTATTGCTAAGCAGACCCTGTGCTCAAAACGTGAACGGCCATGCATACTCGCGGCTAGTGCTGAGGAGCCGACGTGGGGTTATGAGCATGATACCTACGACTTTAGAAGGTATGCTCACGCGCATGATGCCTTCCGTCTCGCTTCCACCTGTGACGTCAGCGTGTGACAAACGGGGTTTGTTTACTTGTTTAGTTACAGGTTACAGCCGAACATTTTCAGTTTATTTTCTTGAGTTTACTCGTCTACCGTAGTAAAGTTTGATAAAATATTAATTCTTTGCGATTCTGGAGTTTAACACGTATTTGAACAATGGTTTATTGTGCGGTTGTGGGTTGTTCCAACAATAATAACAAAAAAGTAAAAACTATTCGTCACACTACCGCTACTTGGGATGGTTTGGAAAATTTGGCAGGTTTCATTGTATTTAAGTTGAAAAATAAGGAGAAACTGGGTTATATCCCAGATTGCACAGATACTTCTCTCACTTTTGGGTCAACCATTTCACAGAAGGTGGACTACAAAAACATACAGATGGGCTCTTGGCAAAATGTAATGAGCTCGGCCATATATTTTCCAACTATAATGGAAAATTGCAACTAGCACCTTTCCTATTTGGAATAAAAAAAAAATGCTACATAAAATAAAAATGCGCTAAAAAATGGCTGGAGATTTACCGTTTGCAGAACTTATTCTGATATTTCATTTTCAGTTCATATAGAGAAAGGTTTAGTTCTATATGCTCTTATTCACCCCTTTTTCAGTTCACATATTATTAAGCAGATACATGGTATGAAAACATTTTGAAAAACCTGTTATTACTAGGAATCTTTAGTATACGAGAATTCACCTGTACTAGTTATATGCAATACCCAGAAAGATATTGTATTGTGATATATTTTTATTTTATGTTTAATATATACGTATAGTGCGGTTGTGACATATATTTGAATAAATAAAAAATAAGAAAATTTGATAATGATGTATTTTTCTTATCCCATAATTTCAAAAATTCGAACGTTACAAATCATTAGCAGAAAAAAGTCAATATTCATTCGCCATAAACATAGTGCCATTGTGCTTGTTCATGATTATTAAGAGAATTATACAGTAAATACATATGCAAAGTGACTTGAAGAGCTGGTAACGCAACATCATAATCTATATATAAAAAATAAGAACGGTAACCAAAAGCTCCTGAATGGAGTATATAAAAATTCCACCCCCTACCCGAGAAATTTTCCCACAAAAAGATGATTTCACTAGGCACTCCAATCGACCTCTTATATGAGATTCCAGAAAAATACGTCCAGACCGCTCTGGCTCTGTTCTTTTTCCACGATGTAAATTTTTTTTAATACATACATTCAAATTCAGTACGCTCGGAACTACTGCAAACGGGTCAGGCGTCGACTAATATCAATTCTCTGTATAACTGTTTCACCAATTTTTTATTCAGATACAGAGCAATATGTATAGTTTACTGTGCATGCGCTATTTTCATTTTGTATGAATATTAAATATCTAAAACAAATATAACAAGAAACGAAATAAAACTTTCAAAAATCAATGCTTTGGCGCCATGTGCTTGTACACTTTTATCACGCGGTGACGTCATGCGCAGACCGGTTCGAAATCTGTCCTCCAAGTGATCATATCTGTCAGAGTCGTAGTATCATGGGTTATGAGAGTTCATTTTTTCGGAGACAAATTGTCAGCACGATTTCTACGGAGTTGCGGTAGTGTATAAAGTGGATATACTGTGCTAAAAACTAACCTGGTTGATTACAAACGGAGCTGGATACGGCCGGTTGTACTGCGTCAATCTATGTTGCGGTATATGGTGTAGCTGCGGTTGCTGATACTGCTCCAATTGGGGAGGCGTCCTTCTGGTGAGAGCTACTATCTTTTCCAGTCTATTTTGTCGGAGAATCAGCTGCTCCAGGAGCCGTTGCAAATCTCTCGTACTGACTGGAGGCCGAATGTTATCGATGTCATCATTATTCGGTGCTGACTCGTACCTGTTTCACAAATTTGGTCTTGTAAATGTTTTTTCCCAAGATTTTTACCAATATCACCGCGATGACTATAATAATACATACAGGGTGGTTCAGTAAGCGCGGCCTTAGCGCTTAAATTAGAATAAAATGGCTTGAATAAAAAACGTTTCTTTTCAAATGGTCTACTTGTAGAAAATAATTTCAAAGATGGCGGGCATCCCGATATAATACCGGAAGTAGGTATCAACATCCTTATCTTACTCAGCCTGTATACTATTACCACAGCATAGTAAACAACCAGCACAATATCTCAGGTTGGCGGCATACACGCGCGTCCCCACTTTTGGATGATTTTTTTGTAGGGATGCTAACGATACTTCGATACTTGTACTTCTGCACTAATATCGAGTATTTTTATCTTGGACACTTTTTGAGCGGTTCCAAGCTGGTATCGGTACTTTTGTAGGTTGTAAGGGTATCGGTATCGAAACTAATTAAACCAAACGCGCCTATTTGGCTAAAAAATATCGAGTACATTCCGGTATCGATATTTTCATTTTTACATCTTTACCCAAACTTCACAGCCGTAAAATCATCCCAAGGTCAAATTTTTTGAGAACCGTAGGAAATCCTTCATTTCAGAAAAAGTTAACATGTGATAGATATATCGTTTTAGATATAAAGACACATTTTCTTTCAACTAGTGCTATCAAATTTATATGATGTATTAAATTTTTTTGTGCCCCTCTTCCCTTTTTCCACCCCCCATTATCCGATCGGCACCAAAACCTTTTCAACTCGAAAGAACCTTCATTAATTCAAGTTGGCCAAATTTGGGGGAATCGCTTGAAGCATTTTTAAGTAATCGTTGGAAAACGCAAAATCGCGGACGTACAGACGGACATCAAAAAACCGAAAGTCTTCCGATATTCTTGTGGAGATGCGCATATAATTGCCGCCAACCTGAGATATTAACTCTAACTAACAATATCTCAGGTTGGTGGAAATACTGGCAATTACACGCGCACCCCCTCTTTGGATGATTTTTTTTGTAGGGATGCTAACGATACTTCGATACTTGTACTTCTGCACTAATATCGAGTATTTTTATCTTAGATATTTTTTGGGCAATTCTAGGCTGGTATCGCTACTTCTGTAGCGATATCGGTATCAAAACTAATTATATAATTATTGAGGGGTGTAATCGATTGCACAAAATTCTCTATACGAAAAAACACGTACACAATGGTATGCTATATATCTTATAACATAGGTATATAGAGGACAAAATCCTAAAAAGTCAGCGAAAGATTCAACCTCCTAGCTATTTTCAAAGAGGAGATATCAGTAAAAGAAGTATTTTGACAGGTGTGCTGTGAGCTTTAGAAACAATTGCCGCCCTATAGGGACATAGCCTCCGTCTAATCGTTTTAGTAATCGTTTTATAGATAATACTAAAGTAAAAACACTAAAAATCATATTTTGGCTTTCTGAAACAACCACCAGGTGGCGTAGTAAGCGCCAATAAGTGCTGTATACAATTTTCATGATAATGGAACCTCTAAAAGGAACAACTTGGCTAAAAAAATCGAATTGGTACCGGTAACGATATTTTCATTTTCGCATCTCTACCCAAACCTCTCACCCGTAAAAACGTAAAATTATCACAAGGTCATATCCTATGGGAACCATTATATAGGAAATCCTCAGAGATATTATGCTGGTTCTTTACTATGCTGTGATTAGAACTTTACCTGTATGCTGGTACGAATGTTGGTGGTATGGGTTGTCTGGTAGCTGGTCTGACGTATCCATTTGGGTCGATCCGAACCGGTAACGGAGGTGGTAATGGAGCAGCTGGCAGTCTTCTTACGACTGCCTGTTGATTTTCTATCTCCACAACTGTAGGATGTCTGGTAGGCTCTTCTTCATATTGCCTGAAAACGTTTCTACGTTTAGAAAGAAGAAATGTGTATGCACACCAAAGAAAAATCGAAGGCGTCTCCACAACAACGGAAAAGTTAAGTCAGCAGAAAAAAATAAAAAGTGGAGATACTTCTATTACTTCCGTACGTTTCACACCGAGCATACATACAGCTGAAACCTCTTTGTTATCACAAGAGCATGTCAACATCAACCCATATGATTATACTAGCAGTCCCAGTGCTTAGTGAGGCAGTCTCTTAGGACTTTTAGGGTACCTATTTGTATACTACTCGCAAGTGAAATCCGAACACCTAGAAAAAAAAGGATATCTCCATTGAAAATTTGTGCACAGCTTGGCAGTACCATCTCTACACCTCTTCATTCGTCAAGTGATAATTCAAAACGGTCAAGTTAATTTTCCAACTCGTCACTTGTAATTTGAAACTGTCAGGTGTAATTTTTAACTGTCAGTTTGAATTTACAATTTAGAAACTACAGCTAAAAAGCGTGAGGTACACATGTAACGCTTTTTGTTCATTCAGACGCTATTAGGCATGGCTTTTTGTCAATTCAAAAACGATGATATCATTTGCAAATGTGGCGAAAGACCAGTTGGGTTGTGTAAAAGAGATGATTTGGTTGTGTAAAGATGCCCCCTAGAAGACGACAGCCCCAGTTTACGCAGTTAAGGCTCTTTGAACGGGGTCGTGTTGTAGGCCAACGAGAACGTGGTGCTTCTTTCAGAGCAACTACTGTAACCATGGGGCGTAGCGTGGCTACAGTTGTAGCAGCACGGCGCTCATGGACCGCGGAAGGGCGAATGCAGCGAGCTAGAGGTTCTGGAGCACACAGAAGGACTGCACAGTGCACATCGGCATGATTGTCATCTCTACGACTACTAGCCCTTCGAGACAGAATGTGATCCACTCGAGCTGTTGCTGATGCTTGGTATGCAGCTATAGGGAGACCCATCCGCACGGCGTACCACAGATTGAGTGAAATGGACTTAGGATCATATCGTCCGCATATAGTGCTTCCACTCACTGCAAATCATCGGTTAGATTGGTGCCAAGAAAACCGACAATGACATGCTGAGTAGCATCAGACGACCTTCTCAGAGTCCAGGTTTTGTCTGGAGGCACATGACAGACGCGCCAAAGCGTATAAGACGACGACGGGGTGAGCGACGTGATCTCCAGTGTGCTGTTGAGCGAAATGTACACCATCCTATTGGTTTGATAGTTTGGGATGCGGATGCCATTGCATTCAACAGCAAGTTAGCTTTACTTGTGATTCGTGGCACAATGACTGCGCAACATTATATGAATGAGGTGTTAGAACGAATTGCCGTTCCATATGTCCAAGGCCTCGAAGAGGGCTTTTCCAGCAAGATAACGCACGTCCTCATATTGCAAGGGTATCGATGAGGTTCCAACAGGAAGCTGAGATCAGGGTACTCCCTCCACGATCGCCCGATTTATCGCCAAAATTGAATAAGTATGGAATTGGATGGGTCGATACACAGGCGATTTACCCAATCCTTCGACCACGCTGAACGAATTGGAACATGCTGTGAGGGCAGCTTGGGAGGCTGTACCTCTAGAGCTTATCAACAACCAGATTACGAGCATGCCGCGTAGTCTAGTGGAGTGCATTCGTCAACATGGCGGGCCCATCCATTATTGACCTGTTGTATTTTTATATAAACTAATCATGGGAAATGAGTTCGTTTATGATTGTATTTAGTCCAACCACATCTCATTAATCGCAACCCTTTTTTTCTCAGTGCTCGGATTTCACTTGCGAGTAGTATATTTTTAAACGGCTGATAGATGTTACTTGATAGTGTCGGTCTGTATATCTGCTTATCTGTCAGCCTGTTTGTCAGTCTGTCGGTCGCTCTATGTTTCTCTTGATTGATGTGTTTATTACGTTACCTGTCATTGTGCGGATGTACTCTCAAAATGGGCACATATCCGGCCTGTAGATGGCTGAGTGGGATCAGAACTGCGTGTCGACCGTCGGGTTGTCGCACGGCTACCAGCGGGTCCCTGATAGATGTAGCTGGTATCGGAGTTGTGCTGGATTGCGAAGGTGTTGCATCCTCGTTGTTATTATTGACTGCATACGTAATGTGTTTGTCCTATGGAAAGGTATTAAAACCATTAACAACAATTTTTTTTTATAACTGAGTAGACCGCGTAGGCAGAGCCTAAACTCCAGGGTACCGCCGCTGTTGTGTAAGGGTTATATGTTAGGGGAAGTTTGTAAACGCGGGATTTGAATGGGCCAACACCCTCAGGCCCAATAAATGCATCTCCTAGCAGTCCATTCCAAGCCTTGGACACCTTGGGAATAAATGTGCGGTTGTACCGCTCGGTTCTTGATGTATGAAGAAAGATCGCGTTATAGGATGAGATGCAGCGGTCGCGCGGGTGCATCTGATAATCTGATAGAAGCGGTGAACCAAACCTCTTTCATTTTTGATATACAGGGTGTTTCAAAAGTCAACGTCAAGCCGCAACGGCGTGACAGGATTGGTTGTAACTATCATAAGAAAAATCAGAAAAAAAATCTATCCCATGCAATTTGAAAATTATGGGCATTTAACAAATCCTGTCACCTCGTTGCGGCTTGACGTTGACTTTTGGGACACTCTGTATAATTGATTTTGTTGAATAGGAATAAATAGCGAGTATATGGAATAATGTCATCGGAAAGTAAGGAGTCAAAAGTAACGACCACTTTCTGTGCACTCATACCGACAGTGACGATGATTATTTGCGGAAAACGCCAACTTTAACTTTAACCTCAATCATGGCCCAATACCAGAATGCAGCGAAAATTATTAGAGAAAATACAAGAAATCGTCACCTACGACTATGTTTTATAATATTTCATTAAATAAAAAGGCCTACATTTTATTTGCTTCTTTAGTATTTAACGAACAAAAAACTGTGCAAGAACGGGGCTTTTTTGTATTATACAATAATTTAAAACGTGACATTAACCAATTTTCTAATATTAACTTTGCATAGCTATGCAACAGTATGCCGCAGTCAAAACCTTTTGTACTCCTTCAAAGTTCCTTCAGGCAGTTTTACTTCCCTCCTGAAAAATTTACTAAAAGGTACAGATACACATGCTCAAAAATAGCATGCTTCTTAAGCATGCTCAAAATTAGCATGCTCATGAAACTGATACATTTGCTTATGTCTAGCATGCTTTTTTAGCAAGGCATCTATCAGCTAACAATGAAAAACCAAGGGGCGCTCACAGACAGTGTTGCCAGGTCTAGTCAAATATCACTAGTGATTTCGTTTGAATTCACTAATCAACATGTGCTGATTTTGACACTATCTCGCGAGCTGTTTGACACATTACCACTTTCTTTTAGTCGATAATGACGTAATAGTATATTTTTTAAGGACTAATACCAAAAATCCCAAAAATCTGACAATAAATTTTTTGTTTTATTAGAGTTTGAAAATCACTAAAATTCAATTTAAACTGGAAACTATTAGAAATTGGACATTGACAATATTAGTTTACCACCTTATTCTGTATATTATATAGTTTGAGTTGGTTTTTACATATGTACTACGATGTTGTAGAATATGTATTTCGGCATTTTAATTTACACCTCCAGCAGTAGAGGCTGTGAAATTTTAGTGTTTTTTTTTTTAAACCGTCGTCATCTAGTGAATTTTTGAATTTTGACCTGGCAACGACAGATCGATATAAGCATGTTCAATAAGCAGACCTGTCCAGTGTCCCCACATGCTAAAAGTACGTCCCTCTCAGCCCGGCTACAGGTAGCATGCTCACAAATCGCACGACCGCCGGTTCTTTAGCATGCTCGAAATTAGCATGCTTATTTCGAGCAAGGTGCGTATACACATGCTACAAAGTGGCATTGCTCCTGTGCATTGCTCATTAATAGCATGCTTCTTAAGCATATGTATCTGTACCTTAACGGACATAACCGGTTCTTGCATTGAACCCTTCATTTGCTTCCTGTGAGCACCGTACATTAACAAAGACAAGTAGGGTCACTCTAAGCTCCGCCCCCAATGTGGTCTTTCCAGCTCTGCTCTCGGATACTATGCAAGCTGGCGGATCACTGGCAGATTCTGGCGCCCGCTGATCTCGAGCAGTAGCCGAACGCTAACAGCTGTGGTTTATAGGGTCAGTCCACCTAACACCACCTAACACGCGACACGGTGCACGGGATACAATCGGTCGGATCTACCGGGGTGCCTAAATAAGTACTGTTTGTGTTGTTATTGAGCGCGTATTTCACAAAAAAATGCCGGCGACATGCTCTGTATATGGCACCATTGTTTTTTGTGTCTACTTATTCCCATTAATTTTTAAAATATCTGTTTTTAATACTTTAATTTTATTATTGACTTGGTTCTTAAGCTTTTTAAATTAATTTCCCAAATTCGTGTTTCCCGGTTCTTTAACTTTTTGTTTATAAATTTTAACTCGGTTTTCGATCATTTCGAGAATTTATTGATTTATCCAGTCGTTATTTTCACGCATCTTATACGTTTTTTTGAATTCCGAATCTTTTTTACAAGAAGTGATTAAGTCAATTACTTCCTGAAATGATTGAACTTCTGTAGTTTGAATATTCTTTTCCAATTTTGAGATGCATTTTTTATTACCTATTCTGTTTACTTTTTTCTATATTTTGTCGCAAATACTTTTATGTTTACACCTAAGGTTATTGACAACAAATTATGAATGATCAGACTGTTACTGTTACTTACTACTTGAATCGTACATTTCAAATTACTACATCTATCTGACAAAACATGATCTATAATACTCCTTGAGATATTTGTCACTTCAGTAGCTGCATCTGCAGTGACTGTGTTGAAAGGTTTATTGAATAATAAATTATATTCTACCTATACTATAGAATTCATTTCTATTGACCCCCGTATAAGTTAAGTGAACGTTGACCGTTGACGTCGACAATTATCGCACAGTCGGATTCCCTGTAAGTAGACGAGTCCGCACGAAGGGAATCCTCTCGCATCGAGGCGGTTCGCATTTGTGAGACTCACATCAAAGTCGGCACGGCGAGTGACCCTACTTGTCTTTGTTAATGTACGGTGCTGTGAGCTACACCAGTAATACGTACTGTTGCTGATGTTTGACTAACAACAGCAGGCTTATAAGTTGTGACGGGCCTCAACGTCGTAGTCAGCGAATGGTCCTGTCTGGAAGCAGCCTGAGCGGAATGTCTTATCGCAGGAGCGTGAATGGCAGATCGGTGAGTGGTGGTGAAGAGAGGCGGCCTCGGTGTGCCGGTGGTCATAGAACCGGCGCTGTATACGTCCGAAGCATCGTGGCCCAACGACTGCCGTAGGCGGTGGACGTGTTCTCTTACGTCATAGCTGAGCGGACGGACAAAGTTTGATAATGTCGATCATGGCCGATTCTACTCACTATAGGTCGGAGCATTGAGATATGGCAACACTGAATAGTCGGCCGAGCTTTTGTCATTAGTGTAATTCTTCCAGAGTAAAAAATAAGATTGGAAGGTGATTTTTAATGTATTTCTAATTATTTACGTGCACAAACGAAACTATAAAGATAAAAAGATGCCTGCAAAGTGTGTAGTACCAGGTTGCAGTTGTGCTTCTCATAAAGGACATAAACAGAAGTGGGTGAAAGGTATTCCTCGTAAGGGCTAGTTATATTTATAAGAATAAAGACAATAATTTACAAACATTTCAAAGGATAAGACCTATTTTAAAGCACAATGTGGTACCTACAATGCTTTCTCGACCTCCCAAATATCACAGAAAAATACAGTTAATAGAACTCATCTAAGCACGCATCTGGGCATACCTACGAAAAGATTTGATAGTGAAAGGGCATCAAAACCAGCAAGAATGGCTGCAAAGTGACCTAATAGTGAATTTTTCTAGCTCAAGTGAAAATTTACAAAGTAAATTGAGTGTTCATTTAAGTAGAAGTGGAAGTGGCAGCAGAAACAGGTTGCGTTTATTTTGTAGTGTTTGACTACGATAAACCAGACATCAGATGTAAGTGGTATTAGTAGTAGTAGTTCTAAAAAGTATTTTTCTTAATTTATCAACCGAGATGAACTTTTAATACATATAAAATGTAATCATTATTATTCTGAAACTATAAAACAATTTACAGTAACCGGACCACTATTTGACAGCTAAGCCACGTTGCCACATCTAAGGCTCCGGCCTAGTGTAGAGTCGGCCATGTGTCGATAGGTGTGGATTGTGAAATATACAATGTGTCCGGTCATCGATGTCGGATTCTTTAGGGGGATAAAATACGTTATTTTTATCAACAAATCACGCCTCAAAGTAGTTTTTCTCCCACCATAATAAAGTGGCAGCCATTTTGTTTTTTGTTTAATTGATTCACGAGTGTGGTACTAATTTAGCCATAGCTACCTAAGTAGAGGTTCTACAAACACAAGATAAGTCTCATTCGAAATCGAAACATGTAGAACATGAACTAATGATGGTAAACATTTTCCAAATTTCATTTCATAGGGCAAAAAACATTATTGAATGAAAATAATTGTCTAATTTTTTGCGTTTCTTTACAATTTTAGTTTTTTAAAAATATCTTAGCCGTTAACCTAATTTTTTTATTTCTATGCGATAGTACATGATGTTTCTTAAAAAAATAGCTGTACATCTTAACCCTAAGTAAAGTAGTTTAGAAGCTATGATGGTTTGAATGCGGCCCTCTATTGTCTAATTCGGTAGTTGAAAAGGCAATTAAACAAGATACTTAGTGGCCACTACAGTTATTTTAGGAAAAAAAAGAAACAAATGCTGCAACCGTTATTCAAAATGTCCAAAGTGTGGTGTTGTAGATATGCTGTTACTCTTACTGACACATGTTGCGTAGAGCGACTGATCATCGCTTTGTCATTCCGTAATTCATTTCCGACTTGAATATTTTCCTAATAAGTACCTCGCGTATATTTGGAACGTCGACATAAACTTTCCGTTTCATTGAACCCCCTAAGAAACAATCAAGCGCGGTCAAGTCCGGTGAACGCGGTGACCAAGCGATTGTTCCACCGCGTCCAATCCACGGCGAATATCGTTCATTTAAATGGCTTCGTACATTTGCAGCGAAGTGTGCCGGAGCTCTCCGTCCAGTTGGTGTATCATCCTTGGCCTATAGCCCAGTGGTATTTCGATAATGGCGTCCAGGAGGTCGGTTTCGAAGAATATAGAAATCTAGGGCCATTCATCGTGGCTGGCAATATGAGTGAGCCAATCAAAATATCATCAATAATACCTGCCCACACATTTCGAGAATTCGCTGCAAATGTACGAAGCCATTTGAATGAGCAATCGCTTGGCCAGCGCGTTCATTGAACTTGACCCTACTTGATTTTTTCTTTTAGGGTACAATGAAACAAATAGTTTATGTCGACGTGCCAAATACACGCGAGGAGCTTATTTGCAAAATTGTAAAAGTCGGAAATGAATAACGGAATGACAAAGCGATAATAATTAGTCGCTTTACGAAACATGTGTCAGTAAGAGCAACAGCGTCTCTGCAACATCATTTCCAACAATGTTTCTTTTATGGTCGACCTCCCGCAAAGGCTGAAAGCCTATGACGCTGTAGAAGCGCTGCACGAAGATAAGTGTCGGTGCACGTTAGATTTGAAACGCTGCAGGTTGTAGCCACCGGGAAATAAATTCACAGGCAGCTCATTCCACAGCGTCGAAGTTCTCCAAAAGAAGGAATGCTGGTTCGGGGAGTGGGGACGTCGACCTGATAAGGATACGCTCGCAGAGCCTCTCTAGTGTTCCTCGTTCGAACGGCCTTTGGTATTATTATCTGGGAAAGCTCACTCAAACATCTTCCGTGAAAGAATCTGTAAAGCAGGACAGGTCGGCCACCCTTTTTCTATGTTCCAGGCTGTGAACGTCCTTTGTGAGATTAAGCTTATCGACTAACCTAACTGCTCTCTTCTGGATAGTGTCCAGAAGCTTTAGAGAGTGCTTCGGAGCGCATTCACACACATGGGAGCAACACTCCAACGATGGTCGGATCTGCGCCTTGTAGAGCAGCAGTAGCTGCTCTGGTGTATACAGCTTCCTGCAGCGGAACAAAAGTCAAAGCTTCTGCGATGCCGTTTTAGCAATACTGACGACGTGGTCGTGCCAAGATATGTTATTGTTAAGGTTGTTAAGGTTATAACATTTGTTTTTTTTCCCAAAATAAATGTCATGCCCTCCATGTATTTTGTTTTATCCCCTTTTCAATTACTGGATATACAATAAAGGGTCATATTCAAACCATCAGATCTTCTAAACTACTTTACTAAGGGCTAAGATTTATAGCTATTGTTCTAGGAAACATCATGTATTATCGCTTAAAAATAAAAAAATGTACGTTAACAGCTCAGATTTTTTTAATAAGCTAAAATTGTAAAAACACGCAAAACATTATGTAATTATTTTCTTTTTAAATTTTTTTTAGCCTTTTATGAAATACAATTTGGAAAATATTTACCACTAATTTATGATCTACATGTTTCGCGGTCGAATGAGACTTATTTTGTGTTTTTAGGATCTCTACATGGGTAACTATGGCTAAATTAGTACAAAACTCAGGCTTTGATTAAAAAAAAGACAAAATGACTGCCATATTATTATGGTGGGAGAAAAACTATAGGGGGCGATTTGTCGATTCATCCCCTTAAAGGCTCCAATACCGGTGACCGGACACATTGCATATGGCAAATTTGCAACATGGTAGAATAGATAAGTCTAATACCCGTTTTACATCATGCAGCAAACAGGAAAAAGTTTTGATAATTTAAATGAGTTAAATGTGTCGTAGGTAGCGCCCTCTATTTATGATAGCAAAAGCGTGGTTGAATTTGGACTTCTCGCCTAAAAAACCCTCCGACACGTAGTTTTAGACCGTTGTGTCATTTTATTGCGGAATAATTGAGAAAAACGAAAACAAAAGTAAAACTCTGACACCCTGTATTTTGCAAATTAAGGATGTTAAGGCTTCATGTTCCTATGTCAATGTTCATAAAAGTGTGAGGTCTATCACCTGTCAAGCGTTGTCGGTCGAATATTAGGACACCCTGTATAATAAATCGTGATTAAAATACTATGTACTGGAAAAATCCCACAGTATTTTGAAAATTAAGCATTTTAAGGCTTCATATTCCTACGTCAATGTTCATAAAAGTGTGAGGTCTATCACCTGTCAAGCGTTGTCGGTCGAATATTAGGACACCCTGTATAATAAATCGTGATCTAAAATACTATGTCCTGGAAAAATCCCACAGTATTTTGAAAATTAAGCATTTTAAGGCTTCATATTCCTACGTCAATGTTCATAAAAGTGTGAGGTCTATCACCTGTCAAGCGTTGTCGGTCGAATATTAGGACACCTTGTATAATAAATCGTGATCTAAAATACTATGTACCGGAAAAATCCCACAGTTAGTTGTCTATGAGGGTGTTGAACTCTTAGTTCGAGTAGCTGCATCTATGATTTGTACGAAGCCAAAAGAATTGAAACAGTCGATGAGAAGATCGTGTACCTATGTGTATATTAAATAAATTTACGTTAGTTTCCAATATCCAATAAATGCCACCCAGTCGACAGTATGGTACATTACAGACAATTAATTTATGTCATGACTTCAGTAAATCGAATACTAGGCTGTTCATAAAACACCCCCGGTCGCCCAAAAAAACCCGTGTGTTGTGGAATTTTTATTTTAGGGGGAATGGGCAAACACTCCTGAACTCAGCATAATGATCAATGTTCAACGAACACTGTAATTATAATTATTATAGAGAGTCAGAGTATCGTTATTTCGAAAGGAAGGTTTAGTTTTAAACGTAATGCTCATCAGTCCATTGTGCTCTCAAAATTTCCTCAAAATTTTCCTTGGAATTGCCTCGCATTTACAAAATTGGTGTGAACTAAACGGAACACCTTATCTTTGCTCTACAGATGAGGACAGGATGACAGGAAAAATGTTGTATGGGATGGGCCGTATTCATAGTTGATAATTAAGGGCCTCTTATTAATTAATAAAATAATTTACAGTAGGAAAACTCAAATTGTTGAAAGTAGTGTAAAATTTTATTTTTTAAAATCATTATAAATACATAAAAAATAATCCGCCATAAACCCCTTAAATAAAATAAATATCCGTTGCCCGTTTGCTTAACTTAACAATTACAAACCTTACTAGTTCGTTCGCGAACTAAAAAAGGAACTAGTTCGCCGAGGCGAACTAGTTCGCGAGAACTAGTTCATCCAAAAGAACGACTAGGCACATCACTAGTAGGTTAATTTTGGAGTATGTCCGCCACATTCGGAAAAATGTCTGGCACAAAACACGAAATACTGGCACAAAACAAAAACAGATAACAGAAAACATCAAAATGCGTAGGCATAGACATAACAAATTGACTTATATTTGAAATATTACCACGTCGCCATCTCGTAGATGTTGCCTAGGAAACAGATACACAAGGAAATCTACACTTGAGGGTCCCTCAAGTATCGCTTGAGTTTTACTTAAGGGAAACTTAAGTATTACTCAAGCGACGACCATGAATACGGTTCTTAGAATCTCAAATACTCCCCAATGAGTATTAGAAAAGTCACCAACTGTTTTAAAAGCTTTTAAGTTTTGCGGCGTCACCTGTTACTATATTGCTGCCCTGCCTCCCTTCTCAAGATATTCGGCTCTCGCCCTTCGTCTGTAGAGACGGCAGAGAACGATAGAGGTAGAGCTATCGGCTTCACAGTGACTATTGGGGCTTCGTCATCTTGGGGAGGACGGACTAGTTGGTGACCTCCTTGAAGCAATACTCTCGGTGTGGCTGAAGAATAGGTTACTGCCTACAAATATCAATCCATATAAATAAGATTGAACAAGTGCAACATTTACAGGTAATGGTTTATTCTATGGATATATACTACTCACAAGTGAAATCCGAATACCTAGAAAAAAGTAATATTTGCACTGAAAATTTGTACACAGTTTGGCAGGACCATCTCTAGTACACATTAACATTTTTTGTTCATTCACACGCTATTTACCTGCATGGAACCTCTAAAAAACTCGAGACATGTAAAACAAAGCATGGCTAATTGGTTGTATGAAGATGCCCCCTAGAAGACGACAGTTCCAGTTTACGCAGTTAAGCCCCTTCGAACGGGGTCGGATTGTAGGCCAAGGAGAACGTGGACCTTTCAGAGCAATCGCTGTAACCATCGGACGTAGTGTGGCTACAGCTGTAGCAACATGGCGCGCATGGATCACAGAGAGACGAATGCAGCGAGCTAGAGGGTCTGGAGCACGTAGAAGAACTACAGATCGGCAAGATCGTCATATACGACCACTGGCCCTTCGAGACAGAATCCGATCCATTCGAGCTGTTGGTATGAGGCTATAGGGAGGCCCATTCGAGTCCGCACGGTGTACCACCGATTGAGTGAAATGAGCTTAGGCTCATATCGTCCGCATCTAGTGCTTCCACTCACTGCAACTCATCGTCGCCAACGGTTAGATTGGTGCCAAGAACACCGACAATGACTGCTGAGTGGCATCATCAGACGGCCTTCTCCGACGAGTCCAGGTTTTGTCTGGGGACACATGACGGACGCCAACGCGTAGGACGATGACGGGGTGAACGACGTGATCTCCAGTTTACTGTCGAGCGCTATGTACAAAGTCCAATTGGTTTGATGGTTTGGGGTGCCATTGCATTCAACAGCAAGTCACCTTTACTTGTAATTCGTGGCACAATGACTGCGCAACGTTATGTGAATGAGGTGTTAGAAGCAATTGCCGTTCCATATGTCCGCGGCCTCGAAGAGGGTTTCTTCTAACAAGATCCAGTAAACTCAACATTATGAGCAAGCCGCATAGGCTAGAGGAGTGCATTCGTCAACGTGGAGGGCGCACCCATTACTGATGTATTTTTTTATAAACTAATTGTATAGCAAATGAGTTCGTTTATTATTGTACGTATTTAGTCTTACCGCATTTCATCAACCACAACCCTTTATTTTCTTCTCAGTGTTTGGATTTCACTTGCGAATAGTATATATTACTTCACCTGTTCATAATGCGGTTCCGTGGTAGTCGTGCTAGGTATTGTATTACTAGTCCTTTTCCTCGGTATACTCTGTACGACACTATTAGCAGTACTAGTTGGAGTGGTCACAGTGGAAGAAAAAATGTATGTTGGTCTTCTAGTTGTGCTTGTACTACCATTCACGGATGAAGTGCTACTATTCGTCTCGTTGCGCTTCAGTTTTGTGGGTATTCGCTGAACTACCTGGAAGAATTATTTTAATTTTTTACTTGTAAGAGGTGGAAGTATACCTTCTGTGATCGCAAGTGTTTTGAAAATCGAGATAGCAGAAGATATAATATATTGGCAATCAGTGCATTTTAGAGGGTTTCCTCATCATTTTCTATGTTTTTCGGAATAGGGAAAAGGAAGAATCATGAAGGAGTCTGCATTGCCTTGAAAATACTTAGTATATACTTTTCAGAGGAAGTTAGAGGCAAACCGGTGACAGTCTTAGATGGTGGCTGCATTTGCACCCCCTTTCAATATACAGGGTGTCCCAAAAAATAGTGTCAAGCGGAAGTCCAGAGATAGAGCACACCTAGAGGTATCTGAATCACCCCCATATATGTTATGCAATTTTTTGTAGTTTCCGAGTTATGAATGTTTTTCTGAATTTTAGAGAATTCTCTACCTCGACAACTTAAAACTGTTCCAAAATAAAAATTAAAAGACCTTTCCAATTTCTCTTGTTTGCTAATTAATCTTTTAGTGTTTACTGTTCATTATATAAAGGAATCGGCTCAGTACATCTGATGAAAGTCATGAAAATTATAGTGTAAAGTGGAAAATTTACGTTCTGTTAATTATGACTGAGATTTTCGACTCGCAATTAAAAATCTAAAGAAGTGATTTCATGATTTCTATGCAAGTCTAAAAACTTCTTCAGACTCTCAGCTATCATAATCATTAAAAAAAGGAGTACTTAATGGGGCTATTTTGTCTCCAATCGACCTTCAACGACAAGAGGTGGAGATTTCTTGAAATTAGCGATGGGATTTTAAATGAAACAATAACTAAGCTTAGGGCGCTAATAGCCGAATGATAGTCAGTGCCGCAATAGAACACATTCAGTACGAACCAACGTACGAACAGAATATCGATAGATGACCGCCTGTATCACTTTGCTAGGATTTTTTTTACATGTACGACTTCTTTTTTTTTGTAAGTGGGAAAGTGTAAAATGAAACGAAATTACCAAATTTCTTCACTAAGTTTAATTAATTTTCAAAATGTCTACCTTCTTGTTCGATGCATAATCTACATCATCTGAAAAAAATTGGTTTTTAAATTAAAAAAAGCTCTTTGATTGTTTTTTATTGTTTCTTCAGCCTGTGTTAATTTGTTGCGTAATTCGCTGATGTTTCGACACTCGTTAGCATAAACTAGTTTTTTGTAGTAGTCCCAAACAAAAAACTATCGGATTTAAATCAGGTGACCGTGGCGGCCATTCAGTGGGTCCACCACGACCTAACCATTTGTTGCATAGTCTCTTGCAGAAAACAGCATCGTTAAATTCAGCTATCGTGCACTCAAGGTCCGCAGGAGTAGCCAAGCAGTCAGACAACAGAAACACCACCAATCCCAACAAAAGCATATCGTTTTAAAGCTGCAAAGACAGACAGACGACTGAATAAAGACAACGAGAACAACTTATGCAATGACATATTTTGAAAAGACGTCACAAAAATATCATAGCTATCTCTTTCTAACATCGCCATCGTTTACTGTGTTAGCGTCAGCCCTTTTTGTTGGCGCTCAGGTAAAAACCGGTTTTGAAGTATGCGCTCCTTGAGGTTTTTTAGCAGGAAATAGGACCGTTTTTAATAAATGTTTAATTTATTCAACGTTTTTAACGTTTATTATTGCGGTACTGACAATCAATCTGCTATTAACGCTTAACATAAGTTATTGATGAATTGAAAAACACATCGTAAATTTCAAGAAATCTTCGCCTCTTGTCTTTGAAGGTCAATTGGAGCGAAAGTAGCCCCATTAAGTACTAGTTTTTTTCAATGATTGTGATAGCTGAGCGACTGAAAAAGTTTTTAGATCTGCTTAGAAATTATGAAATCACCTCCTTGGATTTTTAATTGCAAGTCGAAGATTTAAGTCATAATTATCAGATCGTAAATTTTTCACTTTACACTAAAATTTTTTAAACTTTCATCAAAGTTACGAAGCCGATTATTTTATGTATGAACACTAAACTCTTGGAGATTAATTACCAAAAAAGATAATTTGGAAAAGTCTTTTAATTTTTCTTTTGGAACAGTTTTAAGTTGTTGAGGTAGAGGATTCTCTGAAATTCAGAAAAAAATTCATAACTCGGAAACCACAAAAAATTGCATAACATATATCGGGGTGATTCAGATAGTTCTAGGTGTGCTCTATCTCTGGACTTCCGCTTGACACTATTTTTTGGGACACCCTGTATACCTACTTCTTGAAATATTGTATGTATAGTTTTTGAGATTCGCGCCAGTAGAAGCGAACTAGTGAAAGATATTCAACCGCTCATCACTAAACTTTGACTACAGTAACATAAATTGTCGTGATGCAGACATCAAGAACAGTCCAGTAAACGTATTAACTTAAAATAACAAATCATAGCGATTATAAATGTTCTCTTACTTGTGATGTGGGAATTTAAATCCTCAATCCACAGATATTCTTCACTGCTAATGCTTACAGGTAGGTCTATTAGGTATTGATTATCATCATGATTTGATCTAACAGGCATGTGAGTCTTCCCAAGATCCCGTTGGTATTATTTACTGTGATCACAAACACAATGTTATTTTTTACAGAAATTCACAGGATTTAAATCTTGTGGAATTGTTTAAACTAGTCCTTTAACACTTACGCAAAATTCACCCAAAACTATAACAATTAACACGAAACGATCAACCAAAACAAAGCTGCTATTTATATTATGCCACTACAATGGAGGTGTTATTTTTAGGGTTTTTTACCTGATATCTCGTTGCAGATACAAAGTGTATACGGCGATTCAGCGGTCAGTGCGCCAGCATTACCGTGCTGCCGCTTTAGGATTGTGGGGACAAACAAAAACCTTGTTTACTTCTTCTAACCTATTCGAATTCGTTGGTTAATGGAAACTCCTTTATAATTTGGGAGTTCGTTCTTCCCAGCATCATCACCTTTACCTCCTCCCCAGATAGCACAAGATATCCGTGAAACGTCCATTCTACGTTGCACTGCTTACGTCTGAACGTCTTGAGGCATAAATAATACATCTTTATGATGTCTTGATAATTGCATCCAAAAGATGTCCAGATTTCAACAGAATTGTTATTCAAAATGATGAGGCCTAATGAAGACATCTTCAGGACTTCAGGGTGACTTGTCAATGACATCTTTAAAATGTCTTGCTTATGATATCTTCAAGAAGTCTTAGACGATGACATCATTGACATCTCAAAGATGTCTCATATACGTACACCAAAGACTATACCCCCACCACGTACACTGAATGACTTACATTTTGTATGTGATTGTGATTCGCTAGGTCTCTACTCTCTGTAACCACGCTAACCTCACTTTTCCATTCGCGGTTTTTCTTTGTGGTTATTCTGGTTTCTGGAGAATGTATAGGAGTATTAGGAGTTAGTGTGAACTGTGTAAGTTTTTTAGCTGGTCGTAGGTAAGTTAACATTTTAGTTATGGATAGAACATGGGATAGGTGCAAACTCTACGAAGAACAGAAGAAAGGAATAAAGGAAAAAAGCCATTCAACATTCAACAGCCTGAATTTGGCAAAGGCAGTTTTAATCAGTAGATAATTTGGATTCATTTTCGATAACCTCAACCACGTATATTGTAAACACGAAAACTAATGTTGCAACTACTATTCATATATACAATATAGAAAAAGATTTAAGCAAAAGACATTTGAAAAGTGAGACAAATATAGCTATTCAGTTAAGATGTAGTGAAGATCTTGAATGTACATCCAAGAGATATCTTGAGAAGGTTATTGAGTATCTCTGAATTTATACCTATAGATTCTTAGACGTCTAATAGACGTGAATGGATATCTCTAAGACATCTTTTCTTAGACGTAACTGGATATCTCCAAGACATTTTTTAGGCGTAACTGAATACCTGTAAGACGTCTCAAAGATGTTCTAGAAAGTCTGAAAAAGACATCCTAGACACGTCTCAAAGATATCTCGACGACATATTTTAAAGATTTTTTTTACACAAATGACCTTCAGAAGATGTTTAATAGACGTGTATCAGGACATAAGTGGATGTCTTTGAGACATCCTGAATAACTGGATCAGACATCTATTAGGCGTCTTGTGCTATCTGGGTCACTGAAAAAATGGAAAATTAAGGCACCCCTAAATCGCTTTTTACTAATTGCTGCGCTACCTACGGATAAGCTTCATTTTAAGCGTCCAACCAAGAGCTAACAATTGCATTACATTCACCTTTCAAAGTTAAATATGCAAAATTATGGGTTTGCAGTACTATATAGATAATGCTGAGGGAGAAATATATTCATTTACGTACGGTAGCTGTTGATCCCCCCGTTGAAGTAATTGGACTAGCAGTAGCAGCATCTTCCTCTCCCTTTCCATGTTCCGTTGTATTGGCAGTAGACGTAGCATCTCCGGTACTGCTGTCATACGTCACCCTGCGCACGAGTCCGTTTTCGTCGACGTATCCGTACGTGCCTCGGATCCTTCCTAACACGTCTCTGCTCTCTATTTTGAAAGACCCGTCGTCAGCCTCATATCCTATCGTATAAGAGCCATCCCTGTTTACCTGTTAAACCAATACCAAACGTACAACGTCGTCGACACATAGGTACAACTTGAGCTACGCGCATATTGTGCCAGTCCGGCCCTGTCTCTTACGAAAACAGGCAATCTAGAATACGATCCAGAAGGGTCGCGGACAACGCCGAGAACTTATCTCGTGTTTTCTTGCCCAATCGAACTAAAGACTTCTAACAGTATACTTTATGTGCTCTCAACCAGATGTATGTGCTGTTCAGGCATACGAAAAAATGGCGTCAAGTGTCTTGTCTCAGTACTTCCCACACATCGGTGCTGACAAAAAATTAAGAGTTCCTCTATATCTACATCATCTTCATGAAAAAAAGTAAACAGTAACCCTTTCAAATACCCCAAAAAGAAGTTTGAGCGATTATGAAATTTTAGTTTTTTGTTGATTCCTCCAAGACTTCCAACAACAAAACATTGTTACCATTTCCTCAACGGTAGTGATACGATGTCACAATTTAATCACAATCAAGTACTTAGTTTCCAAGATACACGTTATAGAATTATAATACCATATAATACGTATCAAATTATTCCACACATATAAAATTCAAAGACAACATTCGAATAGGTCTAAAAAGCACATGATATTATGATCATTTTTTCAGCGCATTCTAGAGTAGAACAAATTTTTGATTTTTGCCACCCCCTACCCCCCAACCACCCCAATTTCACCCCCACTCAAAAAAGGTTGAAAATGATCATGAACTCCTAAAATGCCTTAAAACAAAATTTGATCTGTTTCTATATTTTTATTAGTTTTTTGCTTATCGCTGCGCCGCCACTGATACGATTTCTAAAAACCATTAGCGCCTACCATCTTCGCTACGGTAATAATACTGTGTCAAAATTTCATTAAAATGAATTCAGTATACCTTCATCTAGGTTACACAATACAAAACGATCTAAAGCAATGCTCGTTTATATACATCAGAAAATTCTTAGCCACTTGATTTCTGTAATAGGCAATATTCGGATGAACCTAAAAAAGTGAATTATGTCGCTAAACCATTTCTTCATAGGTCAATGGACAGCTTATTATGAAAATACAACAAATTTTTCCCTCCCAATCACCTCGATTTCTCCCCCACCAAAAATAAAATAGAAAAGGATCAGGAACTCCTACAACGCCTAAAAACGAAGTTTCTGGAATATTTAACTTTTTGTTTAATTACCTCACCACCCATGAACCGATTTTCAAAATTATAGCAGCGTTACCTATTACGACCCCACACTATATCGCTACCCAAATTTCATCACAATCCATGCAGCGGTTACTGAGATGATGAAGGAGAAAAACGCCAATAGACAGACAGACAGAACGACAGACAGACAGACAGACCGACGGAAATGAATGACATGGACTTTTTTCGTTATGTAGACATCATAAAACGCCCAAAAAGTGGATTATCTCAAAATCGAAATTTTTCGCGATCACAATACTCCTCTCACCTATCGGTGTGGAAAGCAAAAATTGAGCTAAGTATAGGGGCAATCTCCATACCCTTATGCATAATTTAGTCGTCTACCAGACGGCGGGATTCATTCAACGATGTCGTCATATTTCAAATACATATAAGTCAATTTGTTATGTCTATGCCTACGCATTTTGCCATTTTGATATTTTCTCTTATCTCTTTTTGTTTTGTGCCAGTATTTTGTGTTTTGTGCCGGACATCTTTCCGGATGTGACAGAAACTGATAACACCCTACTCCAAAATTAACCTACAAAATCGCCTTGACTTCAGTATTACTCAACCTTACTTAAGGGTCCCTGAAGTATTAAAGGAGCCTTAAGTATCGACTATGAATACGACACTTAATACTTGAGTGTCCCTTAAAGCATGGTTTCGTGTTTCCACAGCTACTTGGGCGTCCCTCACGTAAGACTCACTTGAGCAATACTCAAGTAACAAAATCTCAACATGACATTTCGTTCCGTCACATCCGAAAAATGTCCGGCAAAAAACACAGAATACTGGCATAAAACAAAAAGAGATAACAGAAAACATCAAAAACATCAAAAAGCGTAGGTACAGTCATCACAAATTTACTTAGGTATATTTGAAATATGATAACGTTGCCAATTTTTTTCTCGTAGATGTTACCTATAAAACAGATGCACAAGGAAGGACACACTTAAGTATTACTCAAGAGACGACTATGGATACGGCCCTTAGGGAACTAGACTGAAGAGATTGAAGAGAAGCAGACATATTATTTCCTGCAACAAGAAATGCAATACTAATTACTTTGGCATAGTCTTGCACAAGAGAAGAGATCTTTAACTACGCTTTTCAGTATACACAGAATTGAACTATGGGCTCGTTCAGCAAATTTTTTTTATTGCGTATTCTAAAAGAGCGTGTTGAATTTAGTAGCTGTGCAAAATTTCAGAATTTTCTGAGCTCGCTTTCATATTCAAATAAATTACCAAAGTGGTGCAAATTTAAAACGCGCGGCACTTGCGAGTATGCGGCTGTGACGTCATTAAATCTTTCCGACCGGCCGGCTCGGCGCCGCGTCTTGGCCACGCATCGTACGGGTGCTCGGTAAATAGTAACGCTGCGGCTAATGAGTAATGCTACTCGCTAGGCAAGCGTTGTGAACTGCATACGCGTCTATTGGATAATTTATTTACTTGTTTCATCGACACGGGATACTTACCAACCTATTCGAATTCGCTGATACGGAGTATAATAATGGAAGGAAGACGGAAGAAGAAAAATTATAAATATTGTATAGTTCCCCACTGTAAAAATACGACAGTGACCACTCCTGATAAAATGTTTATTAGTTTGCCACGAAATATAAAAATCAGGAAGTTGTGGCAGAGAGCTATGCGTAGGAACGAATTTGTAAGCGATAAGTCAACAAAGCATTGCTGTGAGGACCATTTTAATGAAAGTATTTTTATAACTACGTGAATCGTGAATTGTATTATTATAAAGAAACCGCCCGGTTATGAAATCGGAAAGTGTATTGTGGGATTACGTCTGAAATTAAAAAAAAATTTCAAGCATTTGTCAATGCCATTTTAAAGATATATTGATGTCAGTTGTTCGCAGATTTTGCTGTTACTGGTACCTACACTAAAACGTAAGAGATACAAATAGATTTTTTTAATCCAAATACTGACCTAATCATATAACAATTATAAAAGCATTGTAAAAATCAATTCTTATTGATATATGGAAGATGTGAAAGACAGTTTTCAGTCCTTTGATGTACCCAACATTCATATGTATTTTAATTATGTAGAAAAAGTTGTTTTATATATATGAGGGGTGTAGTATCAAAACGTACAATCTCCAATTTTGATGAAAAATGCCGTAAAATATGATTCGGATACTTCATTTCGAGCTGCATTCGAATAAGATTCTATTTAGCACCAAAGTGAGCAAAATCCGATTGTATTTTACATTTAAATATTGGCTTTAGTTTCAAAACGTCCAATCTCCGCTCACAAGTAAATATCAAAACGCGCAATCTCCAAACAACCAATAGGAGCAACCACAATAAGTCCACGTGGTTCAAATAATTTTAATCGCATCCTTTTCTGCTATCCAGCAATGACAGTTTCAGTTGTTTACGAAGTGTTTAGGAGTCTACTCGAAAGGATCAAATGAAATTTCTTCATGCCTTCATCATATTTTAGAAACAATAGACTTTTCTAGAATTCAGAAACTGCGACTGATGTGTGACGGCTGCGGAGGGCAAAATAAAAATATGACTCTGGTCGGGATGTGTTGCAATTGGCTACAAAATCGTAAAAATAAAAATGCTGCTGAAGTTTCTGTCATAGAAATTATTTTTCCAACGCGAGGACATTCATTCATCCCCCCAGACAGGGTGTGTGGAAATATCGAAAAAGAAATCCGAAAGCGGGAAGAAATAAAAAAGCCGGAAGAATATTTTGACATTTTTTCTCGGTATTCCACTGTTATTAGAATTGGTGAAGAAGTTCAAATATTCGATTGGAAAACAGCCATAGCAAACGTCCTCAAACCAACCAGTAGCTGGCATTTTCCTTTTGCACAGAGCAAGCGAATCATAATTACCAAAGGATTGAGTCAAGGAATCCAGGTAAGGGGGGGAAGTTAACTATAAGAGTGACTTAGGTACTGCTAAACCGATTTGCAAAAGAGGCAAACGGATAGGTGACATTGTTCCAAATATTATTGAAAAACAGAACGTGATTAAGGAAAAAAAAAATCGCACCATCACTGCTTTGCTGAAAGGTCATTATGGTGAAAAGTGGAAAGAAGATAAAGATTTGGAATTTTATAAGTTCGTTGTAGATGAAGCAGAAAAACAATCTGGGGAGGATGAAAGAGAAGAAGAAATTTGCGAGTATGTTGATGAGGGACCCAGCCTGAGAATTTAAAATTCACTCAACTAGATATAAATTCAGATAACAAAGCTGTCTTAGTGTTCAAATCCATAACGATAAGATTTTTGTATTCGAATAAAGTGCCTTATTTTCGTCAATATTATTTGCTTTGAAGTCGAACAATTACCACAATTTACTTTCAAAATGTGCAACCTCCACAGTTTAGTTTCAAGATGTACAATCTCCAAATTAACTTTTTAAATTGCAGAGTTTATACGCGATATTGTTTTATTTAGCTTGTAGCAGGATATTCTAGGTACTTTTCTTAAACAGCAGAGCCACTCAAAAATACGTTTGCATCTAGATTTTGATTTATAAGAGTATTTTGTGATTCTCTCAAAACTGACACAGAAGGAGATTGTACGTTTTGATACTACACCCCCCATATATTATCTAGTTCTTTTGTCTCATTTTTCTGCACTTATTTTGGGTAGAAAATCCTGGGTATTTAGCTTATACAATATCCCTGTTTGAAATGTGTATCTTAATCTTGTATATTTTGTTTTAGTTGGAGGAAGATGTTGAAAATTACATGTACTACAAACTAAATAAAAACATCTACTTCCGGCATATTAGAGGAATCGGCCTTAACAAAATCCGTATCACACATTTTTTTTCTATCAGAAAACCACCCGATCAAATAAAAGATAGCGTCAACCAAAGCACTTACTAGTTGAACGTATTACAAACGTATGCTAGGCGCTGTCGCTGTACAGCCGCCAGCCGGTCTGGGCCACCGACTATTATTTGATTTAATAGTCGGTGGTCTGGGCTCGCCAACAGACCTAATGACGTCACAACGATGAATTTTGAGCGCATGAAATATTTTAATCTTTGAAGGCGCGTAACTTTTTCAATTCTCATCCAATTAAGTTGAAATTTTTTTTGTATGTTATATGTAAGTAATACTTCATGAAAATGTGCATAAATATGGTTATTGGA
The DNA here is from genome assembly GCA_951848785.1 of Callosobruchus maculatus. Lineage (NCBI taxonomy): Eukaryota > Metazoa > Arthropoda > Insecta > Coleoptera > Chrysomelidae > Callosobruchus > Callosobruchus maculatus. Next base: position 728,915 of record CATOUR010000073.1, on the reverse strand, counting down.
ATTTCACTGAACGACCCTATTGAAACGATTTTCCAAAGAACCTCAAAACATGTCTGCTAATATAAAAAAAACTTGTACAGCCCTTATATACGGCCCTGCAATGGATAACTAGAAAGATGGGCATGTGTATACCGTAAAGTGCACGGTTAATTATCTGGTGATTTGTCAAGATAAATTTATTTTTTAGTAACGTTTCTTGAAGTCACTTTTCAAAACATGCTGATTTTGACGCTAGCTCGCGAAGTGTTGATACATGACTTTCTTTTAGCCGATATTGACGTGATAGCTATTTTCTAAGGACTAATACCACAAATTCCAAAATCCGACTATAAAATTCGGTTTTTATTAGGGTTTGCGTTTGGAGGTCTGCATTTTAATTAAAATCCTTAAAAATCAATTTATCTCTGAATCAGTTGAAAATTGGACCCTACTTCGTCTGACCCTTTACCTAAAGTATTTTCCATTCGTCATAGAACACTCTGTATACACATACAATATGTTTTCTATATCTAATTTTTATTAATAAAATTTGAATTATTGGTCTTTATGTGACAAAGGATAGTGTATAGGCATTCTGTAACCAGCATGTTAGGGTACCTATATAATGCAGGTTTTCTTACCTTCTTTATCCTTTTGACAATTTCAAGTTGTCCATCCTTTGATTCGGATGCTACTAGTGAATCGCTCTCATCTTTCTTTATTTTCTCTTTGTTGATTACTTCTTTAGTTCCTTCATCTGCATATAGTGTTTTTGCCAAAACAAATAATACCAGACATATGTGTAATATCTGGAAGAGAATACTTGTTTTTCTGCAGCCGTCCGGAAAATAGAACTTTTGATCTGATGTATTAAATCGAAAGTGAAACTTTACACAAATCGTACCGAAACTCAAACATCATACCGAAAGTTCTATTTTCGGGACGGCTGTAATGTTCATAAGTAATATTTATAATATCTATCCCTATGATTTTTTTAATATATTATAGTATAAACGGCTGCGGAAAAAATATTGTACGCAACGCTACCCAAAGCCTACGGCTCGCCCTATAGTTATTTACGTAACAAGTCCCGAAAGTGATACTTTTCGGGATGAGTAGGCAGTTTCCAGGGCCAGCCGTAGGCTGCACGGTTTATCACAGATTCAGTGAAATGAGCTTAGAATCATATCGCCCGCATCTAGTGCTTCCACTCACTGCAAATCATCTTCGCCAATGATTAGATTGGTGCCAAGAACACCGACAATGGCATGCTGAGTGGCATCAGATGGCACAAGGGTGTCGCCAGAAAATTGTACAGGGGGGCAACTTACTTGTATAATCAAAAACCAAGTTTGTCCCCTCAGTGACAGAGGGGACAAACTTGGTTTTTGATTATACAAGTTTCTTATGTGCTCCAATGGGGTGAATGACGGGATCTCCAGTTTGCTGTTGAGTGCTATGTACATTGTCCTATTGGTTTGATGGTTTGGGTTTGCATTCAACATCAAGTCATCACCTTTACTTGAGATGAGGTGTTAGAGCCAATTGCCGTTCCATATCTCCGAGGCCTCCAAGAGGGTTTCTTCCAGCAAGATAATGCACGTCCTCATATTGTCAGAGTATTGAGGAGGTTCCTACAGAAAGCCTAGGTCAGGGTACTCCCCTGGCCTTCACGATCACCTGATTTATCGCCAGTTAAAAAAGTATGGGATTGGATGGGTCGATACATAGGCGATTTACCCAATTTTCCGACCACGCTGGACGGACAGGAACATGCTGTGAGGGCAGCTTGGGAGGCTGTACCTATAGAATTTATCAACAACCAGATTACGAGCATGCCGCGTAGGCTAGTGGAATGAATTCGTCAAAATCTAGGGCCCATCCATTATTGATCTGTTGTAATAATGCAAATGAGTTCGTTTATTATTGTATTTGGTCATACCACATTTCATCAACCGCAACACTTTTTTTCTCGGTGTTCGGATTTGTGATGAGACGGGTATAGACAACTGGAATGGCGGTATAACTATTGGCGGAAGCAAAATTTCCAACTTGAGATTTGCTGCCGGTACAACCCTTATTGTTGCTTCTCAGGAAGAACTGGTAGCTCTATTAAACATCTTGGAACAACACAGTGCAGCATATGGTCTTGGTATTAACTACAACAAGACCAAGGTTATGATCGTAGATAGAGGGCACGATCATCGATCGTTGTGAAGTAGTTCAAAGTTGTGTGAACCTCGGTTCTTTGATCGACAATTCGGGTAGCTGTGAAAATGAGATTCGACGGCGCATTCAACAGGCACGTGCGGCCATGACAAAGCTTACTAAAATATGGCGTGACCATAACATCAGTAAATCTACCAAAATGTCGCTGGTTCAGTCTCTTCTGTTCTCTATATTTTTGTATGCCTCGGAAACTTGGACTCTTAAAAAGGCAGATCGAGCTCGTATAGACGCTTTTGAAATGTGGACGTGGAGGAGAATGTTGAGAGTTCCTTATACCGCCCATCGAACTAACGTTTCCATACTGGATCAACTCGGTAATCCAAAGAGACTATAAAAGCAATAATATGGAGAAACTTGTAGTTCAGCGTCACGCTTCGAGTGGGCGGCACCGTGGCCGTTCCCCTACACATTGGGTGGATACAACCAAACAGTTGCTGATGGCGAGTTACAGTTCTCAAAACTATTGATAATAATCGTGTCGGCAATACTCTAGCTCCAACTTAATGTATTTTACGAGTTCACAACATGTCTGTTAAGACATTGTGACTATGATGACGATATAGGGTCTGAGTGTTAAATATTTTTACGAAAGTTTTGTTTCCCATTGTAAACTATATTATGGTTTCCTCAAGACTAATGCCTATTTACACTGTTACGGTAGTCAAATAATCACGTGTCTTTACATCACGTAACACTATCATCAAAATATCACGCAAGGATGAAAGCGCAGCGAGTGTGTACAATGGTCGTTCTATTGTTTTAGCGGTTAGCAGAAGCACGGTAATTGGTACACACCACGGAAATTTCACTGTCTGCAGTATCTGCGCTCTTTTTCTTCTTCCTGGACACAGCGAGTTCCACTTTTTGCAATGCAATTGTTTAATTTGCTCTCATCTGCTTGGACGATCTTAGATATAGTATAGTTTAGTATAGTGCAGTAGTAATATAGTCTGTTTGTTATACATGTTCATTTGAAAACTCCCCACCACGGTTTTGAAAAAAAAATGAAGTCAAGTTGATTGGCTCAGAACTTCGCACACATTACGGTGATACCAGTTTATTATTTTCCCATAGTATGAAGCTATAGTCTGAGATCCCCTTGCAAACAAATCATCGCCCGCCCGACTAAAAAAAGTGTGTTATGTCGCTAGGTCTCTTTCAAAGGTCAATGGGTAGCCTATTATGAATGCAAAACATTTTTAAGTTTTATGACCCCCACCCCCCTGCTACCTCAATTTCACCCCCACCAAAAAAAAGTAGAAAATGATCAGGAACCTCTAAAACGACAAAAAACGAAGTTTGAGCTGTTTTTATATTTTTAGTTCTTTTATTATTGCTGCGCCGCCACTGACACGATTTATGATAAATATTATAAACTTTTTCCATTCTCGCCACCGTAATAATACTGTGTAAAAATTTAATTACAGTCAATCCAATAGTTTCCATGATACACAATACAGAACGATGAGAAGCAATACTCGTATGTATACACCAGTCCCTTGATTTCTGTGATAGGCAAGGCACTGTTGGGATGGACGTAAAAAGTGTATTATGACGCTAGATCTTTCTTTCACAGGTTAGTGGACAGCCTATTATGAATACAACAAACTTTTCAGTTGTACAACCCCCCACCCCCCAACCACCCCAATTTCACCCCCACCCAAAAAAAGTAGAAAATGATCAGGAACCCCTAAAACGCCTAAAAACGAAGTTTGAGAAATATTAGCAATTTTTCGTTTTTTGCTTATTACTCCGCCGCCCACCGATTTTCAAAGTTATAGCAGCATTACCTACTACGACCCCACAACATATCACCACCCAAATTTCATCACAATCCATGCAGCGGTTCCTGAGATTACGAGGCTAGAAAAACGCCAACAGACAGACAAACAGACCGACGGTAACGAGTGACGTAGATGAGAAATTATTTATACAACTATCAGAAATTGAAAAAGTTTACTAAATAAGTATGATATTATGTACGACTTCTCAAACTATTTTTTTATAATCGTTCATATAGTAACAAAATCATAGTCAAGACTATGGAACATCAAATGAACGTAGTGTTATTTCTTCAATTTCACGACTTGGTTGTCTTAATTATGAAAAATTAGGCTGCAAGAAGATATATACGTGTATATCATTGTAACACTTATAGTCCAATAGTTCAATCGTTACGTCGTAAAAAAAATGGAGTCAAGTTGATTGACTCAGTACTTCCCACAAATTACGATGATACCATTATTTTCCCATAGCATGAAGCTATAGTCTGAAATCCCTTGCAACCAAATCATCGCCCATTTGCCCGCAAAAAAACACTCAACACAAAAACTCTGGTAAATAGTTTCTTGCGTCTCCCTCCTTAGGAACTAGGACGCCACAGTTTTGATTCTGCATGCGAAACGCTCAGGAGCCTACAAACCGTCTAAAAATGAAGTATGAGCTGTTTCTATATTTTTGGTTTTTTGATTATTGTTGCGCCGCCACTAACACGATTTTCCAGAAACTGACGTGTTTTCCATTCACGCCGCGATAGTAATTCCTGTGTCGAAATTTCATTAAAATCAATTCAATCATTTTCGCTTTACGCAATATACATAGAACGAAATTAAGCAACACTCGTATATGTAAACATCACAAAATTCTAAGTCCCATGGTTTCTGTAATAGGCAAGCCAATGTTCAGATGAACTTAAAAAAAATATATACCGCTAGGTATTTTTCCATAGATCAATGGACACACTATTATGAATACAACAATTTTTTCAGTTTTACAACCCCCCACCCCCCAACCACCTCAAATGCACCCCTACCCAAAAAAAAGTAGAAAATGATCGGAAACCCCTAAAACGCCTAAAAACAAAGTTTGACCTGTTTTTATATTTTTGGTTTTTTTATTATTGCTGCGCCGCCACTGACACGATTTTTCCAAAACATACGCGTTTTCCATCCTCGCCGCGGTAGTAATACTGTGTCAAAATGCCATTAAAATCCATTCAGTCAGTTTCGCGTTAAGCAATATAGAACGATCTAAAACAATACTCGTATGTACATAATACATCACACATTCTTAGTCCCTTGGTTTCTATTATAAGCGAGGCAATGTTTGGATGGACCTAAAAAGGTGAATTATGCCGCTAGGTCTTTCATTCACAGGTCATTGGACAGCCCATTATGAATACAACAAATTTTTCAGTTTTACAACCCCCCACCCCCCAACCACCCCAAATTCACCCCCACCCAAAAAAAATTGGAAATTATCAGGAACATCTGAAACGCCTAAAAACGAAGTTTGAGGAATATCTAATTTTTTTGTTTTTTGCTAATTACTCCGCCGCCAATGCACCGATTTTCAAAATTTTTGCAGCATTATCTACTGGGACCCCACAGCATATCGCTACCCAAATTTCATCACAATCCACGCAGCGGTTACTGAGATTACGAGGGTAGAAAAACGCGACAGACAGACAGACAGACCGACAGACCGACAGACCGACAGACCGACAGACCGACAGACCGACAGACCGACAGACCGACAGACCGACAGACCGACAGACCGACAGACCGACAGACCGACAGACCGACAGACCGACAGACCGACAGACCGACAGACCGACAGACCGACAGACCGACAGACCGACAGACCGACAGACCGACAGACCGACAGACCGACAGACCGACAGACCGACAGACCGACAGACCGACAGACCGACAGACCGACAGACCGACAGACCGACAGACCGACAGACCGACAGACCGACAGACCGACAGACCGACAGACCGACAGACCGACAGACCGACAGACCGACAGACCGACAGACCGACAGACCGACAGACCGACAGACCGACAGACCGACAGACCGACAGACCGACAGACCGACAGACCGACAGACCGACAGACCGACAGACCGACAGACCGACAGACCGACAGACCGACAGACCGACAGACCGACAGACCGACAGACCGACAGACCGACAGACCGATGGACCGACGGACCGACGGACAGACAGACCGACAGATAGATAGACCGACATATAGACAGACCGACAGATAGACAGACCGATAGATAGACAGACCGACAGATAGACAGACCGACAGATAGACAGACCGACAGATAGACAGACCGACAGATAGACAGACCGACAGACAGACAGACCGACGGAAATGAGTGACGTGGATTTTCGTTATGTAGACATCTTAAAACGCCCAAAAAGTGAATTATCTCAAAATCGAAAATTTTCGCGACCACAATACTCCCCTCACCTATCGGTGTGGGAAGTAAAAGGCTTTTGACAGCAAAAGGTCGAAAAGAAATAAAATTTGGTGGGATATAGTAGACACAGTAATCTCCACCTAAGTTTGCCACCTCAGGGGGTTGTCGCGCGAGGGTTCGGAAGGTGAAAACTCTACTTCGCGACGATTTTCGAAGAATAGCGTCGTTTTGGTAAGTGATATCGAAAAAGCTTCAAATGATTTATGGAGAGAACAAAAGTTTGCATAATTTTAGTTTTTACATTTTTCATGTGTGACCAAGAGTTTCCATCCTACACTGCGTCAAAGTTAGGGGTTGGTTTGTGATTTTCACTAAAATCAGAATTTAAGGGCGGATTAAGGTGGAGAACCTTATCAAAAAGTCGTGTAACATTTTTGTTTCCTTAAAAGAATGATATCTTCTTATTTTTTATTTATCTGCAGCTGCCTAAATAACTCACGCATTTGGTTTAAAAAAATTACGGCATTTAGAAACGCACCCCTACCTATACTACCGATATGTGCTGTTGCGTTAAATATCGTATTTGTGCATACTTTTAGTAGAAATGATACCACCCCAACATTTTGTTTAATTAAGATAAGATTGAATTTGCGACATCTGGGGGGTGTCGCTCGAGTTCGGGGAGGGGGGTGAAAACTGTTTTCTGACGCTTTTTGACAATTAGCGCCGTTGTGGTAAGTGCTATCGAAAAAAAGTTCAAATGATATATGGAGACAACAAAATTCTTCGTGTGCAACCAATAGTTTCCATTCTACAGTGCCCCAAAGTTAGGGGGTGGTTTGTGATTGTTACTAAAATCACAATTTTGAATGCTATCAAAAAGTTCTGCAACACTTTTTCTTCTAAGAGAATAATTTCTCTTACCACTATTATCTTCGATTTTTGAAATAATACATTTGGGGTTAAAACAACAAAAACGATATTTAGGATAACATGATTGAAGATCACAAACCAACCCCTAACTTTGACGCAGTGTAGGACGAAAACTGTTTGTCGCAGACGAAAAATGTAATGACCAAAATTACGCAGAATTTTGTTCTCTCTCCATGAATCATTTGCCGCTTTTTTCGATATTACCGAAACGGCGTTATTTTTCAAAAATCGTCGCGAAGCGGAGTTATCATCCACCCACCCCTCGGGCGGGAACCCCTTGTGGTCGCAAACTTAAGTGTAAGTGAATGGGACCAATGTCTACCATCCCACCAAATTTCATTTCCTTCCGACCTTTTGCTGTCAAAGAACCCCAACGAGCTGGGCTAGTTGAGTGTTGTCTTTTGAACATTTTCCACAATAGTAAACACGCGATTCTCTCAACTCTTAATCAGTTTCCACTAATTCATCACTGAGCTCACATCGACGGTTTCACAAGTGGAGAGTTGACGTACCTTGTAGTTTCCCGTCATTTCCACGGCACTATCATCCGTTTGTAACAACGCAACGCAATCACTGGTTCGAGAATGACTTCGAGGTTCCATATATAATTTCCTCCTCTACTTCGCGGATTGAAGACAACCGGGGACCACATGGAATACAAGACGGCTGTTCTTCAACATTTCAGCGAATATGTCACAAATGCTATCTACTGTGGGTCTATCGATTTTCTTTTCGCACTCTCTGGCGTTATGGACTCTGCATATTGTGGGGATTAGACTGTTACATTTTAAAAGCTCTTATCTAGCTTGCAATTTATCTATGTATATAAATGTATGTATCTACAGGGTGTCCAGTTAGTGGGTAATTCTTCGATATCTCGCAAAGTATACCTGATAGAAGAAAAAGTCAAATACAAAAGCTATTTGGTTACTTAAGACGCATATTTTAAAAACATTTTGAAATATAGGGGGTGTTGCGGGAAAGTAGGATAGTGACCAACAAAATTTTTTTATATGGAACTATAACCTTTATTTAAATTCTTTTCCGGATTTGAAAGGTCGCAAATAATACGTCAAAATTGATATATTCCTTTGACTTTTCTTAATAATATTATACAGCGAGTTACTTGAATATTAAGTGGATATTAGTTTATATGTTACCAACAATTTGTATCTACAGGGTATTTTTGTCAGAATTTTAAATTACAGCAACTTGAAGGTCATTTTACTTTGTTTTTTTAAATGTAACACCCTGTATTTTTTATTTTAAATCGAAATATCTACTAATACCCTATCTCGCCTTGTAATATTCTATTCGGGTTTGCGACGTTGCCAAGTTATAAATTATTTTTCTAAATTTTTAAACAAATATCCCCGATTTTAATTTATTTTAAATAGAATCCTCTACTTATTTTTATTGCAATGAATTGCACATATCGAATTTAGTAAGATAGTAAGATCTCACAAATTTCAAGTAATCCGCTGTATAATATTATTAAGAAAAGTTAAAGGAATATATCAATTTGGACGTATTACTTGCTACCTTGCAAATCCGGAAATTAATAAAAAACAAATTATAACTTGGCAACGTCGCAACCGATCCCAAAAATATTGTAGGGTTGAATAGAGATCAATGATAGAAACTAGAAAAATTTAAGAAAAAGTTATAGTTCCATATAAAAAAATCAAGTTGATCACTATGCTACTTTCCCGCAACACGCTGTATATTTTAAAATAATATTGGAATATGCGCCTTAAGTAACCAAATAACTTTTGTATTTGATATTTTCTTCTATCAGGTATACCTTGCGAGATATCGAAGAATTACACACTAACTGGACACCCTGTATATTTGTTCGGGTGGAATCTTGCAACTCAATTTTGAAGCCGACTCTTCAACCGATTGCGCTGAAATTTTGTATACACGTCGTTCTAAATCCAATAGTGGAATATTTATTTAATGCAGTTATTTAATGCATTTCTACAATGTGGGTATCCAGTTGATATGAGAACGCCCAGTAGATGGTAAGGGGAATGACAATCAATGAGAGGGATGTCATCACTGACAATACATCCCCTGATGTCATTTTTAGTTGAACGATGGATTTTGTTGTAAAAGTTGGGGGAAAATATACTATCCAAAGTCGCTGAGTTGTTTTATCACTGTATGAACCTTGCTTACGACCTGAGAGAAGAGTCTTTGCATTTGGCGCCCAACTAGAGTGACACTGACAGGGAATTCTGGATCGAATTGTACGAGTTCCTTTATACAACCTATCCAGTGGTCATCACAAGGTTTTATCAACGACGGCGACAACATGGACGTGAGTTTAGGTTAAGGGTAGCTAACAAACCGCTGGTGCAGCGAGCAGCCACGGAGCGTGGATCGGACAGCCGGTGTGTCGCGGTGCAGGGGGTACTTGAATGACTGTACCGAATACAGGTAAAGAAGCGGTAGACTGTAACGCGGCGTAAGTGGTAAATAAGATCTGCGATAAGGATTTTCCAATAATAAGTTGTAAAGGGACATCTGGGGTACTGGACTGACTTTATGGGAAAATAATAGGGATAAAGGGGTGTTGTTAGTGGACTCTTATTACCAACACAGCTTTAAGCAGGTTATGTCTAGAGTATGTCTTAATTTTTAGTTTACTTTAAGGTTTTCGTGGTATTTTATTAGCAAAAGGAAATCTGCGAAAATGAGTGAAAATGATGACAAACTATATTTTAAATAATTGCAAGGAATATGGATTTTTAGATATAATAGGATGTATTTTGTTGTAAGAGTTTGGGAAAAATATACTATTCAATGACGGTGAGTTGTTTTATCACTGCATGAACCTGCTTGCTTAAGACCTGAGAGAAGAGAGTCTTTGCACAATGAAAGGGCTTGTTGAGAGTAACTCTAAATCTAATATGGCGGACCATCCAAGGTGCGAAATAGTTATTTTTAATGCACTTCTATAATATAGGTATCCTATGAAAGGGCTTGTTGAGAGTAACTCATAAAATAATGTGACGTCATTCTAAATAATATGGTGGACCATCCAAGGTGGCGAAATAGTTATTTTTAACGCATTTCTACATTATGGGTATACAATGAAAGGGCTTGTTGAGTCATCATTCATAGTCACAATGCATTAAGTCGGAGCTAGAGTATTACCGACACCACCGACGATAAACCGAGCGACACGAGTAATTATCAATAGTTTTGAGAACTGTAGCTCTCCATCGTTCATGATTTACTGTCAGTTGTTGAGAATAACTCGAAAAATAATGTAAATGTAACATAATAATAGTAATGTACCTGATAGTTCTAAATCAAATGTGGCAGATGATCCAAGATGGCGGAATAGTTATTTTTCATGCACTTCACCAATATGGGTATTAAATAAAAGGTCTTGCCAAGAATAGGTAAAAAAATATTTCGACACAAATGCAAGTTAGTAACTAAAAAATAAAAAATAAGTTAAAACAAAATAAACCTTTTTAAAAAAAGCTTTTATTCAAATGTTCTAAAAAGAAGAAAATAGCATGTTCCTTTAAAGTGTTAACTATATCAACTTATAGCCTCATTATACATAATTTATATGACCCTAAAAGCTTGTCATCGCGAGATTTACTTGTGTAAACGAACTAGTACCTACTTAATTGACTTATTACTTGGTCTGCTAAGTTTTTTTTTTTGTTAAAATTTCAGTTTAATTAAATACTTTCATAGCTACTTAGGTAAACCTCGCGACGAGCTTTTCATCATATAAATTGTGTATAATGAGGCTATAATTAGATAGTTAACACTTTGAAGGAACGTTTCATTTTCTACTTATTCTTCTTTTTAGGACATTTAAATGAAATCTTTTTTGAAAAAAGTTGTTTTTGTTTTAACTTTTTTTATTACTTTTTAGTTATTAACTTGCATTTGTGTCAAATTATTTTTTTTTACTTATTCTCGGCAAGAAGCAAGAAAGGCGGATCGAATGGCGTGGAAGCACTAGATGCAGACGACATGGTCCTAAGCCCATTTCACCCAATCTGGGTCACCCAATCTTCGGTTGGGTCTCCCTATAGCTGCATACCAAGCGTCAGCAACAGCTCGAGTGGATCTCATTCTGTCTCGAAGGGCCAGTAGTCGTAGATGACGATCTTGCTGGTCTTTAGTGTTTCTACGTGCTCCAGAACCTCTAGCTCGCTGCATACGCCCTTCTGCGATACATGCGCGCCATGCTGCTAACAACTGTAGCCACGCTATGCCCCATGGTCACAGCAATTGCTCTGAAAGAAGCACCACGTGAGCACCACGTTCTCGTTGGCCTACAATCGTACCCCGTTCGAAGGGGCTTAACTACGTAAACTGGGGCTGTGGTCTTCTAGGGGGCATTTTAACACAACCAATTAGTCTCTCGCCACATTTGCAACAGATCATGTCGTTTTTGAATGGACAAAAAGCCATCATGCTTTGTTTTCATACATCTCGAGCTTTTTGGAGGTGCCAAGTAGGTAAATAGCGTCTGAATGAACAAAACGTGTTACTTATGTAGTAGAGATAGTACTGCCAAGCTGTGTACAACGTTTCAATGCAAATATCTATATTCTAGGTGTTCGGATTTCACAAGCGATTCCTCTGTTTTTAGGTTAGCAACTGGTCTTTCGCCACATTTTCAACAGGTGTTATCGCTTTTGAATCGACAAGAAGCCATGCCTTGTTTTTGTACGTCTAGAGTTTTTTAGAGGTGCCATCATGTAGGTAAATAGATTCTGAATGAACAAAAAGTGTTACATGTGTACTAGAGATGGTAATGTCAAGCTGTGTAGTTTCAAATACAAATATCCATAGGGCGTAGTTAGGTGGGGGCTTGGGGTGACTTAGCCCTCCAAGAATGAAATTAGCCCCTCTGCCCAAAAATTCAAAAATAATTCGTTCTATTAAGTTTACTTATATGTTGAGAGCCCCCCCCCCCAAATCCATGACTTAAGCCCCCCCCCCCCCCCCCCGGTTTTAGGGACGCCTAATATGCAAATATCCCTTTTTCTCTTTTTTTTTTTAGGTGCTCGGATTTCACTTGCGAGTAATATATTATGTTATCTCGATATAATATAGTGTGTCTTTGGTATTAGTAGGTATGTATATGAAAAAACGTAGTCAAATTGATTGACTCAGTACTTCCCACACATTCCGATGATACCAGTTTTATGATTTTCCCATAGCGTGAATAGTCTCTTGCAACCAAATCATCGCTCACCCGACCGCAAAAAACTGGTATCGTTGATTGAAGAAACTATTTTCTTCAATCAACGCTGGTATACTGAACTGCTATGCTATAAACACGTAGTCACTTCGCTCCGACATTTATGGTGAATTTTTGAGAGAAAAAAGCAAAATACAGAAGTCTAGTTTGCAAAAGTTGATTTATAGATGCCTAGTGAAGTGTTCATCAGATTTTCAGAAGAATCGGAGGTGTAAATTCGAAGATACAAAGTGTTTTGATTCGAGCCTTAACATTTCGCAATATCTATGTTGCAGTGGCGGCGCTGTTGGTTCCGTGTGCTGATATTCGCAGGGGAATATTATGGAGGAAAATGTACTCTGTGATGTTTGTAATGAAAGAGCGAAGTCAGATGCATCTGTTATTTGCTGTGGGCCATGCAAAAAAAAAGATTTCACTTAAAATGTATGAAAATAAATGTCAAAGATTTTAACATTGCTAAAAATATAGAGGGATACAAATGGTTCTGTACTAAATGTTCGAGTTTCCTTGAATTCGTCTCCAACTTTACTAAGGACTTCGAAAATTTCAAGGAGACAGTTTTCAAAGAAATCAAAGAGTTAAAAAATCAACTTCAACCCGTAAGAAAGTCTGGGATCAAAACACCGGAGAAATCTTATTGTAATGCGGTTATAGGTGAGGCCGTTATAATTAAACCAAAATCTAAACAAGAAAGTAGTAAAACAAAAGAAGCTATAGTAAAAAAGCTAAAACCAGCAGAAATGGAGGTTGGTATAACACAAGTCAGGAGCCTTAAGGACGGAGGAATACTTGTGAAGTGCAGGACTAAGGAAGAAACCGAGAAAATGAAGACGATAAGGCAGTACCAAATAAACATGGCTGAACGCAGAAATCCGTGTATAAAAATAATCGATATGGAAGAAGGTTATACTGAAGAAGGTTTGATTGAGTACATGAAGAAGCAAAATGCATTCTTAAGAGCTGAGGATGTTTACATCAAGGTTGTTGTGATAAAAAAGATGAAAACCAAATATATGGCGATACTGGAATGCAATCCATTAACACACAGGCGCATATTGGATGAAGGTGTAATCAGCATTGGATGGTCGTGTCTTTGCAGAGTGTTTGAATACGTGAAAGTTAGTTAAGAATCTAATGATATAGTTGTTTTTCACCAAAATGTACAGAGTCTTGCTAATAAAACAGCCGTACTTGAGGTTGATTGCAAAATATGTTGATATACTGTGCATTACAAAACATTGGCTCAGTGAACATCAGAAACAAGTGGTCTGTGTCGATGGATATAGAATGGTGAGTTCTTTTGTACGTAGTCAATACCAAAATGGAGGAGTTGGAATATTTTGTAAAAATAACTCACATTTAAAAGTCAAGGAAAAGACAGATCTACAAAATTCAGTTATGGAAAAAGTTTTTGAGGTATGTGGGATAGAAGTTACCTGTGAAACAGTTAGTTTTGACGTATTTTGCATTTATAGATCACCATCTGGTGATATAGAGATGTTCATGAATAAACTTGATATATTTCTCAAAAAAATAGGCTACGCCGCCCATGGTAAAGCCAAGAAAATCCTTTGTTGTGGCGATTTGAATATAGATTTTTTGCGGAACACTAAGGAATGTAACCAGCTGAAAGATAAATTTGGTTCTTATGGATTTAACAATCATGTGTCATCACTGTCATCGCCAACACGGCTCTCAGCTAAAAGTGCATCAGCAATTGATTATATGTTTAGCAATTTTTTAACCAATTCAAGTGAAATAATTTTCAATGGGTTATCAGATCATTCGTGTCAGATATTAAGCATTAGTTCGGAATACTCTGTTCAACAAAATGAGTTATAGTAAAAATAATTACAAAACTTTTTTCTCATACCTAGAAAAAGAAAATTGGCAGGAAGTTTATGCATCAAAAAATACTAATGAGGGTTTCCAAATATTTTCAAATACATTGAATTACTATCTGGAATTATCATTTCGATCTATGAAAATAAATCCTAAAGTGAGTAGTAAAAAGCCCTGGATTACAATAGGCATTCAGATTTCGTCACAGAGATTGAAAGACTTGTATCGATTTATGTCAGACTCTGGTCTCGAAGGCGATAAAATATTTTACGCTAAGTACAAAAAAATCTACAAGCAGGTTATTTTAGCAGCCAAAAGGATGTATAATGACAACCTATACCTACAGTCGACCAATAAAAGTAAAACTGCTTGGAATATTATTAACAGTAGTGTTGGTGATGGTAATAATGTAAAAGACAGGCATATCGAACAAATAAAACGTGGAGATACTATTATTACTGAAAAAAGAAGTATTGCTGATTGCTTTAATGAACATTTCACAAATATACCTTACAGGGCGCTGCAGATAAACACTAGCACTCCAAAGGCTGAACATAAGTTTGATTCAAATAGAATTTGTAATACAATGTACTTGAAACCTGTAAATGAAACTATGGTACTAAATGTGATCGGAAATCTCAAAAAGACATACTCTTTGGGTGTTGATAAAATCTGTAGTATTGTCCTGATTGAAGCAGCGCACTATATAGCAATTCCACTTACATATATCTCTCTCAAGAGGGGAAAAGGGGGGGGGGGGGGGGGGTAGTAAAACAAAAAAAATTAAATATATATTTAATAAAAAGGTGATAAATTGGATATCGGAAATTATAGACCTGTTGCTATACTTTCCGCTTTATCCGAGATTTTGGAAAGATTAGTTTTTGAGCAAATAGTAACCTTTTTATCCCATAATGATATATTAACTCCCGCGCAGCATGGTTTTCGGAAAAATAGAAGTACTCAGACTGCAATAGCTAGATTTATTAGCAAACTGTGCCTTAACCTGGATAGAGGTAGGAGATGTGCTGGACTTTTCATGGACCTGAGTAAAGCGTTTGACATCGTGAGTCATAGTCTTTTAAAAACTAAACTGTATAATTATGGGTTACGAGGCAAAATCTTGGATTGGATAGCGTCATACCTTTCTGGCAGAAGACAGGTTGTAGATATTGGGGGTCATGTCATCTGAAGTAAGTATTGGTATCGGTGTTCCACAGGGATCCATACTAGGACCCTGTTGTTTCTAATTTTCATAAACGACCTTCCCAAAATTCATAACATCACTGAAGAGGATTTAACAATGTATGCAGACGATAACACTGTTTTATGTGATGGATCAAACACTTCAGAGTGTATGCATAGGCTCCCGAACATGATTGATGAATTTATTGCTTGGTTTTCCGCTAATGAAATGTGCCTCAATGTAGAAAAAACTGTATTTATAAATTTTACACCTAGAACCTCAATTATTAATGAAAGCCATTTACTTAGAATATACAACAGATCGGTAAAACAAGTGGATTGCACATCATTCCTAGGTCTGACAATTGACAATGCGTTGAATTGGGAAATGCATATTGATGTCTTTTGCTCTAAAGTTGCCTCGTTATGTTTATTTATTTATTTATTTATTTATTTATTAACGGAAACTCCATTTTTACAATTAATAAAGAAATTCAAGTTAACACAGTGGCAAAAAAACTAAAGGTATACCTACAACAAACAATACTTAAACTAAGCAAATTATGAGTATCACATGGAAATTAGTATAAATAAAAAAATCAACAATAAGGGGAACGGTATAACCAATCAACGATGTGGTTAACACAGGCTTACACAATTAATACATGGTAATAACTATAATAAAAAATAAAAGATTATGACTACCGAAAATTCAGAACATATTAAAGCGAAGCATATTTGCTAACGATACTTTAATATACATATCGAAATACAAAATAAGACAATGCGTTAGAACGTCTAAATGTCTAACGTCCAACTATTTGAAAAAAAAAAATCGTCAATTGGTTGAATGTAAATAACTTATACTGAACTAATAAAACAAAATGTATAATAATAGAAAAACATTTAAACGAAACACCAATTACTGTTCTGCCTAATAATGTCAAAATTGAAGTAGTTATATTTCACAACAGGTATAATGTAGCTGTTACGCTAAGTACATCTACTACTACTACTATAATAATAATAATAATAATAATAATAACCGCGAGGGGTTGCTAGATCCTCTCAGTGGCGCCTCCCCAAGGTGGCGGATAGGGGAATGCCTCCCAGATATGGGTGGTACCGGGGAAATGAAATACCCGGGGCGGACCAAAACTAGCACAGTGGAATAGCGTCTGCATCCAGAGGATCGGCTATTCCACAATTAATAGGACACGACGGATCTCCATGTGAGGAGCGGTACTCCGACAGCGTCTGTTCTTCATGTTAGAAGCGGCTGTTTTCATAAACCCCCAGGAAGCCGCCCAACATCAACAGGCTATTCGGTGCGTGGCGACACCGAGGGGTATACCGAAGCCAAAGGATGTAAGTCGGTCGGCAACCTTCACAGGTACATCCTCTGGAGGCAATTTGGACGGCTGCCTCCGGAAATGTCGACTGCGGGCCCTAAGGCTAACCACCTGACGGGCCCTATCTTCGGGTTCGACCACCTCGAAGGAAAAGCACCCACACCGAGCCGGTTTCGGAAGCCGGCGTTGGGCAAGGTGGCGGTGCTTCGATATGCCCTGATGACGACCCCCGCAATGACATGGACCGTTTTAAGTGGACGACGGAGCTCAGGGATGACCTGCTGAGCTGCTACGAGAGCAGTAGCCCGCGCCGTAGGGGATACATGTCCCGCATGTATGAGAGGTGGTGTGAAATGCACCCAGAGCATAGCACGCTTACCTCTCAGAATTTGCGAGATTATGTATCGTACCTCCGGAGGCAGGGATATGTTCGTGCTCCAGCTCAGCCTGCCCCTTCGGCGGACGGAAGGCCTGTTAACCAGGCTGAAAGTTCGCCGGTAAGGCCCGCTGAGAGGGAAATCGACCAAGTCGTCTCACCTGGGGATTTCAGAGACCGAAGGGCCTTGCATAACAACGGAAGGTCCTTGAAGCTGGCAGATTTAAAGAGAGAGGATGAGGTTGTTGGTGAACGTCTATCGGAGGCCTCTGACATTTGGAGCATCAATTGCGAAATTTACGCTGCGGCTCTGAGGCTAGCTAGACAGGGGAGAGTGAGAGACTCTCCTGTTGAGAGAGCACAGAGACGGGTGCGCCAAATGGAAGCGAAAATCCAGTTGGCTCGCCAGGAAGCATCCCGTATCCAGTGTGTGATGGAATATAGAGCGGCTGGGAAGCCATTTACGCGCCGAGTGCGCCAGATAGCCTACGGGTTGAGGCGCGACCATCATACACTCAGTCAAGCGGTACTGGTTGTTGTCAAGCAACACTGTCTTGACAGGATACGGATGCTAATCGCTGCTAAGCGATCGTTGGTGGCGCGGGCGAGAGGTCTGGAACAGAACAGAATGTTCTACGAAAGACCTTCTCGCCTTTTCCAACAGCCGCCTCCAGCCATAGAGCAGCCGCCAACTGCTGATCGCGTGGAGGCCTTTTGGAGGGACATTTACGAACAGCCCAAACCTCTCTCAGCAGACACTCCGGCCTTGGCGCAGTTCGAGTCCGTTTGTAGGAGGACTCCTAACTTGAATGTACTGCGTCACCCGATAAACACGGAAGAAATTCTTGACGCCTTACGAGGCGCAAAGAATTTCGCAGCTCCTGGCCCGGATGGCATAAACACCTACTGGTGGAAAAAATTCCCCAGTTGCCACCGGCATTTAGCTAGAGTTTTTAACTCGTGGCTAAATCAGGAGCAGCCAATTCCGGCTTGGTTTGTTGAGGGTCGAACCGTGCTTCTCCCGAAGACCGGAGATTTGTCTGATCCCAAAAACTACAGGCCAATAACATGTCTGAACGCATGTTACAAGCTCTTCACCAGAATATTGTACATGCGACTCCTTCAAGCTGTGAATCCTGTATTTCTCGACGTGTATGAACAGAGAGGGTCAAAGAAAGGAGTAGCTGGCTGCAAGGAGAACTTGTTGATTGACCGATGTGTCACGCAGGACTCCGTGCAGTACAAGCGAAACCTTTCTATGGCCTGGATTGACTATCGCAAGGCATTCGACATCACGTCTCATGAGCTCATTGTGCGGCTGTTGGAATGCCTTTCGGTGGATAATCAGATAGTGGGATGCATCAAACAACTGATGCCACTCTGGAAGACCCGGTTCACTATAACATCAGGTGAAACTCGGGTTCAGACAGAGTTGGTGTCATTGAAAAGAGGTGTCTTCCAAGGAGACTCCTTGAGTCCCTTGCTCTTTTGCATCTCACTTTTGCCTCTGTCCATAGCGCTGAGAAATACTAAAGGATACAGCTGTGGCACGCCCAATAACCGGAGGCACAAGGTCACCCATCTGTTTTATATGGATGACCTAAAACTTTATGCCTCCGGCCAACGCGAACTACAACAATCGCTGAGGGTGGTGCAGGAGTACAGTCATGCTATCGGAATGGAGTTCGGGACAGACAAATGTGCATTGGTTCATCTCAAGAAAGGACGAAGCGGAGATAGTGGAGATGAGGAACAGCTCGTTGATGGGAGCATCTTGCGACAACTGCATGCCGGAGATACTTATACCTACCTTGGAGTGGCGCAGCGTCATGTCCAAGAGGCAGCATTGGTTAAAGAGTGTCTCCGCCGCAAGTATTTGCACCGACTCCGGCAGATCTGGTCGTCAGAACTGTCCGGCAAGAACAAAGTCGCTGCCACAAACATGCTTGCGGTCCCATTGTTATTATACACCTTTGGTGCTATACACTGGAAAGTGAACGAGCTGAAGGAAATCGACACGAAGACCCGCAAAAGGATGAATATGGAGAGAAGCCTGCATCCTAAGTCCTCTGTCCCGCGAATATACCTCCCGCGACACCTGGGAGGGCGTGGACTATTGAGTTTGGAGCGTCTGCACAACAGAGTAGTACTGGCCACTGCCTGCTATGTAACGAACAGCACCGATCCCCTAATCCGCTTTGTGCGAGAGCACGAGAATGCGGGAAAAGGAGCCTTTCTTTTTAGCGCAGCGAAACGAGCAGCCGAGGAGCTCAGCCTCACACTCGACTTCAAGCGGAGGTGTCAGCAGTCCATTACGGAACTTGCTCCCGCAGAATTAAAATCCCACCTTAAGACTGCCGAAGTCGACTTCCTTTTAAGACTTCATAAAGATAAGCCAATGCATGGAATCTTCTACAAACATCTGGAAGAGCATGGCTTGTCTGAGCAGTTGACCTTCTCTTTCCTAAGGTCTAGTGGGTTGAAGTCGGAGACTGAGGGCTTTATAATGGCTTGCCAAGACGGTGTCTTCAACACCTTGGTGTACCGTAAAAGGGTTATGGGTCTAGATGTACCCGACACCCTTTGTAGAGCTTGCCGACAGGCGCCAGAGACGCTTATGCATCTCTTGTCGGCGTGTAAGACGTATGCTGGGACGGCTTACGTCCATCGGCACAACGCGGCTCTACGAGTGCTCTACTATCATTTGAGGCACTCATACGGTATCGATGAGACACCGGTGCTGCCATACGCTCCAGGGGATATAGAGTCCGTTGTGGAGAACGAGAGATGCCGGATTTACTGGAACTACTCGTTCCCCACGCTCGAGCTTGTACAGGCAAACAAGCCCGACATAGTCCTTCTCGACCACCAACAGAAGACGATGTTCGTTATTGAGTTTTCGGCGCCTGCCGAGGTGAACATCGTCTCTAAGGAGGAGGAAAAGCGGACCAAATATCAGGAGTTGCTCGGACAACTTCGCAGGCTCTGGTCAGACAACACTGTAAGTCTGCTGGTTTTGGTCATTGGATCCCTAGGTGGAATGAGGAATACGCTGCTCTCTGCACTGCGCAAAATACCGGTGTGCCGTGCGGCGGCGCACATCTTAGCCGCCAGAATGCAGAAGGCAGTCATCCTTGGGTCCCTTCGTCTACTTAGGGCGCACGATTCGCGGACCCAGTGATTGCTCACCTCACGGTGTGAGGAGTAGTCATTGGGTAATGGAACAGCAGCCCGGTGTGTCGGAGCCCGGGCTGCACTTTTTTGTTTTAACATATATAATAATATTGACCAAAAACGTGTCATTATCAAAAATAACCGACTTACACCTCAACAACTACAAGCTATAAAGAATCTTGTAGCGGACGAAATAAGTACAGTTGAAACGAATGATTCTCTAGTCAATGAATCAATCATGGAAACACAACACGATCATACCCTAAACGATAAGACCCCAAACACAAACACAACCAACACCATAGGCACACACTTAGAAGAAAACCCAGAACATGAGTTTATACCAGATGCCCCAGACACAGTATGCAGTAAACGGCCTCCCACAACCACACGAAACCAAAACGTTACTCAAACACCTTCCTTCACACAATCTGCCGAACAAGTGATGAACGCACAATTTAACAAATGGTGTGGCACTAACCCTGCACTGCGAGATCCCCTGCCCAGACTAATTTTCAACAGCAACACCCAAAAAATATTACATACAATAAATACCAAGGTAATACCACAATTCTTGACAGAGGACAGTAACCTAGAGGACATCCACACCTTCATTTATGCTGCCGCAGCAGCCACACTTATAGTTAACGGCCAAAAACTTCCGAAACGGTCCAATAATCACAGAAGCAAAAGGTCGAAACCTAAATGGCAAATGCGAATCGAAAACAAAATTACCACAATCAGAAAGGAACTGGCACACCTCGCACAATACACCAACAACAACAACCGTTCAAAACGCATACAGACAACAATAGATATCCTCAAATCCAAGTCGCCCCAAAAATCAATACCAGAAATAACTGATACACTCAAACAAAAACTTGCAGTCTACGCAGCTCGACTACGCAGATACAATGAATCAAACGACAGAAAGGACGCTAATAACCTTTTTCAGAAAAGCGAAAAACAATTCTACAAAAAGATAACAACCGACAACCAGATAACAGCAATAGAACTTCCTAATAAACAAGAGTTAACTGAGTTTTGGGGAAGCCTATGGTCAGAACCCAAAACACATAATGAAAACGCTCCATGGATCAGACAGGAGGAGGAAAAACATCAACATATAGCGGAACAGGGAGACGTTATCCTTACGCCAGAGGAAATAGCTGAAACAATAAAACATACTCACAACTGGAAGTGTCCAGGCGTGGATAATATACAAAATTTTTGGTACAAGCAGTTCAGCTCAGTATACGAAGTGCTCACAGACCAAATTAATAAAGCCATACTCCAACCCAATAGGCTTCCCAAATTCCTCACGCAAGGAATAACGTATATAAAACCCAAAAACGCAGACACCAAAAACCCTGCCAACTATCGCCCAATCACTTGTCTTCCCACCTTGTACAAGATCATCACCGCAACGATATGCAGAAGAATTGAAAAACACCTCACGGAAAACAGCATCCTGACTGAAGAACAAAAAGGATGTAGAAAACAAAGCCAAGGATGCAAGGAACAACTTATAATTGATAGTGTGATCATGGAGCAAACCAGAAAAGAACACAGGAATCTTCATACCTGTTTCATCGACTATAAAAAAGCTTTCGACTCTGTACCCCATAGCTGGCTAACAAAAACTCTCCAAATATACAAGATCAACCCAGGGCTTCGTCAGTTTCTTACAAGAACGATGGAGACATGGCGAACAAATATACACCTTCAAACTGAGGACGGTCATATTCAAACGGATGAGCTACATATACGTCGTGGTATCTTTCAGGGTGACTCTCTCAGTTCACTATGGTTCTGCCTCTGTCTCAATCCGCTCTCCAACACACTTAACAGCACAAACTGTGGTTTCACCATCAGGCACCAGAAAGCAAATCAACACAAAATCAATCATCTTCTTTACATGGATGATCTAAAACTATATGCCGCCACAGAAGTGCAACTGAGAGAATTACTCAGGATAACAGAAGTTTGTACGTCCGATATCAAGATGGAGTTTGGCATGAGTAAATGCAAGGTGCTTCACATCAATAAAGGCCAATGGAAAAACCATCCCGAACAGGAAGTAGTAACTGGCCAGGCGCTAGACAACATGGACAAGAATGAAACGTACAAGTACCTGGGTATCAATCAAAACGCTAAGATAGACCACACAAAAATCAAATCACAACTAACACAAGAGTTTAAAGACCGCCTTATTAGACTGTTAAAAACGAAACTAAATTCTAGAAATCTTACAAAAGCTATTAACACATTTGCTATACCAATCCTAACATATTCATTTGGCATTATCAAGTGGTCGCACACTGACATAGAAAACATCCATATACTCATCCGAACAGAACTCACAAAACACAGAATGTCACATCCCAAAGCATGCAAGGAAAGGCTCACGATAGACAGAAAACAAGGGGGCAGAGGAATTATAGATATACAGTCACTTCATGCAAAACAAATAAAATCACTCAGACATTTTTTCCACAGTAAACAAACAAACTTGCATAAAGCGATAGTAAAAGCAGACAAAAACTACACACCACTCGCCCTTTCTTGTCCAGACCACGCAGCAGACGCACACAACCACATAAAAGCACAACAAGAAAAAATAAACACCTGGTCGCAGAAGGCACTCCACGGCAAACATAGATACCGTGTTACACAAGACCACATTAATGAAAAGCAGTCATACACCTGGCTGCAGGATGGCCAGCTCTTTCCGGAAACGGAAGGTTTTATGCTTGCTATCCAGGACCAAGTGATTGCGACACGAAATTACAGGAAGTACATAATGAAAGATCCATCCATCTCTGATGACAATTGCAGAAAATGCCACCAACAGAAGGAAACAATAGAACACATAACTAGTGGATGCAAAACTCTCGCTGGAACTGAGTACACAGCCAGACATAACTCTGCAGCCAAAGTCATCCACCAAGCACTAGCCACAACAAACAAGCTAATTGAAAACACAGATCCATATTATAACTACACACCGACCTCAGTACTAGAGAACAATCAATTCAAACTATACTGGGACATTGAAATACATACAGATAAAACCATCCCAGCAAACAGGCCAGATATAGTTTTCCAGTCAAAGACAGACAAAGTGACCTACTTAATAGATATTGCGATTCCCAATGATATCAACATCCAAAACACCTACGCTGGGAAGATATCGAAATACACCGATCTCGCCATAGAAATAAAACGACTATGGAAACAAAACAAAGTTGTCATTGTCCCCCTCATTATGTCGGTCTCAGGCCTTACTCCAAATACATTTACACCACACCTGCAACAATTGGGCCTGGATGAAAAGTTACATAAAACCTTCCAAAAGTCTGTAATCCTCAAGACCTGCAACATTGTACGGTCCTTCCTGAATTCAGAATAATAATAGTCAGGTATTGACTTGGCACAGCCCGTCAATACTTGTTACTACCGCAACCATGCGAGAAAAAATAAGACATGCATAATAACCGCGAGGGGTTGCTAGATCCCCTTAGTGGCGCGTCCCCAAGGTGGCGGATAGGGGAACGCCTCCCAGATATGGGTGGTACCGGGGAAATCAAATACCCGGGGCGGACCAAAACTAGCACGGAGGAATAGCGTCTGCATCCAGAGGATCGGCTATTCCTCAATAACTAGGACACGACGGATCTCCATGTGAGGAGCGGTACTCCGACAGCGTCTGACTCCATGTTAGGGGCGGCTGATAACACACCCGCAGGAAGCCACCCAACATCAGTAGGCTATCCGGTGCGTGGCGACACCGCAGGGTATACCGAAGCCCAAGGATGTAATCCAGCCGGCAACCTTCACAGGTGCATCCTCAGGAGGCAATTTGGACGGCTGCCTCCAGAAATGTCGTCTGGGGGCCCTAAGGCCAACCACCTGACGGGCCCTATCTTCGGGTTCGACCACCCCGCAAGAAAAGCACCCACACCGAGCCGGTTTCGGAAGCCGGCGTTGGGCAAGGTGGCGGTGCTTCGAATCGCCCTGTTGACGACCCCCGCAATGACATGGACCGTTTTAGGTGGACGACGGAGCTCAAGGATGACCTGCTGAGCTGCTACGAGAGCAGTAGCCCGCGCCGTAGGGGATACATGTCCCGCATGTATGAGAGGTGGTGTGAAATGCACCCAGAGCATAGCACGCTTACCTCTCAGAATTTGCGCGATTATGTATCGTACCTCCGGAGGCAGGGATATGTTCGTGCTCCAGCTCAGCCTGCCCCTTCGGCGGACGGAAGGCCTGTTAACCAGGCTGAAAGTTCGCCGGTAAGGCCCGCTGAGAGGGAAATCGACCAAGTCGTCTCACCTGGGGATTTCAGAGACCGGAGGGCCTTACATAACAACGGAAGGTCCTTGAAGCTGGCAGATTTAAAGAGAGAGGATGAGGTTGTGGGTGAACGTCTATCGGAGGCCTCTGACATTTGGAGCATCAATTGCGAAATTTACGCTGCGGCTCTGAGGCTAGCTAGACAGGGGAGAGTGAGAGACTCTCCTGTTGAGAGAGCACAGAGACGGGTGCGCCAAATGGAAGCGAAAATCCAGTTGGCTCGCCAGGAAGCATCCCGTATCCAGTGTGTGATGGAATATAGAGCGGCTGGGAAGCCTTTTACGCGCCGAGTGCGCCAGATAGCCTACGGGTTGAGGCGCGACCATCATACACTCAGTCAAGCGGTACTGGTTGTTGTCAAGCAACACTGTCTTGACAGGATACGGATGCTAATCGCTGCTAAGCGATCGTTGGTGGCGCGGGCGAGAGGTCTGGAGCAGAACAGAATGTTCTACGAAAGGCCTTCTCGCCTTTTCCAACAGCCGCCGCCAGCCATAGAGCAGCCGCCAACTGCTGATCGCGTGGAGGCCTTTTGGAGGGACATTTACGAACAACCCAAACCTCTCTCAGTAGACACTCCGGCCTTGGCGCAGTTCGAGTCCGTTTGTAGGAGGACTCCTAACTTGAATGTACTGCGTCATCCGATAAACACGGAAGAAATTCTTGACGCCTTACGAGGCGCAAAGAATTTCGCAGCTCCTGGCCCGGATGGCATAAACACCTACTGGTGGAAAAAATTCCCCAGTTGCCACCGGCATTTAACTAGAGTTTTTAACTCGTGGCTAAATCAGGAGCAGCCAATTCCGGCTTGGTTTGTCGAGGGTCGAACCGTGCTTCTCCCGAAGACCGGAGATTTGTCTGATCCCAAAAACTACAGGCCAATAACATGTCTGAACGCATGTTACAAGCTCTTCACCAGAATCTTGTACATGCGTCTCCTTCAAGCTGTGAATCCTGTATTTCTCGACGTGTATGAACAGAGAGGGTCAAAGAAAGGAGTAGCTGGCTGCAAGGAGAACTTGTTGATTGACCGGTGTGTCACGCAGGACTCCGTGCAGTACAAGCGAAACCTTTCTATGGCCTGGATTGACTATCGCAAGGCATTCGACAGCACGTCTCATGAGCTCATTGTGCGGCTGTTGGAATGTCTTTCGGTGGATAATCAGATAGTGGGATGCATCAAACAACTGATGCCACTCTGGAAGACCAGGTTCACTATAACATCAGGTGAAACTCGGGTTCAGACAGAGTTGGTGTCATTGAAAAGAGGTGTCTTCCAAGGAGACTCCTTGAGTCCCTTGCTCTTTTGCATCTCACTTTTGCCTCTGTCCATAGCGCTGAGACATACTAAAGGATACAGCTGTGGCACGCCCAATAACCGGAGGCACAAGGTCACTCATCTGTTTTATATGGATGACCTAAAGCTTTATGCCTCCGGCCAACGCGAACTACAACAATCGCTGAGGGTGGTGCAGGAGTACAGTCATGCTATCGGAATGGAGTTCGGGACAGACAAATGTGCATTGGTTCATCTCAAGAAAGGACGAAGCGGAGATAGTGGAGATGAGGAACAGCTCGTTGATGGGAGCATCTTGCGACAACTGCATGCCGGAGATACCTATACCTACCTTGGAGTGGCGCAGCGTCATGTCCAAGAGGCAGCATTGGTTAAAGAGTGTCTCCGCCGCAAGTATTTGCACCGACTCCGGCAGATCTGGTCGTCAGAACTGTCCGGCAAGAACAAAGTCGCTGCCACAAACATGCTTGCGGTCCCATTGTTATTATACACCTTTGGTGCTATACACTGGAAAGTGAACGAGCTGAAGGAAATCGACACGAAGACCCGCAAAAGGATGAATATGGAGAGAAGCCTGCATCCTAAGTCCTCTGTCCCGCGAATATACCTCCCGCGACACCTGGGAGGGCGTGGACTATTGAGTTTGGAGCGTCTGCACAACAGAGTAGTACTGGCCACTGCCTGCTATGTAACGAACAGCACCGATCCCCTGATCCGCTTCGTGCGAGAGCACGAGAATGCGGGAAAAGGAGCCTTTCTTTTTAGCGCAGCGAAACGAGCAGCCGAGGAGCTCAGCCTCACACTCGACTTCAAGCGGAGGTGTCAGCAGTCCATTACGGAACTTGCTCCCGCAGAATTAAAAGCCCACATTAAAACTGCCGAAGTCGACTTCCTCTTAAGACTTCATAAAGATAAGCCAATGCATGGAATCTTCTACAAACATCTAGAAGAGCATGGCTTGTCTGAGCAGTTGACCTTCTCTTTCCTAAGGTCTAGTGGGTTGAAGTCGGAGACTGAGGGCTTTATAATGGCTTGCCAAGACGGTGTCTTCAACACGTTGGTATACCGTAAAAGGGTTATGGGTGTAGATGTACCCAACACCCATTGTAGAGCTTGCCGACAGGCGCCAGAGACGCTTATGCATCTCTTGTCGGCGTGTAAGACGTACGCTGGGACGGCTTACGTCCATCGGCACAACGCGGCTCTACGAGTGCTCTACTATCATTTAAGGCACTCATACGGTATCGATGAGACACCGGTGCTGCCATACGCTCCAGGGGATATAGAGTCCGTTGTGGAGAACGAGAGATGCCGGATTTACTGGAACTACTCGTTCCCCACGCTCGAGCTTGTACAGGCAAACAAGCCCGACATAGTCCTTCTCGACCACCAACAGAAGACGATGTTCGTTATTGAGTTTTCGGCGCCTGCCGAAGTGAACATCGTCTCTAAGGAGGAGGAAAAGCGGACCAAATATCAGGAGTTGCTTGGACAACTTCGCAAGCTCTGGCCAGACTACACTGTAAGTCTGCTGGTTATGGTCATTGGATCCCTAGGTGGAATGAGGAATACGCTGCTCTCTGCACTGCGCAAAATACCGGTGTGCCGTGCGGTGGCGCACATCTTAGCCGCCAAAATGCAGAAGGCAGTCATCCTTGGGTCCCTTCGTCTACTTAGGGCGCACGATTCGCGGACCCAGTGATTGCTCACCTCACGGTGTGAGGAGTAGTCATTGGGTAATGGAACAGCAGCTCGGTGTATCGGAGCCCGGGCTGCACTTTTTTGTTTAAAACATATAATAATAACGTTTATTGTCCATTTGATCATTACAATGATATGGGACTAGTCAAATTGGTTGAAGAGAAGTAAAAAGGGTAAAAATATAAAACAAGTAAATACAATTGAGACACACTAAATGGTAGACAAACACTTAAAGGAAGAGATTATAAATAAAAACCAAGACTATAACTATGACATAAATTCTAAATACTCACTAATAGAGTAAAAACAGTTTTCTAAAAGAAAGTTTCGAGTCGCCACTTTGAATTTTTTGAGAGATGATATGGATTTCAAATCACTGGGAAGCTTGTTGAATAAGCAAATTCCCATGTATTTAGGACTCTTTTCAAATGCAGCAGACGAATGAAAAGGCATCATTAAATTATTGCCATGCCTGGTTGAGTAGTTGTGGTAAAAATTATTAGGGAAAAATTCACTCATATTAGATTTTACGTAGAGAAACATCTCATGCAGATAAATGCAAGGAAGAGGTAGAATCTGCAACTGTCTAAATTTACTTCTGCAGGATTCATTAAAAGTAAGAGACATCATATTCCTTAATATTCTTTTCTGCATCCTAAAGGCACGGATGCTAGAGGACGACGAACCCCAAAAAACTATTCCATACTTCAATCGTGAATAACAATAAGCATAATAATAAGATGATAACACACTTTTACTGGCAATATTACGCAGCCTAAACATTGCAAATGAGACAGAGCTTAGCTCTTTGCAGAGACCGTCAATATGCTTCTCCCAGCTAAGGGAGTGGTCAATATACATTCCCAACAATTTACAGGACTGCACTTGCTGTAATGAGGTGCTGTTAATTTTTAGTAAGTGGCTCATAGATAGGTGGTTATTTCGTGAACTAAAATTTATAAAAACAGTTACTATTACTACTAAAACAAGCGCATTTACTCCATCAAATTTAGCCCAGAAATTAGACACTTAAACTTAGTACACGGAAATCTAAAAGGGTCAAGGTCGCTTTTATTCATAATTCTGCACATCCGTGTGAGAGGGTTGTGCGAAGCGTAATCAGTAGGATGCGTTGGTATAAAAAACAGGTAGTTATTACGTGTTGTCCGAGAGGCAACAAAGTATATGGAACCCAAAAGTTCACCACAATCGATATGTCCTACAACTAGTTTAAATAAAAAATATACAAAAGACCGTGCTCTCCTGGATTCCAATGTAGCTAACTGAAAGTGATTCAGTACAGGGCTATAGTCAATATAATAAGGGTTGTATTTATTATTGTGGATACTAATGTTAGCCCGCCAGGCAGCTATGCGTAAAAACTTCTTTTGAACACTTTCAATGCTATCAATATGCACCTGATGATAAGGAGACCATATTACCGATGCATATTCAATTGTTGATCTAACATACGCAGCATACAGAATTTTAAAAGTATTATTTCCTAGGTTTATACTATTTCTTGTTATGAAGCCAAGTCTCTGAAATGCATTATTAATAATTTTGCTATAATGTTCAGTAAAACAAAGTTTGGAGTCAAAAAGGATACCCAAGTCCTTAACACAATTAACATTAACTAAGCCTATACCGTTAAGTACATAATCGTACTGAAGGGTATTGATTTTTCGCGAAAAAGATATACTGTGACATTTATCGATGTTGAGAGACAGCCCATTGGTTTGACACCACTCACTGATATTGTCAAGATCACTTTGAATTAGTGTACAATCTGTAGTGTCTGCTACAGTCCTAAAAAGTTTCAAATCATCAGCAAATAACAAATAATTACAATGTTTAATATTCATACCAATGTCATTAATAAACAAGTTGAAAAGCAAGGGTCCACAATGAGAACCTTGAGGAACCCCTGACGATACACGGATTTCACTAGACAAAACATTATTAATTCTAACAAATTGGCAACGATTTTTGAGAAAACTTGAAATCCATGCCTAGCGAATCTAATTTTGCAACTAACAATTCATGGTTTACTTTATCGAAGGCTTTGGAGAAATCAGTATAAATGCTATCAACTTGCTGCCTGTTTTCGAAGGATTTTAATAAATAATTCTGATAGGTTAGCAAATTTGTTACCGTTGACCTACCCTGAGTGAAACCATGTTGTTCAGGTACTATTAATTGCTTACACTCCCAAGTAAGTTTTTTACAAACCAAAAAATCAAAAAGTTTTGGAATAGCAGAAGATATTGAAACACCGCGATAGTTTTCAACATCAGCTCTATCACCATTTTTGAATATAGGAGTAATATAACTAGTTTTCCAGTAATCAGGGAAAATACCAGTATTAAGTGACAAAGAAAATATATGTTTCAACGGTTTACTCAAAGTGCACACACAATATTTCAATAAAAAATTTGGTATACCATCTGGACCATAAGAATACTTGCACTTAAGGTTAATAATTGCATCGAACACTTCAGTCAATGAAATAGTGATCCCAGATATTGCTACGGTGTTTTCGAAATCATAGTTAGGTGCAGGATACACAGCATCAGTATAAATGTTTGAAAAATTTGTGGCAAATAAGTTAGCAATATCTTCAACCGTATCTCCATTTACATTCTTCAAGAACATACTTTTAGGGTATCCATTACTTTGCTTTAAGTTGTTAACATATTTCCAAAAGTTGTTTGGATTCGTAGACAAATCAGCATCAACCCTCTCTACATAACGCTGATGGCACTCTTTTTGCAAAACTTTACAGGATTCACGTAAATCAGAAAAAGTTTTGTAATCATCGAGAGAACCCGAGTTTTTGAACTGAGCATGGGCAATTTTCTTTTTACGGATTTGCTTTCTAAGTTCTCTCGAGAACCAAGTGGGAAATGATGAGGATTTAAAGCGCTTTATCGGTACAAACAAGTCAACTATAGAATACAAAATGTCATAAAATGAATTTACAGCCTCATCTACATTACTATCGCTAAGTATAGAAGACCAGTCTACGTTAGCTAGAGCCTCATTGATTGCATTAATATCACATGATTTAAAATCATAATAAAAAACTTCTGTAACGAGCGTATCACTGCCTTTAAACGGAACATCAAACTGATATGCTAAATGCCTGTCTACTATATTCGAAAGAGGATCCAAAGCTTCAGTAACTTTAATTGCACTATCCCTAACAAACACTAAATCTAGATATGTGCCAAAACGATTAGGTATATTGTTTACTTGTACAAGATTCAAATAGTTATAGTTTTCAGCTATTGTCGAGGCAGGATCGTTTCTTTTACATCTAACAATATTTGTATTATTGACAATTGACCATGTAGCTTCGGGCATATTAAAATCACCAACTATAACAAAGTCATTGTCCGAAAACTTATCGTACAAGTCCAACAACTGGGCACAATGTAATGTGTAAGCCTCATCGCTTGAACCCGGTGGAATATAAACACCACCAAAAATTACTTTCCTATTATTATTTATAATTTGTACATATAATTGCTCAACTTCAAAATTATATGAATGAACTACCCTAGCCTTAAGTGATTTGCGAGTTGCAATCAGTATGCCACCCCCTCTCTCCAATCCAGTAACAACAGTGTCACGATCACAACGAAAAACGTCAAACTCATGTAACCCGAATTCACTGTTATGAAACTCTTTTCTTAACCATGACTCAACCAGTATAATAACATCATAAACAGAGTTATTTATAGCCTGAGCAATATTAAGTATCTTTGTGCGTAAACCCCCTACATTGTGAAAATAACAACGTAACCTACTTAGTCGTTTTTTGGACTGGATTTTGGTTTACCTGTAGCTATGTAAGGGTCCCCAAGCTTGTATCTAATCATCAAGTTATTTTCACCTTGACTAATTCTTCGATCAAGCTCTTTTTTTATAACAGAGTATTTCTCTCGCTGAGACTTAGTTAGGTCTGAATTTATTTTAATGACAGAATCTTTTAATTTCCCTTTATTTCTTAAACAATCTCTTACCAACTGTGAATTCCTCAGAAGTACCTTAACTGGACGTGGTTTATTCTGTACCTGATCATTAACCACACTTCTACCTAATCTGACAGCCTTGAAGTCAACGGCATCGACCTCCAGCTTCTTCAGTGTTTCCGATATTATCTTTTTGTCGTGGTCTACTCTAATCTTCCATTCACTGGATTTACTTTCGGGAACATTATAAAACATTAGGTTATTGCTGCGTTCAGCCCTATCCCGAACTTCTTGGAAAATAGCTTGATTATTAATAAGGTGAGTTTGAGGTCCAGCATCTTCAACGGTACTTTGCTGCTTTATTGCTGCAATATCTTCACGAATTACAGCAAGCTCAGCATCCAATCTAGTAATTTCATGCTCTTTAATCTGCCTTACCTCCTTTTCTATTTCTTTCGTAACTTTTACTTGTTCCTCAAATTTTATGAGAAGAAGATTATATCTTTTATCCATCTCATCCAGTTTTGCCATCACATCGTCCAATGTGTACTTCTTGCTTGACATAAGTTTCTTCTTGGAAATTTCGCTGTCCTTACAATCGACACAAAACCAAGGTTGGGACGACTTACTAATGCAGTTATATGACCTTTGAGACATGGATAGACACACCCTGTGCTTCCAAATAAAACACTTCTCACATAATAACCCATCTTCATTTTCCTTAACTTGTGAATCACAAATGTTACAGACTTCTGTCTCTGACATTTCGGTTAACTAGAACCGCACGTACAATAGAAAAATACTTTTACCTGGCGCCAGGAATGGTTCACGGGTCAACCCCTCGGAAAACCAGTTCCTACCTAAACTTTATTACACATACCTATGTGCTACAGCCGAAAAGATCTCACCGTACACTCCTAATATTCCTGAACTATTACGGTAATATGAGAGATGTGTGATAGAAAAAGCGTTGTCGAAATTCTTAGGACTTTTTGTTTCGATGTCACTCGAAAGAAGCAATAATTATGCATTTATTTATGAACCTAATTGACTGCAAATAAATACAAAGGCACCAATTTACAACCTTAATTACAGATATGTGCAAAAAATTAATTTTTCCTGATGGAAATACCTTTAGTTAACAGCAATACACAACGAACAACCCAAAAACACGTCTAGCACGGACACTGTTATGCCCTATTACGTCTTAGATTTATTTGTACTCAACCTGTGATTATGTCATATTATCATGCGCAAGTAGAATCTCGTTTAAAATATGGAATACTATTTTGGGGTTCCTCAGGCCATATGGAAAGAGTATTCAGGCTGCAAAAAAGATGTTTAAGAAATATTTTTAATATATCTTCACAAACTTCGAGCAGACCAGTTTTTAAACAAAATCGTTTGCTAACTTTACCTTGCTTGTTTATGTTGGAGCTACTTATGTATGTAAAGAATAATATCGGAAAATTTAGCATAAATGCTGATTTTCGCGAATATCATACTCGTTTTAATAATAGCCTAGTCATACCACAGCATAGATCCACCACATACGAAAAAAGTCCTGATTACCTGGGTATAAAGGTATATAACAAACTGGATATTAGCATTCGTAACGTCCAGGATACGGTCAAATTCAAAAAACTGGTATTCAGCCAATTAGCCAAAAACGCTTACTATTCCATAACTGAATTTTTGTACTCATAGCTTTAATCAGGATATACTACGTTATATATTATCTTGTATTTATTTGATTTCATTTACTGTTTTTTGTAGAAAGTTGCTTGATTTATTTTTAGAATCATTTTTGTCATGTGATTGACTTTTCCAATACCTGTACAGGTCTACTGGAATAAATACATTATCTATCTATCTATCTATAATATAGTGTGTCTTTGGTATTAGTATGTATGTATATGAAAAAACGTAGTCAAATTGATTGACTCAGTACTTCCCACACATTCCGATGATACCAGTTTTATTATTTTCCCATAGCGTGAATAGTCCTCTTGCAACCAAATCATCGCTCGCCCGACCGCAAAAAAGTGTGTTATTCTACTATAGGTAGTTCTTTCACAGGCAATGGACAATCTATCGTGAATACAACAAATTTTTGAGTTTTACAAACCCCCACCCCCGAACCACCCCAATATCACCACCACCAAAGAATTTTTTTTTGAAAATGATCAGGAACCCCTAAAAGGTCTAAAAACGAACTTTGAGGTGTGTTTGTATTTTTATTTAGTTTTTTTTATTATTGCCGCGCCGCCACTGAAACGATTTCTAAAAACCATACGTGTCTTCCATCCTCGTCACAGTAATAAATCTGTGTCAAAATGTCATTAAAGTCAATTCAAAAGTTTCCACGTTAGACAATACATAACGATCTAAAGTAATACTCGTATGTATTTTGTATGATTTACCTAAATCAGAAAATTATTTCAAGTCCCTTGATTTCTGTAATCGGCAAGGCAATGTTCGAATGCGCCTAAAAAAGTGTATTATGCCGCTAGGTCTTTCTTTCACAGTTTAACGGGTGTCCTATTATGAATACAAAAATGTTTCAGTTTTATAACCCCCCCCCCATCCCTCAACCACCCCAATCAAATGCGTTTTCCATCCTCGTCAAAGTAGTAATACTGTGCCGAAATTTCATTAACATCAATTTAGTAGTTTCCACATTATAAAATGCAGAACGATCTAAAGCAATACTCGTATGTATACATCGAAAATTCCCTTTGGTTTTTGAAATAGATAAGGCAATGTTCGGATGGACCGAAAAAAGTGTATTATACGGCTAGGTCTTACTCTCTTAGGTCGATGGACAGCCTATTATGAATACAACAAATTTTTCAGCTTTGCAACCCCCCACCCCCCAACCACCCCAATTTTACCCCCACCCAAAAAAAGTCGAATATGAATTAGGAACCCCTAAAACGCCTAAAAACGAAGTTTGAGGAATATTTGAAATTTTTCGTTTTTTGCTAATTACTCCACCGCTCATGCACCGATTTTAGAAATTTTGGCAACATTACCTACTACGACCACACACCACATCGCATACCCAAATTTTATCCTCGATTTCATCAATATCTATGCAGCGGTTACTGAGATTAGGAGGCTAGAAAAACGCCAACAGACTGACAGACCGAACGACAGACGGAAATGAGTGACGTGGACTTTCGTTATGTAGGCATGATAAAACGCCCAAAAAGTATATTATCTCGAAATCGAAAATGTTTGCGATCACAATACCCAATACCTATCGGTGTGGGAAGTAAAAATGGAGTCAAGTTGATTGACTCAGTACTTCCCACACATAACGATGATACCATTTTATTATTTCCCCTTGCATGAAGCTATAGTCTGAAATCCCCTTGCAACTAAATCATCGCCCACCCGCCCGCAAAAAAAACATCCAACACAACAACCCTCGTGAATAGTTTCTTGCGTCTCCCTCTTCAGGAAATATGCATTAAAAAATAATTGAACAATTTTCGCGTTACGCAATCTAGAACGATCTAAAACAATACTCGTATGTATACATCACATAGTCCCGTGGGTTCTATAATAAGCACGCAACATTAGGATGGACCTAAAAAGTGTATCATGCCGCTAGGTTTTTCATTCGTATATCAATGGACAGCCCATTACGAATACAACAAATTTTCCAGTTTTACAACCCGCCACCCTCCAACCACCCTAAATTCACCCCCCACCCAAAAAAAAGTATAAAATGATCAGGAACCCCTAAAACGTCTAAAAACGAAGTTTGAGCTGTTTTCATATTTTGAGTTTTTTTAATATTGCTGCGCCGCCACTGAGACGATTTCTAAAAATCATACGCATTTTCCATCCTTGCCAAAGTAGTAACACTGTGCCGAAATTTCATTAACATCAATTAGTAGTTTCCACATGATAAAATACAGAACGATCTAAAGCAATACTCGTATGTCATACATCAGAAAGTAAGTTCTTTGTTTTAACAGGCATAAGGCAATGTTCATCAGATAGATCTAAAAAAGTCGCTAGGTCTTCCTTGACAGGTCAGTGGGCAGTCTATTATGAATACAACAAATCTTTCAATTTTATAACCCCCCAACCCCCAACCACCCCAATTTTCACCCCCACACAAAAAAGTAGAAAATGATCAGGAACACCTAAAACGTCTAAAAACGAAGTTTGGGGAATATTTGAAATTTTTCGTTTTTTGCTAATTGCTTCGCCGCCAATGCACCGATTTTCAAAATTTTAGCAACATTACCTACTACGACCTCACAGCATATTTCTGCCCAAATTTCATCAAAATCCATGCAGCGGTTACTGAGATTACGAGGCTAGAAAAACGCGCACAGACAGACAGACCGACGGAAATGAGTGGTGTGGATTTTCGGTATGTAGGCATCACAAAACGCCCAAAAAGCATGTTATGTCAAAATCGAAAATTTTCGCGATTACAGTACTCCCCTCACCTATCGGTGTGGGAAGTAAAATGAATTCAACGTTTAAATATTCTGCATTTGATGATTAATATCAATGTAATATACTGTCATTGTAGAGAATGAATGTATAGCATTGCGTTATGCTATGTGTGATAAAACACACAACGACCGCTATTGTTTCTCAGATTTGAGAATTTCAATTCTTTCGTGGGTTTTTCATAACGCGTTGCCTTGGAACTCTAGCCGTCGCGTCGCATACTGAAAATTGAATAGACCTGCTGGTACAATTTACGCAAATGTTACAAAACGGCGTCCTATTCAAAAACGGTGGAGTCCCCGTTCTCACAGCAATTTTTGTTCATACATATACATTTATTTTTCTCGACAATTAAATGCTTCATTATCTTTGCACTAATGGTATTCTTGCTGTAATGCATAATAGTGGGTATGTACATGGGCGTCGTTTGGGGGAGGGGGGCAGTTGATGCCCCTCTGGAATAAGTTGCATAATATACAGGGTGTATCAACGATGATGTGTGGGTGGACGATAACTGCTTCCCTATTTGAGATAGAAAAAAATGCCTCAAATACAAAATGCAGAGGGCAATCAAATCTATGTGCCTCTATTATGCAGAGTGACCAATAGATGTGTGACTTATCAAAGTTGCATTTTTTTAAATAGAAACCCCTGTATATTATTGCATATTTGGGTTCCTTCGTCGATTTGAGTGTGACTTTATGTATCATACATGACACTTAAAACAAACCTTTTAGGCGCAAATCACAAAATATTAGAGATAAGTAGATGTTAGAAAAAAACAGCAGATGTTAGAAAAAAATGAATATCACAGCGTCTATAAAACTTGGAAGGCTGTGACTTTGCGGTGTGAAGCGTGTGAAGTACTGTCAATTCTTGTTGTAGTTGGATATACGAGAAAGTCGACTTTTGTCTATGGCGTAAACGCTCACACATGGCCGACTTTACTCACTAGGCCGGAGCATTGAAATATGGCAACACTGAATCGGGGGCCGAGCTTTTATTTGTTGTTAAGTCATTAGTGTAATCTTCCAGAGCAAAAAAGGAGATTGGAAGGTGATTTTTAATGTGTTTCTATTTATTTACCTGCACAAACGAAACTATAAAGATAAACAGATGCCTTCAAAGTGTGTAGTACCAGGTTGCACTAGCAATTGTGCTTCCAATAAAGGACATAAACAGAAGTGGGTGAACGGTATTCCTCGTATGGGCTGGTTATATTTATAAGAATAAAGACAATACTTTACAAACATTTCAAAGGATAAGACCTATTTTAAAGCAGAATGTGGTACCTACAATGTTTTCTGGACCTCCCAAATATCACAGCAAAATACAGTTAATAGAACTCATCTGGGCATACCTACGAAAAGATTTGATAGTGAAAGGGAATCAAGACCAGCAAGAATGGCTGCAAAGTGACCTAATAGTGAACTTTTCTAGCTCAAGTGACAATTTACAAAGTAAATTGAGTGTTCATTAGCAATTGTGCTTCCAATAAAGGTCATAAACAGAAGTGGGTGAACGGTATTCCTCGTATGGGCTGGTTATATTTATAAGAATAAAGACAATACTTTACAAACATTTCAAAGGATAAGACCTATTTTAAAGCAGAATGTGGTACCTACAATGTTTTCTGGACCTCCCAAATATCACAGAAAAATACAGTTAATAGAACTCATCTGGGCATACCTACGAAAAGATTTGATAGTGAAAGGGAATCAAGACCAACAAGAATGGCTTCACAGTGACCTAATAGTGAATTTTTCTAGCTCAAGTGACAATTTACAAAGTAAATTGGGTGTTCATTTAAGTGGAAGTGGAAGTGGCAGCAGGAAACAGGTTGCGTTTATTTTTATTTTAGTGTTTGACTACGATGAATCAGACATCAGATGTAAGTGGTATTAGTAGTAGTAGTTTTAAAAAGTATTTTTCTTAATTTATTAACCGAGATGAACCCTAATACATATAAAATGAAATAATTATTCTGAAACTATAGGCCCACTGTTTGACAGCTAAGCCACGTTGCCACATCTAAGGCTCCGGCCTAGTGTAGAGTCGGCCATGGATGAACCGGTGTTGCTTGAACGCCTCGTAAGCGCTATCCGTGACGTAAGATGACGTCACAGCGCTCACGTCGCAGCACGTCGCAGTGCAAATTGTGGCTTCCGGACCGGCTGTAAGTGCTTATGAGCGTTGTCATGGCCGACCTTACTCACTAGGCCGGAGCATGAAATATGGCAACACTGAATTAGCGGGCCGAGCTTTTATTTGAGGTTAAGTCTTGTGTATTCTTCCAGAGCAGAAAATATGGTTGGAAGGTGATTTTTGATGTGTTTCTAATTATTTACCTGCACAAACGAAACTATAAAGGTAAAAACATGCCTGCAAAGTGTGTAGTACCAGGTCGCACTAGCAATTAGTGCTTCCAATGAAGGACATAAACAGAAGTGGGTGAAAGGTATTCCTCATAAGGGCTGGTTATATTTATAAGAATAAAGACAATAATTACAAACATTTTAAAGGATAAGACCTATTTTAAACCACAATGTGGTAGCTACAATGTTTTCTGGACCTCCCAAGTATTACAGAAAAAGACAGTTAATAGAATTCATCTGGGCATACCTACGAAAAGATTTGATATTGAAAGGAATCAAGACCAGCAAGAATGGCTTCAAAGTGACCTAATAGTGAATTTTTCTAGCTCAAGTTAAAATTTACAAAGTAAATTGAGTGTTCATTAGCAATTGTGCTTCCAATAAGGGACATAAACAGAAGTGGGTGAACGGTATTCCTCGTATGGGCTGGTTATATTTATAAGAATAAAGACAATACTTTACAAACATTTCAAAGGATAAGACCTATTTTAGAGAACAATGTGGTACCTACAATGTTTTCTGGACCTCCCAAATATCACAGAAAAAGACAGTTAATAGAACTCATCTGGGCATGCATCTGGGCATACCTACGAAAAGATTAGATATTGAAAGGGAATCAAGACCAGCAAGAATGGCTTCAAAGTGACCTAATAGTGAATTTTTCTAGCTCAAGTTAAAATTTACAAAGTAAATTGAGTGTTCATTAGCAATTGTGCTTCCAATAAGGGACATAAACAGAAGTGGGTGAACGGTATTCCTCGTATGGGCTGGTTATATTTATAAGAATAAAGACAATACTTTACAAACATTTCAAAGGATAAGACCTATTTTAGAGCACAATGTGGTACCTACAATGTTTTTTGGACCTCCCAAATATCACAGAAAAATACAGTTAATAGAACTCATCTGGGCAAGCCAACGAGGGCATGCATCTGGGCATACCTACGAAAAGATTTTATAGTGAAAGGAAATCAAGACCAGCAAGAATGGCTTCACAGTGACCTAATAGTGAATTTTTCTAGCTCAAGTGACAATTTACAGTAAATTGAGTGTTCATTTAAGTGGAAGTGGAAATGGCAGCAGGAAACAGGTTGCTTTATTTTTATTTTGTAGTGTCTGACTATGATGAACCAGACATCAGATGTAAGTGGTATTAGTAGTAGTAGTTCTAAAAAGCATTTTTTTCTCAATTTATTAACCCAGATGAACTCTAATACATATAAAATGTAATAATTATTCTGAAACTATAGGCCCACTATTTGACAGCTAAGCCACGTTGCCACATCTAAGGCTCCGACCTAGTGTAGAGTCGGCCATGGCGTTGTAAATGACTTTCGGACCGCGGTCATTCAGATATGGTGATCGTGTGCATCTGAATACGTCAAAGTTTGAATATCAACATAACCTAACCTAAAACCTAAACATTTTCCCTAACCTTACAAACCGTTTGCAAAAATTAAACTGGCAAAATGTTTATTTTAGCTGAGATGAAAAACGTTACACGAATACCACCAGAACTGTTCCATCTAAAATTAAACGATGCAATTGCCGGTGAATTGAACAAAAAGCTAGCGAACAAGGTAATTCCACTACATACTCACTTGACTTCATTCTCCATTATTTCATATTTCTGCAGGTTGTTTTAAACGTAGGCCTCTGCATAGCACTGCACGACATAGTGAGCTTACAAGAATCGTACATCTTTCCTGGCGATGGTGCTTCACATACAAGGGTAACGTT
This sequence comes from Callosobruchus maculatus, assembly GCA_951848785.1. NCBI lineage: Eukaryota > Metazoa > Arthropoda > Insecta > Coleoptera > Chrysomelidae > Callosobruchus > Callosobruchus maculatus. The sequence goes on along the minus strand of CATOUR010000073.1, from coordinate 688,459 downwards.
CAGATATATAGTATTCAGGCCTTTTATAGAAGAGATCATTGTGGGCAAAATTAGGAGTTGTAGCCAGGAGGGTGTACATGCCACATTGGGATTCTTTGACGACATCCTTATACCACCATCAGCTTTGCAACATCCTTCAAGGTTTGATGAAACTGAGCAAGCATGGGTATGGGAGTATGACACAGGAGATGGGAACAAGCATGATTTATTCATGGATGCAGGAGAGACAATCAGATTTAGGGTGACAGCAGAAACTTTCAATGATACCTGCCCAGCTGGACCTACCTTGAAAGAAAACCAGGATAATCCAGAAAACAAAGTTTCTTACAGTTTACTAGTAAGTAATGACAAAGTTTATGGAATACATATAACTTGGATCACTCTGCAAAAATGTCAAACACACACACACATGCACACCCGAGCGGTGTACCGACGTCAGCCGGGAGATATGGGGCAGCACAAAGTAGAGGTTGAATGTGTTTAATGCAAAGTCTATACAGTGTCTCAAAAATATCGGATTTTGTTATCTCGGAATTGTTTGCAGGAAATGGATACTATTTTTAGAAGTTTGATTTTATCAATTAAATGTATTAAAAGATGGAAAATGACAATCAGATCCATCCTTATTTTGTGGTAAACCTTGAAATGTAAAGGATATCAATACAGGGTGTTTCACGATGATTAAGACAAGCAATGTTGGAACTGGGTGGTAGTAGAGATTTACAATTTTAGGGATGTAAATTAGAGCAGATGTTGTGTCTTTTTTTGTCATTGTACTACCCAATGAGGTATTTGTTTTTGGTCACTTGACATTCTATTCAAAATTATTAATGGGACACCCTGTACATCTGTGCCTGACCTACAGGTACTTAAAGGATTGTATCACACTAAAAGCGTATAGTGAGACAAAATATTGATTCGGTGGTCTTACCATACCACCCAGGGACATTCTAAATTATATTTTAGAGCTTGGAAATATTTTTATTGATAACTTTAACAATTTAGTTTCTACAGTAGCAATTTGAATGACACTGAAAAGCAAAATGTCAAAAATAATTTATTCACATCCAAGTAAAGCATTTCCACATGATTATCTTTTAAAATTGTACATATGAGTTTGTATTTATTATACCATAAACTCGACCATAAATTAGTGATTAATTCAAGAGCTACAGGCACTTAAAGGATGGTACCGCTACCATTGATTATACTCGTAAATCATGTACCCCTACAGTTAAATTACTTTGGTAGTGTTTCAGAATGGTAGTTATACAGTACTTTAAGTACCTGTAAGAATTAATCACTCTAGACCCCAAGTGTGTGAGTTTGTTGGGATTGTTTTGTCAGGAGCAACGAATTCGAATAGGCTAGAAGAAGCAAAGCCAATGCGCTAACAGGCATGTGAGTGTGCCCAAGATCCAGTTGTTATTATTTACCACTTGTTTACAAAGACGATGTTATTGTTTACAGAAATTGACAGAAATCCGCTGGATTTAAAGAGCTTTTATTATGCAGACATAGGCGTACGTTACATTATGTATGAGGGAGTGATGGTCGGGGTGTGATGGAAGAGCAGCTCGGCGGGCAGTAGCCCGGGCTGCACATTTTTCTTCTTTGTTGTATGTAATAATAATAGTAACAAGATACGTTGAAGGGATAAGCATATAACAGTGTGACTATAAGATAATGACGATGACGCTGAGGATATAGAAAAGAGAAACTATTACAGAGTGATAGGAAACAATGAAAGATGCCAGATCTTAAATACTCGTGGCATAGGATTTACGACCAATCGCAGCCAGTCCAAATTTATTGGACTATTTATGTACCATACGGATCCACTAATTGTTTGAATATTTCCCAACAAGGCAGTATGTTCTCGTTGTTCTATAGTAACGTTACAAGGTGTTTATTTCATCTCCATTCATTTGATGTATTCTGATGATGGAAGAAAGGGAACTACGAAACTACTAAGTACTTACATTGGAGTGCATTAAATGAAAACTTAAACTGAACTTTTTCAATATATTTCAATATACATATTTCTATTACCAGATAATGTTGAAAATAAACTTAAATACAACAGACCTATAAAAAATACAACTTGAAGAACTCATCTACTTAGTGATTATGATTTGGTATTTGAAAGAATTTGGCCCTGTAAATATATAAAAGAGAGGTTTTATCACCTTTGCCAGGCATCTCACCTTCGGAATGTATGACTCTCACATTGGAGCAACAGGCAGTGCAGTAATAAATTTGCTGCATTACCTATTATGGCCTTAAAAACAGAGACAAATTAACTTTAATATAGGGGAACGGGTACTTATGAGCATTATGTATCGCAATCTTCCCAACTTCGAGACTATCATTACAGATCGAAACATTTTGAAGAAGGGAACCTGCAACAGGTAACCGTCTGGTACACAAATAAACAATAATGTTTGAAGACAAGAAACGTATAAAACAAATTTATTTAAATTCTACAATTTTTAAAATTTAGCATATTTAGCATAAATTGTTTACAGCGCAAAATAAATATTTTTTTAATAATTCATTTTACGTAAAACTGGAAAAACAAATTTAAAGTGACATTAACTTCAAACGTTTCTTATTCAATCAAATATTTAATATTTAATCAAATATCAAATCTCAATTTTATGAATCGCGGTTAACTAAAATGTTCATGTTCATGAGAATTAGTTGGAATAGAAACATAAATAAAATGCAAATACATGAATATAATATACTCTCGCTCCATGAACTACACCCCTTTTGAGACGTCAATGGCATTTCTTACCGATGATAGGTTTGCACGCTTCAGCCAAAACAAACAATAGAACTCAGCGAGTCCGCTACCTGTCGTCTGGTAAATAAAGGGTGAAAAAAGGAAAAGGTCGTGGTTGGGGCTTTGGTTGGGGTATCTAGGAACTGGGGTTTCCGTTGATGCGACGTTGTCACGTTTTTTCAGAAGTGTTGGCTTGACTTACATAATTTAGCGGAAACAGAAATAGGGTTGAGATTGGTTTGTGTGTGGACGCCACTCCCGGGCCAGTGAAAAACTACTTTGGTATTTTTAAGTTTCAGTAACTAACCTAACTTAACCTCAGGGGTTGGATTGTTGAGGTTAAAATGGTTTAACTGGGGTTTAGTCAATTATTAATCGGCTCGGCTCAGCCCATGCTGTAACAGGTATGTGTATATTGGCAAGACCCAGTTGTTATTTTTTACTGTGTTCACAAACACGATGTTATTTTTTACAGAAATCCGCGGGAACTAAATTTTGTGGAATTGTTTAAAATAATCTTTTAACACATTAGACCCAGTTGTTATTTTTTACTGTGTTCACAAACACGATGTTATTTTTTACAGAAATCCGCGGGAACTAAATTTTGTGGAATTGTTTAAAATAATCTTTTAACACATTATGTACCGTTAAAACCCAAATTTTAGTCTAAACTATAACAATGGACCCGCAACGATCAACCTAAACAAAGTTGCTATTTATATTCTTCCCCTATTCATCGCCTTATTTTTAGGGTCCTTTACCTGCTAGCACGTCCAGGGTATACGGGTTCATCAGCAGCCAGTGTGCCACCTTTCACTATCATCAAGCTGCCATTAAGGCTGAATTACTACTTTTAAGATTGTGCGGACAAACAAAATCGTTTTACTTCTTCTAACCTATTCAAACTCGATGGCTTGGCTTGACGCCCTGGGTAGAATTAGATTACTTACAGTCTGAGGAAACGATCCCATGAAAATGTTGGGCAAGGTATTGCAACTTCCACATTTCAAATTCACGTATATTTGCACCGGAAAGTTTCCTCAATCTGGGAGTGGGCACGTTCGACTCAGACGACGTCAAGCCGAGCCGATATCCATCCATTTTGATTTCTACAGCTCAACCGGTTTAGTTAAGTTAGGTTAGGGAATGAAACTTCAAAAGGCCATAGTTTTTCACCAAAACGTTTCGTCGGTCTGGAAGTGGTTTCGTTCGACTAAGGACGTCAAACCGTGAGTCATTTGACTTGATTCTCGACCCCCATTTCCGTCTCCGCTAAAATGAAACTTTACCATTTATACGACATACGACATATTACTTAACCACCGCACCGCCCCAATAATTATCCTTAAATTGTTCATAGGGCACCTTCTGTGGTTGCTCGGAATAATTACCGTTTTTTTAATATCTTTTACCTGGTGAGGCCTAAGTTAATACTTTTTTTGAGCTGTGTATAGAAGTCATTAAAATAAACAACTTGTTCAAATAACTTTTTTCCGAAAACTGAAAAAGCGAGATACAAAATAACAAAAAAAAACAAGCCTTGATTGTTTATGAAGACGTACCTACCTATTCTGTTTGTGTTTAGTTTTTACCCGGATTTTGGTCAGATCGATTAGACATCGTACCTATGGAAAGAGTATTCAGGCTGCAAAAGAGACGTTTAAGAAATATAGAGAAAAAGTCCTGATTACCTGGGGCTAAAGGTATATAACAAACTAGAATCTTAGTATTCGTAATGTCCATGATAGTCAAATTAAAAAATTGGTATTCAACCTATTGGCCACAAATTCTTACTATTCCATAATTGAATTTTTGTACTCATAGCTTTAATCATAGCTATATTATGTATTATCTTGTATTTATTTGATTTAATTTAACGTATTTTGTAGAAAGTTGCTTGACTCATGTTTAGAATAATTTTTGTCACGTGTTTATATGGTCTTGACTCTTCCAGTACCTGTACCTACTGGAATAAATACATTATCTATCTATCTACATATCTAGGTAGCTGTCAGAAAGTGCATTAGTAATTTTTTTGTATATCGTTGTTGATTTTAAATTTGTAAATCCTAAAAATTGTTTCATAATTATGTGCCTCTTTTAGGATTTAACAATTTAAAATTAACAACGATAAACAAAAAATGACTACTGCACTATCTGAGAGGTAGGTACTCGTACAAGGTACAATGCCTAATCGACAAAAATCCTAGCAAAAAATTAAATACAAACAGACTAGGTACGTCTTGATACACATTACACAATCAAGACTTACGTTTTTCGATTCTGTAACTCGCTTATTTTTCAGTTTTTGGAAAAAAGTTATTTGAAAAAGTTGTTTATTTTAACGACTTCTATGTACAGTTGACAAAGAAGTATCACCCTATATAATAACAGACACATTGATCAGTATCTTCCTTTGGAGCAAAAGTCTATTTTGTGATTTTTCTCACACGCTTTTTTCAACTTTACTATTACTGCAATGACTGCAAAATATATATTGTCAGTTGTCACAGCTAACGAAAATACAAAAGGGTTACCCGGAGACGATCTGGCAACGTGGCCAAATAATCCTTTGCTTTTTTGCGTTTTTGCGTACGATCGTCTACCTGCCTAATTGCCTGCTAGGAGCATCAAGCTGCTTGATAAACACAACGATAAACACAATATTTATAATATGCTTCAGATAGTGCGTCCAAACAAAACCCTTGTTTACTGCTTCTACCTATTCGAATTCGTTGGGTTGTCCAATTAAAATTTTCGAATCGGACGTCACGTGACCAAATATAAATACTTGATTGGGTGACACAATAATAAAAAAAGATAGTATATTTGCTCTAATTTACACCCCCAAAATTATAATTCGCTACTGCTGCCCAGTTCCGATATATTGCTTGCCTTAGTCGTCGTGGGACACACTGTATCTCCCTGATTTGGAAATATTTTTTCAGCAAACTTTTTGAAATTTGGGCATATGAAAGTTGTAACTGTGGACCTCTTGATAAGAAAATAGCATAATGGTGTAAGGGTTACTTTGTTTCTAGCTATGAATATCATTAATGTTACAACCTATAAACTGGAAACCAAGATGATTGTTAACTCTTTTTGCTGTTAATTTTATACTGGTTTTATTTGTAGCTAACCCTAACACAAATTATTATTGCCACTCTAAAATCAAACTCTTCAGTTATTAAAAAACAATATAAATTGTCTAGATGCTGTTGGAATCTAATACTTCAGTTCGCCCATTAAATGGTTGTAGAATGATCAGTATTAGTTTCTGTATCAATGCCTCTATCAGTGGTGGATTTAGGATTCCCTCTAGGGAGGGGCGGACCAGTGTTGCCATGGTCGAATTTCATGATGACCTGGAAATTCACCCACATAGACACACTGTAATTTTCTGAAGAAAAAAAAAGTTAGCACTCAAACAAATTTCTTTTCCTATTTACATAAATATTCCATGTTTCCATTACAGGTCTAGAGTCTGTGGGGGGCAGTGCTGCCACAGTCTCAAGAGCAAAAAAAAGGTTACCTTTTGGTATTTCTATAAATATAACATGCTTCCGTAGGACTCTAGCGCGGGCAACGGGCATACGCCCCCCCTCTAAATCCGCCACTGGCCTCTATTCTATAACTGTAAGACCATTTCTTGATTAAATTGCTATTTACTAACAGGTGAGGCAGTCAAAATGTAGTGCTATTTTTTTCTCATACAAGTATCAATATTTATTTATAAAGCAATCTATTTTTCCTTTCAGGGTAGCATAAATGAACCAGGATTAGGGCTTCTTAGTTGGTGGGATAGTTAGTTTTTGTACTATTTAATTTCAGAAAATAATAAAGCTGTGATTTTTAAAAAAATCTGTATTTACATCACATAGATTTCTGGGAATGATACACAAAATGCTCAACTCCTATCAAAAAATATTACAGAAAAATGTTTCTTTCCTTTTTCTATAAAGTTAAGCACCTTGTACAAGGTATTGGAAAAATAATTAAAGTATATAACAAAATCTGTGTCAATTTTCTGCCTTTCGAAATTTTTCTACAGGTTTATATGCCAGACAAGTGAATTCAAGTGATGGTCCAAGAAAAATATTTATGTACTCCCATTATAAGACGTATTGCTTATAATAACTTTTATTGCTACAAGTATAATGTCAGAAAATGTGATCTAATATTTTAATTGGGCTTTACAGAAGCGTTAAATATATTTTTTGATCACTAACTCAGATGAGGATATCCGTAGATTGAGGTTTATCGAAATAAAACATTATATCTCACCTGTAAAATAATTTCTTGTATAATTAACTCAACCTCTATTAGAAAGGAGGTAAAAAAGTAACATAGTATAATTTAGTTATATAATATCCAATAAGTAAATTGAAGTAAGGATAATCAATACTCAATACTAAATTTTGTAGGCTGATTATAGACATGTATGCTTGTAGATATAGAGGTTAAGTTTCATAAACACTTGTGCTCAGAAATTCTCATCATGACTATATTTTTCTGTGGACCAGTCTAAACAACGACAATTATTTATTTCATGCGAAAACGAATATTATAAAATTATTTAAAAAAATTATTGCACTCTATTATCAAATACATAACAATAATTATATTTAATTGGACAAAAGACAGTGTGAGCCACTAGTAAATTCACGTCAAAGAAGTTAATAAAAACGATCATGAGAAAACAATGATATAGCTTCAAGCATTTTCAATTTTTAATTAGCCTACATTCATATTTTCGTGATTGTTGTTTTTTCTCTGAATGTTTCAAACTTTACACCACAGATTGTTGATTCTTCAAGTATATCTGCTTTCTCTTGGTCTAGGTCCAGTTTCATATTCTAGTATTAGAAAAACTCTATTAATTTGATATTGTTCTATTTTTCTGTCTTGCTTTTTGCACTATGAGTCATCTAATTGGGCCATGAGAGAATCCTGCAGATCTAAGCAAAGCACCAGTCGGTCGTGTTTGAAACACTGGAAATAACCTGTTTAGTTTTGAAGACGATTTAAAAACAGTTGTGAGAAAAGCATGAGATGTGCGTTGGCAGCATGTAATATAAGATTCACTACACAGATATAAATATAAAAGTACTATTTTTCTTTAATAATGTGAAAGTACTGTGTAAAGCTTTCGCGACCATCGTCCAATGAATTTGTGGTTCTTGGTTTTTAAGCAGGCGCCGGCGTCATTTAGCGTTGAGGCTTGACGTTTCGTCATTTCGAGTGGATGGCGTCTTCAAAAGCTATTTCACTTTGGCGACTCTCCAAATACAGAAATACAGTATTTCGGAAGTCTCCAAAGTGAAACACCTGAAGATGCCATCCACTCGTGTTGGCGAAACGTCAAGCTTCAATGCTCAACGTCGCCGGCCTAAAAACCCAAGAACCACAAATTCTACAAATGTGAAAAACAAAAACAAATATGATACATTATCGGAAATATGTAAATTTTGAGAAAATACATCCTGAAGTGGATTGCTTTTACTCACAGTACCTACCATATTTCAATAGAATACTGAATTCAGTCAGAAGAATAGGGTAACATAATAGAGTTGTAACTCAAGGAAAACTTTAGAAGGGATAATTTGACATCACCGATTACACGCTCAGTTATTAGCAATATAATTTCAACAGTATAGGTTTAAAGTGAATGGGTTATTGTCAGTCGGTCTTCCACCTAATGTTGTTCTGGCAAAAAATACAAAACAAACTTATACACACCAATAGTGATTGTTGCTGCTACGTCATCAGAAAACGTTGCCACTCGATCGGAACGCCAACTTGAAGAATACAATGAGCATGTTTGCAAGTTAACATGATGACGATTGAAGATAGATCAATGAAACCCCTCAACACTCAAAAATAGAAATGTTGGAATAAACTACCGTTTCAACGATCAGTTTTCCAAATCTTGCTCCCTATAGGAATAATGTATGTATGTCCCAAATTTCTCACTCACCTTCCATCAAGCTTTGGGGGATCAACAACAACATGTCCTGGTACGACCACGTCTTCAGTATTGCTAAAATGGCAATCCAGAAGCTTGGAGATTTGTTCAGCTATAGGAAGCTGTCAACATCAGAGCAACTACTGCTGCTCTACAAGGCACAGATCCGACCATCCCTGGAGTAATATTGCTCCCATGAGTGGGAATGCGCTCTGAAGCACCCTTTAAAGCTTCTGGACACTATCCAAAAGAGAGCAATTAGACTAATAGATACGCCTAACCTCACAAAGGATCTCCACAGTCTGGAACATCGAAGAAGGGTGGCTGACGTGTCCCTGTTTTAGAGATTCTATCACGGAAGATGTTCGAGTGAGCTCTCCCAGATAATAACACCACAGACCCTCCGAACGAAGAACACTAGAGAGGCGCTGCGAGCTCATCCTTACCAGCTCGAAGTCCCTATTCCCCGAAACAGTCTAATCTAGCATTCTTTCTTTTGGAGAACTCCGACGCTGTGGAATGAGCTGCCGGGGAATTTACTTCCCGATGGCTACAACCTGCAGCGTTTCAAATCTCACGTGCACTGACACTTATATCTTATCACAGCGCGATAGGTTTTCATCCTTTGCGAGAGGCTGACCACAAAAAAAAGCATGTTCGCAAGTTAACATGGTGACGATTGAAGATAAATCAATGAGACCTCACAACTTTCCACAATGGAAATGTTGGAATAAACTACCGTTTCAACGATCAGTTTTCCAAATCTTGCTCCCTATAAGAATAACGTATGTCCAAATTTCTCACTCACCTTCCGTCAAGCTTTGCGGGACCAACATCAACAACATGTTCTGGCACGACCACGTTGTCAGTATTGCTAAAATGGCATCCCAGAAGCTTGGAGATTTGTTCCGCTGTAGGAAGCTGTATACTGCTGCTCTACAAGGCACAGATCCGACCATCGCTGGAGTATTGCTCCCATGAGTGGGGATGCGCTCTGAAGCACCCTTTAAAGCTTCTGGACACTATCCAAAAGAGAGCAATTAGACTAATCGATACGCCTAACCTCACGAAGGATCTCCACAGCTTGGAACATCGAAGAAGGGTGGCTGATGTGTCCCTGTTTTAGAGATTCTATCACGGAAGATGTTCGAGAGAGCTCTCCCAGATAATAACACCAAAGGTCGTCCGAACGAGGAACACTAGAGGCGCTGCGAGCTCATCCTTACCAGCTCGAAGTCCCTATTCCCCGAAGCAGTCTAATCTAGCATTCTTTCTTTTGGAGAACTCCGACGCTGTGGAATGAGCTGCCGGGGAATTTACTTCCCGATGCAGCGTCTCAAATCTAACGTGCACCGACACTTATATCTTATCACATAGGTTTTCATCCTTTGCGAGAGGCATAAAAAAAAGCATGTTCGCAAGTTAGCATGGTGACGATCGAAGATAAATCAATGAGACCCCACAACTTTCCACAATGGAAATGTTGGAATAAACTACCGTTTCAACGATCAGTTTTCCAAATCTTGCTCCCTATAAGAATAACGTATGCCCCAAATTTCTCACTCACCTTCCGTCAAGCTTTGCGGGACCAACATCAACAACATGTCCTGGCACGACCATTGTCAGTATTGCTAAAATGCCATCCCAGAAGCTTGGAGATTTGTTCCGCTGTAGGAAGCTGTATACACCAGAGCAACTACTGCTGCTCTACAAGGCACAGATCCGACCATCGCTGGAGTACTGCTCCCATGTGTGGGGATGCGCTCTGAAGCACTCTTTAAAACTTTTGGACACTATCCAGAAGAGAGCAATTAGACTAATATTCAATTCAATTCAATTTATTTGTAGCTATCAATGAGTTACAAATATTGCCACCTCGAAAGCAATGCTTGTATGAGGTATAGGCATATACACATACGATAATTTAGCAAACCTATTGCATTTATCCTATCTGTTGAATGATCATCATGGCTTCAATTCAGTTTTGAAGTTAAATCCATTCTGTTTTTCGCCTGGACTGAAACGACCCTTCTGCAGCCTTCCACATGTCTTCGTTTCTTGAATAAATGCATTAATAGGATGCCTGATACATAAAATTTTGACGTTACGCCTAACCTCACAAAGGATCTCCACAGTCTGGAACATCGAAGAAGGGTGGCTGACGTGTCCTGTTTTACAGATTCTATCACGGAAGATGTTCGAGTGAGCTCTCCCAGATAACACCAAAGGCCGTCCGAAAGAGGAACATTAGAGATGCTCTGCGAGCTCATCCTTACCAGGTCGGAGTCCCTACTCCCCGAACCAGTCTCATCCAGCATTCCTTCTTTTAGAGAACTTCGACGCTATGGAATGAGCTGCCGGGGAACTTGTTTCCCGACGGTTACAACCTGCAGCGTTTCAAATCTAACGTACACCGACATATCCTCTCGCAGGGCTTCTACAGCGCCATAGGATTTCAGCCTTTGCGAGAGGCTGACCATAAAAAAAACAAGCATGTTCGCAAGTTAACATGATGACGATTAAAGATACATCAATGAGACCCCACAACTCTCCACAATAGAGATGTTGGAATAAACTACCGTTTCAACGATCAGTTTTCCAAATCTTGCTCCCTATAGGAATAATGTATGTTGCAAATTTCTCACAACGGTCTTTTTTAGCTTCAGTTTCATCTTTAACGTGAATTTGCATTTTGTGTTTGTATGCTTATTCTATAACGAGGCATCGTGGCAAATGTTCTCTGAGATAGTCAAACAGTTCCTTCGAAGCTCCTGGACAATTCGTCAGTTCAAGCTCACGCATGTGTCTCAGCTGGATTAGGCTTGATAAACCGCTAGATGTTAGTAGAGGGCATCCTGAAATAGACGGTAAAATGAGTGTATTAAAATATGAGATAGAGGAGTCAACGTGCTTTTTTCCATAAAAATATCCGTCCTTAAATCATTTTACTAAGACACCAATATACTTCCCACGCCGATAACTCAAACATTTGTTGTACTCATAAAATAGTCTACATTGCGGTGAAAAAATTACTTTGGTGGTATCGCGCTTTTTTAGACCTACCCGATTGTTGTCTTTAAATTTTATATCTATGGAATGATTTGATATACATATATTATAATCCGGTAAGGTGTAACTTGGGAACTACGATGTTGATTTCTATAAAACTGTGACACCGTATTACTACCGTGGAGGAAGTGGTAGTATCGTTGTTAGAACTTCTGCAAGTGACGGCGAAGTCAGCAAAAAACAAAAAATATCAAAATCGCTCAAACTTCGTTTTTAGATATTTCTGATCATTGTCTACCTTTTTGATGAAGATGGTGTAGGGATAAAGAAACTCTAAAATTTTTGTTAGCACCGATAATGTTTGGGAAGTATTGAGTCACTTGACGAAAATGGATTTCAGTTTGGCGTGCAACTCATGTAACCCCTCAGTTTAGGCGCCTTATGTTTAAAAAAACGATTTGATCATAAACATTTATAAAACTGTATTGGTGTTCTGAAACTGCGTTTCCAGTTAACTTATTATCGATTATGCATTTAGGTTATACATCATAACATGTTGAACGTACTTACCTGCTAATGATAATATTTGTAGGTTTCTCATACCGCAAAGATGTTGAAGTCCGAAGTCTCTAATTTGTGAACACCAACGTAAATATAGGGATTGTAGAGATAACATCGTAGAAATATATCCTATTCCTATATCTGTTATATGTACGCATCTAGAACAAAAATAAGATATTAGGTAGTTTTGAACCAATTTATTAATCTGATTGATTACTCGCAATCGGATTCTTAATCATGAAAATCAACATATTTTTCCGAAAAAATTAACTGCGACCCTAACTTAATTCCTGTATGATAAATGGAATAAGCGTCTTCATGATACAGTCATTTTAATAGTTGTTTATCTTTTAAACTTGGTTCTCCGGTTCTCCGAAAGTTCCACTTAAGTCTTTTTTTAATTGTGGGATTCAGTACATGGCAGCGGATTAATATGTATGTATTATTTTGATTTAAAACTATATGCAAATTTCTGTTCAAAAGAAACATATTATACAGGATATAGAACTTGTTTTGCTGTTTTTAAGTTTTCATTTACGACCCGCTGCTTACGTTTGCTACACTTCGAACCAATTTTACATTGAATTATAAATTGTCGTAGTAAATTTTAATAAGCTGGAACCTTATGAGAGCTTAGTAATAATTAAGAAGGCAAACAATGTAATGAATAGGGATGCAGGCCCGATTACAAACAGCTTGCTATTCGATTTACTATATTAAAAAATCATACAGATAATAGTCTTACCTATCGAGAACTAATTCTTCTAATTGATTGAGGTCACAGGCTATGTATTCCAAGGCAGCGTCGGTAATTCTAGGACACCAGGACAGATCCAAGGATCTTAGTTTTTGTAAATTTTCAGCTATTAATTCTACACCGTCGTCCGTTATTTTACTACACCCAGATAAGCTCAGTACAGTCAAATTCGGCAGCGCGTGAACTGAAAAAGAATATACAGTGAGATTTGGCAGGTGATTTTGGAGAATTTATTTGAGTCACACTTGTCTGAATTCAATATCAAAATGGGTGGAGAATGGGCCTATACCGTGATCTCAAATTGATCAATTAATTTACTGCGGTATTATTTTTGATGATACATAGGACCGTTGACTGTAAAAAGTCAGCAGAAAACTTGATCCAAATGAGAATAAAACTAAAAAGAAAATTATACTGTAATTTGAAATAGCCGATGATGACGTCACCTGTAGGGAACCAATGAGAAGCGTCCTTTCGCGGTCCGATGACTACGAGCGGATGCTATTGTTTTGTACCAGTGAGCTCTTATTGGTTCCCTACAGGTGACGTCACGACCTGGGCGGGAAGTGTATGGATTCAAAAAATTCAATATTTAGAGCAATTTTTTTCCGTTATAAATACGATAGAAAAATTTTGTAAAATTATGTATGGCAGCTACGTAGTGTCAGGGTTCGTTTGAGCCAATAAACAAAAAATGCGGTATAGGCCCATTACGCTCTTACATCTCATTGTATTTTGCTGATTTTCGAATGTTACCATAAGAAATTCAGATGAAGTATCACTGTGCAAAGGGCTACCAATCTGATGATAATCCGTTTTTTTATAGTTGACAGTGACCGATTTATGTGTCATCGCGCATTTACTGGCCCATATGATTCCATCACGTTTACACGTCAAAACTTCAGTGTGCAGTTTTTCATTAATAAAGGAGGATTAGAAAATATCCCATGTGCTTGTAGGGGCTTTATTTGTGGACCATTGGGAATTAGGGTACAGCAGATACCACCATTGAACCCAACATATGTATTTCAGACTGATTTCGGCAATATCAGGTTAGCTAAATAGTGGTGTACATTTCTTACCAGCCTATAAATTATATAAAGTGTAGTTTTCGATGTGGCAGTATTTGTATTCACTATCATACAAATGTTGGCTTTCAACGATTTGCGGATGTTTCTAAACTATAATACGTAGTTTAATGTAATTCGACGTATTCCTGCCAGGGCATGATAGTAGAGCCAAAATGCAACAAAATTAGCTTAATATATGTATGGACAAAAATCGATAGTTTTTGAGATTTTTCAATTTCAAGGGAATTCTAATAACTACCCAAGAACTAGCATTCTTGTCTAAATAATGAAAAATCCACTTTAAAAATCAGCAACATGTTTACCTATTTAAGTTTAAGACGCTTACACTGATTCAATACCATCATAAATGGGTGAAACAGTACGATACTTTAGAATAAAACAGATATTGAGAAAAATAAAGTAATTCTCATTTTCGTTTTCGTTTCATCAGGATTATATCTAGCACAAAATATTGCCAAAACACTGCTCATACAAACTACTGGAAAAACATTACCATAATCTCAGCTTCTCAAAAAGGTGTAGATGTCTAATTGAAAACCTACAATCAGGAACATAGCCAGGATTTAAATTCGGGGGACTTGAGTCTCGTGTCTCGTATCACCTTATGGTGATAAATATGTTGCTGGACGGGGTGTGATACAATATAAATATAGCGAAAATAATTCGAGATTATTTCTTGTGTAATCTAAGTCACTAGTTTACGCTACTCCAATTGAAAATTTGGACGACTGGCGAGGTCGTATAATTCCTGGATGTAACTCCATTTAAAACGGGCCTGGTGTGTTTGAAACAATTCGGCATCACTGATGCCTGCTTGTATCCAAGCTGGTGGAAGTCATTTTGAACATTTATGAGCAACTTGCCATGTAACTTCTGATAATAAAATGTAGCTGTCGCATTTTTTTCCATCCTGAATCTTTGAAATGGAGCCGTTCATCAAAAATCAGCAACGAACAAGGTATTCTCAAAGTGTTTCAGCTAGATATGATTCTGTTGAAACGAAAATAGGAATTATTTTAATTTATCAATATCTTTTTTTCTAAAGTATCGCATCTTTTTCGTATTTATGATGGTATTGAATTACTGTAACCCACATAGCACTGGATATTCTATGAATATTCTTTAAATCTCCTACATGTTCCATGAATATTCAGTAGAATCATAGAATATTCGTTATTTCTCTTGATTATTCTGGATTATTAAAATAATATTCTTTATAGAATATTATTATTTTATCCACTTAGGATAATCAGTGATTATTCGTTTAATGTCTGAATTATTCCAGAATATACCAGTAATATTCTTCATAGAATATTATTTTAATCATCTACTAAGAACAAGCTATGTAGCTATTTTCTGAAGAACATTTAGTAATATTCATAACGGAACTATTTTCTGTATGTAGGCAATTAATATTCAATATCAGGTATTATTAATTTATATTCGCACCTTTCTCAGTGAATTAAAAAAAACTTTCATTTAGTTCTATTCGTTTTGCGTTCATCCTCCTAAATATACCTAATAAGTATTATGTCCAATTTTCAAAAGTTTATTAGTGAATTAGCCATTGGCAGCAATACGGTAAAGTGAGAGCATCTTATGGTGATGTATGGTGACTATGGTGTCGTTCATTCGTCAGTTGTCAATCTTCGCTTCAAGTGTTCTGTGCTTCACCTTCGAATCCTTCGATTTGGATTTGTAATAAACATGTGAATTGGGGGTAGTGGGCATTTTAGCGATTCACGAGTTTTATTCGTGAAAGGCGTGCATTTATACCCAATTTTGTACAATAAAGTTGCTAGTTGTTATAAAGTGTGCGACAGTGTTCCAAATTATGGTCACCTACTTTGGTGTATGGTTCGTTATATGATTATATAATGTGAGTAGAATTTTGAGATTAAATGCAACATGTTTACACTATATTTTAAACATCTTTAGACTGAGAGATGTCTAACCACTTAACTTTCGTGACCATCTGCCACTAGTAGGTGCTATTATTTTTGGAACAGTATCCATAATACCATAAAAATGTTTCCTATATGAGATAATTTATACAAAATGTTCCTAGAATATTCAAAAACATTCTACTACGATTGTTCCTGTAATATCCTTGCGGAATATTTGCCGGAATATTCTAGGAATATAGCGTGTTTTTCCCATTTCGAACGTTTAAAGAATATTCTGTAAATATTCTGATTATCCATAGAATTTTATCAGAATAATCGTAATGTCCGTAGTGAATGTGAACAGAATATTCTCATATCATCCAGTGCTATGTGGGAAGGGTATTAAACTAAAATAACTGAACATGTTACTGACTTTTAACGTCGATTTTTCATTGATTAGACAAAAATGCAAGGTTTTGGGTAAATATTAGAATTTCCTTAAAATTCAAAAATCTGAAAAACCATTGATTTTTGTCTATACATACATTAAGCTAATTTTGTTGGATTTTAGCTCTCTAATCATGCTCCGATAGGAATACGTTGAATTACATTAAACATGATTAAACCTTGTATAGTATACCAATATTGCCTTGCCACTGTGCGCAGTTACGAAAAAAATGATTATCATAAAGGAGATTTAATTTCAGGATGTTTTGTTTTGTTCTTAAAACTGATATAAACACTATGGGAGTAGGGAGGTAAAATCTGCAGTTCTAAAATACTGGGTGCGGCAAAACAAACAGTGCAGTTGCGATGGGCGGCTACACCCGCTGTGGTGGGGATGGTAACCTAGGAGGGGTCTCATTGTATCCGCTGACTCAAACCGTTTTCAGTCGTAGCAATAGTTTGAAGCGGAGGTTTGAAAATGGTCGTTCTTTCATAATCACTGAGCGAACATTCCGACGCCACTTCAATATTCCACGCCATGGTCCCGTTCCACACCGCAATGTTATCGCGAATTGGGTTCGTGCGTTGGAAGAAACTGGTTCAACAAAAAGGCCTAGAGGTATGGGAAGACCCAAAACAGTGAGAACACCCGAAAATGTTACTGTAGTGAGAGCAGCTGTTGAACAATCACCAACACGCTCTGCCCGGAAACATGCAACTCCATTAAACATGTCTGACCGCTCTGTAAGGAGGATCTTGCATAAAGATTTACTCTTCCATCCCTACAAGACTATGGTGGTTCAAGAGTTGATGCCTCCAGACTTTGAGAACCGCGTGAATCGCGCCCCAGAGATGTTAGACCGTAGACGCAACTGGAAGTTTCAGCAATCGTCTACATCAGTGCGTCGCTGTCAGAGGACATCATCTTGCTGATGTGGTCTTTAAAACATGAGTGAAAAAATGGGGTGTAGTACTGACACGAGCAGAATAAATGACTTGTTCATAAGTTGTGCCATTTTTTTTAATAGCCCTTCAAAACTGCACTGTTTGTTTTGCCGCACCCTGTATTTACTCATATTAAGGGCCGGTTGTACAATGCAAGCTTAAGCTTCGGCTTAAGGTAAGCTGACGTTAAACCACGTCAGTTGCAAAACGTCCGTTGTACAATGCTAGCTTAGCCCCCCACTCCAAGCTTAGCACGAGCTTACGTAAGCCGAAGCTTAACGCGAGCTTAGCTGAGGTTTAAACCTAACCTGATATAAGTGACATGATATGTCAAGAAGAAACCTTCAAATTGCTTCTCACTTTATTAGGTCATATTTTTTGAAAGATTTGTGTCTAATTTAACAAAGAGAGCAAATGAAAGAACACAGAGACAGAAACGGTCGTTGCCGAAATTTGACACAAACTGTCATAATTGCCTAACCAAAAAACGTAATTTTTCGGATGCTTATGTCAGTACGTATTGCTTGATAGATGCCAACTGTAGTGAATTTCATTATCAACCAGGTTTAACTAAGCCGACCGTTGTCGGGTGTCGGGTGTCGACTTTAAGCCTGAGCTTAGCTAAGCTTAGGCTTAACAAAGCTCGTGCTAAACCCGCATTTGTACAACCGGCCCTTAATAGCTCAAGAACCACTATGATGCAATCGTAATAATTAACGTTGATTTAACTGGCTTATGTGGAAAGGTGGTAAGACTGGTAAGCCGAAAACGCAACCACACTTAGGGCCGGTTGTACAATGCAAGATTAAGCTTCGGCTTAAGGTAAGCCGACGTTAAACCACGTCAGTTGCAAAACGTCCGTTGTACAATGCTGGCTTAGCTTCCCACTCCAAGCTTAACACGAGCTTACGTAAGCCGAAGCTCGACGCGAGCTTAGCTGAGCATAGTAGCTGAGGTTTAAACCTCCTGATACAAGTGATATGATATGTCAAGGAGGAACCTTCAAATTGCTTGTCACTTTATTAGGCCATATTTTTTGAAAGATTTGTGTCTAATTTAACAAAGAGAGCAAATGAAAGAACACAGAGACAGAAACGGTCGTTGCCGAAATTTGACACAAACTGTCATAAGTGCCTAACCAAAAAAAATAATTTTTCGGATGATTGGGTGTGTTCAACGGGACCTAGCGTAAAAGCGCTAGCGTGGAAGCGCTTGCAGGCGCTAGGACTAGGAGTGACCGTTGAACGACTTTCCTTTTGACGTGATAAAACTGTCATATCCATTTCCATATTTTAATATTTATTATTTGTATTGTCAAAAACCTAGGTTATAAAATCACAAAACCTGATATTAAATTGACACTAAACAAAGGTAACTGCTTCTCTCAAAACTACAAATAACTTTTTTCCAGTTATGTGCTGCTTTGCTAACCAAACAGCGCTTTTTTAATTCGCTTACCAAGCTGACTGGCGCTTTTTTGACAGCTTGTCGTTCATCGGTTAGTTAGCGCAAAGCGCCCACAAGCGCTGACGTCCGCTAAGTCCCGTTGAACACTACCATTATGTCAGTACGTATTGCTTCATTGATGCCAACTGTAGTGAATTTCATTATCAACCAGGTTTAACTAAGCCGACGATTGTACAACGGGTGCCGACTTTAAGCCTGAGCTTATCTAAGCTTAGGCTTAACAAAGCTCGTGCTAAGCCCGCATTTGTACAACCGGCTTATGTTCAGGCCGAGTAATAACGTAATATCCGTCCGGGTAATGATATAACACTGCCAAATCGAGTACTCGGTGAAAAGGGCGAAGTATCGGGTACTTGGGGCATCCCTATGCATACTCGTCGAACCTACCTATATTTACAACTCCGTGATTGGTTATCTCCCAGCAAGAATGTAACCTGAGCACGTTCAAGGTGTGGCTCTGTTTAGGTGAAAAGTATCCAAGGGCTGCATCCGTGACGTGGTATGCTTGCAGGGAGAACTCATAGAGGGCGGGCAACAGTTGCGCTACAGCCCCCACAGCTTCATCGGCAACGTTGATACAATCTGTGAGGGTCAGAGAGACGATCCGGGGGTTTAAACAAGCCCACAGCCCGGCTTCGGTGATCTCGTTACACCCGGCCAGTTCTAGTTCGTACAGGGCCTGGTGACAGATTTGATACAGGCTGTCAACTAATGTCATACAGATATTTTGGGGGAGGATAGCACAGCATAATAAACAACCAGCATATCTTTGCGGATTTCCTATATAAAAATGGTTCCCACAAAATTTGACCTTGGGAGGGTTTATGTATGATTTTACGGCTGTGAAGTTTGGGTAGAGATGCGAAAATGAAAATATCGATACCGGTACCAACTCGATATTTTCTAGCCAAATAGGCGCGTTTGGTTCGTACATATAACTATTTTCGATACCGATACAAAAGTATCGATACCAGCTTGGAATGCCTCAAAAAGTATCGATGACAAAAATACTCGATATTAGTGCAGAAGTATCGAAGTACAGTTACCATCCCTACAAAAAATCATCCAAATGCGCGTGTAATTTCCGCCAACTTGCTGGTTGTTTATTATGCTGTGGTGATAGTACTTGTCAAAATAAGGACAAAATATAAATGCAGGATGATCAACTTATACTCCGATCTCCGAAGTCTGTAGTTTTCTAAACCTAAAACTCATAGATGCCATGTAATATAGATGGAGTTTGTTACATTAATGTCATTAATGGATGCATAATTATTATACCGTACCATAGGTCTATGGTCTATGAATTCTTATTCTTCAAAAACTCAAAAGAAATAATAAAAATATAAAGTTGAGGTCTCACCAAATTTTTTCTACCTATGAACCGACTTGAAATATTATTTTTTTATATTGAGGGGGGGCCGTGAAAAAATTGCGGGAGGCCTCCGAAGACCTTGGCATGCTACTGCTGAAAAATCACCTTTGGTATGCCGTGACTGTATCAATAACCCTGTATATGATGGAATACGTTTAGGCTTAGACTTCGTTTTAGTGGAAACAGAAATGGGGGTTTAGAGTAGTCTCAATCGATTATATACATAGAGTGATCCATAACTACGTGGTGATGCAAACATATGTTTTTAAATGATGAAATGATAACTTATCGGCACCAACGAATTCGAATAGGTTAGAAGAAAAAACAATCCAAAGTAGTGATTCGGCGGCAGCTTGATGATGCTATTTATAGCATATTGACCGCAGATTATCCCGTATACCCTTTGTTTCTACACCCTCTTCTAGAAACAGGTAAACAACTCTAAAAATAATGACATGAATGCAAAAGTTAAAAGACTATTTTAAACAATTCCACAAAATTTAAATACTGCGGATTTCTGTGAAAAATAACATCGTGTTTGTGAACGCAGTAAATAATAACAACGGGGTCTTGGGAACACACACATGCCTCTAGAGCATTTTTCTATAACCTATTCAAATTCGTTGGCACAGATACGCGTCGCGTCAGTGTAACGTTGCACGTATTCTCGCCGTTTTGGATTTTCCGTTCGACTACGTTGTCGTGAGGTCGTGAGGTCAAATTTTTCCATGAAAAGGCAAAATGTGGCAAAATATATTTAATTTGATTTTTGACAATTATGATTCCATTGCTATAAAATTAATTATATGTATTATAGTTATTATTATGTACAAAGCTTGCTCGAGGTAGTCGAGGTCGCGGATGAGCGGATACCCGGGGCCCCCCTGCAGTGCGGGCCCTTTCGGCACGCCACTGTTTTTCAAATGTAACAGTTATGGAGTTGACAAAAATGTAGTATTATTAGGAATCGTTTTACTACACCAAATCGAAATAACTCAATAACTGTTACATTTACGTATAGGAAATGCTTTATAAAAGTGGAAGTATTTTGTAAGAGCTTTCTGACGATGCTATAAAGTTCATAGTGTTCAATTTAAAATAAAGAAAATTATGGGCGTGAGTTTCGGTTCAGATAGCAGAAACATGATAATTTTAGACAAACATAGACAACCACGAAATTATTCTAGCATTGAGTCAAGCATAGGCGTAGTTAAGTCCCTGGATCTGGGGGGCTCAAGTTCCCGTCCTAGATACAAAGATTTAACAGAACGAATTATTTTAGGATTTTTGGGGGGGCTAATTTCATTCTTGGGGGGAGGGGCGAAGCCCCCCGAGCCCCCACCTAACTACGCCTATGGAGTCAAGCTTCCAGTTATTGATTTTTTAAGATACAGGGTGATGGATGTGTATGGCCTGATATGACATTAAATTTCAGAATTATGAAAAACGAGCACAATTCAAATTCGGAATGATATAAGTACCTATAAAGTATTCCATGTGAAAAAACACAACTTTGGTATACCGTGACAGTCAGTAATCCTGTATATTATAAACTAATTTTAAAATGCAGACTTTAGCTTTACCTATAACTTTTCTTGGAATGTTTTTTTGTACCGCTCATAATAACGGAGGTATCAATCTTCGGAGTATAAGTTGATCACCCTGTATATGCATGGCCTAAAATGTTATACAGGGTACCAGAGGTAGGTACACCTACCTGTAAGTGATCTAACAATGACTCCAGACCCCTATCCGTAATACTGGAGCACCGCAAACTAAGTGTATGAACGTGCTTCGAAGCAAGTGGGAATGTGTTTACCAGATCGATGGCATCTTCGTCAGACGCTGACACCAATCTTAAACTATGAAAACCTCTTCTGAGAACTGAAGAATACAAACGGGTACGTTCTGTAGTGTGGCAGCCGCGCATCTCGCGACATTGTAGCACTGGTACCAAACCTGACCAATAGCGAGGCGATCTGAAAAGAAAAATTATTCAATAATAATGATATTTGAGTCGTCTAGTTTCAAAAACCTCTAAATCCAATTTTCAAATAAATTGAACTAGTAGCGTCATCTTATCGCGAGAGGCCTCATTAATGCTTTAGAACATAATATATCTTCCAAAAAAATCTAAATCCTGGTCTAAATCAATGTAGATTCTTAAGGTTAGAAACAAAATCCACTAAATCCATGGGAGAATGAGATTCAAATACCCCTAAATCCATTCGATAACAAAAACCTCTTAAATCCATATTAGCATTTACATGTGAACCATGATCCTTGAGAACAAATCCCACTAAACCCAGGATAGGACGATAAGTAAGTTTTCTGCTGCTTGCATAACAGCCGTACTATTTATAAATTAACTCCTAACCTATAATTTGATTTATATACAGGGTGCCCCACGACGATTAAGACAAGCAATATATCGGAACTGGGCAGTAGTAGCGAATCATAATTTTGGGGGTTTAAATTAGGGCAAATGTACTATCTTTTCTTATTACTGTCTCACCAAATGAGGTATTTATTTTTGATCACGTGACGTCTGATTCAAAGTTTTTAATAGGACACACTGTCTATTTGCGACTTTTTATGTTCCTACCGATAAAACAATTCCAACAAACTAGACACTTGGGGTCTAAAGTGACTAATTCGAAAGCTACACATACTTAAAAGATGGTACTACTACCATTGATTACAACATGTACCCATACAGTTAAATTACTTTGGTAGTATTTCATAATAATGGTAGTGGTACAGTCCTTTAAGTACCTGTAGCTCTTGATTAAATCACTTTAGACCCCAAGTGTGCTAGTTTGTTGGAATTGTTTTATCGGGAAGAACACAAAAAGTCACAAATATACAGGGTGTCCCATTACAATTTATAAATCGGACTTCACGTGACCACCTATTGGGTGACACAATAATAAGAAAAGATACTATATTTTTATATTTATTTTTTCAGTTTTTTGACTTAGTATCAGTTTTCATCTTATTATGTACCTATATTCCTAAATCCAACTGCACAAAATATGCCATGAAATACAGTCATATCATGTAAATTTCGAAGCACATCCCTCCAAATCCAAATGTATTTCCAAAAACAGCTAAATCCGAAAGGCTTTTCAAGTTTTTCACAAAACTATTAAAGTAGGATTTTTGCCCAAAAGACATTTTAAAGCACTATGTTACTGTCTATCAATATCTATAGTTACAATTACTATTATTGTTTTTTGAGACTAACAGCAAATTTTCGCGTTTCCTTAAAACTATTGTTGGAAGGATTTAGTGACTTTTGGAACTAGGCGACTCATTTATGTACGATAAAAAATGTGAATATAACCTGTAGGTGACGAGTAAATGTGTAGTATAAGTAAGAATTGACACAGGTACATTCTCATATCTTTCGTGTTCGTCAATGATTATCCCTATAAATAATAAAAGTAGAACATTTAAATATAGTAAAAACGTTCGAGATATGCCCGGCAGTAATTTTATGACCCTAATTTCTCTGAAAAATGGCTCAAGTATTCACTGGGTCACTCTGTAGTCGCTTTGCATATGTAATGAGTTTTTATTGCTCTATACCTGTCTGAAATGTACTATAACATTTTTTAATTATCTGTATACTGAGACCTAAACCAATGAATTGAATGTGCAACATAAGATACTGCTTGAACATGAACACGCTGCCTAAATTTTTCCTGAAGGTGCTAACAAAATTAGCGAAACTGTGTAGTTCGGTTTGGCGTAGTTAGACTGTCTAGTATTTAACGTTGTCCCAAGCAATCTGAATTTCGTAGATCAGCTGTGCTAGAGGGTCTGTAAAGCATCACAAAGTTTCTCTCCCAACATGTGCGTCACAAGTTTGATGAATTTGAAACGCGTAAATGAGGTGGCAACACATTAAGGCGGCTCCTACAAAGAGCATAAACGGTCATTTTCAAGTGATATCATCCCAATTCCTGACGCTCTAGTTTTCAATACTTTTGCATGAAATTTCTACATAAAGTTCAAAAGGAAATTACACAGGGGGCTATCGAAGCATTTTTTGAAAAAAAAAATGATTGAACATGAAATATGATCGCTTGAAGTTGCCTATTTTCTTCGTGAACTTTGTAATTTTTTTAAGAAAAACCCAGAAGCAAAAATGAAAAAGTGCTTCGATATCGCTCTGTGCAATTTCCTTCTAAATATCAATTTTACAAATTTCGGGCGACGCGCTAACATGACTTTTCCCATTTCTTTTTAATGTAGCGCGCACCTATTTATTTATCACGCCCATCGTTGGTTCCTTTTCAGCTCCCCGCATCTTCCGGAGCAACTATTCCGGATTGTGGGGCCAGCTATATAGAGAAGGAAGTAAAGTGGTAATGGGTGATGGGTTATACTCAAACCATTCCCCCAACAACCCCTTATATACCAGCTTAGCAAAAAGTACCGGATCGCTCAAACATCAAACTCCCAAAGCTGGAACCATAAAATTCAGTTTTTCATTAGTAGGGATTATAGTAAATTGGCCACCCCCGCTGTAGCTCGAACCTTTACTTTTCCCTTCACCCGACAGTTTACTATAACTTCCATTTAGGACCGGTTTCTCAATGTCCAGTTAAATATTTATCTGCAAGATAACAGTTACTATTAGATAAATTGTTTAAACAATTGAAGGCTAAACTTACGAAGTCACGTAAATCTTATCTGACAGTTGTATCCATAGCAACGCTATCTGGCAAATACCTATCTGACACTTTAACTGGACATTGAGAAACCGGCCCTAAATGTCGCACTTGGATTTAACGGTACAATCCGAATCATATCATTGTTATTACTGTTCTAAGGTTATACTTACTTGTAAAGTACATCACGCCACTTTGTGCACACCCTTGCAAGAATACATCTTTCGCATGGACTGAAGTAGTAAAAGAACATTGTGAGAAATTTTTCATCCATCATTAGTTCATCCCAACTGAGATAGACAGGAAGTTGCCTCTGTTTCCTGTAGGCGTGAACTATGGTCGACGGAGCGGATCCTGGTTTTTGTATGCCCGGTTTTTGGGGGAGAAGCCTGCTTGGCTTCTCAGGAGCACCTAAAATATAGTAGAATTTTATTTTCAACTTATAGAGAAACGAGAAAATATACCTTAAATGTTTCGCTACTATTTGTCTTTTATATAATCCAAAGTGATAGAAGCAGTAGGATTATTATTTGCTCATAGGCTACAGCAACTCTATGTGAGGATGGTAAACTGCTGCTATGTTTTTGTGAAAAATCCTTCAGTTTATTTCGATAGATAACTTAATGCGAGAAATTTTAAATAACAGAAAATAATCTCTCAATATCAAGGGTACAAACCACAAAAAGACTCAAAATTATAAACGACATAGGGTATCTTAGGTAACTTTAATAAAAATAATAAGCCTAAAATAAATAAAAACAAAATGTCTGGTGTCTACAAATTAGAATGTGTGCATTGTCCTATGTTGTATATATCGGACAATGTCGTAGAGCTTTTAAAAATCGTATTTCTGAGCACAAAAAACATTTACACTTGAATTCAAATTACGCCAATCGCTTGATCTGCGAAAACTATAATTTCAACGACATTTTTAAAATTATAAATGTAGAACAAAAAGAGCGTACGTTGAATTTTCTAGAAGTACTAGATTAATAAGCTTAAATTCTCAGGTAACCTCCTCTACGATCAAACGGATCTAAATTATTCACCGGCTTTAAATATTTCCCATGGTTTTCTCAGAACAAAGCATTTGCATTTAATGAATATTTCCTTTACTGTTTATTTTGTATAAATACCCAATGTAGTTTGGTTTTAGTATCATTGTTGGATAAAGGCACTGTGTCTCGAAACAATTATCATAATTTTATAAATGTACGTGGTGTCGATCATCGAAACATACTTTATTTTGTCTATAATTATGGATCTTGAGAAATGGCCAACTCCATCGACTATCAAAGACAGGCGCGTACCACCCTCTCCCCGAAATTTCAAAAAATTTCAATAGAAAATATCGACGGTTAAGACGCAACCACATTTTCAATGTAGATAATAGTATTCAATTAAGTATTATTACTAACAGCGAAATATTAAACAACATTGCTAGCGCGAAAACACGTACGTGTGCGTCAGCGTGAACTTCTAGCCTATCGGCAGTACGAAGCACTGACGTACGAAGAGAAACTTATAGTGTAGATACTGGAGGGAAAAATCATGACAACACATGCATTAATACTCTAATTCTTTATTTCATCAAACCAACAAAACTAAAACAAGACAGCAATTCAGTTTTTCCCAACTTTTTGGCAACAAAACCAAAATATTCAGGCAAATACGGACAATCAATTTGTCTGTGAACATAGGGAATGATAAAGCAGATATATTCCAACTTATTGATAGTGCATCAATGTTTAATACTTAATTTAAGCAACGTACCCTGGCTGAAACCTCTCTCAGAATGAAAACCATTGCACTTAACCCTTAAAACTACTAACATGCCATCTGTGAGGCGGTTAAAAATTGACATTGGCACATTACTAGCTGTTCCCGTCTGATTTCGGCTTCACGCCTCTATCCACCTTCAGTTGATATTGATTTAGTAGTAAGTCAGATGTTCGATCTGCACCTAGCATTTAAGCGCTTTTTGTAAGAAAGTTATGTTTCGATAAAGTAGGTACCGATGAAACAGTTGCTGGATATGAGTATCAAGGGCGCCACTGAAATGACAGTAAATCGCGAACGATGGCGAGCTACAGTTCTCAAAACTACTGATAATATTCGTGTCGGCTATACTCTAGCTCCGACTTAATGCATTTGACGAGTTCACAACATGTCTTCTAAGAGAAAGTGTTAATGTAACATTTAAAAAACATAAACATGGATGTTCGTCCCAGTTCTTCAAAGACGCTTTGTTTTGGAGATAGTAGTTTGAGATGCAGGTTTTAAAATGGTACGAAGTAGTTGGCAGGCGGCAGCGATGATGAAACGGATGTAGATCCAAATTTTGCGATAGAAAGTGACATAAAGAAGAGCAAATTGGAGTAATCAACCATGGAAACTACAAAAAAATATGAAACTGTTTCAACTTCAATGTCTTTCACACAACGCTTTCAATTGATACAATTGGGGTTTTTATATATCGGAGACAAGACCACAGTTGCGTATTTCTATTCACTTTTGACACAATGAAATATAAGATATTCAAGCTATTTGTATTAGAAAACCCTTTCCAATTTATAATGCAAAAATATCTATCTCAGAACCTGAAATTTTTCAATCGCAATCTTTATTGGGTTAAGTGAACTGAAATTTTGTCGAGATTGATGAACTTACATTTATTGTGAGGCATATTTTGCTCACAGTTTATTTTTCAATTCATTATACTTTTGAAGAAATGCCATTGTTGACATGACTGGAGTGAAATAACAGCATTATAGTATTGATCTTCCAAATCACACCCTAGCATTTCTTTGAATTAGGGCAAACCGCATTTTTCTTTGTAATGCTTCGAAAGATTGGACGAGTTTTATTGATAAAATACCCACCCCGCTTGGGATGTAGTTCAGATGTGGGCTGGATACTTGCCAAGCCCATATGAAAGATAGACGGCGAGTGTACAGCTCCAAAATTCCAAGCCAGATACTTTTGTTGCAAATCGGAAAAAAGTGGCTGTGTCGGGGAGATCAATGCGGAATGCTCAGTTTCTCCAATTTTTACTAACCAATTAAGTTTGGGTCCTTTTGTAATATCAAAAAATATCATACAATGTTTGGCCTATATGATTTGGCATATGAACAGGCACGTATCCAGGATTTGGTTTTTTTGGGGGGGGGGTCCAGATTATGGGTGTCACTTGGTTGACCTTTCGGGGGGGGGGGGTCCAGATTAGAGTTGCCACCCCTTAAATCGTTAAATTTGCGGGAGGGGGGGGGGGTGCAAATTTGTGGGTTCCATTTTTTAGACGGCATTTTATAACGTTTCGGGGGGGTCCGGACTAAATACGTGCCTGCATATGAAGGTAAAGTTATGATCTCACCAATTGTGTTTTTGAATTCTCAAAAAACTTGCCTAAATAAAATCAGTTCAAATATTTTCAATTGTTTGTGCTTCGCAAATTCAAAATTTAATAAAATAAAAATATAACGTAACGACTCATTCCACTGCCTCCCGCAAAGGCTGAAAGCCTATGGCGCTGTAGAAGCGCTGCGAGAGGATAAGCGTCGGTTCACGTCAGATTCGAAATGCTGCAGGTTGTAGCCGTCGGGAAACAAATTCCCCGGCAGCTGATTCCACAGTGTCGAGGTTCTCCAAAAGAAGGAATGCTGGAGGCGACTGGTTCGAGGAGTAAAGACCTCGACCTGGTAAGGATGAGCTCGCAGAGCTTCTCTAGTGTTCCTGGTTCGGACGACCTTTGGTGTTATTATCTAGGAGAGCTCACTCGAACATCTTCCGTGATAGAATCTGTAACACAGGGATAGGTCAGCCACCCTCCTTCGATGTTCCAGGCTGTGGAGGTCCTTTGTGAGGTTAGGCGTATCGATTAATCTAATTGGTCTCTTCTGGATAGTGTCCAGAAGCTTTTCAGAGTGCTTCAGAAAGCATCCCCACTGTAGATTGGATTTGATGTTATTTCCAGCAGCTCGTTGATGTACAGCAGAAACAGTGTAGGGGAAAGGACAGATCCCTGAGGAACACCGGTGTTTATTGAAAATACGGCTGATGAACAGCCCTCGACTACAGCAAACAGAGATCGGTCGTTCAAAAAGCTATTCAGCCACTGGCGCAGGCCAGGTGGTAGTCCATAAGCAGCAAGCTTGACCAGAAGTCCCTCATGCCACACTCTGTCGAAAGCTTTCGATATGTCAAGTGCAACAACACGGGGTTCGCCATGATTGTCTGTTGCTCTGTTCCACAAGTGAGTGACGTAGGCAAGGAGGTCACCTGTAGACCTGTGCTTACGTAAGCCATACTGGCGATCATTTATGATATTATTGTTGTCCAGGTATTTCAGGAGCTGTGTGTTAATGACAGTCTGCATAACCTTAGACATGATGCTGAGAAGAGCCGCAGGTCTATAATTGGTAGGATCAGTTTTTTTTGCCTTTCTAAGGGATGGGTTGTACGTTGATACGAAAGTTTGATGAGCTTGCAAAGAATAGGTGCAAGCTCAGCGGCACAGCGTTTAAGGACAATGGCTGGAATTTGGTCAGGACCAGTAGCGTTATTCGTGTTCAGTTTTTGAAGGATGCTTTATACATCTCGATGTTGAAATTTGACCTCTGCCATTCTCGAGTTCACGCTTATGGTGGTGGTCGGAGTACTTCCTTGGAAGTCTGCATTGACGAATAGGAAAAGTTCTGACTAACCGCCTTATCTACAGACCAGAATGTTCTGGACGAACTAGGACATGAGAGGAGCTTGTTCTTCATTTTTTGGTTGTATTCTTCCTTGCTGCTGTTAATCACGCGTTTACAGTGATTTCTGGCGTCGATAAAGCTGCGGTGGTTCTCGGCATTTGGATTTTTTTCGATTCTTTGTAATTTTGGCTTTTAGAGGTAACTGCATATCTACAACGCTGATTGAACCATGGCTTGTTTTTTGAGGGATGCTTGACGACATGAGGAATATAGGGTTCCATGCCGGATATTAATACCTCTGTTATTTCTTGGGCGCAAGCTGATGGGTCTCGTGACTTGAAGCAGACATCGTTCCAGAAAGGACTGGTAGTATTCCCTTAGGTCGTCCCACTTTGCTGATCCGTAATGCCAGATCCGGCGAGGCTTTGTATGGTGGAGATCTCGAGAATGCATTCTGCATTGTGAGATATAGGTCCAACGGACTAGCAAAATCTCCGTGGCGGCTGAGGATCTTTGGTTCTTTGACTATCTGCTCCAAGCCGCAGCTAATAGCGAAGGCTTCATTCACGTCCCTCGTCGTCCGTTTTGTTTGAGTGAGTGATTTTGAGGTTGGAGACTAAACGCAATAGATTTTAAATGGTCTCATAGACAAAAGTCTAATGGCGTCAAATCGGTAGATCTAGCAGGCCATTTATAGGCCCTCTTCGCCCTATGCATTTATCTGGAGACGCGTATTGCCGAACCGAAAAACAAAATAGTGAGAAGGAGCACAGTCTTGCTGGAAATAGATTTCAGTTTGATCAGGTATATGGTTTCCATCCTCCTCGATTTGGTTAGTTGGAGTTTCAGTGACAAGCAGATTGATGATATCTCCCAACATACCCAAATAAATCAATCTCCATTTAAATTACCATTAATACACAATGACCAATCACTTTGTTTCTTGAAATGCCTCTGCCCACAGCCCCATACATTCATATTTTGGGGGTACTGGTTATGCCCGCCTACAAAATTATGAAGATTTTCATTGCTCCAATACCTGCAGTTATACTTATTAACAAATCCAGTTAAATAAAATGTGCATTCATCAGTGAGGCAGATATTGTTTACATGAATGGTATTACCATTAACCGCTTGTAGTCATTTGTTCACAAAACTCAACTCGCTGATCGAAATCGTCTTCGGATAACTCTTGCACTACTTTCATCTTGAATGTATAAAATTTATGAAGTTTGGTAATTTTGTTTATAGAGCCAAATGAAATATCAGTCGGATCCACAATTTTGCGTAATGAAGTATTGGGATTTATGCCAGATATACCTATGCACCTATGCCAAAACGATTATGTACTCTGAAGAAAAAGAAAAAATTGCTTTCTCTGATGTTGAGCGGTTAAAAAATGCGAGTATTAATTGCGGACTATAATAGATGCCTATATGACCTGTAATGCTGCCACACCAAGATGGTGTCCTTATTTTACCTTATATATGACACCTGATGAAGAAGGTATTCAGAGAAGAAAAATGACTTTTTGGATGAAAAATGGTGCGTTAAAGAGAAACCACAATTATTGGTTTTATCAAGTTCAGTGGCAGTTCCATGTCACAAAAAGTTACTATTGCTACTTTGCCGTCTGAACACAAAAAATCGTGAAAGTGGAGAACTTAGCAAAGGAACATGACTTCTGGAATGAATAAATGTTAATGAAAATACAAGGTTTTTATCAGTTTATGTTACAAAGTAAAAAACGTAATTTCTATTCGCGACGCAAAAAAGTCTGAGCCCAAGACACTAGACTTGGGCCTGCCAGCAATTTAAATTTTAATTACTTACAAATCTGGTTGCAAATTGTAAGATTTCGCAGTAATCCTGAAAATGATAACTGCTCAAAACCAATTACCGCGATTTGTTTAAATTTTAGTAGTTCCTAACTTTTGGCATGTAGTGTATATCAATAAGTTACCCTAAACCACCGACTACAAATTTAGTTGATGCCCAAAACAATATCTATCTCATTCCAGAAATGAATGAACTTCAGCTCATTCATAAACTGTAAGTTTACATACTTTTGTATTGGTGGCGCCTTTATCAGTGTCCCAATAGGCGCGATCGTTCAATTCAAGGCTCTAGCTGTAACCATTTTTGACACTGTATATTAATAATTTTTGGCACAAAAACCTGATTTGCGTTTTCTTAAAACTTCAATCTAGAGAAATGTCGATCTAGATTTTAGAATAATTTTATACAGGGTGATTAACGAGACCGTGAATTTAGTCAAAAAAACGTCAATTTTGGCAATTTTTTACTAATTTTCTATTAGGAAATTTCAAAAATACGTCGACATTTCTGTAGAACCGTCCTTTTTCTTCATGCTCATATTTTTTCAGTTCAGAAATCTCAAAATTAATAGTCCAAAAATGGTTACAGCTGAACCATTGCAAACAGCTCTCATGTACGTACTACAACCTCCTGTTAAGCAGTGGTTTTCGATAGATACACAGTGGGAAATTTTTAAATGAACAACCCTGTATGAGATTCACTAGCCACTAGATGAAGTGAGCGATAAGAAGTCTTACCTATAGTAGCTGCAGTCGCCGCTGCCGCATTACTTCCTCCGCCCCCGCAAAAGACATTGGTGACCCTTTCCATGACGCTGGTTTTCGCCGAGGAGGTCGCATGATGATGTTTGCTGCCTCTCAGGCCTAAGCCGTTGATCCTCTTTGATAGTTCGGCGGAGGCCCTTTCGACCACACCTTGTGCAGATATCGATGACATCGTCTCTCCGCCTGCTCGGCCGCCCCCAAAAGGCGGCAACCAACCGGCTAACACGCCCCGCAACTGATGGTGTACATTATTCCACCCGTTAGGCACCTCGAATAATCCTAGCGAATCTTTCTTTTTGCCTGTGGTTTACTGTAAGAAAAAATGGAGTCAAGTTGATTGACTCAGTACTTCCCACACATAATGATGATACCATTTTATTATTTCCCATTGCATGAAGCTGTAGTCTAAAATCCCCTTGCAACTAAACTATCGCCCATCCGCCCGCAAAAACAACATCCAACACCAAAACCCTCGTAAATAGTTTCTTGCGTCTCCCTCCTTAGGAACTAGCGCGCCACAGTTTTTTTCTGTATGCTTGAACTGGACGATGCGAAACGATCAAGAGCCTTCAACCCGTCTAAAAACGAAATTTGAGCTATTTTATATTTTTGGTTTTTTGATTATTACTGCACCGTGACTGACACGGTTTTTCAAAAACAGAGTCGCTTTCCATTCTCGCAGCGGTATTATGTCAAAATTTTATTAAAATCAATTGAATAATTTTCGCTTTACGCAAAATGCATAGAACGAAATAAAGCAAAACTCGTATGTACAGATCACAAAATTGGTTTCTGTAATAGGCAAGCCAATGTTAGGATGGATATAACAAAGTGTAATATGCCGCTAGGTATTTCTTCTACAAGTCAATAGACGGACTATTATGAACACAACAAATTTTTCAGTTTTACTACCCCCCACCGCCCAACCGCCCCGATTTCACCCCACCCAAAAAAAAAAATTGAAAATGATCAGGAACCCGTAAAACGCCTAAAAACAAAGTTTGTGCTGTTTTCATATTTAAGTTTTTTTATATTGCTGCGCCGCTACTGACACTATTTTTCCAAAACATACGCGTTTTCCATCCTCGCTGCGGGTGTAATACTGTGTCAAAATTTCATTAAAATCAATTCAATAATTTTCGCGCTACGCAATATAGAACGCTCCAAAACAATACTCGTATGTATACATCACAAATTCTAAGTCTCTTGGTTTTTATAATAAGCAAGGCAATGTTCGGATGTACGTAAAAAGTGTATTATGCTGCTAGGTTTTTCATTCAAAGATCAAAGGACAACCCATTATGAGTATAACAAATTTTTCAGTTTTACAACCCCCCACCCTCCAACCACCCCAAATTCAGCCTCACCCAAAAAAAACGTAGAAAACGATCAGAAACCTCTAAAACACCTAAAAACAAAGTTTGAGCTGTTTTTTAATTTTTAGTTTTTTTATTACTGCCGCGCCGCCACTGACCCGATTTTTCCAAAACATAGCGTTTTCCATCCTCGCCTTGGGAGTAATACTTTGTCAAAATTTCATTAAAATTAATTGAACAATTTTCGCGTTACGCGATATCCGAACGGTCTAAAACAATACTCGTATGTATACATCACAAATTCTAAGTCCCGTGGTTTCTATAATAAGCATGCAACGTTCGGATGGACCGAAAAAAGAGTATCATGCCGCTAGGTTTTTCATTCACATATCATTGGACAGCCCATTACAAATACAACAAATTTTTCAGTAGTTTGAGGCATATTTGATATTTTTCGTTTTTTGCTTATTACTCCGCCCCTCGTATAACGATTTTCAAAATTATAGGAACATTACCTACTACGACCCCACAACATAACGCTGCCCAAATTTCATAACAATCCATGCAGCGGTTACTGCAATTACGACGTTAGAAAAATGCCAACAGACAGACAGACCGACAGACAGACAGACCGACAGACAGACAGAGCGACGGAAATGAGTGACGTGGATTTTCGTTATTAGACAACATAAAACGCCCAAACAGCGTATTATCTCAAAATCGAAAATTTTCGTGATCACAATACTCCCCTCACCTATCGGTGTGGGAAATAAAAGCATCCGGTTAGTTGCCCTTAATTTCAATGCGATTCATTTATTTACCTTAGGTATAGCATTTTGCACATATTATCAATACACGATCAGTGTTGCCATTTAGGACGACAAGTCACCAAAATGGCGACTTTTCATCTCTATGGGGATATGGCGGCGAATTTCGATAAACAGTCTATTTTTGGCGACTTTTCATACCCAGGTGAAAAGTCTTGATATTCATATTCATAGATCATAGAAGCATATAAATAGATTGATTTTCCATTTCCATGCTCTTTTATATTGTTTACTGAAATAAAATACATAGGATGAATTAACTTCACAATACTAAGTATTGTTTCGAAATAGTCATGGATGGTATAGACTTTATTAAACCAAAAAATATTGTGAATTATAAATTCAACGAAAATTCAAATAACAATTTAAAGCAAGCTTTGCAAAAATTTAAACATATTGCGGACGAAAATTTAGTTTTTGCGGAAAAAATTCAGCATTATTACTCTTGTTCTGAAAAAAAGTTAATGGAACAAACACTGGTGGCCGCTTTTTGGTTAAAATTGGAACAAACAAAAAATGTTAATGGTGTATTTATATTCAAAAATGTGTCGCCGAAAATTGTTATGGCTATCTTGATTATACCTCATGGAAACGCTGATGCAGAGAGAGTATTTTCAAATATGTTGCATATCAAAACAAAAAAAAAAGAAATAAAATGAGTATCGAATTATTATGTGACATATTGAGGATTATGATAGATTTGAAAAGAAATAGAGATTGTTGTTTAACTTACGAAATCGACGAGAAACATTTTTCAAAAATGACTTGTATTTATAAAGATAGATCAAAATGCAAAGAAAAAAATAAATCAGATTATTCAGATAATGAATCAGATTAAAACATTTTTTTGTAAGTTTTAAGACTTCTATGTAGCATTTTTTTTATATACCTATAATAAAGTTATTTTCATTTTTTCGACAAAACATTCTTTTTTTAATTTGAAATTAACACTTTCAATACTTTCATGACCCCAATATACTAAAAAAACTGTGGCGACAAAGTGGCGACTTTTCATATTGATCGATGGCGACTTTTTACTTTGTTACTCTGGCAACACTGTACACGATTGGCAAAGTTGGATCTGGAGTGCCAAATCTTCAATGCAACTGAGAGAGAAGGCCCAGGATGGGGCACGTAAGATCTCCTTATCTCAGAAACTGAAATGTATGAGATATGATAACAAATTAAATATGATAGTTGTCTGGTGTGAGTTAAATCTGGTTTTATTATAATTTTGTATAAACAGGGTGATCCATTGTGCTTGAATCAGTGTCAACTTTCTTATTTCAAAATGGAACACCCTATACATTTTTCGATTTTCAGATTACGCTCTTAATTCCAAATATTTCAGCAGTTAAGTCTTTTTTAAATCCTGTCTGTTTTTTGTGAAAATCGAAATTACACTTTTTTCGAAAAATCGGTCGTTCTAAAAATGACATTTTAGCCGCTCTGTGAAACAAATGTCACTACTACTATGATCTAAATCTAAAAGATCTGGTAGGGAATAGAATTTTGTATATTTATTGAGAAATAATATACAGGATGTCTGCCCCACCTCAGCCAGAGGTTCTAAAATAAGTTCTCTAGCTTGATGGAGATGTCCAGAGATTCGTCTCCATCTGATAAGATGCTGATTTTGCAACCACACCTCTGTTTTCATTCTAATGGTACCTACTGCTAGCCCCAAAGCCGGCTCAGGACCCAGGAAGTTATTCCTCGACCCTCGCCTTGCGTGCGCGTCCGCCATATTATTACCACCAACTCCAGCATCACTCGGCACCCACATAAGTGACACCTGATGTCTTGCCGAAATGTCATCCAAGACCTTTCTACTCAACTCAAGAAATCATGTCATAATGTGAAATTCTAATGCTACCACAATGCTTGTTTTCTTATGTCGGAAACGCTACCGCACATGCCACAAAATTTTAAAAATGACGGAATAAAGATTCATAAAAAGAAGGAAATTTTCGAACATTAAAATGGCAGTAACTGTCACAAAAATGATCCAAATGATTTTAAACTTTACTGTCATAAAGAGGTATTTGTTCTCTATCTTTTTGTCCGCTTTTGGTGCAAATCTATGATTTAATGGTGAGGGCGGGGTGGTGGGGTCTACTCGGAAAAATAATAACATAACCTGGCATTTTCTTTTCAGATAACGAGTCAGGAGGTGATTTTACCTTAGAAATTACACCTCGTACGTTAATTTCGGTAAAATTTGCGGAAACGGGCCGATTCTAATAACTTAAGTTAAAAAAAATATTTTTCTTTTACATTTTGTAATGAAATGGAGTAAATACATTGAAGGGTCAACGATAGGAGACATATATGTTAAAGCAAGATGCAAAAAATGTGAATTTAAATAAACGAATGATTTTTTTTATTTTTATTTATCCAGATTAGTTTTTAATTTAGATCGTATACTATTAAAAAATTTGCAAATGAATGTTCAAAAACTGTACATAATATTTGATAGCTGCAGCAGTCACGTACATAGCAAGTTGTCTTGGCCTCATCATAGGCCCTCGGGACCTCTATTGTAATGTGACGCATGGTTTGGGTGTTGGTCCCGGATTTTTTTAATGGTCAGCCTCCCGCAAAGACTGAAAGCCTATGGCGCTGTAGAAGCGCTGCGAGAGGATAAGTGTCGGTGCACGTTAGATTTGAAACGCTGCAGGTTGTAGCCCTCGGGAAACAAATTCCCCGGCAGTTCAGACTGGTTTGGGGAGTAGGGACCTCGACCTGGTAAGGATGAGCTCATAAAAGCCTATCCATAGTGTTCCTCATTCGGACGACCTTTGGTGTTATTATCTGGGAGAGCTCACTCGAACATCATCTTCCGAGATAGAATCTGTAAAACAGGGATAGGTCAGCCACCCTTCTTCGATGTTCCATTTAATTGCTCTCTTCTGGATAGTGTCCAGAAGCTTTAGAGAGTGCTTCGAAGCGCATCCCCACACATGGGAGCAATATTCCAGCGATGGCCAGATCTGTGCCCTGTAGAGCAGCAGTAGTTGCTCTGGTGTATACAGCTTCCTACAGCGGAGCAAAACTCCAAGCTTCTGGGATGACGTTTTAGCAATACTGACGACGTGGTCGTGACAGTACATGTTATTGTTGATGTTGATCCCCAAAAGCCTGACGGAATACGACTCGACTATGGGGTGACCCTCCATTTCTACAGTTGGTAAGCCATCGTGAGACTTCTTTGTAAGTGTTGTTGCCTGAGTTTTCTGTACCTTGAACTGTACTTTATTTACTAATCCCCACTCAACAATTGTTTTGATATCTACGTTGACCTGTGAGGTATGCTGCTGTCGCCGACGTACCGTCTCCTGGGATGATAGTGGCTTGACTTTGAGGAAACGGAATTTTACCACAATTGAGACTATTGAAAGCCATTCCGTACTTCTGCATCTAAACCATGACCCTCCCATGACCCATATTTTCCGAGTAGATCAAAACATGACGGCTTTCCTAGCTAATGCGGCAATGTGTGATAATGACTTTTTTGCCAAAGACGTTAAAACAATAGGAACGTCCTTGCTTTTTGCTTATGTGTTATAAGTATGAACATTACAAAAAAGTTACAAAAACATTAGAATAGGTAGGCCTCCAGTCTGCATCAAATCTATTGGAAATAACTCGCTACCTATCTCTAATTGGTACGGAATACTTTACAAAATTCCGTAAATTTTTTATTGATGATTCAAAGTTCTTTATATGTTTCCAATATTCCAATCAAAATGTTAAGTATAAAATATACGAAGAACGAGAACGAAAGCGAACATTAACAGTAACATGATCATGGCCATATGAAGCGCAGCAGGATGCAAGTGTACATTTCAATCCTTTTAATTTTAATAATAACATATTTACAATTTTATGCCAACACCTCTACAAGGTGTTAAATTCAAGATGGTTAGATTTGTATCTATTCAGGCCAAATAAATGAAAATGCTTTTCCCCTCTCCCTAACTTTTTGACCCGATCAAAACGTGAAAAATCTGGGAGCTATCGGTGTTAAATTCTTTTTATTTCCTGCTCTAATAGAAAAGTACACATCGAATCAACAAAAAATTGGTATGTAAATGATGCTGTTTCTTTGAATATTATATAGTCATTTGCCTTTATCTGCCAAGTAGTATACTTCATAGACCAATAATATGATTATAGTACGTTATATCGCTCTCTGAGGTGATATTATATGGCATTAAGCTAACCTACCACAAATATATGTGATACTTTAGTCACGTAGGCGACCCATGCGAAATATACAGGGTGTTCATTTGAAAACTTCTCACTACGATTTATTGAAAACGGCTGATTAAAAGAAAAAACACCTAGACACGTCAAAATACTTGTCAAGGGGACAACTTTTTTACTAAAAACTACTTTCCCCCTTGTACGCTCTGCCCCCCACGGTCATGCCTTTGAAAAATTTAAGTGACAGGGGTATCGAGTAATAGCTTGTTGTAAAGGTATGTCGAAGTCTTTTATTTTGACGTTTGATTTTTTTTAAATGATGATTCGTTTTCGAGAAAATTATAAAAATCTTTGTTCAAATAGAAAACAAGAGCTCACGAAAGTATTACTTTTTCTTGCAATAAGTGTTTAAAATGTTGCGCGTTACTGCCCAAATAATGATAAAGGCGATGTTTGAATCCCTGATCGACAGTTGCAAAAACATGTTGTGGGATATCATGATAGTTGCTTTCGATGATGCGTTGACCAGAGTTATCCAAACTTTCAGGTTGGGAACTAAACACAATAGATTTTAAATGGCCCCATAAAAAAAGTCTAATGACGCCAAATCAGGAAATGCCCTATCCATTCATCTGGAAGAACAGAGTGGATTTGGTTTTCAATGCTTTCAGTGACAAGCGGACTGATGGTATTTCCCAACACAATAAATGTCTCCATTTAGATATCCGATAATAAATAATGTCCCTATTACTTTGTTTCTTAAAATGCTTGCCCATACGTTTTTACGAGATATTACTCGATAACCCTTGTTATTTGTTTATTTATTTATTTAATACACCACCACCAGTGTTAACCAATTACTGGTGGGTAAGTGCAGAAAAGTAGTAGCTTAATATTAGACAAGTTGGTATTGAATATGTCCAAACTGTACAGCTACTGTTATAGCAGGAACACATTGAATACAAAGGTGAGTGCAAGAGAATTTTAGTTCGCGGGGTAGGGAGGTAGAATGTGAGCGTATTTCTAGTAAAAAAATTCGGAGCGTTAAATTTTATCAGCGATGTGAAGCAGGGGCAAGCGTGCATATTATGAAGGGCCTTGTAGAGAAAAATTAGCGAATGAGTTTTCCTCCTATTCTCAAGACTGACGAAATCATGTTTGAATAGCAGTTCTTCCTGGGAGGTCCCCTTAGGTGGGTATGTACCATCCAGTTTGTATGATAAAAACTTAAGGAATTTTCGCTGCACCTTCTCCAAAGATTCACGCGTTACGTTACATAACAGGGATTCCAAATTATCCTTGCGTATTCTAATTTACATAGAATCAACGAATTATAAAGCATAATCATCGCCTTCTTGTCACTAAGCTCCTTAGAATTTCTTATAACAAAATCCAGTGTTTTGTTGACAGATAGTATTAGGTGCTCTACATGTGGATTGAAGCTAAGCGATGTGTCAAAGATCACACCTAGGTCTTTAAATTCACTAACTTTTTCTAAAGGATGACTCTCAATTTTATACTGAAACTGAATAACGTCTTGCTTTCTTGTAAATGACATGACATCTGCTATGATTAATTGGCAGATTATTTCTATTGCACCTCTCAGTTATCTTGACTAGATTTCCCTGCAGTCGAGCACAGTCGGCGTCATTCTTGATGCTGCAATAATTTTTTTTAAGTCATCTGCAGCAGTCAGCAGATGGCTGCAGTCGATGCTACTTACGATATCATTAATAAGAACAATGAAAAGTAAACGACCTAGGCATGAGCCCTGAGGTACACCAGACGTTGGAAATATTTCTACAGATTTAACTCCTTGAAGTTCCACATATTGCTTTCTGTTAGATATGACTTAAAAAACACTAATAAAAGCTAGGTGAAAGTCCAAAATTCTCAAGTTTCGATAATAACGGGCTGTGATCAAGCTTATCGAAGGCTTTACTAAAATCTGTGTAAATCACATCCACCTGACCACCGGCATCTAACACTTCAGAGATGAATTGAGTTACGCAGACACTAGTTGTTGTTGATCGACTCTTTGGTAGCACAATCACGAATTAAGAATGATGGGATGCCATCAGGGCCGCAAGTAAACTTATTTTTCATTCTCTTTAAAACCTTGAGTACTTCCTCTTCGGTGAAACCGTGAAGTAATATACACTATTGTGTGAATACGATCTAATGGCGTCAGTTGTTTAGTTGTTTTCGATTGAGTATTATCATTGATTAAAGTATTAACGGTATTATACAGGGATTGAAAACATTGCGCAAAAGCATTGGCTATTTCCCCTGGCGTATCATAATTCCTATGGTTATATTTTAAATGGTTGATGATGGCATTTTCTCCCTTTTTGCTACTGACAAACGACCACAATGTATTAGGATCATGATGGCTTATGCTAGTTTGAATATCGATTAGATATTTTTGATAGGCGTTGTGCTCATCTCTTTTAATTTTGGCCCTTAAGACTTTAAATTCGTTATAAGTAGCTGGATTCATAGATCTTTTATACTTTTTATGTAGTGATCTTTTTTTCTTAATATCTCTGATAATCTCAGCGTTAAACCAAGCTGGAAAATTTGTATGTCTTTGACTTGTCTTGGGGATGCACATATTAAAAATAGAATGTAAAGTACCGTGGAATAAGTCAGTAGCCACGTTCACATCTGTTACTTCATCGAGGAGTGACCAATTTACTAAACTTAGTTGCTCATATAATATTCGAAAATTCGCTTTTCTGTAGTTGTAGTATGCTTATGCGAGTGTTTATCACGGTTTTCATCCGCAAATTCTGGAATATTAAAGGCCCCTAGAAAGTAAATACTGGATCCAAAGAGGTAATCAAGCGATTCTAGATGTTCAAAGAGTCGTTCATAACAAGCAATGTTAGTATCAGGAGGTATGTATATTACAAAGAGATATATCACTTCGTGCCTGAGATTAAGCTTAACACCAACTATATCTACACTTGGAATATCATCTCTAATAAATCCAATATCAAGCTCAGATGCAGTAGGTATAACAATCCCGAATTCCAATTAAACCGCCGCCACCCCTACTACATCCCAGTGAAGAGAAATTTCTATCAGCCCTGAAGACAACGTATTTGTCTGTAAACAATTCCGAGCACACTAGCCTGCAACCATTATTTAAAATTTTGACAAAGCGGTCAAGTAGTTTTTGGTTAAAAAGTTGTGACGCTTGTCAAATCTTTTGACGTGTCTCGGCGTTTTTTCTTTTAATCAGTGGTTTTCGATAAATCTATGGTGGGGAGTTTTCAAATGAACACCCTGTATAATATCACTCCAGTGTGCTATTATATCACACGCTGTAGGTTGTGCGTGTAATAGATGTTTACTAAAAACATGGAAGAGTGCTCTATTCATAATTTTCATGGATGATTGTAGCAACAATTATATTATTATTTTTTTATTGGAGACTTCCAAGCCCAACCAGTGGGTATTAACAAATAATTTCCAGTAGTAAATGACGATTAGGAGACGTCTATATTAAAGTACAGGTTTGAGCATTTCTTTTGTTTCCTCGTTCCTTGGTGTTACTCTATATCGTTCTGAATTACAGAGGGGTCAAGGATTATTGGATGGTTCAACATAAATTACAACCTGGGATTTTCGCAAATATTGAAACGTCCATTAAACTGATTGTCCTTTATCTGAAGTTTCCTGATTTTTCAGGATTATAATACCTACTTCCCCGAATTTTCTTGTGGGAGGTAAAAGCAATAAAGCGGAAGATGCTAATCATGGCAATATTTTTCTCCAAGATTCTATGAACATAATTATTTCCCCCAATCAAGCATATATCGTGGACCTAACTGCAATCGAACAAAAAACTCACCCTTATTATTACATAGTAGCAGTGAAGTCGTGCTATTGTGGAGGCACTGAAGAGCACGGTAAAACAACCCTTCGTTTCAGAGAACACCCCCGATTACAGGCAACCGGTTTAAAAGTGTATAAAGCCGTGTGTAAATTAGTAAGCGGTGTTTTTCTAATCGGTCGGAATATGAAGTGAACGTGAAGTGAGTGAGTGAGTAGTGAGTGGTGTCAGCCCAGGTGTTTGGAGCTGTTCAAGCGATGCGATGGATCAATACCGCGACAGAGAGGGGGAAAGGGAGAATGGCTTTGCCCTGAGCGCCGGGGTTGTCAAGTTGGAGGAAAAAGCGGGGGTGTGAACAGGGTTTTTTCGGACGGTGGTGCCGTAATGACGTGAAAATCCGCAGAACCAATAGAAAATATGATTTATTTAGAAATAGTTAATTTTGTAATGAAATCTCTTTATCCGCTTCATTCTGTAGTTGTGAGCACGTAAAGAGATAGTTTTTACTCCATACAACGCACTTGAGGGGAGTATTGTATTCGCGAAACCTTTCAATTTTCGGATAATGTTTTTTGCAGTAGTGCGGCGGCTCCAGGGAAGGTTCAGTTTCCTCTTCTAGTTTTGTAAGTACTTTTTTTAACTTCTTGGCTTCTCACTACGTACTATTAAAAAACCAATAACGCTGTAGGTTGTAGCCGTCGGAAAACAAATTCCCCGGCAGCTGATTCCACAGCGTCGAAGTTCTCCAAAAGAAGGAATGCTGGAGGAGACTAGTTCGGGGAGTAAGGACCTCGACCTGGTAAGGATGAGCTCGCAGAGCTTCTCTAGTTTTCCTGGTTCGGACGGCCTGTGGTGTTATTATCTGAGAGTGCTCACTCGAACATCTTCCGTGATAGAATCTGCAAAACGGGGATAGGTCATCCACCCTCCTTCGATGTTCCAGGCTGTGGAGGTCCTTTGTGAGGTTTGGCGTATCGATTAGTCTAATCGCTCTTTTCTGGATAGTGTCCAGAAGCTTTAGAGAGTGCTTCGGAGCGCATACCCACACATGGGAGCAATACTCCAGCGATGGTCGGATCTGTGCCTTGTACAGCAGCAGCAGTTGCTCTGGTGTATACAACTTCCTACGGCGGAACAAAACTCCAAGCTTCTGGGATGCCGTTTTAGCAATACTGACGACGTGGTCGTGCCAGGACATGTTATTGTTGATGTTGATTCCCAAAAGCTTGACAGAAGGTGATTCGACTATGGGGTGACCCTCCATTTCCACGGTTGGTAAGCCATCGTGAGACTTCTTTGTAAGTGTTGTTGCTTGAGTTTTTTGTATGTTGAACTGTACTTTATTTGCTAATCCCCACTCGACAATTGTTTTGATATCAGCGTTGATCTGTGAGGCATGCTGCTGTCGCTGACGTACCGTCTCCTGGGATGATAGTGGTTTGCCTGGTTCCATGCACGACACTAATGTACTGTCATCTGCGAAGCTGTAGATTGGATTGGATGTTATTTCCAGCAGATCGTTGATGTACAGCAGAAACAGTGTAGGGGATAGGACAGATCCCTGAGGAACACCGGCGTTTATTGAAAATACGTCTGATGAACAGCCCTCGACTACAACAAACAGAGATCGGTCGTTCAAAAAGCTATTCAGCCACTGGCGCAGGCCAGGTGGTAGTCCATAAGCAGCAAGCTT
Organism: Callosobruchus maculatus; assembly: GCA_951848785.1. Classification (NCBI taxonomy): domain Eukaryota; kingdom Metazoa; phylum Arthropoda; class Insecta; order Coleoptera; family Chrysomelidae; genus Callosobruchus; species Callosobruchus maculatus. The sequence continues at coordinate 644,306 of CATOUR010000073.1, read as the reverse complement.
GGCTAGAAGTCCGTCATGCCATACTCTGTCGAAAGCTTTCGATATATCAAGTGCAACAACACGGGATTCGCCATGGATTGTCTATTGCTCTGTTCCACAAGTTATTTTCTTGGCACAACAGCTGCGCCACTGCGGGTGTCCGACCCCGACGCCATTGCGTTTTGTTTTCTGTCTAAGGCCCGTATTTAAATGTGCGTCTAAAAACAGAAAATACTGGCACAGAACAAAAAGAGAACAGAAAACATCAAAATGCTTAGGCATAGGCATAACACATTGATTTGAAACATGACAACGTCGCCAAATGTTTGCCCGACGGCTCGTAGATGTTGTCTAGAAAACAGATACACAACGAAGGGCACACTTGGGGTTCCTTGAGTATTACTCAAGGACGCTTCAAGTATTAGGTACTCAAGAGACGACTATGAATACGGCCCTAAGCAACACAAAGCCTCGGTTCGTAACCGAGATTCCGGTAGGAGCTAGTGGCTCCAGATTTTGTATGCTACGTCACTATGGTAGTATAAAGCCATTTTTATTGGCTGACATGCAGTTTTGCATGTCGCTACTGGTCGAGTACCTCCGACCATGCATCTTTTTCACTCCACAAGCTTTGATACTCTATCTCTTTCTGGTGCACCGGCCGCGGGCGGCGCATCGTTTGCGTTCGACACAGTGTTGCCAATAGTACGATTTAAAAAGTAGTTATACGACTTTTTGCCTTCAGGATGATATAACAGAAACTACCAGTGGTGTAGCTAGGGGGGCAGGGGGCCAGGCCCCCCTGAAGTTCCGCTGCCCCCCCCCCCCCGGAAGATTCTCGTAAAAAAACTGCGTATCAAGAAAAAGCGTATCGGCTTACTTATAACTTATATCTTTCATAGAATAATCTTATTTTATTTAAGTAGATTTGCAGAAGAGCACGCAGTTCTTACCTATTAAAAGGGGGAGTATTGTGATCGCGAAAATTTTCGATTTTGGGATAATACACTTTTTGGGCGTTCCATAACGAAAATCCACGTCACCCATTTCCGTCGGTCTGTCTGTCTGATTGTGGGGTGTCGTAAAACTCAAAATTTTTTTGTATTCATAACAGGCTATCCATTGACATGTGAACGATAGATCTGGCGTCATAATAGACTTTTTTAGGTCCATCCGAACATTGCCTTGCCTATTATAGAAATCAAGGGACTTAAAATGTTCTGACGTATAGTCGTATACGTACGAATATTCCTTTAGCTCGTTCTGTATTGTGTAACATGGAAACTATTGGATTGATTTTAATTAATGATATAATACTGTGGTATTATTACCGTGGCGAGGATGGAAAACGTTTATGGATCTTAGAAATCGTGTCAGTGGCGGTGGAGCAATAATAAAAAAACTAAAAATATAGAAACAAATTTCGTTTTTAGGCGTTTTGAGAGTTTCGTGATCATTTTCTGCTTTTTTTGGGTAGGGATGATATTGGTCTAGTTGAAAGTAGGGAATCATAAATCTCAATTTCTTTTTGTATTCATAACAGGCTATCCATTGACCTGTGAACGATAGACCTGGCGTCATAATAGATTTTTGTAGGTCCATCCGAACATTATCTTGGCTATTACAGAAGAAAAATTTTTCTATCGTATATAGGTACATACGAATATTGCTTTAGTTCGTTCTGTATTGTGTAATTTGGAAACTATTGGATTGATTTTAATAAAATAAAATAATACTGTGGTTTGTGGCGAGGATGGATTTTAGAAATCGTGTCAGTGGCGGCGCAGCAATAATAAAAAAAACTAAAAATTTAGAAACACCTAAAGCTTCGTTTTTAGGTGTTTCGTGATCATTTTCTACTTTTTTTGGGTGGGGGTGAAATTGGGGTAGTTGGGGGGGGGGGTCATAAAGCTCTTTTTTTGTATTCATAAATAGGCTATCCAATGACGTGTGAAAGAAAGACCTAGTGCCATAACAGTATATGACGTCTTCTGGCTGTGACATTTTAACGACCTGCTAACGTCTTTTGGACGACAGCTGATTCGTCCCCTTCGGCCACAAGAGGACGAGAAATGGACTAAGACGCCCTCTTCCTACCTGGGTACTTAACCTTAATTTTATAGCGGCCCAATATGTCTATACCTCATCATAATTTTCCACAATCAAATTAAACATATTTTGCCGAATCAGTACCTATATTTTATGGCAAAATTTGACAACACGACAACGTGGTCGAACCTAGAATCCGAAACGGCCAGAACCAGTGGGAACGTTACATTGACGCGATGCGTATCTGTGCCGTTTTATCGATGCATATTGCGCCGTTTGAATTTACTCAAGTAAATTGTTTCCTATTTTTTTTTTATTTATTTCGAGGAGGATTTTTGACATCATATTGCTACCACAAATGAGATGAAAATGCTGTATATTTTCTGAAAATAATACCAGTGGCGGCGGCCTAATCAAAAAATAAATGCATCAAAGCATATTTTGTTTCAGTGCTTAAATGCTAACTTTTTTAGAATAGTATAAACTTGAGGTTATGAAGGTTAAGGGGTGGGAGAAATGTTGATCAATTAGTACCTTGATAATAAAATGTAATCCATAACTGTAAGTCGCCCTTTTATTTCCCACACCGTCACACCGATAGGTGAGGGGAGTATTTTGATCGCGAAAATGTTCGATTTTGAGATAGTAGGTACGCTTTTGTGCGTTTTATGATATGTCTACATAACGAACACTATGTGTCTGTTCACGTTTTTCTAGCCTCGTAATCTCAGTAACCGCAGCATGGATTGTGATGAAATTTGAGTAGCGATATGCTGTGGGGTCGTAGTAGGTAATGGGGCGGCGGAGTAATTAGCAAAAAACAAAAAAATTCAAATATTCCTCAAACTTCGTTTTTCCTGGTCATTTTCTACTTTTTTTGGGGGTGAAATTAGGGTGGTGTGTTGTACAACTCAAATATTTATTGTATTCATAACACGTTGACCTTTTGAGCTGTGAAAGAAAGATAATAATACCCTTTTTTAGGTCCGTCCGAACCAGGCACGGATACAAGGGGGGTCCAGGGGGTCCGGACCCCCCAAATCTTCTAGAAAATGAAATCCGCAAATTTGCCTTCCCCCCGACGAGAGCAAATTTAAGGTGGCAACTCTAATCTGACCCCCCCCCCCAAGAGGTGAAGCAAAATTAAAAAGTGACAAATGTAATCTGGATCCCCCCAAAGTCAATTCCTGGATACGTGCCTAGTCCGAACATTGCCTTGCCCATAACAGAAACCATAAGGGACTTATTTGTATACAGTTACCAGTATTGCTTTAGGTGGTTCATGTATGCAGTACCGCGGAAATTATGGAATTGATTTTAATGAAACTTTGACATAATATTATTGCCGTGGCAAGGGTGGAAAACGCGTTTGGTCTTTAGAAATCGTGTCAGTGCCGGCGCAGCAATAATAAAAAAAAATGAAGTCAAGTTGATTGACTCAGTACTTCCCACACATTACGGTGATACCAGTTTATTATTTTCCCATATCATGAAGCTTTAGTCTGAGATTCCCTTGAAACCAATTTCACCCCTACCCAAAGAAGGTAGAAAACGGTCAGGAACCCCTTAAACATCTAAAAACGAAATTTGAGCTGTTTTCATATTTTTAGTTTTTTGATTATTGCTACGCTGCCACTGACACGATTTCTAACAAGCATACGCGTTTTCCATCCTCACCACAGCAATAATAAATTGTCAAAATGTCATTAGAATCAATTTAATAGTTTCCACGTTACCAAATACAAAACGATCTAAAGCAATAAGTACTCGTATGTATACAGAAAATTCTAAGTCCCTTAGTTTCGGTAATAGGCAAGGCAATGTTGAAATGGACCTAAAAAGCTGATTTATGTCGCTAGGTCTTCCTTCGCAGGTCAGTGGACAGCCTATTATGAATACAGCAAATTTTTCAGTTCTTCAACCCCCCACCCCCCAACCACCCCAATTTCACCCCCACCCAAAAAAACTCAGAAAATGATCAGGAGCCTCTAAAACACTGCTGTTTCTATATTTTTAGTTTTTTTATTATTTCTGCGCCGCCACTGGCACGATTTATAAAAGCCATACGCATTTTCCATCCTCGACACGGCAGTAATACAGTGTCAAAATTTCATTAAAACCAATTCAACAGTTTCTTCGTTACATAATATAGAACGATCTAAAGCAATACTCGTATGTTTACACCAGAGAAAATTCCTTTCTGTAATAAGCAAGGCAATGTTCGGATGGACCTAAAAAAGTTATTTATGTCGCTAGGTCTTCCTTCACAGGTCAGTGGACAGTCTATTATGAAAACAACAAGTTTTTCAATTTTACAACCCCCCACCCACCAGCCACCCCAATTTCACCCCTACCAAAAAAAAGTAGAAAATGATCAGGAACCCCTAAAACGCCTAAAAACGAAGTTTGAGGCATATTTAAAATTTTTCGTTTTTTGCTAATTACTCCGCCGCCCATGCACCGATTTTCAAAATTGTAAGAACATTACCTACTACGACACCACGGTATATCGCTGCCCAAATTCCATAACAATCCATCCAGCTATTACTGAGATTACGTGGCTAGAAAAACGCGTACAGACAGACAGACAGACCGACAGACCGACGGAAATGAGTGACGTGAATTTTCGTTATGTAGACATCATAAAACGTCCAAAAAACGTGTTATCTCAAAATCGAAAATTTTTGCGATCACAATACTCCCCTCACCTATCGGTGTGGGAAGTAAAATCATATAAAAATAGCTCAATTTTCGTTTTTAGGGGTTTTAGAGGTTCCTGATCATTTTCTATTTTTTTCTGATTGGGTGGTGGAGAGTTGTAAAACTGAAAAATGTGTTGTATTCATTATAGGTTGCCCATTGACCTGAAAATAAAGACCTGCTAGCGGCATAATATACACGTTTTTAGGTCCATCCGAATATTGCCTTGTCTATTACAGGAACCATAATAAGGGACTTTAGATCGTTCTGTACTGTGTAACGTGGAAATGATGGATTTTAATGAAATTTTGACGCAGTATTACTACCGTGGCGAGGATGGTTTGTAGAAATCGTGTGAGTGGTGGCGCAGCACTAATCAAAACACTAAACATATAAAAGCAGCTCAAATAACTTAGTTTTTAGGTATTTTAGGGGCTCCTGATCATTTTGGTTGGGGGTGAAATTGGGGTGGTTGAGGGAGGTGGGTTGTAAGACTGAAATGTTTGTTATATTTATAATAGGCTATTTCACCTGTGAAAGAAAGGCCTTGCGGCAGAACACACTTTTTTTGGTCAAGCGGGTGATGATTTGGTTGCAAGGGGATCTCAGACTATAGCTTCATGCTATAGGAAAATAATAAACTGACACTACTGTAATGTGAGGGAGGTACTGAGTTAATCAACTTGACTTCATTTTTTATCATCGCGTAGGTGATGTTGATAAACCAGAAACCTTTTGAGAGTGTTATAGTTTTCTGATTACCTATCCTTTTTCGGGAGAGGGTTAAATTGTTGTATAGGATAGCAGATATGTTGGGGGCTGTACACTACTTTTTTCACTATAAAAATCATATACAAATCAAGGCCTTGATTGTAATTCGCAGGCGACGCGATGCTCGCCAAGAGGCGACCGTCGCCTGTGAATTAGAATCAAGGCCCACAACCGTGAAATCCTGTACACTTCAAACTTAACTAAACGTGTGGAAAACATCGATGTTCTGTCTCCTCCGCTTAAGCAGCGGTGTTGCAAGCACCTGCCTTAGTATCCCGACATCTCTGCTCTACACATATTTTTCCTTTCTTCCTTTCCTTACGTGCATAGATTTGTACCCTTTTACTTCCCACACCAATAGGTGATTGGGAGTATTGTGATTGCGAAAATGTTTGATTTTGAAATAATACGCTTTTTGGGCGTTTTATGGTGTCTACATAACGAAAATCCACGTCACTCATTTCCGTCGGTATGTCTGTTGGCGTTTTTCTAGCCTCGTAATCTCAGTAACCGCCGCATTGATTGTGATGAAATTTGGGCAGCGATATGCTGTGGGCACAGCATAGTAAACAACCAGCACAATAACTCAAGTTGGTGGAAATTACACGCGCATTCCAACTTTTGGATGATTTTGTGTAGGGATGGTAATGGTACTTCGATACTTGTACTTCTGCACTAATATCGACTATTTTTATTTTAGATACTTTTTGAGCGATTCCAAGCTGGTATCGATACTTTTGTAGGTGTATCGGTATCGAAAATAATTATATAATTATTGAGGGGTGTAATCAATTGCACAAAATTCTCGGTACGAGCCAAACGCGCCTATGAGGCTAAAAAATATCGAGTTGGTACCGGTATCGATATTTTCATTTTCGCATCTCTACCCAAACTTCACAGCCGTAAAATCATCCATAAATCCTCCCAAGGTCAAATTTTGTGGGAACAATTTTTATATAGGAAATCCTCAGAGATATTATGCTGGTTGTTTACTATGCTGTGCTGTGGGGTCGTACTGGTCGTAGTAGGTAATTAGCAAAAGAACAAAATAAAATATTCCTCAAACTTCGTTTTTAGGCTCTTATGAGTTCCTGGTCATTTTTAACTTTTTTTTGGATGGGGGTGAAATTGGGGTGGTTGGGGGATAGTAAAACTGCACAATTTGTTGTATTCATGATAGGCTGCCCACTAACCTGTAAAAGAAAGACCTAGCGTCATAATACACATTAATAAACATTTTAGGTCCATCCGGACATTGCCTTGCCTATTACAGCTAGAAACCAAGGGACAGAATTTTCTGATGTATACATTCGAGTATGGAAACTATTGGATTGATTTTAATGAAATTTTTACACAGTATTATTACCGTGACGAGGATGGATAACGTTTATGAAATTTCGACACAGTATAATTACCGCGGTGAGGATGGAAAATGCGTATGGTTTTTAGAAATCGTGTCAGTGCAGCAGTAATCAAAGAACTAAGAATATAAAACAGCTCAAAACTCGTTTTAAGGCAATTTGGAAGTTCCTGATCGCGTCGATTCGTCCAGTTGAAACTTGCAGAATAACAGCTGTGTCGTGTCACTTCCTATGGAGAGAGAAGAAAGAAGCTATTTACGGGAGTTTTTGTGTTGGATATTTTTTGGCGGGTGAGCGGTCAATGATTTGGTTGCACGAGGATCTCGGACTATAGCAAATATGCAAAAGGAAATAATAATAAAACGGTATCACTGTTATCTGTGGGAAGTAATGAGACAATAAACTTAACTTCATTTTTTACAACTTCGAAAAACAAGTTTCATTGGGGGTTAGCCCAATAAATTTTGATTATTTAATACACATAATGCCCGCCGGTAATGGGGTGAGAAATTTAAATACTTTTGGGTAAGAGATGGTGTCCAGAATCCGTGGGAACTCTGAGCGTGGGAATTATTGATACGAGCCACTCGGCGCCATTTTCTCCGGTAATGAAATTTGTGAAACTTGAAATTTGTGTCTTCTGATCCATCGCACTTTATCCCCATCTATCGGGTACCGTCACCGTCGCGTCGTACCATTAACGTGCTCGCCCACTTAGACGAAGCATCGCGAACGGAAGCGGCGCGAGGCGAGCGTCATTTAACCGATGTCCGCCCACTGGGACGAAGCGGCGCGAAGCGTCGCGTCGTGTCATTAACGGCGCGACGCGAATTTTATTTGTTTTTAAGCAGTTGAACGAGGTACGTTGTCTAGTGAGGTACGATGAGCAGTTCATCAGAAGAGGAACTCTTTGTATTGAGTATAATTGTCACTATGGAAGAAGAAGAAAAAACAAAAGAAAATGCTGGGTTCATGACATAATTAAATTACCTTTGTAATTGATGTCTTTGTATCACGGCCAGAGACTGCAATTTAGCACCACTTCCTACAAAATACTGCTAAACACTGAAAATATGCGAGAGGCATCAAGAAATATTTGGTTCTTCGCGCCGCCTGGTACCGCCCATTCATGCGAAGCGAAGCGCGTCAAACGACGTGCCTCTTCGCTTCGCGTCGCCTGAGTGGGCGGGCTACCATATAACCTAATGTAAACTTCTCTAGCGTCAAATCCACAATTTTCTTCGCGACGCTTCGCCTAAACGTGCTCGGCTACTTAGACGAAGCGTCGCGAAGCGGCGCGTCGCGTCTTTACGTGCCCGCCCACTTAGACGAAGCGTCGCGAAGAAAATTATTGATTTGACGCCAGAGAAGTTTACATTAGGTTATATGGCAGCCCGCCCACTCAGGCGACGCGCAGCGAAGAGGCGCGTCGTTTGACGCGCGAATGCTCTTCGGATCAACTAGGCGTCGTTTCTCTTGCCTCTCGCATATTTTCAGTGTTTAGCAGTATTATGTAGGATGTGGTGCTAAATTGCAGTCTCTGGTCGTGATACAATGACATTCATTACAAAGGTAATTTAATTACCCAGCATTTTATTTTGTTTTGTTTCTTTTCTTCTTCTTCCATAGTGGCAATTAAACTCAATACAATCATCGTACCTCAATAGACAACGTATCTCGTTGAACTGCTTAAAAACAAATAAAATTCGCGTCGCGCCCTTGAAAGCCGCGTGTCGCGTCGCGCCGCTTCGCCCCAGTGCTCGCCCACTTAGGCGAAGCGTCGCGAACGGAAGCGGTGCGAGGCGAAGCGTGATTTAACCGATGTCCGCCCACTGGGGCGAAGCGTCGCGTCGCGTCATTTACGGCGCGACGCGAATTTTATTTGTTTTTAAGCAGTTGAACGGGGTACGTTGTCTAGTGAGGTACGATGAGCAGTTCATCAGAAGAGGAACTCTTTGTATTGAGTTTAATTGCCACTATGGAAGAAGAAGAAAAGAAAAAAAACAAAAGAAAATGCTGGGTTCATGACATAATTAAATTACCTTTGCAATTGATGTCTTTGTATCACGGCCAGAGACTGCAATTTAGCACCACTTCCTACAAAATACTGCTAAACACTGAAAATATGCGAGAGGCATCAAGAAATATTTGGATCTTCTCGCCGCGACGCGCCGCCTGGTACCGCCCATTCAGGCGAAGCGAAGCGTCAAGAGAAACGACGCCTAGTTGGTCTGAGGAGAATTCGCGCCCTTCGCTTCGCGTCGCCTGAGTGGGCTGGCTACCATATAACCTAATAAAACCTTCTGTGGCGTCATATCCACAATTTTCTTCGTGCCGCTTCCGTTCGCGACGCTTCGCCTAAGTGGGCGAGCACGTTTTACAGGACCATTTTGCTGTGTGTCGTCAGCAACGTTCACGAGTTCACACGCATCGCATTCTATAAAGTAAATTCAGCGTCTGTTAGATGAACATTTTATTTACACATACAAATAATATACCATTACATTTTTCTGTCTGATTCACGTAATAAAATTAGGATAGTAAAGTAATCATCATATAAAATAATATAAAAAGTACGAAATACAGAATTATTGAATTTTCAAGTTTTGTAGAGACTTCTCCAGCAAATTTAAGTCCCATATGGCAAGCAGTCCATCAGCTCCTGAACTAGATATCTTGGTAGCCTTTTCCTTAGTACCTTCATATATGCACAGGCACGTAATTTGGTTTTGATGGATTGAGTCCAAATTTGTGTCTGATACTTCCATCCTGGCTTGTTTGTCTAGTGAATGGAACATTTTCATTGCAGACAATCCTAAAAGCATTAGAGCAACATATCAGATACATAAATTGATGACCAAAAATAAAGGAAAACACTGAGTTGAGATTGAAGAATGTCAAGTGAGGTTGACTGATTTAGGTCCAGTTTCACAATCATTGTAGTAGTCGCTTAATCGACAAATGGACGTTAATCAGCAGTTATCGTGGATTCGTAAAGCTCTGTTTCACAAGGCAATCGAATGATTAAGCCTATTTATCTTCAAGATGGCACCAAATTTTTGACGGATGGGTCTCGGAACACCGCCGTAATTGTGTTCTACGAATTTGCGTATAGCTTCATTTATAGACTCATGTACCGTCTTTCTCCTATTCGCCTTTGGTGTCGTGATTGGTGTATCCCCATGTGATCCAGGCTCCGATTGGGAACTAGGAGAACTACCTGATTGCGATTCTACCAACTGTACTGGTACCTCCATAGAGTCATCACTTCCAATAGACTTATCATACAAATGCGCTTTCTGTTCAATCACATAAATAAATAAACACTAAGGGCCGGTTGTACAAATGCGGGTTTGACACGAGCTTTGTTAAACCTGAGCTTAGCTAAGCTCAGGCTTAAAGTCGACACCCGTGGTACAATCGTCGGCTAAGTTAAACCTGGTTGATAATGAAATCCACTACAGTTGGGATCAATAAAGCAATACGTACTGACATAATTGATCTGAAAAAATACCTTTTTTGGTTAGGCACTTATGACAGTTTATGTCAAATTTCTGCAACGACCGTTTCTGTCTCTGTTCTTTCATTTGCTCTTTTTGTTAAATTAGATACAAATCTTTCAAAAAATTTGACCTAATAAAGTGAAACGCAATTCGAAGGTTCATCCTTGACATATATCATGTCACTTGTATTAGGTTAGGTTTAAACCTCAGCTAAGCTCGCGTTAAGCCTCGGCTTACGTAAGCTCGTGTTAAGCTTGGAGTGGGGGGCTAAGCCAGCATTGTACAACGGACGTTTTGCAGCTAACGTAGTTTAACGTCAGCTTACTTTAAGCCGAAGCTTAAGCTTGCATTGTACAACCGACCCTAAAACGGCAAACAACGGTGAAAACACGATAACGAACTCAAAATAATAATGGATAAACGATAAACCAAATAAAACGTATAGCTTCTATCGTCTGTGTAAATTGTGACCTATACATAGGTTACGAAAAGAAAAGTCTGGTTGACAGTGACGCATGCTATGTGCTAGCTATTGGCTAGCTCCAAAAATCCAACGATCCTATTGGTAGGGAACGGGAAAGTTGAATCTTGGCGAAGCTTTCCATTCGCGTTACCGGCAGCCTTATTACGTAAAAATTTGCGACAAATTTTTGGCTATATGTTGTTGTTCATCACGATGACGTCGTTGCATAATACGAAATTTATGTTTGACAACAAATATTGTACGGTTTTCGCCTGTCGCTTGTCATCTGCAAGATACGTGACAAGCCTGCGGGCTTGCTCCCATTGTCGTTGCCGGAGTTTCATTTTGCATGCTGGCATTCATTTATGTACAGTTTAAGTTTCTTCTCGTTACTGTTTCCGTTCCCGGGCAATTGTGCAGCGGCCTTAACTTTTGCTATATACGTGGGTTTTAAAAGCCCTGGCGGCGCGAGGTGCAAAAGGGCTCACCCTGTGATCTATGCAATATTACCAGAATATGTCTTTCTTCGCTCAGTAATTTCTGTACTTTGTCAATATTCGAAATTGTCAGAGAGAAAAAATTAAGAAAAAATATGTTAAGGGCGATAGGATGTTTAGCAAACACCAGTTCCCAGGGGCGGATTTAGGATTTATTCTAGGAGAGGCGGACCCAGAAACCGATTCACCTCCGAGGTTCGCCTATTTGCCTCTGACTTGGCGTTTGCTTTGTTGCGAAGTGCACTTAAAAATAATACAAATTTAGAAGAAACAAAAATTCTAAATATTATTCTGACAACACTGCTGCTAGCATTTTTGAATTCTGCATGTTCAAAAACCCCCCAGTATTGAATTTCACCTCTCCAGCTGTGGCGGTTTTGGAAATATTTAAGCGTTCCGGTACCGTTTACTGAAAAAGCGGTGTTGCCGTATCTCAGTAATTAATAGAAACAAAATTTTGAAATTATGAGAACTTACTAAAGTCGACATGCGCAATTCATTGCAATAAAAATAAGTAGAGGATTCCATTTAAAATAAATTAAAATCGGGGATATTTGTTTAAAAATTTGGAAAAATAATTTATAACTTTCCAACGTCGCAAACGCGAAAAAAGAATATTACAAGGCGAGATAGGGTATTAGTAGATATTTCGATTTAAAATAAAACATACAGGATGTTACATTTAAAAAACAAAGTAAAATGACCTTCAAGTTGCTGTAATTTAAAATTGTGCCAAAAACACCCTATAAATACAAATTACTAGTAACATCCAAACTAATATCCACTTGATATTCAAGTAACTCGCTGTATAATATTATTAAAAAAAGTTAAAGGAATATATCAATTTGGACGTATTACTTGCGACCTTGCAAATCCGGAAATTAATAGAAAATAAATTATAACTTGGCAACGTCGCAACCTATCCCAAAAATAATTTAGGGTTAAATAGAGATCTATGATGGAAACTAAAAGCATTTAAAAACAAGTTATAGTTCCATATAAAAAAATTAAGTTGGTCACTATTCTACTTTCCCGCAACACCCTGTATATTTCAAAATATTTTTAGAATATGCGTCTCAAGTAACCAAATAACTTTTGTATTTGACATTTTCTTCTATCAGGTATACCTTGCGAGATATCGGAGAATTAGCCACTAACTGGACACCCTGTAAAAATATGTGCTTCTGTGCTCCCCTCTAAATCTGCTACTACCAGTTCCTTAGTAGTACTAAACCTTGCACTTAACATCAACAAATAAAAGGTGGGTTCTAACCTCCACTTTCTTTCTTCGCCGAAGTGTCCAGCTTAGCTACAAAACTCATCTGTCCATTACTGTCCACAGAGTAAATAACAGGAATGCAGCTGTGTCCAGCTGCTGCAATGGAGTTGTTAGTAATCCAGGTGCAGCTCAAGAATGGCAGAAATTCCGTGCGCAATCTGAATACTCCGTTCCCTTTCGTAGCATCAGCAACATTGATCGATGAGTCGTGAGATACCTGCAATACATAAAAGTTATGAATATACCTCGTTACAGCCATATGTCACACTCTTAAAAAAAAAGACATTTAAGAGCACCTATAATAACAGGTTGACAAGTTCAAACATGTATATACAGGGTGGGCCAATAGTGAGTGGACGGAAGATTGTGGGGTTCCTAAGGATCGTATTCATAGTTGATACTTAAGCGTCCCGTAATACTTAAGGGCCCCTTAAGTAAGAACTTTGCGGAGTGACTAACCATGAAATCTTTCAGCTTAGGTTAGATGATAACATTTTAATTCTTTCTGTACTTCGAGAAATTTCAATCACAAGTAACTTAATTTTTGCAAATGGGAATGCCAAATTTTTGTATACTATCAAATGTATACTCTGTTACCTGATACTTTAAACTGGTTTGACATCTATTTGATAGGTATCAGCTGACGAAGAGGTGTATCTCAAATTTAATTTTTTACTAGTGGTGTTGATTGGCAATCCTGCGATCAGGACCGTATTAGAAATATTCTTATTGAATATCTCATTACCAAAAAGTAATGCCTATTTTTATAAACAACAAATTGCTTCAATATCCAGAAATTCGCAGCAGAAATGGATGGTTAAATGAAATATATTATTTTATTGATTTGTATATCGTTAGAGACTATCAAAATACTCCTGAATTTAGCAATAAGGACGATTCAATGAATAGCTTGCATCACTAGTGGGATATTTATCGGTTGAAACGTACAAGGTACAATTGGAGAAAAGTATAAAGTAAATACATAGGGTAAAATTAATATAGTAAGATAGTTTAACTGAAGCTTAAGCTAAAAATGCCTTTATCTTCAGTCTTACCTCATTCAAAGCGTACCTATTCATCATCATTCAGACCAGCCATACTGATATACTGAAAGACACGCCGGATTATTTTCCGAGGGAATGTAAAATAAGCATAGACCTCAGAGGATAGACGAAAACGTCACCAAGTGTCAATTACTCGTTATTAGTAGTACTTGCATTCAGTACAGCCCTGCATTCCTTCAAAGCTTAAAATTGATACGCCAAGGATCAATCTGGGGTATTTTTAGTTATCACTAGCCGAACAGCTGTTCGCTGTTGACACGGCTGACAGTTTAAAGTTTCGGGTAACAAGGTATAAGATTTGATAACCTTTCTAACAAAATAGGATTGTCAATACCAATCTTTTTTTAATTTTAATTTTATTCCAAGTTTTCAGTCAAATCGGTGTTTTTAATGTTTCACCTCATAAGCAACCTAGCAGGCCATTTTTTTATAACTGAACAGACCGCGTAGGCAAAGTCTAAAGTACCGCGGCTGCTGTGAAAGGTTATGTTAGGGGAAGTTTGTTAACGCGGGATTTGAATGGGCCAATACCCGCAGGTCCAATAAATACATCTCCTGGCAGTCTATTCCAAGCCTCAGACACGCTGGGAATGAATGTGAGGTTGTACCACTCGGTTCTTGATGTATGAAGAACGACCGCCTTAGGATGAGATGGAGCGGTCGCGCGGGTGCATCTGATAGGAGCGGTGAGCGGCGGAACGATAGAAGATAGCTCAGAGGAGCAGATTCCGATTGAATATCGGTAGAAGAGCAAGATGTCACCAACAACACGCCGGTGAGAAAGTGGCTTGAAGTGGCGCGTTAAGGTCGGGTCGCCAATTAGTCGAATAGGGTACTTGCAGAAAAAAATATTATGTCGTTTACGCGTTCCTTAGAGCCTAGTAAACATGACAAAATCACTTGTTTGGTTCTTTGGAATAGGCTGGGAGAGATATTCCAAAAACTATTTCAAATGCCGGAAAATGCCGCACAAACAACCTCTGACGTCAGTGATATCCTACAGTGATGGGATGTAAAGTATCGATATTCGATATCGATAGCCAGTGCTAACCTAACATTTTGACATTGATCATTATAACCACAAAACACAGTCACACACAAAAGTCATAAGAATGAAAGTTAGGCTAGATTACTAATTCACTTTGTAGGGATGGGCTTGAATTAGATTCTATCTTTAGATTCATTCATAATGGGATGCGCCGAAATAAAATGATGGCTTCGATTAGTTGCGAACCTCGGTCACAAACAGGATGAACTGTGATACCTATCAGATATAAAAATGTATTGCAACGAAAATGCTAGTGGGTTAATTGCCTGTTTCAAATATGAAGTATCAATAAATTGAGTCGCATTGTTAAAGAATTCAGATCATCTCTAGTTTGCAGTTGAAACTCACTGACCTGCGCTGTAGCAGTATCGATTGTCGATATCGATAAGATACCTGCGACGTCAGCCCTTGTTTTAAGTCACGTGGAAAAATTTGAATATATCCTTATTTTATTTTGCAAATATCTTCTTTTGGCCGTCAGTAAAATCATGTTTTTTGTTTCCTACTGCTGCTTGATATGGTTTTCTTTACGCTATATGTATTCTCCCGAGGCGATTTCACGACCTCTGCAAGTACCCTATTGTCCTTCTCTGGACGGCATCGATAAACAAAAACCTGTTCCGATGGAAGAATCCAACGAACTTACCAGAAAGATGCAAACGAACTAAATTAACGAGGCAGGATTATAATAATAACTAATAATAATAATTCCTTACAACATATCAGCTTTAACCAGAAACCACAGCGGTAGTACGAATGCTTATTTTTCACAGCCTACTAACTACTGGCAAGTTTCCAAAATCAGTAAAGAATTTTTAAATGAAACAAAAAAAATCAGGCGTTAGGAATTCGATTACCAATCCCAAGCTAGACGATTTTTTTTCCTGGTTAGGCGGGATGGGAAGTAAATAATTTTTAAGAAATAACATTTTGTGATGAGTGATAAGCAATACACTCTTAAGAAATGACTTTTTGAGATACTAGCTATAAAAACTTTTAAGAAATAACTGTTTGTGGAAACTGAAAACTCTTATTATGTGCAGGATGCAGCTGCGGCCTCAACAATCTCTGATAGGATTTTCGTGTAGATTTTTTATTTAAAATGTTTTCAACAATTCAGGAACCGCAACTGATGGTATGATACGGTATCGCGAGGAAATACCTTTTATTTATTTAATCCTGTTGTATGGAACTGAATCATGGAGGTTGGAGACCTTCTCAGTGGGGCGATTGAAAACGAGTGGAACGCATAGCATTACCAATGAATTAATGTAGACTCAATAATAGTTAAGTTACAAAGTCTTTTCGTTCAAGTATCAAAATAAACTCAAAAGTATGCATGGATTTGGCTGGACGTCCTGCCAGTGATGTGTCTGGGCCAATAGCGGAGCAGTTGTTAGATGATCATCTCGCAATCACGCTTCGATTATTCTTTACGTTTACTTTCTTTTTTGGGCGAATCGAATGTAGAATATATTTTATTGAGACAGAAGATATTCATTCCTTAGGGTCATATTCATTGTTGCCACTTGAGTGTTCCTTAATACTTGAGTATCCCTCAAGTACTGTGTCGTGTTTCACAGTCTTTTGATACTCAAGTAACAAAATGTCAACATGACATTTCGTTGCAGTCAAGGCAATTTTTGTCAGTTAACTTTGGAGTGAGTTGTAACATCCGGAAAAATGTCCGGCAAACGTAACACTGGTACAAAACAGAAACAGGTAATAGATAACATCAAAATGCGTAGGCATAAGCACAACAAACTGACTTATATTTGACATAGGACAAGTAACAATCAAAGTGAGAACCATATTTTCAGAACTGACATGGACTTGAGGTACATGAGATGTTATCTGAGTATCTGAGTTGAGTTTATTTATGACATATTTGACCTATCTACCTTGTCATTCCTACACAACAGCAGGAGTACCTTGATATAACAGTCACCTTTTTATCAGTTGAACTGGAACTATTACGAATATTCACAGCATGAAGTACCATTAAGCCTTAAACGTACCCAACAGATCTTGTTGCCATCCGGTGAGAAGCTGACGTCATGGACCCATCCGACTGGCGCGTTCTCATTCGCAAATTCGGTCATGAACTGGCCTAAGGGCATCTTCACCCCCCATGGAGTTGGCTTGGGGACATCTTCGATATCCTTGATATACGCGGAGAAGATGCGTACCTTGAAGTCTGAAGAGCCAGCAGCTAATAGACAATTGTTTGGGTGCCAATCAAGACAGGTGATGGTTGACCGTATTGGTTTCTTGATGTGTTTTGATACCTGGTGGATGTTTAACCATAAGAACAAGTGAACTTACTGAAAATAAACCTGTATTACCAGGATATGTTCAGTTGGTATCAGTCAACGAATTGTTGGTATCAGTAAGTACATTCCTCAGAGGGTGTGAATGATTTAAAAATCTTATAACAAGTGTGCTTTCTTATTTATGCTACATATGTATTAAACAAGTGATCTGTATGCAGTTTCAAACACAACTTGCTAACATATCCTATCATATCATACTTTAGTTGCCATATGCTATATGAATAAAAAACGTTTCTTTTCAAATGGTCTACTTGCAGAAACTAATTTCAAAGATGACCAACATCCAGATATAGCGGAGTAGGCATCATCTTCCTTATTTTAAATAGAACACACACCCTATATATTATTACGTTTTTGAATTCAGCATTGATTCCTAGATTCGGTTTGTTAACCATAGTTTTATGTCTATGAAACCTATTTTCAGAGTTATTCAGCAATCTTTAGAAAATTTCGGCTACATAGACAGTTTCAGTTTCATCTGCCTTCCAGCTGAAATTATTATTAGGTACTGAAATTGAGCTACAAGAGACAAATTGCTGCACCCAACTTTGTGAACTTGCAAGTAATTATATAATGCAATAGGAAAGTTTTACTTCACTATTGATGTAATTTAGTTCATGATAGGAAAGGAATTTTATTTCTTTAATTTAACAAGAATGTATAGCTTTTTGTATTTTACATTACATTATTAGTTAGATACCTATTTGTATTCAGTCAGTAAAATTTTGTTCATATGTTGAGTGCATATAATAAATAAATAAAAAAATTGGACAAGTGGTGATTTACTCAATGGAAATGTTTATAAATCACTGTTTCTTAGTTACAATTTGTTAGACTGTTCAATTACAAATATCAATAAATAACGGTTCATTAAAATTACAGTTGTGACTTAATGATGGTCATTATTGTTCTTTTTTAATTTGAGATAACTCATTGTTCTCATAGGGCATAAGTGTCATAGCTCAAATATATTATTTGCATTCAAAATATTTAGTTGTTTTACTTAGTAGTAGTAAATAGGGTGTCATAAAATGTCCAAAATTTAGAAGTCATTTTGTTCTTAGGATAACACATATTTACCTTCTGTACCAAACTGTATTAGGTTACAAGGTTACAATAGGTTCATGAGTTAACAGATTTTTTTTTATTTTGCACCAATTTTTCCATATAGCAAAACAATGACAGAAAGATAAAGTTATCATCTAATACTACATTCCAAAATCCCATCAAAGACCTCGATTTGCTCTGTAGCATTTCAGTATTCACTCAACATCAAACTGTCAACAAAAATCTATGTTCCGTTATTGCATTTCCGAGGCCATGGATGTCATTGTTTTGCTGGAAATCAAATTGAGATTTTAGCGACCTTTGTGTCAAGACTGTCATGAGATATTTTTCACTTGACAGCTAACAACTTAACATATTTGACAGTTGCGCTAGAAAGGATATAGGGTTAAAATTTAAAAACTTAAAAAAACACATGTTTTGGCTGGTTTCTGCTCAGATTATTATTTTGTATTGGTATTAACCAGTTACTTACGGATCTACCTTACTTTTTTATATAAAATATACAAATAACGTCCTCGCAAATAATAGGTACTACATACACTATTAGGTTAGGTGTTGTTTATTTTTATTTACAGATGACACAGGTGTCAAATACAAATGTTAAAATGTGGATGCGTTCATCACCCGGTTCGAAAGTCAAAGCTCATTAGTGGCGGTAACATATCAGACCAAACTGCCCAAGCATTTGTTATCATGAACGTTGTGAGCGAGTATCGGACCGCGGCCCTACTCTGACTCTGAGAAAACAGCACAGGTTATGTGATATGAAAAAAGATCTTTGCCATTTCATAAATATTCCAACATCCCTAACATCTGGAATCATGTGACTCTCCTCGAAAATTCATCTGCTCACTGTGCTCACTGGATAGATGGGATTTTGGAACGTAGTAATAATATAATTTCTAGATTTAACAAATTTAGATTTCTACTAACCCACCAATCATTTTCTTTCTCAAAATAACATATAGAGATGAGCCTGGCCCCTGAACCAACAGCAAACTTATTCTCCTCTGGTGACCATTTCACACATGTGGCTGCTCTGTTAATCCTTAGCAACACAAGAGTTGGCTTCCATTTGCCATCAATATCTTGAGACCAGACATATGCATTGCGATCTGCACTGGAAGTTACTATACGATTTGTTTTGGGGGCCCAGTCGATTCCCATCACTCGCAAATCATGTTGGTTTAATGTATCCAATTGTTTCCAATCTGAACCAACATGCTGATAAACATGAACTTCATTGTTGTTAGGGGATAATGCAACCACTGAAATTATACACAGGATAATGTGCATCTTATTATCACACTTAGATAGGTATTGTCCCCAATCTCTCATACAGGCATAACTAGCATCCAATAAATTACCAGGAGAGAAGGAAGTAAGAAATTTACTATATTAATGTTGTGTAATTTCAGATATGTGAAATACAAATACCACCACTGCATTAATACCACAAGTGATACTTTGAGAGAAAAAAGTTGTGCCTATGGGACACTGTCCAGTGACATATCCCATTTCTTAATTTTTCATCAGTTATGTCTTTATGTGAGATAGGGGATGATATGTAGGAATGGTAAAATTGTAATTTTTCATTGAGAAAGATAGAAAATGACACATGTGCAAGAGTGTTGGTATTATTGACCACTCTTTGAGATACCTTCTAGCATGTAGTTAATATATTATATTAATAATGCTATAGTAACAGTGTGCTCATCTTATCAGTAAATAATGCAACCCCAAGACGAGACAAAACCACATCTCATTTGAAATAATAAAACAATTAAAAACCTGGTAAAATTATGGTGCACTGTTTGCTTTAGAGGACCGTAGTCAGATTTATTCCTAAAGTATTCCAACCATACTGAGATATGAAACTATTATATTTTTTATGTTTGGCACAACCACAAATTTGAACACAAAGTTTATACAGATAAACCAACTACAAGATAAGTTACTCACGCGTTTTATCAGCATTCCAGGCATGGCACGTAATGGGATTTATGATATTTCCAAATCTATGTTGCTCAGCCATCTGAAAAAAGGGTGTGTAATTTGAACATCATAACATAACCTTCCAAAGATCCTAATCTGTTAATCATGAAATGTACTAACCGCTATTTTACACACAATTCGCGGACTCTGGTCAGTCGACACGAATTACACAATGGCTCTTCAAGTTATAATCTTAAAAATAAAAATATTTTGATGGCTCCTTGTCGTCGACTCGTCGGTTACGGTTAGGTTTTAGGTAAGGTTACTCAAAAAATAACAAAAACTCACTCAAACCAACTCAAACAAAACGCTGAAAACATTGACATTCTAACCTAATATTCCTAATGTCACTCACGCTATTCAGTGTTGCCACATTTCATGTCTCCGGCCTAGAGAATAGAGTTGGCCTCACAGTCCACCTTGTGCCCACCCACAAACCATAAGACAAAGGTCAAAGGTGTCCACCCATGGCCGACTCTACACTTGTGCTCTACACTAGGCGGGAGCCTTACTTAGATGTGGCAACGTGGCTTAGCTGTCAAATAGTGGTCCGGTTACCGTAAATTGTTTTATAGTTTCAGAATAATAATTATTACATTTTATATGTATTAAGAGTTCATCTCGGTTGATAAATTAAGAAAAATACTTTACCTTTCACCCACTTCTGTTTATGTCCTTTATTGGAAGCACAATTGCTAGCGCAACCTGGTACTAACTACACTCTTTGCAGGCATCTTTTTATCTTTATAGTTTCATTTGTGCAGGTAAATAATTAGAAACACATTAAAAATCACCTTCCACTCTTCTTTTTTACTCTGGAAGGTTATGTTTGGTATGTCCTTTAATGGAAGCACAATTGCTAGTGCACACTTTGCAGGCATCTTTTTATCTTTATAGTTTCGTTTGTGTAGGTAAATAATTAGAAACACATTAAAAATCACCTTCTAATCTTATTTTTTACTCTGGAAGAATTACACTAATAACAAAAGCTCGGTCGACTATTCAGTGTTGCCATATTCGAATGCTCCGGCCAAGTGAGTAGAGTCGGCCATGTCTGTGGTCGTGTCCATAGCCACGTGTCCATTCATACGTGCCTTTACAGCGTGCTTTACAGTTTTGTGCGTGTGTGGTCCTATAACTGCTATGTTTTGTGTTTGTGTTGTGACACTTGTGACGTTTGTATTTTAGGTTAGATACACTAGCTAACTTGTAACTTCAACTTTTTAAAAGAATTGCTAGCTTTTGGATGTTTTTTTAGCTTTTGCTAGGATCAAAAATATTCTCGGTCAATTAAGAGAAGATTAAAAATGGCAGCAACTGCTGGAAATTGGTGTTTGATCGAGAGCGACCCAGGAGTATTCACTGAATTGATTCGAGAATTCGGTAAATTTGAAAGCAGTTAAAGTAATCACTAATCAGATAACTAAAATATGCTGTATCTCTTTAAGGTTGCAAAGGAGTGCAAGTTGAGGAGCTTTGGAGCTTGGACGGGGAACAATTTGAAAGCCTTAAGTGAGTTGCAAATGCTACTATTGGTGATTCTACCAGCCAGGGAACTTTCCATATTGTTTCATATTAAAGCCTCGTGTCCACTAGCAAATAAAATTGCTAGAGTTACTGTCTCAAGTTACTTGCGTAGCGTGTGCACGACGGCACTAGAGAATTATTGTAGCAAAATTACTTGCACATAAAGAACTTGCAACTTGCTGAGGGCCTGTAGTGTACATGGTTTACTCTCACGACATTGGTTTGCCACAAAAATTTCGAGACTGTTTCGAAAGTCTTGCAGCAAGGAGTGCAATCAAATATGGAGAAGTTCTGGATGACAGAAAGACATGTGTCTTTTAATTGAAAATTTTGAATTGTATCCTGAATTATGGAATGTACATTCTACAAGATTTAAGGACAGCATCAAAAAGCAGAATGTATTACAAAAATTGGGTGACCTATTTAAAATTTCTATAGCGGAAATTTAAAGGAAGATACATAATTTGAGAACTCAGGTTAACCAAGAGTGGAGAAAAATTCAAAAAAAGAAAAGTGAACAAGGGACTAATGAAATATATGAGTACTTGGGAGTTGGTTGACTCATTAGAGTTCATGTATCCTTAGAGTAGTTCTATGCTGAATCCACTTTCTCACCCAACATTTTCTCTATATATTTCTCTTGTTTTCTTTTTCTTTAATTAAATATATCACAACTGCCACAGCAGCTACATATTTTGCATAGGACATATCTATAGTATACAGGGAATCAGAACAATTAAGCCCAAGTGAAATTGCGATAGCAATTTCCTAGATTAAATTTGTGAACAATTAAAAGATAGTGTGGACAAACAAGCAAGTACTTGCTGCAAAAACTATCACAAGTTACTTGCAAGTGGACACGAGGCTTAACCATTATGTGAGTGAAATTATTTAGTTTTTCAGTTAATCTTACTGCATTTCATTTTTCATATGACTGAAAATTCACAAAATTGATTGATAGCCACAAGATATGTTAATATACATAAATGACAACAAACTAAAAAATATCAATACCTCGTACATTGAACATACATAAAATTGGGTACCTTTTTATTTAGTCTGGGGTTATTTAGTTATTTATTCTAAACCTGATGATAAATTATAATAATAAGCTCTTTCCAGAAACAGAGAGATTTATGCTCGCTATTTAGAACCCAGTGATTGTAATGAGAAACTACAAAAAATACATAATTAAAAATTCATCCATAACCAACGATAATTGCAGAAAATGCCACCAACAGAAGGGAACAATAGATCACATAACAAGTGCATGCAAAACTCTTGCTGGAACTGAGTACATGGCCAGACATAACTCTGCAGCCAAAGTCATACACCAAGCCCCAGCCACAACAAACAAATCAAAAACACAGATCCATATTATAACAATATACTGACATCAGTACTCAATAATCAATAGAAACTATACAGGGATATTGAAATACACACAGTCAAAATTATCTTGGCCAATAGATCAGATATAGTTTTTCAGTCAAAGGCAAACAAGGTTACATATTCAATAGATATTGCTATCACTACTTCAGTTAGGCCTGAGTGAAAAGTTACACAAAGAATTCCAAAAGCCTGCCATCCTGAAGACCTGTAGTATGGTGTGATCATTCGTAAATCCAGATCATTAACAGTTCAGGTGTTGACATGACACAGCCTGTCAACATGTGCTACTACCACAATCATGCGAGAGGAATGTAGATATAATGATAATATAATAGAAATACAATGACTGGAAACAAAACAAAGGTATTATCCCCCTCATTATATTGGTCTCAGGCCTTCAACCAAACACATTTATACCATGACCACATCTGCCTGGATGAAACATTACACAAAACCTTCCAAGTCTGTAATTCTGAAGACCTGTAGCAGTGTACAGTCCTTTCTGAATTCAGAATAATAATAGGTCAGGGCTTAGTACCACAACCATGCAAGAAAAAATGAGAAAAGCAAGAAAAAACCTGCCAGTAGCTGGGCTTCCATCAGAACATTTAGATCGACCACAGTAAAGGCTCAACTAACACGAGAGGAGAGGCACCTCATGAGACTACTAAAAACAAAATTGAATTTCAGATATCTTACAAAAGCTATTAATACATTTGCAATATCAGTCCATAGATGCTCCTTTGGCATTAGCAAGTGGTGACACAGTGACATTGAAAACATCAACAATCAACATCATATCATATGCACTGAACTCATGAAGCACAGAATATCACAGTCAAAAACGTGCAATGAAAGGCTTATCATAGACAGAAAAGAAGGGGGCAATACATGTTATAAATCTTACATACAAACAGACAAAAACTTACATAGGTCAATTGTGAAAGCAGACAAAAACTAAACACTACTCATCCTATTCTGCTCAGACCATGCAGCTGACACACACAATAACATACAATTAGAACACAAAAAAATAAACACCTGGTCGCAAAAAGCACTCGATGGCAAAGACAGATACTTTGTTGCATAGGATCACATTAATGAAAGTCAGTAATACAGAATTTATGTTTCTATGTAATCTGATTATAAAATCGCTATAATAGTTTTTGTTTTGTTTCGCACTGACAACTATCCATTCATATATGTGCTATGTTGCTTTTTGTTTATTTTGTAATTGTAACAAATATCTCGCCCCCCCCCCCCCCCCCGAAAATTACAAAACATCAATATATTTCTAAACTGTTGAAACTTTTATGCTACAATTACTAGGCTACGAGCTTAGAAGAAACTGCCTCAATAATAAAGTTTGGAGATGGTCAATTATTGGGTAAAATATTCAAGGGACCGAAACGAATTTGTATCCACTATCTACATAAGTTCTAATTGCTCATTAGAATAATTGACAAATGAACAATATTAACAATTATTTCAAATAGTACTACTAGGTAGGGCCGTCACCTGTTCGGTTATTTCATAGCGGGTAGGAGCCACAAAACTTTTTTTTTTGCTCTAATGATGATGTTTCTTTACTGCTCCTCCAGGATGTTGGAGAAACGCAAACCTAACCACCCTCCTTTTTTGTTCGCCAAAAATGATGATACGACTTCCTACTCCTGATACCCAAGACGTCCTTCATTGGGACGTTGGTAATACCTGGTATCCCACGGTTTCTTCCCCCCCCCCCCCACCCCGCAGGTCAGATGATTAGGCTAGTGAGGGCCCCCTTCCCTGAAGTGAAATCCTGGCTACGGGCCTGTATACCGGTTGCACTATCTTTGTTGTTTTCAAATTCCAATATAGCACATCAACAATTCGAGAGACGTCAAACACCCGCTGCTACGTACATCTCTGCTCCATGGTAAATTGGGCTTTTATCTCTGTTTTGATCTAATCGCACAGGGAGAGAATTAGAAATGAGGATTTCGCTATCGGTCAATATCTTGATATCAATAAACATTTCGTTTGTATGTTACTCGGAAAAATCACTCTTTTTGGCAAGTACTATATGACCTATGATGAAAAGTTCCAACTCAGGAAACATCCTGTATGTTGTTTCATTACACTAGTTATATTAATTTATATCTACTACTTAGTAGAATATGACATCAGTATGTATGCAAAAGTGCTAAATAAATACTGCTACATGGTAGTACTGAAATGTTTACTTACCACATTTGCTTTAAATTACTGAAACCCAAACTTTTGTTTCAGACCAATCCATGGACTGATATTCCTTTTCAAATGGACTAATGATAATGAACCAACAGCCTCTTTAGTACAAGACAGTAGATTAGAAAAAATATTCTTTGCCCGTCAAGTAATAGAAAATGCATGTGCAACTCAGGCTATTTTGAGTGTGCTTCTGAACTGCCGGCACCAAGACTTGAAGTTAGGTAGCACACTTTCAGATTTGAAAGAATTCTGTCAAGGCTTTGATGCGAACATGAAAGGACTTACAATAAGCAACTCTCCAGTAATAAGAACCGTTCACAACTCATTTGCTAGACAACAGCTGTTTGAGTTTGATCCTTCAATGGCCAATAAGAGTGAAGATGTATTCCACTTTGTCAGTTATGTACCAATAGATGGAAGGTTGTATGAATTAGATGGTTTGAAACAAGGGCCTATAGATTTAGGAGCTATTCCTGCTGATACAGAGTGGACCGACATTGTGAGGCCAATAATTGAGAAACGGATACAAAGGTAAAAATAGAGGTTTTTGTGTATGATATATTTTAAAGTTATGAAAACATGCTTTATTGAACATGGAAACAATATCTTCTTCGACATTTCATTGATTATAAACTTGTTTGAACAGGTTAAACACTTACAGAATATTTTTCAAAAAATCGTGCAATTAGAGAGTTGCAGAATTGGATCTCAGGAAATACCATATTTTTTCCAAAAATATTTTCTTAATTTCGTGACTTGTAGTTAACTTGTCCATTATTTTAGATACCCTGAGATTTATTATGCAACCTTAAGACATCTATGTATTTTAGTAGAACTTATGTTATTTCTCCATAACATCACTAAAGCTACCAAAATGTCAGTGGTTTAGACTCTTGTGTTCTCCATATTTTTGTATGCCTCGGAAACTTGGGATCTCGCATAGATGCTTGATGTGGACGTGGAGGAGAATGTTGCGAGTTCCTTATACCGCCCATCGAACCGACGTTTCCATACTGAATGAGCTCGGTAATCCAAAGAGACCATCCTCCATTGTGTCGACGAGAATGCTTACATTCTTCGGACATATTCACAGAAGCGATAATATGGAGAAACTTGTAGTTCAGGGTCACGCCCCGAGAGTGGGCGGCGTCATGGCCGTTCCCTTACACGCTGGGTGGATACGACGAAACAGTTGCTGGATATGAGTATCAAGAGCGTCACTGAACTTACAGTAAATCGCGAACGATGGCGAGCTACAGTTTCCAAAACAATTGCTAATATTCGTGTCGGCAATACTCTAGCTCCGACTTAATGCATTTTACGAGTTCACAACATGTCTCATTGTGACTATGGTGATGTTATTTCTCAAGAATCAAGTAGAAGAGCCCAGGATAGACGTTTTTGCCCAGACCACCTCAATTTTTTTCTGTAATTGAGTAGTGGATGACAAAGTTTCACTGTTGATACAGTTTTCTAAACTGCCAAATATTATATTCTTTAAAACAGACTATATTTTTCATAAGTTTGAAACCAATGTTTTTTGGTAGTACATATTGTTCTGAACCATTTATTGCATTTTTAATTTCTGTATGTATTAATTTGACTAATTTCAAAGGTATAGTGAAGGAGAAATTCATTTCAATCTCATGGCAATAGTCAGTGATCGAAAGATGCTGTATGAAAAACAAATAGAGGAAATTGAGAAACAAATGGAAGCATCTGGAATGGAAACTGATGGCCAACAAGCTGAAATTGCTAAACTGCGACTGATGATAAGTGATGAGGAGAAGAAGAGACAACAGTACCAGGTTGAAAATATACGAAGAAAACACAACTATCTGCCGTTAATTGTAGAAATACTGAAGATTTTGGCCAAAGAGGGAAAACTGATGCCTCTGTATGAACAAGCCAAAGAAAAAACCATGAAAAGACAAAAGTCCAAAGCTACTAGCTAAATCCTCTTTCAGGTGTTAATAAATCGTTTTTAAGCAGCTGCTGTAGTTTTATTTTTTCCTTCATGTTTATTATAAAGCATAGGATTTATTATCTATTTATCGTATGGCTTTAATAATACAAAACACATTTAAGACACATAAAAGTGTATAAAAAAAAAATTGCAAATTAGTCAAATTCACTACAGGTGCGGATTTAGGATTTCTTCTGTAGGCAGCGGCAGACCAGTAGAGCTCGAATTTCATGATGTATAACTTTCTGAAGAGAAAAAAAGCTCTCAAACTTGCTTTTGCTATTCATATAAATATTCCGTATTTCCATTATACTTCCTATTAGAGGTCTAGGGGGGAGGGGGGCGGAACAGTGTTGCTGCGGTCTGAGGAGCAATAACAAAACATAACTTTTGATATTTATATGAATATAATATGCTGCCATAGAGCTCTAGGGGGGAGGGGGGCATACGCCCCCCTGTAAATCCGCCACTAATTCACAAACACATTTAATCTAGACCAGGGCCGCCACAAGGGGGGGGGGCAACTGTACGGGGCCCGGTCCGGGCCTGAATCTTGGTGAACGCTGTCGTGAGGGCGACTGTTTTTTAACAGTGTATGTTATGTTATTTATCAAAACGAAGATCATATTTTACTGATTCATTGGTTTTGTTATTAATCTAATTCTTCTCTAGGTAACTTTATTACAAATGACTAGGTATAATGAATTGTGAATAAACTATAATGAATCAACTTTTTCACTTAATACACATTCTGTATTCTTTCCAGTGCTGTTTCAATCAAACCCTTCAGCCATATTGTACACATATATTAGACTCTCTTTTCCAATTAGTCTACAAAATTTCAATTTGAGCATAATTGATTGAATGTGTCGATTATAAAATTTAGTCAATCATTATTATCTGTCAGCTACTCTTAAGAAATGAGTGATTATGAATTTCTTTGAATACGGCTTCTATTTGCAATTCGTATTGATCCTAGACGAAAAAGTAACAAAATCCCGTAACTAATAACTACTTAACGTACGTAAATACTAGTATTCCCAATTTTCAGTTAGCTACAGTTTCTTAAATTTATTTCAGAAAATGAAGGATAAAAAACATAGTTCTGTGAAAATTAAGACATTTCAATCACTAACTTGAAAGCAAGTACAAATGACGTTTTGTGTGAAGAGAGGAAATCAATAGTTTTTCAACATGGTATCGGCATAACCATCTCGTTGCCAGTTCGAAGGTCACGGCCTCATCACTTGAGACGGCTATGGTATTGGGGCGTTGGGGGCCCGTGGCCAGAATCTGGTCCTGGGCCCCACCTTGCGATGTGGCGGCCCTGATCTAGACACATAGTCAATCGAGGCGTCAGTTGCCATTAGGAAGTCATCAGAGTTTCCCCGCATATGCTATATTTGGACATGCCATTTACACATATTGAACTGTTTCAGTTTGCTTTTCCGTACCGCAGTCACACATTGCAGATTGTACCCTGCCCTTCTGTTCTTCAAGAAAACCCAGCAAATTCAGTGCAACGTAGATGGTACGATAGTACGATCATTTACAATAGTCACAGCTTATAGTTTGATCAGAATCTTTTGCTCTACTGTATAAGTCATCTTCACAGAGGAAGCAGTTTAAGTGATTTTTTTTAGATTGGCTATCTGTTTAGGACAAAAGGCAGAGCCTGATTCATCTGCATTGAATATGCCACTGGAATCTTCCAATATAACAATGCAGTAAGTAGATTTTTTCCAAAAATGATGTAAATTAAGTACCCTCAGCTTCGTAGACATTTTTTGGATGAAGCTTTTGGCCTGTAAGCGAGTGTACCACTAGTATGTGCAATTTGATAGTAAGAGTATCAATTAAAATACCTTTGGTTATTGGAAAACCACATTTCGCTATTTGTGTTTTGATTTAATAGTCGGTGGTGTTATCCATCCGGCAAATCGCCTCTTCGCCTTCAAAAGTCATAATTTGTTGTGGACCTTGTCTTTTTAAGCAAATCGGCAAATCTGCCATATGTAGCCTCTATCAAGAGCTACTACTCTTGGTACCCCATATCTGCGAATAGTTCGCCTATTCACAGGTATTATTTTTGTTATAATAAATAATCCTAGATAATGGCCAAATCTATAACTTGATACCTAATGCATGGTATCAAAAGTGAAACATTGTATTGTTTGTTCATAATGCTGATTATTTAATGGAACTACGTTTATAATGCTTTTGAACGAAGCAGCATATCTCGAAGAGAGCAGTTTCTCTCGATTGGTTTTCTTGTACGTGACATCAAAAAAATAATCATTTTATTTATTGTGTATTTAAAAAGTAGTGGCCGAGAGGAGGCGGGTTCTCGGCCATAGCATTTTCTTAAAAATGATTTTGTGTGTATACTATCACCTTTCATATAAAATGACGGCCGAAAACTGGTCTCAGTTATCTTGCAATAGTAAATAATCAAATGAAATAATACAGCTTAGATGGGAAACGTCTGATATATTGAAAAAGGATAGAATATTGTCATTGATTTTAACTACTTCTCGGCCTCCCGGGCCAAGAGAAGGTTTATGTTCATTTTGACGAACCAGTTAACCGGCCATCCCGGATTTTATTATAAAACAATGTTTTTCTAAATTTTATCGATTGAAACTTTAATCACCATCCTTCAAGCTAACATACCTAAACATGCATTTAAGTATGAATTCAATAAAATAATTACTATTTACTAGGGACCTTTTCACTGAATAGAATGCACATATTCAGTTGTCCTCATCTTACCTCAAAGTAACTATCATTTTGAATATTTTCTGAATACTGATGCTTCCTTTCACACGTCAGCGCATTACACACCGAAAATCTCAGATATGCAAGGAACAGAAATATACCTGTATATAAGAGGTTTAATTGTGCGTATATCTATTATATTTGAATTTTGGTGGAAGTGGCCGACAACTGGTGGCGGCCGGACAACCGGTACGTTTACCCTATAAAGTTTCTTACATGTTTACTATGCCCACATGATCCATAAAGGCAAAATATAAAGTCACTTCGAAAGTCACATTAATGTATTTTTAAAAAAATACGAAAGATTTATTGAACAGTTTATTTTTCATATTAGCTCAATTTGTATAATATCCATCTCATTTTTCTCATTTTTGTGTCATCCTCATCATTTATAGAAAAAAAAACAATTATAAAGTTTCTTACATGTTTACTATGCCCACGTGATCCATAAAGGCAAAATATAAAATCACATTAATGTATTTTTAAGAAAAATACGAAAGATTTATTGAACAGTTTATTTTTCATATTAAGCTTAATGTGTAATATCACAAAAATGGACTATAATACCCGATACGCAAGGCCTCAACTTTCCATCTCATTTTTCTCATTTTTTGTGTCATCCTCACTTGCTGCAGATTCTTCAGACAATTCGGCAATGAACCTTTTTATTGCATATGGAGGCTGCAATTTATCTTTTTCTATTACATTATGCATCAAGTAAGACAGGCACTCTGGAACAGAATTTGATTTCTTGAGATCAATTCGGCAGTCGAATATATTAGTAACAATAAAAATGTTTTTATTGAGGAAAAAGCGTATATAATGCAGTTTCCTCCCAAAAGCGGTATCTAGAAAACTATTCAGTTAACATGTTCACAATATAAAAAAATTGAGGCAGAAAAAACATTGTGTTTTACTGATTTGCAAAGTAAATTGAGCAGATTAGTGTGCCTTGTAATTTGCATTTCATGGATTGCAGTTACAATGGACATATTTGTCCATTATTTGTTATAAAAAAAGAACGATACTGGATTCATCAACTTCCCACAGCATCAATGATTATATATACTTTTAAGTATACTCTAGTCCAAATGATGCGAATGCCGCATTTTAGTTTGAAATATACCTATTTCGTAGATAACATATATTATTTTTTTCAATTAGTTTATGGTAGGTATCTGTCATTTTTCTTCAAAAAAAAAAACTCCCTAATACAGTCGCTGTGCCACTAAAAGAAACCATAATGAAAGACAGAACACGAAAAGTTGTTTTTTTCTCTTTTCAGCTGACATTTTTCGTAATAATATTACATGTACTTCAATGGTATGCATTTTGATCCTTAAGAAAATTTTGCAGCATTCCGTTATCGTGTGGTGCTTGTGTTTATATACAATGATACAATAATATCTACTTTAGGTGTACTTGTTCAGAAATTATACATAAATTACCTTTGACATTTTTATGTTTCTCCTTAGGTACATGGTGATTCATGGTTTGTCTGAACAACATGTAAACATTCTGAGAAGTAAATCCTGGGTATTTTTCTGCGATACTCTTCCAATCGATAACTTTCCAGTCATTAATATCGCATTCGTATAACCTAAAAATTTGAGAATTTCCAATCACATAACAATGTGTGGTTCAGTATGACTCCTAGCCTTTGAGTAAACATATTAGCCTTGATGTTAGTGGCTCACCAATTCAGAAAGAAAATAAAGAAAAAACCGCACACTAAACAAATAGACGTTGGTCAAATTGGAGGGAAATAGATATGCTGTTAATTTTGGAGTTTAGAACCTATCCACTATAAAGTACCTTTAATTGGACATTTTCAAAAATAGTTATTTCTAACTTTTGACAAGAGTGTTCGCTCTGCCTACAAGGCAAACCGTCTACCAAGGTTGGATTAATTTTTCACTCTGACCATTCCCAGTATCGAGAAGTGGAAAAGAGGGGAGATTCAGTTTCCCGAAGAGGCATTGGTATGCTACACGGATGAGTCTCGTCTAGGCAGCGGACAGGCCTCAGGAGCAGGGTTGTATGTAGAAAGTCGAGGAGTACGGGAGGGTTACTATCATCGAGGTAGAATCCCATGGAGGCGCGATAACGTGGCTGAAAGCAGGTGCAAGTTGGCCATATTGATTCGACACTTATGTCAAACAACTGACGTTTTTTTGACAATTTCGTGTTTGCTTTTTTTGAGTGTTTTTATCGAGATTTTTAGTTATTTTTAAGTGATATTCTAGTGATTTCATAAAGGAAATAATGGTTTCATGTGCTTATCGTAGTTGCTCTAGCAGAGATGGCATGGATAAGAAGAAATCGACAGGAATTACATTTCATAGGTATGTATGCAAAAAAATAACAATGTACAGGACCGCTGGTTACAATTCGATCAATAAAGTAATTGTAGCCAATTGTGAAGGACCAACTAAATTGGCAAATACCCGCAAATGACTCACGAGAATTGAAGGTTAATCATGCATCGGTTGACTCACCCCTTGTTGGTTGGCGTCGGATGTCTTCCCCAGCTGGGTACTGCGTTGCTCTATCCAGATTCCTAGTTAGCTGAGCGATGTAAGGCTGTGGTCGCCGTTATTGGAGGTACCCGCTACACACGGGGTGACGGATATCACGCACACGTCCGTTCACCTCGGTAGTTGAAGTACGACTCTCTCTTTCTTCCGCGTCAACCGTCAGACTTCAAACTCGCAAGTCAAAACGCGGGAGATTCGAATACAAAATTTTTTAAAATGGTAAATACCAATCGTAACCATTTTCCGCCCACCAAAAAATATAAAAAAAAAATATTTTTTTCCAATCATAGTAATTCCTATATTACCCACAAAAGAAAATTAGTGGAATTATCCCACCCATAACACAACACGAAAAGAAAAAAAAAACAAATTATCATATATAAGCAAATCATGGCCTATTGTGCCGGCAAAGGGCACAGTTTCAATAAAGGACGGTCTAACAGCCCTTTACTCGTCTTAACTTGGGCGACTCTCGAAATGTTTCCCGTACCGGGATATAACTTAATAATCCTGCCTAATGGCCACTGTAAAGGACGGGTATTTTCATCCTTGAGAAGAACCAACTGGCCGACCGAGGGAGGATTATGTGGTGTATTCCACTTATGTCGTTGCTGAAGGGTGTGGAGGTACTCCATATGCCAGCGCCGCCAAAAATGTTGCTGCATCTGTTGCACTAACTGCCACCTGTTCAACCGACTATGTTTCACACACAACAAATCTTCGTCAGGCGGAGCATTCAGGGGCTCTAATGTCAAGAAATGACCCGGAGTCAAGCTGCCTACATCGTTAGGATCAGAACTCAAACTACACAAGGGTCTCGAATTTAACATTGCCTCAATTTGGATTAAAGTGGTGCTCAATTCCTCATAAGTCAACACTTGCGCACCTATCACCCGCCGCAAGTGAGTTTTCACAGATTTCACTCCGGACTCCCATATACCTCCAAAGGAAGGACTAGCTGGAGGATTAAAATGCCACTTAATTTGCAAAGCTTCAGAAGCTTTAGCACCCAACAACTGTAAAGTTTTATAAGCACCAACAAAATTCGTACCTTGATCACTATAAATATCACTGCAACGTCCTCGCCGCCCTATAAAACGCCTAAGTGCTGCAAGAACAGCTTCACTAGTTAGATCTGACACAACTTCTAAATGTATTGCTTTAGTAGCCATACACACGAAAAGACACACATACACCTTTTGAGAACTAATGCCTCGTCTTTTACCTAAAGACATCCTCAAAGGACCAAAAAGGTCTACGCCACTATGGGAAAAAGGTTTGACTTCCGAAATTCTAACGGAAGGTAAATCACTCATTATGGGGACCACTGGAGGAGGCTTAACTCTAAAGCATTTTATGCAACGAGATAACACTGAAGCTATAGCCCGTTTGGCAGATAGTATCCAATATCTCTGCCTTAACAGATAATGCAAAGTTTGTGGTCCAGGATGACAACTCCTATTGTGCACACTTTGGATAATGAGATAAGTCAATCGATGCTTCCTAGGGAGCAGAATTGGATGCTTCCGATCATAGCTTAGACTAGACTGTCTCAAGCGACCGCCCACCCTCAGGACACCCTGGGAATCAATGAAAGGAGCTAACTTCTGTATAGCTTTGGGACAGACCTCCGCTCGACGAACTTTCCGCAGTTCATTATCCAATTCAACTCTTTGCACGTCTTTGACCAGAACCACCATAGCCTCATACAATTCAGCCTCGGATAAATTACCTATCTCACGCGGGTAACCCCTTTTTCGACACAAACAATTTTTACGAAATCTCAAACAATAAGCAACAACACGCTCAATTTTGCGTAAGGAAGAATATCTATTCAACAATTCTGAAACAATACTAGAGCCGTGAATAGTAATACAAACAACCTTTGCTTCTTCTTGTACATCTGTACAGGAAGGCTCACCTACACAAGTTACAGGCCAATCATCCCGAGGAAGCTTAAGCCAAGTTGGCCCCTCCCACCACAAGGGTTGTTCTAGAAATTGCCGAGGAAAAGTCCCCCTAGAAGCACAGTCACTAGGATTCTCTTTCCCAACCACATGATACCATGAATCAGGAGCTACCTTCTCCTGGATTATAGCTACACGATTGGCTACAAAGCTCCGCCACCTATGCGGAGAAGATTTGACCCACGTCACAACTACCTTCGAATCCGTCCAAGCACAAACATTATCTATTTTCTGTGTTACCATTATATGGGATACACAATCAATCAGCTCTGCGGCTAATAAGGCTGCACACAATTCCAGTCGTGGAATCGACAGTCTTTTCAAAGGCGCCACTAGAGTTTTGGCACACACCAAATGTACAGAAATACTGTTCTCCGTGGAAACCTGTCTCAGATAAACTACAGCTGCATACGACTTCTCCGAAGCATCGCAAAAAGCATGAATTTCTGTAAACTTTGCCTCTATATGAAGTATATGTCTAGGAATTTTCAACGAAGATAGCTCAGGTAACT
The DNA here is from genome assembly GCA_951848785.1 of Callosobruchus maculatus. Taxonomy (NCBI): domain Eukaryota; kingdom Metazoa; phylum Arthropoda; class Insecta; order Coleoptera; family Chrysomelidae; genus Callosobruchus; species Callosobruchus maculatus. The sequence goes on along the minus strand of CATOUR010000073.1, from coordinate 609,285 downwards.
CAGCCACAAAAGTTTTCCACTGGTTTGCAACTTCCAGCGGTGGCTCATCATCCCAACCTATCCCTAAAGCCCACAATTGCTGAAGTATTTGCTTGGGAACAATGATTACTGGAGCTAAGAATCCTAGAGGATCATACAGTCTTGCTATTTCTGACAAAATATTCCTCTTTGTACAGGACCGTATCTGAGGATGTACAGAATAAGAAAAACAATCCGTAGTGGGACACCACTGCAAACCCAACACTTTTATTCCAAGAGAATCCTTATCAAATACAAGTGGCTGCTGATGAACCTCAGGTACCTGAGCAAGTACTTCAGAACAATTACTTGCCCATTTCCTCAGTTCAAACTTTCCCAACGCCAATAATTCAATCAACTGGTTTTGAGTATCCAAGGCAATTTCCTTGGAGTTTGCTACTCCAATGGCGTCATCAACATAACAGAAATTCTCCAAAATATTTACAGCTAACGGAAACCTTTCACCCTCATCCCTACACAGTTGCAGCAACGTCCTAATCGCTAGAAAAGGACTAGACGTTACTCCATAGGTAACGGTCTTCAACTGATATTTCCTTATAGGCTCGTCACCGTTAGGTCTCCACAAAATAGTTTGATAACTAGTGTGAGACTCCTCAACTAAAATCTGTCGATACATTTGCCGTATATCCGCGGTAAACACATACAAATACAACCTGAAAGATAACAATATTGAGACGATATCATTTTGTAACTTGGGACCTGCTAGAAGAACATCATTCAAGGACTTTCCATTGGTAGTTTTAGCTGAAGCATCAAAGACGGTCCGAAGCTTTATTTCACCATTCGCATTCCTTTTCACCACCGCATGATGAGGAATGTAATACTCACTATTAGACCCCACTTGGTTCCCAACTTCAGACATGTGGCCTTGCTCCAAATAGTCAGCCATAAAATCACAATATGCTTCATGTAAGACGGAATCACGACGAAAACGTCCTTCCAACAGCTTAAATCTATGTAAAGCCTGTGAATAGGAATCACCCAGAACTGGGGGGAATTCAGAAAAGGGAAGCTTCACCACATATCTTCCTGAGTCCATACGCCAACAAGATGACGTAAAGAATTCCTCAGCCTGCTGTTCCTCTTCAGACAATGCGACACACTTAGGGATACTTTCAATTTCCCAAAACTTTTTCAATGTACAATCCAATTCCCCCACAGAAGTTAGAAAATTCAGCACACTATTAGTGGAAACACCACCCAACTTGCCCATTAACACCCACCCAAATACGGTGTTAATAGCATGTGGCCCACCATTCTGTCCTCTCACATAACCGGAACGTAAGATCTCACCAAATACTTCTACCCCTAGAAGCAGATCAATTTCCATTTCATCATGTGCAGCCAAAGGCTCTGCGAGGCAAAGATTTTCTAAATACTTCCACTTCTGAACAACAGCAGGAATTTGAGGTACCTTCTCACAAATCTGAGGTATCACAATAGCTTCCAAATTGAAGCTAGGATACGGTTTGCTGTAGGGAAAGATAACACAAGAGACTTTTCCCGAACTCACATTCGATGACATTCCATTAATGCCAACAACAGGGGTTGAATACTCCTTACGAGTAAGATTCAACCTTCTCACACAAGATTCACTAATAAAATTGGCTTGACTAGCAGAATCTAACAAAACACGACATTTGGTGGATCTACCCTCAGAATCCAATATTGAGACTAGTGCAGTAGCAAGCAACATTCTAGGCTGCACAGACAACTTACTTGCCATGACTTGAACATGACTCTCAGATTCATTAGAGGTACTACCACTGACATCACAATCTGTCACTTTAGTGTCCGGAAAATGCAATAGTACATGGTGTTTTCCACCACAAACCCCACAAAGTTCTTTTGATTTACATTTATTTACTAGATGAGTAGCTCCCAAACAATTAAAACACATTCTAGTCCGCTTGACAAAGGCATGCCTCTTACGACATTCTGCCTGCAAGAATCTATCACATTTGATCAACGAATGTGGTGAACCCTTGCAAAAATTACACTTTTCCTGTGTTAATGTGCCAGTCGAAAAACTAAGTGTCTGCCTTCCCTTGGGATTAGCAGGACTATTATTCTTTCTAAACCCACCACTAGCATTAGACACATTACTCCCTTGATATGCGGAAGTAAGGGATGTATTTTCCAGAGCTCGACAGGTTTTCTCAACAAATCCAAAAAGCATGTCAAACCCCGGAACATTATTCCCATTATGTTCTAGTTCAAATCGCGTTTTAAGGGAAGAAGGTAATTTCTGCAACAATAAATTGAATTTGGTAAAATCCCATAGGTTCAAGTTACTCATCTCTAAAGCCACCAAATTTTCAGAAAATATTGACAACAATTTTCGAAGTTCAACTGCAGAATCATGCCTAGAGGGAGAAGCATTATAAATTGAAAACCAATAATTGCTCAATAAAACACGTTCATTCTGATATCGACTCATTAATGCATTATAGGCTATTTCATAATTATCCTCAGTAATGGGCACATTCCTTACTATTCGACCTGCCTCTTTTTCTAAATAAGAAATCAAGAACTGAAACTTTTCTATTTTTGACAGCGAATTATTTCTATGAATAAGAGTATTGAATAAGTCGATGAACGTAGGCCACCTTGTAAGGTCACCATCAAACTTCGGTATTTCAATTTTGGGAAGCCTCAAACAATTTTCTCTTACGACCACTGCAGATGTTTCATGCTCACTACGAGCCATCATCTCCTCAGAAAGATCTTTATGAATGCCCCTTATTGAATATCTCATATCATCAAACATTGTATGAACTGCTTCCTCCTCCTCTAAGGCAGACTCATCTACCAAGGCTATTATTTGCAAATTCTCAAACCTCGTTACATACCCATCCAGCTCTCCATACCTGAGAAAAAACTCCGTCCGATACTCGCCATTATCACGAGCCTTCTTGGCCGCCTCAAGAACATTTTTAATAGATTTTAAAACTAGCGCGCGTTGCCGTTGCAACTTCACAACATTTGCATTAGGCATGTTCAGGTATCAGGTAACGATTCAATGTAAACACAAGACCAAAATAATCAAATTTAGAATCAATCTGCTAGTAAACACAACTTCTTTACACAAACAATACGGCAACCACACACAAATCACAAAATTTTCAGTTGTTATTCTTTTTCGAAATCTCCGTCGACTACACCAAATTGTCGAAACGCCGGTTTTCGAACCCCCAACCGAATGTAACCAACTGAATCAAAACAACTTTGCGTTCACGCAATTCGCAAAATGTCAATTTCAAATGCCCAGAAAACTCCCCAGATATGTATTACCAACACAATACACCAAAAGTTGCTTGTTTTCGAATATAACCAATTTTTACAAACAGCGCGCAACACTAACAAATTCCGATGTCACAAAAAAACTCCGTTTTTTGTCAAGGATACGTACCAATTTAGATTTTACGTAGACTATCTTACTATAGCGCGATTTATTTATCCGTGCTCGGAGGGCCAAAAAATGGTTACAATTCGATCAATAAAGTAATTGTAGCCAATTGTGAAGGACCAACTAAATTGGCAAATACCCGCAAATGACTCACGAGAATTGAAGGTTAATCATGCATCGGTTGACTCACCCCTTGTTGGTTGGCGTCGGATGTCTTCCCCAGCTGGGTACTGCGTTGCTCTATCCAGATTCCTAGTTAGCTGAGCGATGTAAGGCTGTGGTCGCCGTTATTGGAGGTACCCGCTACACACGGGGTGACGGATATCACGCACACGTCCGTTCACCTCGGTAGTTGAAGTACGACTCTCTCTTTCTTCCGCGTCAACCGTCAGACTTCAAACTCGCAAGTCAAAACGCGGGAGATTCGAATACAAAATTTTTTAAAATGGTAAATACCAATCGTAACCAACCGCATTTGTAATCTTTATCTCAATAAAGTGTAACGTATCGCAGCAATATTACAGTTGTATTATTCAATTGATGATGAATGTCGTCTCTACAAAGCCTGTGTTTTTCATATACTTAACTAAGGTTTGGCAGGGTGGGGGAGGCAGGTAGTGGTGGCTGAGGGGTTATATTCGGGGAAGGGCCTACTTGCCAGGCGCGGCCGCCCCACAGCTACTACTACTAGCAACATTACTTTTGCTTAGCTTGGTTACCATCGAGAAACGTAGCGTGCCTTGGCGGAAGCCCGTATAAAAATTTGTTTGGAGGCCCTTAGGAAGGGTAAACATTTCTGACAAAAGAAAAAAATGCGTTGGGTGCCCCTGTGGCCCCGTATAATTGATACGGCGGTAGCTACGCTTCTGCTACCATCATATCTGATTGTAGCCATCTAATCGTAGTAGGGTAGGAGTTTTTATAAATGAAGCCCACGATTCCATACACATCAAAAAAGTGCTTCTTACATTGTGATGATATCCTTCTTCATCTGTACTAAGTCTACTGACTGTGCAAATAATCTTGGATAAATCGTTATTTTCCATGCGCGCCGCAACCTTTCTATTGGTATATAATCCATCTTCTTCGATAATTTTTTCCACTCTTTTGCCGTAACCTCAGCTTCTTCCAAATCGCAAATCTCTTTTATCTTCTTTATACGCATCTATAATTAAAATAGATCCTAATGTAACATAGCCCAAAAAGAACATATTAGTGTTAGTCAGTATTCTCTATTTCTTTTCTTTTTTAAGTTAAATGCGAACCCAAAGTCAAAATAGCCAATACATGGCTACAATCGTCTGTTTGTTCACGGTATAAATAATTTCCTTAACTCTCGTACGACGAGAGTTAAGTTTCTATTATCTATTTATTAAATTTCTGTTACTCAAAATAACTCGCTTCTGTAGTACATCAAAAATGGTGTACGAAATATCAAAAACTTTGTTCAAAGATCTATATGTTCGTCAATTTTTTTTGGGACTTATGAATTAATCAATAATTTTCGCTTATAGCAGTATGCAATTCTAATTATACCACCAATATACCATCAACCATCAAATAACGTTTAATATCATTTATCCTACTTAATTTTGTCATGTGCGAGAAGCGGTGTTAGCATGAAAAAAAAGACACTTCAGAGAGACACAAAAATTAAGATGGACTTTGGTCAAAGAGTAGGTAACTAACAAGAGGAGACAGTCAGACAGAGCGAATAAAATTAGACAGAGATAGAGCTACACCCAAATTTAAAGAGCCTCGAATTCGCCCGAGCTGACCCGAGCTAGTTCGGTGTCAAGTGTTGCCACATTGAGATTTGTATTCGCATTTCCTGGTACGTCATTATTTGGGAGATTGATAGAAAGTAGAAACACTTCGTCGCAATATTGATAATTTAGATATATTTTAACTCTTTTTTTTTATTGACCAAAATAAGTAGGTACCTATCTAAATTTACTTTCATTCATAATATTCAAAGATGCGTTTGCTGATGGTTAATATTTTATTATGTCATTATACCACGTCAATATTATAACTTTATGACAGAAAAAAGATTTGAAGCTAATGACCAAAGCAGTCGATGCCGATGACACAGAATTTAAAAAAAAGAAAAAAAGATTTCGTTTCACCATTGAAACATACCACATTACAATATTGTTTTTATTTTATTTATTCGGTAAGATGCGTTTTCGTTCGGTGATATATTAATACAAAAATTTACTGGTATATTTACTTAATATTATATCTGCTAATTCTCCTGAAGTAAATATAATTAAACATACACAATGTAAAGGACCTAGAGATTTTTACGATAGACCTACAAGAATTGGCAACGGCGCATCGATTCCACGTGCCACGTGCCACGCCAAACCAAGACCAACCGCCGTCCGCACTCCGCCATTGCGTTTGATTTCGTATTGCGTTTTGTTTGTGATTTCGAGTTGTATCAAGATATGGTATCGCCTCCTTAATATGTGTTTTAGTTCCTTGTTGCCTTTTATTGCAACAAACTGGTCCATACATTGAATAACATGCATAAAACATAAGCGAACTGTGCTCTGACAGCTAATAGACAAACATTTAAAAGAGATTGTCAGATATAGGTATTATAATTTATACTTTGAGAAACGTCACAGACGTCGCGAAAACGTCAGTAAACAGTTTTTTTTTGTTGTTTGATGCATTTGGTTCAACTTATGGGCCAGTTTTTGGCAATAATTTGGAAGAGACAAATCACAGGATGAATTTTCCTAGTTTGGCACTTTTTGACGGTCAATCTTTAAAAATCACAACTGTTGTGCAATCGTTCATATAGAGTAATGAAACAGAATTTACTTAAATTATTTATTTATTTTCAATCCCTTCAGGATACATTCCGTTTAAGCCATATTAAAAGTAAGGGTATTACTGAAAAACGGAAATGGCAACATTGCTTTTTCCCACTAATTCAGGTATTGCGAGACATCTGGCAACTACTGCACACCCAAATTTAAAGGTCCGAGGTCAATGGGAGCGGATTGCAAACATAAAAGGAATTCCGCCGGGTGTCTCCTCTTGTTAGTTACCTACTCTTTGCTTTGGTTATTCTGACGTGGGATGGTCACACAATATCAGCTCATGACGTCTTTTATTTTAAGCTGGCTAAATGGTACCTTGAATGATTCACACTGGGTTAGGTTAGATTGAAAGTGAGTGGGGGCGACTATCCTCCTTCCACTGCGACTCAATTGTATCTATTGTGGCTCACACCTATTTAAAATTCACCATACAGTCCGCAGTCTTAACGAAGGCGATGATCGTGAAGGGTGAAACTTCCTTGAAGTCATAAGGTTCCAGTTGGGCAAATCCAAATGTCTGAAACCTAGCTTTCCAGTACTGAACAGGAGCACAGAATATGCTCCGCTGTTTCGTCCTCCACGTAGCAGAAGCGACAGTCTGTTGTTTGTTCAAAATCCAACTTCCGCATGTGGTTCCTCAGACGACCATGTCCCGTCAACAGACCACCTTCGAGTGCAGTAGCCCTGGTGTATCTCGCCAGTGCAAGAGTGCTTTCCTCTCTGCCCAATCTGAGATGGTTTTTTTAGCGGTGCTTTTTGCAATGCTCGCAAATGGTTCTGGTCCTATGAACACAGATTCAGTTCCTTCTCTTGCGAGCGCGTCGGCCAATACATTGTCTTTCACTGCGCTGTGACCTGGAATCCAAACCAAGGACCAAGGCAATCTTGTTCCCTGTTCCCAGTTCGTTGAGGAGGTGCATGCAGTGAGATACGAGTCTTGAATCAACCCGATTGGAGCTCAGTGCTTTCAGGGCAGCCTGGCTATCTGAAAAGAATTTTATAGATTTGTTTGTCAGGGGTCTTTTGATTTGTTACCTGACTCCCATTTCTATGGTTATCATTTCTGCTTGGAAGAGTGCTTGGAAGAGCCATCAGTAAATAGCGCAAAATCGGAGGGCGATATGAAGTCGTCCCTCCTCTTCCATTCGTTCCTTCCTGGAAAAAGGTCATTATAGGATCTCTTCGGGTGCGCTTGGGGAACCATAGAGTCCGAGACCATTCCGAGTATGTGGTGATGGGTAATTTAACCCATGATACCCGTTATTGTGCCTGGTCCTAGTTCCGTTTTGTTCTGTCTGCCAGTTGATATCAGTCTGTAGGCGACCACTCTTGAAACTCTATCCACCTCAATGTGTAGAGGGGTTAAGTTTAGAAGTGGTGTATATGCATGGCTCCAGTGATAGCCAAACAGGCGGTGCGTTGCATAGCCGCCAGCCTGACTCTGGTTGTCCGTTGTAAGCATTTCTGCCACCAGACAACAGCGCCATATACTACCATGGGTTTCACTACCGTCTAATATATTCAGTAAATCAGTTTAGGACTAACGCTCCACGATTTGCCGCAAATCCTTCTGAGTGTCCAGAGGCAGGTCGGGCCCTTTCAATTCTGTTATCCAGCTGGGAGTTGAAACCGATTCATTAACTCAAATTATGTCAAAAAAAAACTAGATATATACCTGGAAAAAATTACTTCTCAAACTAGTACACTTGTATGACCAAAATTTAGAATTTTGGATAATAGAGATCTTGAACATTGTATGATTTTAGCAATTTACATATAGGTCTCCATATAGATAATAGGAACCTGGAACGACTCAGATTAATGCTAAGTCTCTATCAAACTCAGAAAATAAAAAAAACAAGATTACGCAAAAAATTAATTATCTGGGTAGGGGGATGGGTTGGCTCAGTGGTTAGAGTCTGGTTCGATTCTCGTTAAGAGGCGGAAATTTATTTGATTTTTTTCAATCAAAAATAAGTAACCATAAAGGCTCACTGAGAATCCCCACCTGAGCCTTCACTGTTGGCTTCTAATCAACAGTGGTCTGGATATCGGACAACTCAAGAGATAATAGGAACCCGGGACGGCTCAGATTAACGCTAATTCTCTATCAAACTTGGACAAAAAAAAAACAAGATTACGCAAAAAATTAAATATCGGCGTGTAATCTCAGAAGGCGCTACATCAGTTTTGACACGAATATGCAGTGGGCCATTAAAGACTGCTTTATTGTAGAAAATTCGTAGGTAAACCGTCGTACAAATACATTTTCAGGTGCGTGGATTGACAGCACATCGTTAGTCTTTTCTACTCGTCGAGCTCACGTACAGTGCAAGTCGAAAAAAAATAGTCTGCTGTCAAAAAAACACCATTATCGAAATGCAATGTGCAAACTTAGGTTAGGAAACTATTTTTTACGCTACCTTTAAGAAGAATAAACTAGGTGTAACATACTTAAAAAACAATCGTCATAAGACCGTATTCTTCTGTTATAAACCCAGTTTATATTTAGGGCTGTCAAATAAGTTAAAGATTGTATGACATAATTCATTACTTCAAAAATTGTACGAACCAGTTTAGCAACAAACTTGGCGATAGAACGGACATTCCACTCAACCTTTCCTGTACGTTTAGCTTTCTTTATTGTATCGTAACGTCTCTGTACAGATGAACTGGTACGATTGAACATTTCAGCCAGATCCTTGAAAGGAGTATTCGATTTTGTGTTCTTTATATAATCGATTATTTGAGCATCCTCTTCTGCTGTATATCTGGAAAAGTTCAAATTTGAGTTAATCAATATCATTTATGGCACACTATAGTGGAAAACACATATTAATGCCACCTATGCTATGTCTAGAAATGTATATTGAATAAAATATTCATTACAATACAACTAGTAATTGTAGTAGTAATAGTAAAGTAATTGGACATTAGAGTTAGAAATAATACTATTATACCTATTTGTATAACCAAGGAATTTAAATTCGCAATAATATACGGGAGTGTTCCATTAAAAAAACGTAACTTTGACATTTTGTTTTTTATAACTCAGCAGAACGCGTAGGCAGAGCCTAAATACCAGAGTACCGCGGCGGGTGAAAAAATGATATTAGAAGTTTGTTAACGCGGGCCTTGACTTTTCAAGTAGGCCAACACCCGCAGGCCCAATAAATACGTCTCCTGGCAGTCCATTCCAAGCCTTGGAAATCCCTTGGACTAAATGTGCGGTTGGACCGCTCGGTTTTAGATGTATGAAGAACGACCACCTTAGGATGAGATGCAGCAGTCACGCGGGTGCATCTGATAGGATCGGTGAGCGGCGGAACTTTAGGCAGCTGTACTTCAACCCTTCAGACGCAAACCCAACTTTTATTTTTTAAATAGCAACCCATAGGTTTCCCATAATATCACGATTTTATTTAAAATCTTGTGGTTCCTTTGATCTGATACGCAAACTTATTTTTTTCGTAAAATTATAAGCATAATATAAATAAAATAAGGATTTGTTTGACGCAAAAAATGGATAAAAAAGGACACTAAGCGGGTTTTTGAAGGTATTTGACACATACATTAGAAAACAAATGTCTTCTTTATCCTTTTTATTTGAAAATATTACGCTTCAAAAAAATCTTTGTGCTTATGAAATTACGAAAAAAATGGTTTGTCTATGAAATCAAAGGCACTGCAAAATTTTAAATAAAACGTTGACCTCATTTATGTGGGAATAGCTATGGAGTGTTATTTGAAAAAAAGTTGGGGGTGAGTTTTAGGGGTTGAATTACAATTTTTTTTTGAAACGTGGTATGATAGACCATTCAGAACCATTGAAAAACCCACTTGGCCTTTTTAACTGTTTTTCTTACGACAATATTACGCCTCAAACAGAACCTCATTTTATTTACCTTAATGCTTATGACTATGAAAAAAAAAGGTTTGTGTATAATCAGAGGTACTACAATATTTCAAATAAAATAAGGACTTAAATTGTTTAGGAAAAACTATTGGGTCCTATTTGAAAAAGAAAAGTTTAGGGTGAGTTATAAGGGTTGAAGTACAAAAAAAAAATGACTTGTAAGCACGGTATGATAGACCCTATAGTACTTTCAAAAATTCCACTCAGTTTTCGTTTGAACTTTTTTTGTTACGAGAATATCACGTGTCAAGGAAATTCAGGGACACTTAACAAAAAACTATTCTTTTGTTTTTAACCTAAGAAATGTATGAGGCGAAGTACAAAAAATATATATACCTTCCGCTGCGGACATGATTCTTCTTGAACATCGTTTTAAATCTCACATGGACTCGCTGTAATTTCCGTGTATCCAATCCATGTGATAAAAACTGCAGAAACTTGAGCCTCTCCACAGCACGGATTTTTTGAATGTCGAAAAAATCTTCTGGTCTGACTTTTAAGTCATTATACTGAAACACGTAATTACATTTTCTCATTAAATCAAGACAAACTGATAATGGTTCAAATAGTACGAAAGTTGAAATCAACCGGTCGGTATAAAAAAGTTTATCAAGAAGGTGCTAAGAAAGTAAGAAGTATTCTGTATTGCAAGAAAGGGTATCATTTTTCTTGGATCCGTCTGTGGAAATGTTAATGACAACTTCAGTGGTTTGACTTTTAATGATTGTGAGAATTGTATAGGGTATAGGTAAGGAGTATTCAACCATTGATTCGAAAGGTACACGAGAGAAAAGTATGTATATGTGTTTAAGCAACTAATTAACTTATTGGTATGATCATATAAAACTAACGTTTCGGGTAACAAAACTTAAATTTTGAAATCAAAATTGCTAGTTCCAGCATCACGTAATTTGATATTTTCATAACATACTCATTTCCTCATCATTTTTAGTGGATGACAAAAGAAATATCTGCTGTGGTTTACTTTGTTGTGTTGTGAACATGATCTAGTAGCGCAGGTAATGTATTTTTGTGGTAGAGATGTATGTGTTATTCTTTATAATCCAGGTTTTTTTCACCAATAGAGACACGTCACCTTGTGCACTGCTGGCTATCCAAAAATATTTTTTATTTATAATACTTCTATGATATTGGAATGCATACCTATTAAGCCTGGGTTTATTTGGAAACGGTGCGATGTTAGATCAGAACTAGAAATCCATGTCATATGTCTTTGGGACATGTTCACTCTGACGACCCACAAAGCATTGTAAATTTGTTTGGTGTATTTTTCGAGAGCGTTTTTCTAAAATCCACGGATGCTACGACCATATCACCAAATATTCTGTTAAATTTTACCTTGCTAAAAATAGCTGAAGATTATTATGCATATAAGTGGATGAAAAAAACAAATTAACCAGCGGGTCCAGATAGCATCCCATCGTTCCTGGTAAATGATTGTGCATGGGTTTTACACCTCTGACAATTATCTTTAACATTTCCATCAACCTGGAAAAAAGCAAAATTTTGTCCCGTCCACAAGTGGCAATGCCAGTGACATCGATAACTATGGGCCCATACCTATCTTATCAAATTTTTCAAGACTATTTGAAATTATATTACATCAGCATATTTATCCTCACGTTTAGAATCAAATTTCTCCTTTCCAACACACAACCTCTCCCCCTTGGACATCATCAAAATCAGGATGACGCACTATAGAGCCACTTGTGTAATTACGTCGTGCTCTTTTCTACATAAAAGACGTAAAACATAACGTTAAAAGGTAACAGCTCGTTCACACGATGCAGTCAAATCACCATTTCGGTAATTTTAACGATTCAGCGCAAACCAACGAATTCGCGCAAACCGAATGATATGTTCACAGAGAAAACTGTTATAAGCAGATTTTCAGCCGATCCCGAGAGCTCAGTTTATTTTTGAATGGTTTTCCCACTCATCTATGGGTACGAAAACTGTGTCGTCTGAAGACTTCGCATGCATATACATTGCCACCAATCACCTATTAGGTTTTATTTCCGAATCAGCTATTTGGTTTTCGGAATTTCGGAGACAACACGCGACCGAAACGACGCAATTGACGTAGGCGTTCCGTAGACTCACCGTGTGAACACGTTTATTCAAATGTACACTGCAGTACACGGTAAAAAGTATGATTCGGTGAAATGGCCGAATCGGTGTCGTTTGAACGGGCTCTAATGTGAACGTTGATATGAAGGTATTGGGTTGGGTATCTGACTTTTATTATACTACAATGCTAGTTTCAGCAGTTTAAACAGTTCACTAAGATCTCAGTGACGCGAGTTTTCACATTTTGCTGATGATAGTGAAACGTTAGATGTTACTTGTTGGAATGAATACCCTTTTTGCTTGATGATGTTCCTTTCCACAAGCCCATGATAAGATAATTCTCGGGTGAATTTAAATGAGTGCGAGGAAAAAGGTACGTCAGGGCACTGATAGTACAATACGGCGCTGCGACCTTCGATTATGGAAGACTTCAAAACACCTGACTATTATAAAAGAAATTGCAAGTGGCTCATGACTATGTGAACTTGATCATGTAACTCAAAAATATTGTACCTTTTGTTTTGTTATAACCAGCCACTCTATGAGACATCATCATCATAGTCACAATGTCTTAACAGACATGTAGTGAACTCGTAAAATGCATTAAGTCGGAGCTAGAGTATTGCCGACACGAATATTATCAATAGTTTTATGAACTGTAGCTCGCCATCGTTCGCGATTTTCCGTCAGTTCAGTGGCGCTCTTGGTACTTATATCTAGCAACTGTTTCGTCGTATCCACCCAGCGTGTAGGGGAACGGCCACGGCGCCGCCCACTCGGGGCGTGACCCTGAACTACAAGTTTCTCCATATTATCGCTTATGTGAATATGTCCGAAGAATGTAAACATTCTCGTCGACACAATGGAGATTAGTCTCTTTGAATTAGCAAGCTCATCAAGTATGGAAACAATAGTTCGATGGGCGGTATAAGGAATTCTCAGCATTCTTCTCCACGTCCACATTCGAAAAGCGTCTATGCGCGCTAGATCTGCCTTTTTAACAGTCCAAGTTACCGAGGCATACAAAAATATCGAGAATACAAGAGACTGAACCACCGACATTTTGGTAGCTTTAGCGACGTTATGGTCACGCCATATTTTAGTAAGCTTTGTCATGGCCACCCGTGCCTGTTGAATGCGCCGTCGAATCTCGTTCTCACAGCTACCCGAATTGTCGATCAAAGAACCGAGGTGCACAAAACTTTAAACTACCTCACAACGACCTATTGACTTTATTTCTCGATGATTGTCATGCTCTCTATCTACAATCATAACCTTGGTCTTGTTGTAGTTAATACCAAGACCATATGCTGCACTGTGTTGTTCTAGAATGTTTAATAAGCTACTAGTTCTTCCTGAGAAGCAGCAATAAGGGTTGTATCGTCAGCAAATCAAGATATTTTGCTTCCGCCAATAGTTATACCGCTATTCCAGTTGTCCAATACCTGTCTCATCACAAATTCAGAGTAAATGTTAAATAACATCTGAGATGTGAGACATAGCGGCAGCAATACCATTTATAATTTATTCGTTTACTTATTATATTTGGGATGCTTACAGACAAAATCCATAGTACATTCACTGCTAACTACCACATATTTTCACGCTGTAGGTAGTAGGTATACATATCCACCAAAAATAGTAAAAAAAATAGAGGGATTATACATAATAAGTTAGTATGTTACATCATTGCAGTCTATGATAGCAAAAATTTGCTGTTTTATAGTAGTTTTAGGTGACTAACATTAAAAATATCAATATTACAAGATTAGTTATGATATTTTTGTTCTCTAAACAATGCCATTTTAGTTCCGACATTTGTATACTGCTGTCGAAGTTCAAGTAATGCGTCGCGTCTGCATCTTATATCTGGTACATAAATTTGTATTTTAGATAGTAAAGAAAATCCAGGGGTACACTCTTGTTTGATCGCAATTCGATTGAAATATAGGTTTAAAAAAATGGAATCAAGTTGATTGACTTAGTACTTCCCACACATTACGATGATACCAGTTCATTATTTTCCCATAGCATGAAGCTATAGTCTGAAATCCCTTGCAACCAAATCATCGCCCATTTGCCCGCAAAAAAACACCCAACACAAAAACTCTGGTAAATAGTTTCTTGCGTCTCCCTCCTTAGGAACTAGGCCACAGTTTTGATTCTGCATGCGATGCGAAATGCTCAGGAGCCTACAAACCGTCTAAAAACGAAGTATGAGCTGTTTCTATATTTTTAGTTTTTTGATTATTGTTGCGCCGCCACTGACACGATGTTCAGATGAACTTAAAAAAAAAAAGAATATGCCGCTAGGTATTTTTTTCATAGGTCAATGGACACACTATTATGAATACAACAAATTTTTCAGTTTTACAACCCCCCCCCCAACCACCCCAAATGCACCCCTACCCAAAAAAAAAGTAGAAAATGATCAGAAACCCCTAAAACGCCTAAAAACAAAGTTTGAGCTGTTTTTATATTTTTGGTTTTTTTATTATTGCTGCACCGCCACTGACACGATTTTTCCAAAACATACGCGTTTTCCATCCTCGCCGCGGTAGTAATACTGTGTCAACGTTTCATTAAAATCCATTCAATCATTTTCGCGTTAAGCAATATAGAACGATCTAAAACAATACTCGTATGTATGAATCACAAATTCTAAGTCCCTTGGTTTCCATTATAAGCGAGGCAATGTTTGGATGGACCTAAAAAGGTGAATTATGCCACTAGGTCTTTCATTCACGTCATTGGACAGCCCATTATGAATACAACAAATTTTTCAGTTTTACAACCCCCCCCCCCCCATTTTTTTGTTTTTTGCTAATTACTGCGCCGCCAATGCACTGATTTTTAAAATTCCAGCAGCATTACCTACTAGAAACCCACAGCATATCGCTGCCCAAATTTCATCAAAATCCATGCAGCGGTTACTGAGATTACGAGGGTAGAAAAACGCGACAGACAGACAGACCGACGTACATGAGTGACGTGGATTTTCGTTATGTAGACATCATGAAACGCCCAAAAAGTGGATCTCAAAATCGAAAATTTTCGCGATCACAATACTCCCGTCACCTATCAGTGTATGGGAAGTAAAAGTATTCAGACCATGTGCCCCTTTAGTTAAGATGAGCGGTTTACATTTCCTGTATTCTGTATTATAAAGATAACAATGCAACGCAACAAAATAAACCGAAGGAAACGATATAAAAATAGTTTCTTTTTTGATGCAAGAACAAACCTTATGGAAATATCACTTTCAGTAGGTTATGAAAATATCAAACAGACCCTTTCTGCTGATTGAGTATGTTTTGATCAAGAATATAATCAATATTTTCCAAACTAATGGTCTAAGAGACCGCCAAGTTTTTCTATCTTGAAGCGACCACACACTTTTAAAATTACTTAATCGATTTGTCATGAAAAGAGGTTGTGAAAATGACAACAGCGCCTGTTTCAATGTTGTCGGGTAGTTGACGCTCAAGGGGTGAGGGGGAGAAAATTTTGGTCTTCACATTTTTCGCGTGCGACCAATAGTTTCAATTCCACAGTGCCCCTTGTGATTTTCACTAAAATCATAATTTTTTCGCGTAGTAAGTCGAAAAACGCTAACAAAAACTTCTGTAACACTATTTCTCATATCCCTATTATCTGCAGCTGCCAAAATAACACATTTGGGCTTAAAAAAGTAAGACTTTTAGGAGCACATCGCTACCTACTACCGATATTACCCAATCGTGAAGTCCTACAAAAGTCTTTTGAGCGCAAAAGGTCGGAAAGAAATGAAGTTTGGTTGGATGGTAGACATTGGTCCCCTGAATGTACACCTAATTTTGCGACCTCGGGGGGTTGCAGTTTTAGGAGTGGGGGTGACAACTCTGCTCAGCGATTATTTTCGAAAAATAGCGTCATTTGTGTTCCTAAATGTCGTACTTTTTTTAAGCCCAAATGTGTTATTTAGACAGCTTCAGATAATAAGGATATGAGAAATGTTATTCTCTTGGGAGAAAACGTGTTACAGGACTTTTTGATAGTGTTTTTCGACTTAATAGGGGATAAAATTCGGATTTCAGTAAAAATCACAAACAACTCCCTAAGGTCGCATACGAAAAATGTAAAGACCAAAATTGTGAAGAATTTTGTTGTATCCATATATCATTGAACTTTTTTTTTTCGATAACACTTACCACAACGGCGCTATTTGTCGAAAAGCCTCACGAAACAGTTTTCAGAACCCTCCACCCCACCCTCGAGCGGCAACCTCCAGAGGTCGCAAATTGAATCTTAATTAAACAACGGCGAGGTAGTATCATTTCCACTAAAAGCATGCACAAATACGATATTTTTCGCAACAGCACATATCGGTACAGTGGAGTGTTCCTAAATGTCGTATTTTTTTTTATCCAAATGCGTGAGCTTAGGTGGCTTCATATAATAAAGATAGAGAAAATATCATTCAATTCGGGAAACAATAATGTTACACGACCTTTTGATAAGGTTCTTCGTCTTAATCCGCCATGAAACACTGATTTTAGTGAAAATCACAAACAAACCCCTAACTAGGACGCACTGTAGGATGGAAACTATTGGTCGCACACGAAAGCTATAAAGATCAAAATTATGCAGAATTTTGTTCTCTCCATAAATCATTTGAAGCTTTTTTCGATATCACTTGCCAAAACGACGCTTTCCCCCCCTCATCCCTCGAGCGGCAACCTCCCAATAACATTGAAACATTTTCATTTTGAAAACGTATTTTCATGACAAATCGATTACGTCATTCAAAAGTGTCGGTCGCTTCAAGGTAGAAAAACTTAGCGGGCTCTTAGAGTATAACAGGGTAACCGTAATATTTTTAAGGCTTTCTTAACGGGTTATTAATTCCCTTCTTCTCACATAACTAGTGGCATCCTCTAACGCGATATTCTCTAGAAGACACTATTTCGAGGAATATGCAGGAATATACAGTTATCACGAATAAATAATAACTGCATGAATGAATGAACTGCATACTCCTTATACAGGGTGTTTACGATCTTAATGCCATTATGTAAAGTACGAATATTATACATCATTGGAATGCTTGTACCACAAATTTAATACGAATATCCCAAATTTGAAGTTTCAAAAAAATCGCAACATTTTCTGATAACACAGAATATGCGGCAACAAGTCTAGAGCTAATAACATTTGTTTACATCGTGAATATCTCCAAAATACCTGACAGAAACTAGGGCGAATACTGCGCAATGTTGTCGGATTGTGATTTTGCAATCATATTTTTTTTATTTTTTTTTCTGTTTAACTAGGCGTTAACTAGTGAAATGGTACTGGGGTTTCAGGTTCGAAATATCATGAGCTATCGTTCCTCCAAATTAATGCACTAAGATCGTAAACACCCTGTATAATGTAGAGTTGAGTATGGCGAATATTAGGTCCGTATTCACAGTCGGTTCTCAAATTTCCCTTAAGTAAAACTCAAGGGATACTTGAGGGTTACTCAAGGACCCTCAAGTGTGACTTTCCTTGTGTCTCCGTTTCCTAGACAACATCTACCAGACGGCGGGGTACATTCAGCGATGTTGTCATATTTCAAGTATCAATTTGTTATGTCTATGCCTACGCATTCTGATATTTTCTGTTATCTCTTTTTGACAGTATTTCGTGTTTTGTGCTAAAAATGTTTCCTCATATGACAGAAACTGACAACAACTTACTCCAAAATTTCGAAACACAAAACCTTACTTAAGGGACCCCCAAGTATTAAGGGACCCCAAGTATTAAGGGACCCTTAAGTATCGACTGTGAATATAACCCTTAGTAAAACCATGGGAAAAGCAGATAATTAAACTGATAAAGATTTAAAAACAAATAAATCAAAGATGCTTACTTCGCAGAAGTATGTCCAGTTATCCATAATTTGCTTATCCTCTTCATTATTGAATGCTCCTTTCCTCAACGTGATACCCAATTTCACTGCTTCTGCCTCTTGTTTGGATTCTGCCAGATGCTGATGAATAGGTGGAATAGGAAATGGGACTGACAGCGACAGTTCTTTCGGATCAAACTTGTCCTCTAGAACTGAGGTGTCGCTAGTCACACTATCGTTATCGCTGTTTTCAGATTGAAATGATTTGCTTTCTCTTTGGTTTTTATCAAGGCTTCCAACCCATTCATTAGACGTATTTTGACCAGCTATTTCGGATACAGCATTTGTACTACAATAATTTTCATACTTTTCATCATTTGAATGTTTGCTGAACACTACTTTTCCCAATGAGCAGATTTTTTTGATAAGCGCATTTCTATTACCATACGGTTGTTTTACCCCCGGCGTCTCTACTTTAATTTTATCAGGACTCCAACCAAAACTGGGCCGAGTTTCTTTATCAAGGCCTTTATTGCGATCATCACTTGAAATAGAAGATGGTACAGCTTGATTGGTTTGGTTTGCAGTTTTGTTAAATATATGTTTATCTGATACTCTTTCCGAGCCATAATTTTGTTTTTTCTGCAAATGTTGAGGAGTAGAGGAAAATAGAATTCCGTTGTTGAAATATTCGGTAGATTTTTTATTTTTATTATGATTTTCTAGTATTTTGGAGTGTGTATCAGTATTTTGAGTCTCTTGCGTTTCAAGAATGATTTCAGTCTTAGAAGTTGTCGGTGACTTCTTTTTTATATTAAAGAATTTTTTGCTACCGAAATCAATTTTTTCCTGTTTCATTTCAATATCCTGTCCATCTTGCACCACTGTATCTGTTTGTACATGTCTTATTTCTGATTCTTTTTCTTGCAACTCTAACTCCAGCGTATTTGCTTCTGTATGTCTTGATATCTTTTCATTCAAATTCGGAGCATGTTCATCTGAATTTTCTGAAGGTGGTTCATTTTTTTTGTGTTTTGTCTTCCTTCCGATGCGTATATTTTGTAATGGTGATTTGGTATTGTAGGATTTCCTTGCACCTGAATTAGGTTCTTTTGTTGAAGCAAAACATGGTTCATTTGGGCTCGTCTGGTCTGCAGTTTCCTCAATTATATTTGTATCTGATTCTCTTTCCAATTCACTAGGTTGTTTTTTCTGCAGTTGTTGAGAATCAGAGAAACTGAAAGTTCTATTGATTACATTTTCATCGTCCAGTACTTCAGAATGTGTATCGATATTTTGAGTTTTGTGCGTTTCAAGAATGATTTCAGTCTTAGAAGTTGTCGGTGACTCCTTTTTTATATTAAAGAATGTTTTGCTACCGAAATCAATTTTTTCCTGTTTCATTTCAATATCCTGTCCGTCTTGCACCACTGTATCTGTTTGTACATGTCTTATTTCTGATTCTTTTTCTTGTAACTCTAACTCCAGCGCATTTGCTTCTGTATGTCTTGATATCTTTTCATTCAAATTCGGAGCATGTTCGTCTGAATTTTCTGAAGGTGGTTCATTTTTCTTGTGTTTGGTCTTCCTTCCGAGGCGTATATTTTGTAATGGTGATTTGGTATTGTAGGATTTCCTTGCACCTGAATTAGGTTCTTTTGTTGAAGCAAAACATGGTTCATTTGGGCTCGTCTGGTCTGCAGTTTCCTCAGTTATATTTGTATCTGATTCTCTTTCCAATTCACTAGGTTGTTTTTTCTGCAGTTGTTGAGAATCAGAGAAACTGAAAGTTCCATTGATTACATTTTCATCGTCCAGTACTTCAGAATGTGTATCAATATTTTGAGTTTTGTGCGTTTCAAGAATGATTTCAGTCTTAGAAGCTGTCGGTGACTTCTTTTTTATATTAAAGAATTTTTTGCTACCGAAATCAATTTTTTCCTCTTTCATTTCAATATCCTGTCCGTCTTGCACCACTGTATCTGTTTGTACATGTCTTATTCCTGATTCTTTTTCTTGTAACTCTAACTCCAGCGCATTTGCTTCTGTATGTCTTGATATCTTTTCATTCAAGTTCGGAGCATGTTCGTCTAAATTTTCTGAAGGTGGTTCATTTTTCTTGTGTTTGGTCTTCCTTCCGAGGCGTATATTTTGTAATGGTGATTTGGTATTGTAGGATTTCCTTGCACCTGAATTAGGTTTTTTTGTTGAAGCAAAACATGGTTCATTTGGGCTCGTCTGGTCTGCAGCTTCCTCAATTATATTTGTATCTGATTCTCTTTCCAATTCACTAAGTTGTTTTTTCTGCAGTTGTTGAGAATCAGAGAAACTGAAAGTTCCACTGATTACATTTTCATCGTCCAGTACTTCAGAATGTGTATCGATATTTTGAGTTTTGTGCGTTTCAGGAATGTTTCCAGTCTTAGAGGTTGTCTGTTTCTTCCTTTTCATACTTAGCTCAGATAATAATTTTTTGAAACCGAAATTAACTTTTATCTTTTTCAGCTCAAATGCTGACTCTTCTTCCAGATACTCATCGTGCACTTTACGTTTATCATTCCTCTTTATCCTCGGTGATCTTCTCATTGTGCATTCGGTATCAATAATATCCTCGATACATTTTTTATTGCTTGTTTTCTTCATTGTATCAGTCAAAGTCGTTTTCATTTTGCTGTCGATATCATCAATATCAACGAATTCTTTTCGTATGCTATGGTTTTCTTCTTCTTCTGACATCTTCAAATCTTTGTTACTATCTTTATTCCTTTTTCTCTTTCTTGTGTTGGTCAAAGTCGTTTCAGTTGTACAGACGCTATCAACAATATACACAGATTCTTTGCATATACTATCGTTTTCCTCACTGCAAAATATCTGATCGTTGGCCCTATCGGCAATCTTCAAACCTTCGTTACTGCTTTTATTCTTCTTTTTCCTTCTTGAATTGGTCAAACTCGTTTTTTGTGTGCAGTCGCTCTCAACAGAATCTACAAATTCTTTGCATACACTATCATTTTCTTCACTTGAATAATCTTCGTTAGTATTTTTTTTCTTTCTTGTATTGATGAATGTCGTTTTAATTGAACAGTCGCTATCAACAATATCTACAAATTCTTTGCATATACTATCGTTTTCTTCACTGCAAAATGTCTGATCGTTGGCTCTATCGGCAATATTCAAACCTTCGTTACTGTTTTTATTCTCCTTTTTCCTTCTTGAATTGGTCAAACTCGTTTTCTGTGTGCAGTCGCTCTCAACAGAATCTACAAATTCTTTGCGTATACTATCATTTTTTTCACTTGAAAAATCTTCGTTAGTACTTTTTTTCTTTCTTGTATTGATGTATGTCGGTTTAATTGAACAGTCGCTATCAACAATATCTTCAAATTCTTTGCGCATGCTATCGTTTTCTGCATTGTCAAATATCTGATCGTTGTTTTTTTCTTTATCTGCAATCCTTCGTCCTTCGTCATTTTTCTTATTTCTGTTTTTCTTTCCTGAATTGGTCAAACTCATTATCGTTGTGCAGTCGCTATCAACAATATCTACAAATTCTTTGCATATACTATCGTTTCCTTCACTGCAAAATGTCTGATCGTTGTCTCTATCTGTAGTTTTCAAATCTTCGTTCCGTTTTTTATTTCTTTTTCGCTTTCTTGTATTGGTCAACGTTGTCTCCATTATACAGTCACTATCAACAATATCAAGGAGGAATTCTTTGCATACGCTATCGTTTTCCTCACTGCAAG
Source organism: Callosobruchus maculatus (assembly GCA_951848785.1). Taxonomy (NCBI): domain Eukaryota; kingdom Metazoa; phylum Arthropoda; class Insecta; order Coleoptera; family Chrysomelidae; genus Callosobruchus; species Callosobruchus maculatus. The sequence goes on along the minus strand of CATOUR010000073.1, from coordinate 587,375 downwards.
ATGTCTGATCATTGTCTCTATCTGCAATCTTCAAACCTTCGTTACTTTTTTTATTTCTTTTTCGCTTTCTTGTTTCCGTCAAAGTCGTTTTCATTGTACAGTCGCTATCAACAATATCTACGAATTCTTTACATATTCTATCTTCTTCACTGTAAAAGGTTTGATCGTTGTCTCTATCCGCAATCTTCAAACCTTCGTTGCTGTTTTTACTCTTCTTCTTCTTCTTTCTTGTATTGACCAAAGTCGTTTTCATTGTACAGTCGCTATCAACAATATCAACGAACTCCTTACATACGCTATCGTTTTTTTCACTGTAAGCTGCCTGATCATCGTCTTTATCTGAAATCTTCAAACCTTCGTTATCCGTTTCGTTAAACGTTACGTCCATCTCACAATCACTGTCTACCATGTTTATGAATTTTTTACACTTTTTTTTACGAACTTTCTTGGGCTCTGTGTTACTTGCTATCTGTTTAAGATCACTCCATTTGAACTGGGACCCGTTTACCTGCATACTCCTCATTTCTTTCGATAGCTGATGGGATATTAATTCTACAGACTCAGCAACATTATTTTTGAACTTTTCGGATATTTTATGGTTTTTTGTATTTATCTCTTTAGTCTGAAATCTACAATCCATATTAATTTCTACTTGCGAATCCTGTGACTTCAGCTGAGTCTGGAGGATATTGTGCTTTTCTCGCTTCTTCATTGTTCTCAACTTTGAAGTATTACCATACTTATGACTTTGAACAGCATTAGTAACCTCTGAAGTATCTACATTCTTCCTTAACTCCTCAAGAAGATTGCGTCGTTTTTGGAGTATGTTTTCCAATAATTCAGTTTCTCTTATATGCTCCTTTTGACTTTCGCATTCCGCCCCTTCAAAACCACCAATATCATCATTGCAATTTTCTGAGTATATCAGTTTTGTGTCTTCAAGAGACAATATACTAACGTCAGTACCGCTATCAGTATAAGTGACGTGGGACAAACCTTTGGAAATATCAGGTATGCTAAAAATGTCTTTACTTTTTTTATTTCTTTTCCGACTTACAGCAGTATTTGAGTGTCTTTCTAGTTCGTTACCTTGTAAATTCATTGCTGCATTGATATCATCAGTTTCAGTGATGTTACTTTCAAGTTGATTTTTTCTAGTAAGTTGGTTAATCACTTTACTTTGATCGGTTCTAATTAATCCATTTTCGTTATGTACTTCAATAAACTCTCCAGGTATTCCATGCTGCAACTCACTGTTGCCAGTATCTTCCAAATGATTATTTTTCTTGGGTTTTGATAAACGTGTTCTATTAATATCTAGTATTACAGAGTCTGCATACATATTTTGCATATCCTCTACATCTTGAATCATTTCAGGGTTGGTTGTATTTTTATTCAATTTCTTCTTTTTCTTTTTGAATGCAGGTGATACTATAGTTTCAAGATCAACCTCTCCGTCTTGTGATTCAACATTTTCCTCATGTTTCTTAGTATACTTTTCTCCACCTATTTCAAACTGCACCTCACTGTTTCCCGTGTCTTCTAACTGATTATTTTTCTTCGGCTTTGATGATCTTGTTCTATTCTTATCTAGTATCTCAGACTCTGGATAACTATTTTGCATGTCTTTTGTATCTTCAATCATTTCAGAGTAGTTTGTCCTATTTTTTGGTTTTTTCTTTGTCTGTTTAAATGCAGATGATACTTCAGGTACAGAATCAACGCTTTCGTCTTGTAATCCTACATTTTCACTGCTTCCAGTGTTTTCCAACTGATTATTTTTCTTGGGATTTGATGAATTTGTCCTATTATTATCTAGTATTTCAGAGTCTGCATAAATAGTTTGTATATATTCTACACCTTGAATGATTTCGGAATGAGCTGTACTTTTATTCAGTTTCTTCTTTTTCTTTTTGAATGCCGGTGATGGTTTAATTTCAAATTCAATATTTCCGTCTTGTAATCCAACATTTTCTTCATTTTCATTAGTATACTCTGCTCCACCTATTTCAAGCTCCAACTCGCTGTTTCCAGTGTCTTCGTAATGATTATTTTTCATGGGCTTTGATCTTGTTCTATTCTTATGTAGTATTTTAGACTCTGGATAACTATTTAGCATGTTTTTTGTATCTTGAATCATTTCAGAGCAGGTTGTCCTTTTTTTTGGTTTTTTCTTTGTCTCTTCAAATGCAGGAGCTACTTCAGTTACAGAATCAACGCTTTCGTCTTGTGATCCTACGTTTTCACTGCTTCCAGTGTTTTCCAACTGATTATTTTTCTTCGGATTTGATGAATTTGTCCTATTATTATCTAGTATTTCAGAGTCTGCATAGATAGTTTGTATATATTGTACACCTTGAATGATTTCAGGATGATCTGTACTTTTATTCAGTTTCTTCTTTTTCTTTTTGAATGTCGGTGATACTTTAGTTTCAAATTCAATATTTCCGTCTTGTGATCCAACATTTTCTTCATTTTCATTAGTATGCTCCGCTCTACCTATTTCAAGCTCCAACTCACTGTTTCCAGTGTCTTCGTAATGATCATTTTTCTTGGGCTGTGATGATCTTGTTCTATTCTTATGTAGTATTTCAGACTCTGGATAACTATTTAGCATGTTTTTTGTATCTTGAATCATTTCAGAGCAGGTTGTCCTGTTTTTTAGTTTTTTCTTTGTCTCTTTGACTGCAGGTGATACTTCAGTTACAGAATCAACGCTTTCGTCTTGTGATCCTACATTTTCACAGTTTCCAGTGTTTTCCAACTGATTACTTTTCTTGGAATTTGATGAATTCGTCCTATTATTATCTATTATTTCAAAGTCTGCATAAATAGTTTGTATATATTCTGCACCTTGAATGGTTTCGGAATGAGTTGTACTTTTATTCAGTTTCTTCTTTTTCTTTTTGAATACCGGTGATACTTTAGTTTCAAATTCAATATTTCCGTCTTGTGATCCAACATTTTCCTCATGTTTATTAGTATACTCTGCTCCACCTATTCTAAGCTGCAACTCACTGTTTCCAGTGTCTTCGTAATGATTATTTTTCTTGGGTTTTGGTGATCGTGTTCTATTCTTATCTAGTATTGCAGACTCTGCATAAATATCTTGCATGTATTTTGTATCTTGAATCATTTCAGAGTAGGTTGTACACTTTTTAGGTTTTTTCTTTGTCTCTTTGACTGCAGGTGATACCATAATTACAGAATCAATGTCTTCATCTTTTGATCCCATATTTTTCTCATATATTTCAGTACAATCTACACTACCCATTCCATGCTGTGCTTCACTGTTTCCAGTGTTTTCCAACTGATTATTTCTTTTGGAATTTGATGAGCTTGTCCTATTCTTATCTAGAACTTCAAAGTCTGTATAAATAGGTTGCATATCTTTTGTATCTTGAATCATTTCAGAATCGGTTCTACTTTTTGTAGGTGTCTTCTTCTTCTTCTTCTTTTTGGATGCAGGTGATACTTTAGTTTCAAAATCAATGTTTCCGTTTTGCACTCTAATATCTGTTAGTACATCATTAATTTCTTCTTGCGATTCCGATGCGTGTTCATTTGCTCCATATATTTTATTATTTTCTTTTTGTACGTTTATACTCCTTGTTCTAAGTATTTCACGCAATAAATGAATGTTGCCTGTGTCGTTGAACTTCTCCTTTTTGATAACTTTTGGTGCAGCTTCAGGTTTATTTATTATTTTATAGTTTTTATGAATGGCTTGCATTTTCTTCACCTTTTCAGGGCTGACACTTTTTTGCTCTCGCTGCTTCTTCTGTATTTGGAGTTCAGATAATATCTTGGGCCAAAAATCAGCCTTTTCAGATTCTAGATCAACTGTTTGAACTACATCTTGCACCTTATTATTATTTTGTACTTCTTTAACATTTGTCTGAATTAGTCCATTCAACATCTTACTACTGTCGTAGTTAGATTCACTCTTTTCAATTATTTCAGGTTTTGTAACCTCATTTTGAATATCTGGCAATTCTTGAATATCATATGTTACTTCTGGTAATCCTGTTTCATTCTCTGTTTTGAAGATATTTTCTTTTGTCTTATATCCATCTGTCTCTGAGGGGCTAAAACTTTCATTGATAATTTGAGAGTCAACGTTTCTGTTCTGATCTCTTATGTGTTCAGCTGAATTTAGTGAAGGCCTGTTAACTCTATGTCCATGATCAGACTCCAATTCGGACATAGATTGATCAGACATAGCTTCGGCAACCACCTGTCCATTACATTTCATGTACTTTGGAGGATCTTTGTCTGTTTCCAGAATGAATGGGTTATTGCTCATATTACTCGAATGATTATTTGGAATGTTGCCTTCTATATTTTTAAATTTTCCACCATTTTCTCCAGTTGCATGTTGTTCTTGAACCTTTTCCTTTTTAATAGGGAGATCATTATCCACAGTCCCTGAATCACCCCATACCTTAACACAGTGGTTTTCAATTGGTCTATCAACACTTATTTCATTCAATTGTTCCCAAACTACTTCTTCTTCTTCTGAACTTTCACTTGAATCCCTCAAGTCATCAAAGTTAAACTGATTGAATGAAATGCTATTTTTGTCATAATCACTTTCAGTTGTATCTGAAAAATTAGTAACATTTTTTTCTTCATTGGAACATTGTGATTCTGCCAAACTCAAGCTGGGGTTATATATTCTTTTGGTCTGGCTAGTATTACTTTGATCTTGATTATAATTCCCTGTGATGTCAAAGAAAAATAGTTCTGAATCACTCTGAGTGTCACTATAACTAGAGTCTTCATAATTATCTAATGTGGGACTGCTTTCTCTGCTCTGAAAACTTCGGCTCAAGGATTTTGAAGAGTGTACAGAATTGTTACCAAGTGAATTGTAGCCTGAAGGAGTTTGGTTGCTGTATGACCCGAATTTTATATCCATCAATTTCTTCTGTACAGTGTGACAGACTATATTTTCATTAATATTTGTAATATGCTTTTTGGGTAAGTATTCTTCTGAGATTCTTGCATCAGGACAATTGTTTCTAGATATTTGTGTATTCTCTATAAACCTAGGCCCAATGGCAGTATTTACAATGATACAATTCTGATTAATCAAATTATCAGCTTTCTTTACTTTTGATCTACTCTGCCTTTTCTTGTTCAACCTCTTCTTAAACCCTGGTTTCAGTAGAGATGTTTGATCTCGTGCAGAATTCGTGAGCCTTGAATCATTTTCTGGAAAGGTGAACTTCGATATAGACTGCTTTTGTTTGTTTCTTGCTTTTTGCTGGTTTTGCTTTCTCTGTCTAAAGCTCTCTTTTCCTGATGTAGGCGACGATTTGGCATTATTTTGACGTGTTTCATTGAATGCTGAAAAATATATGTTATTAATCCCATGTAAGCATGTCAAATGTTACCACTGTACCATGATATTGTTTGAAGAGAGTACCTTTTTATTATCAGATAAAACTCGAAGTTAACCTGGGGGCCAGACCTACAGATTTTAATAAAAGCTGAAAGTTCTTCCATGATTATAGCCAATACAGGTAAGAACGATTTCCACTTATGAGATCTAGGCAGTTGCGGCTGTGGCAGGTAACAGGTTTTATTCGTAAGAATATAAAAATTCACATATTACTCATTACCAGACACTTAAGAGTGCTGGACACCCCTGAACCATTATGCTTTATAATTATTATACTTTCCTTATGAATATATTATAAAAATGGAATTTTACATATGTTTTTGTGGAGTTATCAAATGATATTATTACGCTTATTTCCATGCCACAGTATCATATGGTATAAGTATAATTCTTGAGGTGTATCTCATGAAGCAAAGAATATTTAACATGCAGAAAAGGGCAATGAGTAGAATTGATAATAGAACTAGCTGCAGATATATTTTTGTGAGCCTTGGCATACTGACATTGACTAACATTTATATCTATGATGCCAAAAACAACAAACATCTATTCAGAACTCTGAATGATCATCATATACCTACAGGGTGTCCCACGACAATTAAGACAAGCAATACAATATGCGAAACTGGACAGTAGTAGCGAATTATAATGTTGGGGGTTGAAACTAGAGCGAAGGAGCGAGGAGGAACACAAAAAGTCACAAATATACAGGGTGTCCTATTAAAATTTTTGAATCAGATGGCATGAGACCAAAACAAATATCTCATTGGGTGACACAGTAATAAGAAAAGATACTATATTTGGTCTAATTTACACCCCCAAAATTGTAGTTTGCTGCTACTGCCCAGTTTCGATATATTGCTTGCCTCAATTGTCGTAGGACACCCTGTATGTATAATAATACTAGAAGCTCCCATCTTCAATTTCCAGCACAATGGTTGTCAACAACAGAATTATGCCCCAAGTTCACAGCAATTAAGGCCTAAAATAAGCTACCAGGCAATTTTAAAGAACTGAGTCTCAATTTATTCAGAAAAGAGCTAAAAAAGTTACTGCTGACCAAAGCATATTAAAATCTTAGTGAATATTTCAGTGACCCAACACTCAGGTACAGTAGCATGCCAAGGTCTTCGGGGCCCCCCCCACAATTTTTTTCACGGGGCCCCTCTATATAAAAAATAATATTTCTAATCGGTTTATCTTTATAGATAGAAGAAATAACTTAGGGGCGATTCACCCATTGTCGATCTTGCAAAACTTTTTATTAGTTTTAGTTTTGAAAATGATCGTTCTGCTTGAGCCGAACGTGAGCGCTAAGCCATCGACATCGACTGTCTGGGATTCCCAAGAATAACTTGTCAGCACCAACGAATCCAAATAGGTCAGAAGAAGTAAACTTAGTAAACAATCCAAAGTAGTGATTCAGCGGCGGCTTGATGATGGTATTTATAGCATACTGACCACTGATAAACCCGTACACCCTTTATTGTTTATACATCCTCTTCAAGATAGCAGGTAAAGAACTCTAAAAATAATGGCATGAATAGTGGAATAATATAAATAGCCACCTTGTTTTGGTTGATTGTGTCGTGTTTATTGTTATAGTTTTGAGTAAATTTTGGGTTTTAACAGTGCAAAAGTTAAAAGACTATTTTAAACAATTCCATGATATTTAAATACTGCAGATTTATGAGAAAAAGAACATTGTGTTTGTGAACACAATAAATAATAACAAAGGAGTCTTGGGAACACACACATACCTTATATTAAAGCATTTTTCTATAACCTATTCGAATTTGTTAGCATAGATATGCATCGCGTCAGTGTAACGTTGCACTTATTCTTTCCGTTTTGGATCCTACGATCGACTAGGTTGTCGAGTTGTCAAATTTTGCCATAAAATAAGTCCCAAAAGGCAAAATATACTTAATCTGATTTTGGAAAATTAAGATTCCATTGCTATTAAATTAAGTATATGTATTATTTTTTATGAAATAATATATTTAAAATTGTTCTTGGTATATATTTGTATATAGTTTAGCCATTATGATGGTATCATTAGATTAATACAAATAGATAAGTACCCAAGTCAGCTTATAAAAAAATTGTTTTAAAATTTTTTCCTAATTTTTACATTTTTTTATACTTCTTTTTAAAATTATACTTGGATGTATTGTATTCATGCTAAGATGTATATTTATTTTGTAATTTGATATATTTAATGTCATATTTTAGATCAGAGGTTCTCAAACCTTTAACTTTACCCCACCTGCATAATCCAGCTGTAAGCTGGGCTCCCTTAAGTGGGTCTCTTTTGGCATTTACAGTCAGTTTTTGTTTTGATACTCTAGGGGGTCAATAAAAAGTTATCTTGATTATTTTGTAATTAATTTATTTTACAACCAAGCTTTGGGCCCTCCTGAGCCTTCATTGTGCCCTCCTTGGAGGTTGCACCGCACACTTTGAGAACCACTAGTCTAGATGATCACCTGAATGAACATTTTTTTACTCTGACTGATGTTTCCTCAGTTGCCAGTTTCAAGGGTTCTTGTTCTTGTGAGTAAAACAGAGAGTTCAGTGGCGATTCTACTGTGTGGCTTAGGTCGGTCATATAGTTCTATTATCTGATAGTGTTAGAACATTTTGGCTACTGTGACAATGTAAGGAGGGTTAAAATTTTCAATATTTTGGGGGTTGAACCAAGCACTAAATGTTCCAAATTTTTATGCAGATAAACCAACTAAGCAGCCTCTGAAGCTTATCTTGTAGTTTCTGTGTGGATAATGATTTCTCTATCAAAAACGAAAAATTTTGTCAATATCAATAAAGCATCTTTGCTGTAGTATCCTCGAAAGTACTCCAAAACATGCCGCATTTTAAAAGTTAGGGCATTAATCCTTATAGTGAAAATTAAAGACAGATATATTTTAATTCACATATTCGCTGTTTTAAAATAATGACCATTACAATACTTACGCGCATTTCTATAGGAAACCTTCCTATAGCGCTTTTTTGAGCGCCTTTTTTTATTTTTGTGTGAACCAGTGGATACTAGTGGCGGAACTTGTTTGAACTCCATAAATGATCGCCCGACTGAAATGGAGTTAGTGCCATTCATCACAATTGGCTTCTTTGCAATTATATAACTATGCCCGAATGATTTGCATCTGCAAAACAAATAACTTCTGTTTTATATTTACTAAGTTACTGAATTTTTACTTGCATTTGCACGTGTGTGTAGGGACGTTAAATAACGGCATGATCAAAGTAAGAGAAAGGTTATGTTTTGACATAAACGTCAGTGTCAGTGCTTTTGACACTTGACTTGAACTCGTTCATACTTTAAGCCCGCGTTCACATCGGACGCGTCTCGCTTGGAGCTTCGCGCTTTGCTTAGCGCCTAGCGTAAAGCTAAGAGAAATAGACCAATACACTCAGATACAGCCTTACACATCGCGCATAGCGCTTAGCAGTATGCGTAGCGCTGTGCCATGCGAAGCGCCAGGTAACGCACAGTGTCGATCCTTCGACGCTTGCCTTCACTTGTATCACTAGTCGATTTGATTAGGTATGGTGGAAATAATAAGGTTTTTACTTTTGAAATTATGTAATACCTTTTATTTACCTGATTATTCGCTGCTGCGCTGAAATTCTGTCTTAAATGTTGGGCCCAGAACCAGTTGAGTACCTAGCGTTCTAGTTGGCGAAGAAGCAGATCGAATGATTCCTTTGAAATTCTTAAATATTCATAAAATTTTTACGGGTAGGTTCGGGCATCTCGGTGCACATTATAGGCCTTTACGGAAACTGTGATCGGGTTAACCCGATCAGTTCGATCACTGATCCTGACGTTCGGAAAGTGATCTGAGATCTGTCAGAAATAGGGTAGTTCACTCTTGTACAGTAAGTGATTGCGGTCGGATGATTCAGATCAGTAGCTGCTTTACTTAACCATCTGTTTTTTATTGTTAAACCAACTTTTTCGTTCTTCAATGTCCGTTAAATTCATGGAATTATAAATCCGACTTGACAGGCATTGACAGCTGTTTGACATATAACTGATCTATCCGGTCCCTTACTTTCGTTGTGCTTTCGTTTTTGTTTGTATTGTGTAGTGTAGCGTATTTATATATTACTTATTTTATTAAAGCAAATTCTACATTATGACTTTTGTTTTACATAAAAATTACAATTATAATTTTAATATCAATGAAGGAATGTAGCGACGACACATGAATATGAAAAAATGAGTAGGTCCACACAATAATACAAAATCTAGAGGAGCAGAAATGCCAGTGTTCCTCCCTTCCTTGCAATGTGAATAATTTGATTTGCCTAAATTTGAATGTAGAATGGAAAATGAATATGAAAGGATGTTAAACCTATAATTTATTCATATTAATTTAGATCTGAAGCCTTAAGGTGGTTCGTCACGTTTTATAAACGGTTTATATTTCCAGTAATAGCTATTTTTTATTGATGTTATATTGTCATGCCTTCTAAGAGGGTGTATTTCGTTGAATGTATATAGTTTTTTCGAGGATTGTGGGTATTTTTTGTACTAGATTTCTTGAATTTTATTTCAATAATATTTCAAAATGTAACGATACTAGAACTTTCTAATTTTGTTCTTATAATTAGTGACACAATATGTCTCGACTGACGCAAAGCTTTTTTGAAAAACTTGATTTTTCAAAAAGATACTTTGCTTAGTTTTTTAATTTATTTCTTTTTACGAAATTTCTGAGCGTAGTACAACGCAATCCTAGATATTCAATCAAATAAAAAAAACTTTTTTTCGATATCTCTAATAATAACGGAAAGATTGATGAAAAACTATCAAAAAATCGGTTCCGACACGCCTCCCACTGATCCGTCCTACTTAGAGTGAGACAGATAACTTTAGGCCGGCCGATAACAAGAAATAACCGGCCTTGTTGCCAAACTGTCAAAGAGAAGGATATTCCAGGAAATAGTTACTGGAAACGTGTTTATGAGTTATGTGCCGATATTATGTGATAAGCGATGTTAGTGATGTTACCATATATAGGTACATTATTGTCTACATAATATATTCACATAGCAATGTACGATTGTTTTTTTTTCATTCTATCTGAAAACTGGAAAACACTTATACCTGTGCAACTATCCGCGTGCCATCACGGTATCTTAGATGAATAGGTAAAGCAAATGATATATCGATTCAAAAAATGATACATGAATTAGTTTTAGAATATTATTGTGGCTTCCTAGCAAGTTGAGCGGTGCCCCATGGGTCAAATAATAAGATATCATAGCATACTTCCAGGCGAGTTCTTGTTTGAGGGATGTCTCGCGTCGCATTGCCGCCGCGTGGCGTCGGCAGACGTATGGCGTGGAGCGGCATGAGCAGTGATAGCGCGTAGGGGCCGGCGCGGCGGCTTGCGCAAAGCGTTTGAGGTGACGCCGCGCCGCCAAGAGCGACCCGCCCGTACGTAACCGTGGTGGTTACAAAGCTGCCGCCGCGGACCCCTTTTTTATATGTAGAGGTAGTGCTGTATACCACAGAGATAATTTGATTTTATGCTTGCAATTTGTAAATGCTGAGACATATATACATTGTCTTCTATTCCTCTCCCGAATATTTATTTAGTTTTCTGGAGACTGTTCTTCAGAGTGTTGGTATTAGTGGTTTGTCTGCATTACCCGCGTAGTTCGCCTTCATTGTTTCATTGTTGCTTCATTTATTGATCACTTTAGATGTTCTCCTGAATATTCTCAGGTCACTGTTCAGATTTTTCATTTGTTTCTCTATTTGTTCATATTCGAGTGCTGAAAGCTTGAATTTTTTGGCACCTCAGTTGTTGATAATCTTTATGTGTCCTTACTTTACGAAACGTTGTTTTAACTTTTGTTACATTTTGATATAGGTATCATCATGAATTGAAGGGTTGTAATCTTTAAATTCTAGCTAACTATTTCAGGTTTTACTTTTTTCAGGAACATAAATGTACTGCACTACTGCTGAAATTAATAAATCTGATGTCATTCTTGCTCGGGCCACCAGAAGTTGTAGTGCCCGATGAATTTTGCTAAACGCCACATGCATCATAAATGGGATCGAGCATAACGACGGGCTAAACGAATTTTGCGCACCGTATCGCAAATATCTTTATAGTTGATTAAACTCTGAAGAAAAAAAAATAATAAATAATAAATGAATAAAACGTAGGTATACCTAAAGTAAAATGACTGATTCGCTTTTCCAATATATATTTATATTATCATTCAATTTCCAAATAATGTAAATTTCTATAGAGTTGCATTATTTGCAAGTATACATGCCGGTAAGGGTGGGGGTACTAAACGCTATCAAAATCGGTCCAGTAGCTAGGTACTGAAATTACGATAATCATAATACATTATAATAGTCCGCTGATGTTTTTCCACATCCACGTCCACAGGTATATCTTCAAATACAATGGTCGAGTGGGCCTGTTTTTTTATCATAAGTTCTATATGAATACAAAAATGGTTGCAACTCGCCCCTCAAGCAACTCTCCCGGCGATCCGCGATCCTAATTATTAATATGCTCCTTACCGAAAAAAACTAAATATTATTAGAAACCCCTAAAACGCTAAAAAAAGAAATTAGGAGCTGTTCTGGTAATTTCATTTTCCGACAGAAAATTGTAGCAGCGCAGCGGTTACTGAGATGACTCCACAAAACGTCACAAAACATAATTTTTTTTTTATTTCTGTGTCCTCGGCATCGACTACTTTGGTCATTAGCCTCGTGTTCTGTGTAGGCTTTGTTACTGTTTCCCGGCGCCACTTAGGAACAGCACTGTTAATTAGAAGCCAACAGTGAATGCTCAGCAAAAAACATAATTATCTCGATACGAAAAATGTTTCGCAATTGCAATACTTACTCATCTCACCTGATTGTGTGGAAGTAATAAGTAGTAGGTAGGTATACAATAAATATGTTATGCTAATATGCAAATGTATTTTGCTCCTACGGCCCATCACCAAGCATCTCAATTCATTTTAGCTCTTTTTTACCTGGCTACATAGGTACATATTTTCGAATTAGGTATTCCTCATCTTCTTTGACCCATCAGCCAAACAGCCAGAATTTGCATTTTATAAATTCTTAAAAATACTAGGTACTAATATTCAATTTCATTTTTAACCACATGTCACACCCTGTAAAATGTTTTCAAATCGCTATCGTACATAACCAAAATAACCGTCAACCTTATATCTGATGAAATTTTCAAACTTCCAGCAAAGACATACATGCATACATCGAAAAAATTTATCAATATTAACAAAATACCAATTATCCGAAAATAAGATACACAAACCCTCCTGTATAATGCCCACTTGCGAAATAATACAACAGTTCCTAAGCCTAGCCCTTCCCCAATTCAAAGTTTACAGATTACTCATATGGTCATATCCCAAATGATGGAATACGGACGGCCACGTGTGCTGTTACTGCTGCCTTTGAGGGACAAGCCGGCAGATTTTTTGTTGCCGGTACGGGTGTCGGATGGGTGTCCACAAAGGTTATCGGACAAGGGGATCCCGTCGGGTGCTTCTTTGAGCATCCTTGGCAACGTTGCTGTCGCGGCCATGGCTCTTTTCTGTAGTTCTAGCAGAAACGAGGAGGAGCTTCGAAATAAATAATAGTTGTGTACAAATGCTGCCCTCTCGCGGATTTAGCTTACTAGACAACGTGATGAACCACGTTAAGCAGCAATACATATTGTTCACCTTTTCTGCTCCTTTACCTTTCTCATTATTGCAGAGTTATATTTTGTCTTAATGTACTGGCTGAAAACAACATATTTAATATTTCAAATTTTATTTATTTATGTTACACTTCATACAACTGTGACATTTAGAGGTTAGTGTTTTGTGCCAAGAAGTAAAATGTGAGGCAACTCCTTCCTTTCATGACTTAAATATGATGTGAGAATTTCATCTTTAAGAAATGAAGTGATATATTTGGCTCACATGTGAAAGGAACGCACCTAATAACTACATCAATTTGGCATATTTAAAGAAGTATTTAATGATTCCATAATCCCAATCTTAATAAAATAATACAGAATTCTTGTAAAATTTATACTCTCCTCCTACTATGACTGTTATTATTTTAACAGCAATTATTTATTGAGTTAGAAATGAGAGACAATCAAAGGCAATTAGACATTCAACCCTTTATTGAGAAAAAAAAAAATACAAATCAATACCCTAATCCTTCCTAAGATCAAAATGTTCTTCCTTAATACCATCTTTAGTAACAATATTAATCAAAACATTATCACCAGTATAAATATCTCTTTCTGCAGCAGAAATGAATACATCTTTTAACAAAGCTAAAGCTTTTTCAACAGTTAAGGGCTCTTTAGGTACCTTGTCCAAATTAGTATGAGCAATTTGGTTATCTAACAGAGGTTGAAGCAGCGCTCCAGCAGAACCACCTGCCTTGTACTTTGTCTTCTCACAGTGACCTATAGGATCGTAGCTAAACACACAGCCTTTACCCTCAGTATCAAACCCAACCAGTACATTAGAGATGTAGTATGGGAAGAACCTTTTGTAATACAACAAAGTTGACAGCATTTGAGCACATGCAGTAGTAGACATGGTCTTGTTGTGTTCGTGTTGGTACATCTGCATACGCGACTTAAGGATTCTGGTCAAAGTCAGGGTGTCACACCAACAGCCTGCACACCCCAGGATTGTGCCATCAGATAGTGGAAACAACTTTTTTTGCTCTCTGGTATAGATGGAGAAGCCAGTACTGAGGCGAGTGTCTGCTGCGATCACTACAAAATCGTCACCAGCAATAGCTACGACGCTCCTGAAAATAAAGCACATCCAATTGAAGGGGCCCGGGCGTGATTGGTAGAACTACTTACCCTCCATTATCGGCGTATGGACTGAATTGGTGTTGAATAGGAGCTGAAGAGTAGTCTGGGTAATAAGGCCTTTCTAACAAAGACATTTTTCATAAATAAAATTGATATTTGAAATCCCTAACTCTACCCTACAATGAGAAAACACTTTTATGACATTTATGACGGTTTGACACTTTTGACATTTCATTTACCTTACTGATTTATAGAGATGCTAGTATGCAACACTGGAACCTAGTGTGTGGGAATAGGTACCAGTTGCAAGTTTCGAGTGTCTGTTCCTTGTGACCGAGTTCCTAGTATCGACGTCGTGCCTTTCAGTATTTTCAATTCTTAATCTTTGTTACTCGTGAGATTTGATATAAATTCTTAAACCGTCGATACAGCGTAATACGCGATATTCATCATTTACGTAAAGGATAAAACAAATAAAGAAAGAAGACCGTTGAACAAGAATAGGCCTTTACGGAAACTATGACCGGGTTAACCCGATCAGTTGGATCACTGATCTTGACGTTCGGAAAGTGATCAGTCATAAATATGGTCAGTTCTCTCTTGTACGGTAAGTGATCCCAATTGGGTTATACAGATCCGTAGCTATATTCTTAACCATCTGTTTTTTATTCTTAAAACAAGTTTTTCGTTGTTCGATATCCGTTAAATCTATGGAATCATAAATGCTACTTGACAGCTGTTTGACAGATAAGTGATCGATCCGGATCCAGATCACTGTTTCCGTAAAGGCCTAATTGAGACCATGGGTCTTTACGGAAACTATTATCGGGTTAACCCATGGGTTAACCCGATCACTTGGATCACTGATCCTGACGTTCGGAAAGTGATCCGAGATCTGTCAGAAACTACAAAATAAAAATAAACGCAACCTGTTTCCTGCCGCCACTTCTATTTCCACTTAAATGAACACTCAATTTACTTGTAAATTATCACTTGAGCTAGAAAAATTCACTATTAGGTCACTGTGAAGCCATTCTTGCTGGTCTTGATTCCCTTTCACTATTAAATCCTTTCGTAGTAGGCCCCAGATCATGGCCGACTTTAGTGTAGAGTCGGCCATGCCCAGATGCATGCCCAGATGAGTTCTATTAACTGTATTTTTCTGTGATATTTGGGAGGTCCAGAAAACATTATAGGTACCACATTGTACTTTAAAATAGATCTTATCCTTTGAAATGTTTGTAAATTATTGTCTTTATCCTTATAAATATAACCAGCCCTTCCGAGGAATACCTTTCACCTACTACTGTTTATGTCCCTTATTGGACGCACAATTGCTAGTGCAACCTGGTACTACACACTTTGCAGGCATCTTTTTATCTTTATAGTTTCGTTTGTGCAGGTAAATAAGTAGAAACACATTGATAATCACTTTCCAACCATATTTTCTGCTCCTGGAAGAATACACATGACATAACAACAAATGAAAACTCGACCCGCTGATT
Organism: Callosobruchus maculatus; assembly: GCA_951848785.1. NCBI lineage: Eukaryota > Metazoa > Arthropoda > Insecta > Coleoptera > Chrysomelidae > Callosobruchus > Callosobruchus maculatus. The sequence continues at coordinate 571,596 of CATOUR010000073.1, read as the reverse complement.
CAGTGTTGCCATATTTCATGCTCCGGCCTAGTGAGTAAAGTCGGCCATGATAGGAGAGTTTGAAGACGACATTCCGTGCGATGACGAATCCAAACTCACTTGTCATTTGTCAAGTTGTCAAAGCAAAACTATCAAACATGTCATCATGACGTGACTTGTTTTCATTTTTTGATATAAATAAAATGTAAACATTTTGTGATGTAAACTTTATGAATGATGATTCATGCATTGCATTTAAATACATAATACTATATTATTTTCTTATAATTCAGATATCCAGAGATTAACTAGTTGTTAGGCTCCCTAATGTGATGAAGTTGCTATAACTTTTTTTTTAGTAGTTTCATGTTCATGGTCCCAGATACTGAGATACCTTATACAACGATGTTATCTGAGTACCGGTAGCCGTTTTATACAGGAAGAGGCACTGTTTGTATTTGATATAGATGAACTATGGCGAATACGGCTAGACAGACAGCCACCTCAATTTCCTCACAGACCACCAAAAGGATTGTAAAGAATAAACTGGATCCCCAAGAAAGGCTGAAACAGTTGATTGATTATAGCAATCAAGTTGATGTAGATCCTCATGTAGCTCCTATCAGGTTAGTTTTTCAACAAGTACACTGAAATAAAACTTACTATAAATTTTTTTATACATATATTCGTCATATTATCATAGTTTTCCATTGGCGCATTCATTAGCCTTCTTCTGTCAAGAGGAGACACATATAAAATAATGAATCATAAGGCTCTTTCAAAGGTTCTCAACACAGTAGATGTTCAGGGTAAAGAAATTGGTTGGTTTAACTCATTTTTGGAAGACAGGCCACAGTCAGTCAAAATTAGGGGACACAAGGACAGTATTGTAAATTTACATCGGGTGTAATTACACCCAATCATTCAAGTTTCACAACGGAGACAGGTGCCCCAGAAGAGTTGCTGCTGTCTCCACTCCTTTTTATTATTTCTTTTCACAATGCTGTAAGGAATGTCCTTGATGACTTGATTTTGTTATCACACAGTTTGCCAATGGTAGATCATATGTAGTATCAACTAAAGGTGATAAGACAATTATTCAAATCTTACAAATTCAACAGCATGTAAAATGCAGAGGTGGTGTTATTATCGTATATCAGTGTTATTAAACTTTTCCAAAACCAACTTTATCCATTTTTAAGTAACAAATGAAAGCAAAAGTACTTTTATACTTAATAGAATTGTTAGATACATAGTGTTTATTCAAATAGGAATCCCACTACAATATTCTAATTTTATTAATACATAGAGTAAGAGATACATAATCTATTTGAAAAATTAACAAAACTCTGAAGTTCTAAAACACATGCTCTCACCATCTCTTTAAGGCTAGTCTGAGGGCTAGTCAGTGTCACAGCATTTTTGATATTTGATGGAAGGTGGTTAAATCCACTCACAGATTTATGGAATAATAATATTGTGGTACTTACTCTGTTTGTTATTTTTGAATGTATTAAAATCATTCACATTTCTTGTGCTATATGAATGAATTTGGCCCCTAAGTACTACAAACTTGCTGAAATATGTACTTAACATACCTTTCTTCAAGTTATAAACAAAAACCATGGTAAGGTAGATTAGATAACTAGTAGTAGTAGATTACTACATTATTCTATAGGAGATGCTTTATGATGACTACATATTAGTAAAAATGTTCCATATAGAAATATGTATAAGAAGCTTTTGTTTTAATTCAGACCTGATCCCAAATAACTAACAGCCCCATATTCACAGTTTTTAGTTAGAATGCATATTAAATATTTAAAAAAATTAATTATCCGTCTTCATTAGCTTTTGTAATGGTTTCCTTGTTTATGCTATTTCACAAACAATTCCACCAGCACACAAAACACCTTTTATCTTATTTTCTGTACTTTACTCACTCTAAAATTTTGATGGGTTTATGAGTAAAGCAAACATTGGATTTGGATTTAACACATTAAATAATATAAGGAACAATAAATAGTTGGATCTTGGGCTGTTCGGCCGGTATCGACACACTCTGCCATCTTGGGGTTGGCATGCTTCACAGCGCTTTGGCTTGCTCAGAGAAGTTTCTTGGAACCTGATGAACAGGTAACATCAGCTTCTGAGGATGCCAAGGCCAATGATTATTATTTATTATAACCTTACTGATAGATCATGATCATGAATTTAGTCTTTATAAAAAATACTAGATTTAATATTTTACAGTTTTTCAGTATACAGTATATGATCTGTATATGCATTTCTTTTTTTATTTCTATTTTAGGTATTATCGTTCAGGCATAGAAATGATACGTATGGCAAATGTGTATTATGATGAAGGTAGTCTTGAGAATGCATATGTTCTGTACATCAAGTTCATGACCCTGTTCCTGGAAAAGATTCGAAAGCATCCTGACTTTTTAACAGTGCCTGTAGAGGTGAAGGCAAGAAATCAGGCAAAGCTTAGAGAGGTTCTGCCTAAAGCAGAGAAGTTGAAACAACAGCTTTTAGAACAATATAAAGATGATTATAGGAGGTACCTCAATGAAGTAGTAAGTATTCTCTTAAATTTGAATTTACAGTTTGGTTATTGAGTAAGGAATAGGTTCATATCAATATATTTTACTACCAACATGACATAATTCCCGTGTGTGGGGGTGGGTTAGAATATCTCCCATCGTATATCCTGTGTGTCGTAAAAGGCGACTAAAAGGAACTGAACTACTGCCGGTATAAACAGTAACCTCTTCTCAACCAATAGCTTTGGGTGGACGAGTTGAGAAGAGTCAGGACACCTTCTTGTCCTTGGGGTGAGAAATTGCCCCTAAAGGTGGATGGACCAGTAGATACCATCTGGTCAACAGCATGAGGATGCAGAAAGCAAATGGGAAAGTATGGCATTAAATATCTTAAAGATATCCCAAGAGAAACTTGTAAAATGGGTAAATGCATTTTACGAGTTCACAACATTATTATTATTATTAAGGTTTTTAGGATACAGACAGAACAAGTTGTTCCAAAAAATAGTATCCCGATATTACTGACGTAATATCTAGCTTAGATAAAGAAAAATAATAATAATCACATACATTTCGTATCACAAAGAGGTATAACCCATATTTTATAAAACTAATCTTTGCTAAACTAAACTAAACTATACTAACTTACATTACTTCTAAAAACTTTCGTTTAAGTCTGGTTTTAAATGTTAATAGATTTGTAGCAAATAAGTCTAAACTACTATCAATACAATATGAATTAATAGCCTTAACCATTCTGACCAGAGGTGTATTTTGGTAATAGTTGGTTCTACAGTATGGAACAAGGAACAGGTCATGATTTCTTAGTCTTCGAGTAGGAACATTGAATTTAATTTTGTGAAGAATATTTGGAGAATCTGAGATGCCGATTACGATTTTAAATAATGTTAGAATATCAGACATAATGCGCCTTTTTTCCAGTTCAAGTATTTTGAAGTGTGACCTAGCCATTGAGTAATTACGATTTACAATTTGAAAGTGAGTTTTAAAACATAGGAATCTTAAAAATTTATTTTGAATTTTCTCAAGTCTATCAATTGAGTTTTTATAACTAGGGCTCCAAATGACAGATGCAAACTGCATTTTACTGAAAACATGTGAATAATAAAGAGTTAACAATGCCTTAGGATGGTGAAAGTCAACACACTGCCTTTTGATAAATCCAAGAATTCTATTACAGTCATTTACTAGTTTATCGATGTGCAGATTGAATGTCATTTTAGAGTCAAACAAGACCCCTAGATCCTTGATATGCGAGGCTCTGTTTAGAGAAATATTTTTCAGTTTATAATCATAATTCAGTGTTGTAGATCCACGTGAGAAAGATAGAACAGAACATTTGTCAAAGTTTAAGAACAACTGGTTTTCATTGCAGAATTCTGTTAAGTTATTAATACACATCTGAAGGGTTTCACAATCTGATATTGAACTTATCCTAAGAAATATTTTGAGATCGTCGGCATAACAAAGAAAATGGCAGTGTTTAAAGCAAAGCTTTGTGTTATTAATGTAGATCACAAATAGAAGGGGGCCAAGATGAGAATCCTGTGGGACTCCTGATGATGGGGAGAATCTCACAGAACTGAATCCTAAGAGAGCGACAAACATTGATCTATTAAGAAGGTATGATTCGAACCATCTAAGAAGATCGCCACAGATTCCCATCTCAGCCAACCTTTGAATCATTATGTCATGGCTAATTTTGTCAAATGCTTTGCTGAAATCTGTGTATATGGCATCCACTTGACAGAAATTGTCAAACGAACATGTCTGTTAAGACATTGTGACTATGATGATGATGACATAATTATTCAAAAAGTGAAGCGAGGCGAACCATTAGCCATAGAATAGATTTTCAGGCTTGATGTTAACCTATAGCTTAGTTACTATTTAGATCGCATTTTTTATATTCTTTGTACTTTGTGTTGTTTGTCTTAACTGTTTTACATTTTATGACTTTTTTGATGGGTGCTATAACTTTACGCCGAATAATAATGGAAAAAAAAACATTTATTTAATCAGAAAAACCTGGAATTAGAACGTAAGAAGAAAGAGAGTATTGCGACACGTGATGTAGGGGAGGACATTCCTTCTAAGCAACCGTCAACGACAGGTGGTAAGGGCTTTCTCCCGGCATCACCGTGCCTACCTGCTGGCTCTGTGAGGATGCCTGATCGTCTGGATGATATCACTTACCCAGATCCTGATCTCGCACCTGCAAAGCCTACTGCCCCACTGCCTTCTGCCCCACCGCCCTCTGCCCCCAGTGACCCAAGGTTAGTATTTGTTTTAATGGTTCCTTCTTAAATAAAAGCCATATTAAAAATAACACTGTCTTTATTGACTATTGGCTGTTTCTGGGTTATTCCTTTCTTTGGTTGAAGCGTGAAATAAAACACAAATTTGCTTTTCCTAGGACGTTTCGTTTAGGTTCACTTTTGGCCTTGTTTTTTAACTATAAGAGATACATAAAGACTTAATTAGTATACTATAATAATATTTAAAAAATTTTGTTTACCTTAGGCGAAAGTTCGAAGAAGTAATTTTTTCACAGCGATTGCATATACATATTATTACCGGCCCAAATATTGGTTAATTCCAATAGTTTTCCTTCTTTTGTGTGTTTTTTTTTTACTAAAATAGGTTGGAATTAATTATTGAATTTAGGGTTTTATGTAAGAAGTGATCTTTTATTATTTTTTTTTGGCATGTTTTATATGAATAGTCACCGAATATAAAAGTGGTTTTTTTTTTGAAAAAAGGCTATGCTAGTTTTTGTTTTTTAAATTAAATTTCAAAGATGTATTGTTTAATATTAGTTTAATTAAGTTAGAGTTAATTAAGTTGTAGTAAGTTGTACTTATTTAAATAAGGTAATCAATGGTTGTACTAAGATGTTTGATTTCAGATCTGTCATTTAATTATTTTTTCCCTTTTATTGAAGTACATATACGAGGGTCTGAAGGGGGCCAGCATAATGCTATTTCTTCATATGACTACATAACAAGCTGTTAAAAATATAGGCTAATTAACAAAACAAGAAAAAGGAAAATTGGTATAAATAAAATTAAACTACATACAAAATCAGTCAGTCATAAGATGATTAGTGAGAAGGACAGTAATATAAAAGTAGTAAGATACAGAGTGAGTCTAAAGTATGGAACGCCTCAATTGTCTCGGAAACAGTTTGCACGATTTTCATGAACTGTGGGGTATGGGGGTTTTCCCAGTACGGCCAATCTTGCAAAGGTATTTACAATGTTGTTAGATCTACCGTTTTCGGAAACAATAAACTTCGCTATTTCAAATGGATCACCCTGTATATCTCTCCCTGTTTGAAATCCTTGAAAAATACTGATTCCTTTTTGTATAGTATTTCCTAAACCTAAACGTCATAGTTTCGGAGTTAGAACTTATTCAAGTTCAAATTTGTATCTCTGTTTGACATGTGAAAAAATTTCAGGATCGCAATACCAGCAATAGATCGTAGCACGAAACCTTTCACCGACTCCAACGACAGGTTCGATTCTGGATCACTAAGGACTGTAATTGTTCCAGGAAAGGTTATGACATTATTCCAGGTAATGACACGTCAGGTTTAATATTTTATCTGTATCCCAAAGGCAGTCTTTTGTTTTATAGTCAGTAATATTCATAAGTTCATAACAATATAAAATGTTCTATGTAATATTTGGAATTGTATAATATTGTACTGTGTAAGGCTTTCGCGGCCACCTCCCAATAAATTTGTGGTTGTTGGGTTTTTAGGCCGGAAACTGAGAGCAGTCATCAGGTAGCACCCTCGACGTCCTACTGAAGGACGTCTTTGGTATCAGTTTTAGAATGTCGTTCGGTATCACCATTTTCGGCGAGCAAAAAAGGGGGTGGTTAGGTTTCCGGTTCTCAAACCTCCTGAAAGAGCAATAAAGAAGCGTCACCATTAGAGCAAATCATGGTTTTGTGGCCCCTACCCGCTATGAAAGAACCGAACAGGTGATGGCCCTACCTAAGAGGGACCCATTGAGTATGCGAAATATTCAAAGCCTGTTTTTATCTACATACTCCCCAAGCCCCTGGGGTAGAGGGGGGGGCTTGAGCTCGATATATTTTTTGCTGGCTATTATCCACTCCTTAATATCAAAAAGTAAACTATACCAAATATACAATAACCAAACGATATGAATACAAAGTTGCATGTTTTAATGGTGTTTATATTTTACATTATCAAGGAACTAAACTCAAAAAATATTCATTACATCCTACTTGGGTATAAAGGTGAAACATAAAAATGATTTCTTCTCTGAAATCTCATCAAAAACTGTATGCAACATAATACTCGTATGTGTACATAAATTCATCTGTTTCAGAATTTTCTTGTTTTCATCAACATGGAAATTTGGCATGAGCTCCAAATTGGTACATCGAGATTTTCAACGAAGTACCACTAGTTCGTAGTACTATTATAAATAATTGCTAATATTGTTTATTTGTCAATTATTTTATGAGCAACACTTAGAACTTCGATAGTGGATACCTAGAAACTCTATTGAGACGGTTTCTTCTAAGTTTGTAGCCTAGTAATCATAGCATAAAAGTTTCAACAGTTTAGAAATATACAGGGTGAGTCAAGCTCAACGCCTCGGACTCTTGTGACCAAACGATACCACTTTTCAAAAATTCGACTTTGCGAGTGTATGTAGGTCGATTTGGACTAAATATTAAAAATAATGACTTTTATACAGGGTGTCTAATAAAAGCGTGACATATCAAAGTTATGTTTTTTTAAATGGAATACCCTATATGTTATTGCATATTTAGATTCCCGGGTATATTTTAGTGTGACTTTATGTATCACACATGGGACTTTAAGCGAACCGTTTAGGTGCAAATCACAATTTTAGCTATAGGTAGATGTCGGAAAAAATTGAATATCGCAGCTATTATAAATCTTAGATGGCTGTGACTTTGCCGTGTTACTAAGCATGAAGTGTGTCAACTTACGTTGAAAGGTCGAGTTCGAATTACATTCGTACTTGGAGAAATCGGTAGATCAATTAAGGAAACTTCAATCAAAGGTAACTTGATTTTTTCAAATGGGAATGCATAATTTTCTTTATACGATCAAATGTGCAATTTGATAAGCTTTCTAATGATATCCAGTTGTAAATATCAATCTCTGGAAGTTTTGATTTGATTTCAAATTTTCAGTAAAACCGGTATTTTTCAATTTTCCTACCTATAAGCAACTTAGCAGGCCATGAAATATAAACAAAAAGCTGTTCAGATGGAACAAAACAACTAACTTAGCAGATAGTTATGGACGAACTAGAGTAAAGGCTCAAAGTTATAAAAATGGCTTACAACAAACCAATTGTAACCAGAAATAGCAGTCATAACACATCTAAGGTCAAAAAGCAGCTGGAGTATGACAGAAATGTGTATTTTTCACAGCATACCGGCTACTACAATATTCTAAAGATTGACGATTCACAAAACCATTGTGAATTTTGAAATGAAAGGAAATCTACCACGTAATGTTGCTGGCAGTTTAATAACTTCAGAATAAAATTTCACATTTCATGATTTAAAAAACAGTAACCGATACCTCTGACTGGAGTTCTGCAAATTCTTCAATACTCATAAGCAAGATCGCCGAAAATGAAGAATAAATTAAAAATCTGCTCAAATTATTAAACATAATTTACCTGGCAGAAAATTAAAATATGATTTGTCGGTATTCCTTTTTTTGCGACCTTGTTAACAGATACTGAAAAATTTAAAGGACGACACTGAGAGGTATCATTACTTTTGACTTTGACGGAAATGAGTATACCATTAAATGTGAAATTACGTTCTGAAGATATTAGACCGACGGCAACGATCGCTGAAAGTTTTGCTTTCATTTCCAAGTGTTTGGTGATTTTGGAAATTTTTAATCCCTAGTACATTGCAGTCGCTAGTAGGCTGTAAAAATTATCCATTTCTGTCGTTCTCCAGCTTCTCATTAACTTTAGACGTGTTACGGCCATTGTTTCTGGTTAGAGTTGATTTGTTGTAGGGACTTTTTATAATCTTGTTCTTTTACTCTAGTTCAGCTGGATCTTTTTGCTAAGTTAGTTGTTTTCTTCCATCTGAATACGATTTTGTTTATATTTCATGGCCTGCTAGTTTGTTTATAGGTAGGGAAATTGAAAAACACTGATTTGATTGAAATCTCGAAATTTAATAAAAACTACCATAGATTGATATTCACCACCTGATATAATTAGAAAGCCCATCAAATTGCACATTTGATCGTTTAAAAAAAATACATTCCCATTTGAAAAAATCAGGTTACCTTTGATTGAAGTTTCCTTAATTGATCTAACGATTTCTCCAAGTACAAATGTAATTCGAACTCGACCGTCTAATGTAAGCTGACACATTTCATGCTTAGTAACACGGCAAAGTCACAGCCCTCTAAGATTTATAATAGCTGCGTTATTCAATTTTTTTCTGACATCTACCTATACCCAAAATTGTGATTTGCACCTAAATGGTTCGCTTAAAGTCCCATGTGTGATACATAAAGTCACACTAAAATGCACCCAGGAACCTAAATATGCAATAATATACAGGGTGTTCCATTTAAAAAAAACATAACTTTGATATGTCACGCTTTTATTAGACACCCTGTATGAAAGTCATTATTTTTAAAATGTAGCCCAATTCGACTTACATACACTTGCAAAGTAGATTTTTCGAAAAGTGGTACCGTATGGTCACAAGAGTCCGAGGCGTTGAGCTTGACTCACCCTGTATAAATCACTAAGATATTTTGTAACTTTCGGAGGAGGGCCTGGTCCCCGGCCTTGGCTACGTGCCTGGCCATAACTTTAAATAACTTTTAGAAGCGGAGTTGTGAACCCCAATCCTCATTCGTTCACGTCACAACCCATCAAGATGTGCAGTTCCGGATATATAAATGTCCGTTGTCGAAATGATGGATGTAAATCCACACATTGGCCTGGACATAAAAACCTTTGAACATTTATAGTTATAAGGAACGGCGTGGACTCTGCTCACGCGATCCAAGGACTTGAATCTGTTTTTATGGTCTGTGGAACAGATTGGTATTACACCTTTAAACCAGCACATCTCAGATAACCGCTTTTAACCCGCGATAAATAGTTGCCGCTCCAAATTGCCGCGAGCGGTAACTCTCGGTTCACATGCTACTATATGTGTATCCACTTGAAACAAGGTAAGATGTACAAATCGCCCTCGTACCGCATCGCTTACCTCTTACCTCGCCGCTCTACTATGTTTGTACCTTCGGACAGCGACAAACTTGAGAAAGACGACACAAATCAATTACCCTCCTGATCTTTTTTGGAAGTGGGGGGGGGGTTAGGGTTCCCTCAGATTCTTCAGCCACGAATGTCTTCTCCTTCCTATTGTTCTTTTCCCTGCGATTTTTATTTGAAATATGACAACCGCCAAATGAATCCCGCCGCGCCGTCTCGTAGATTTTGTCTAGGAAACAGATACACAAAGAAAGCCACACTTGAGGGTACCTTAAGTATCTCTGGAGTGTTACTTAAGGGAAACTTAAGTATTGCTCAAGAGAGGACTATGAATATGGCCCCAGAACACAAGGGTCCCCTCAGCATCCTCTCAGACTGAACATTCCCCACCACTTTGTCCCAGAACTTCTGGTGCTCATTTGACACGCATCTGGTGACAGCTGTCTGTACCATGTTGTATGATATTGGGATGCTGGTTCTGGCCCGATGACGATGAGAGGGAGCTCTGCGCCTTCCTTCGCACATCTTTCGGCCCTCTCATTACCATCCACTCCTATTATGACTAGGCAATAGGCATCCAAGATAAGGTTACCCTGTTGGTCTTCACCACTTCACCAGTGTCTATGGGATCTCGGTGTCCACAACTCTCGGCATTCTGCTATTTGAGCTGGCTCTCCAGCCAACTCTTGTTGTGTGTGTTGGCGCAGCCTACAACTACGGCGTCATTTTCCGGATAGCAGCCGGATATCCGGACCTCTCTGCCTCGAATAGCACGTCTCCCCAGCTTCAAGTCGATTTTCGTGGCTATGTCCTTTTCCAACCTCGTTTTGGGGTGGATTATACAGGGTGTCCCAAAAAATAGTGTCAAACGGAAGCCCAGAGATAGAGCACACCTAGAAGTATCTGAATCACCTCCATATATGTTATGCAATATTTTGTAGTTTTCGAGTTATGAATTTTTTTCTAAATTTTAGAGAAGAAAATTAAAAGACTTTTCCAAATTATCTGTTTTGCTAATCAATTTTCAAGAGTTTACTGTTCACACATACAGGAATCGGCTTAGTGATTCTGATGAGAGCCATGAAATTTATAATGTAAAGTGAAAAATTTACGTTCTGTTGATTACGACTTAAATTTTCGACTCGCAATTAAAAAACTAAAGAGGTGATTTCATGATTTCTATGCAGGTCTTAAAACTTCTTCAGACTCTCAGCTATCATAATCATTAAAAAAAGGGGGTACTTAATGGGGCTACTTTGGCTCCAATGGACCTTCAACGACAAGAGGCGGAGATTTCTTGAAATTAGCAATGGGATTTTAAATGAAACAAACTAATTTTGGGGCGCTAATAGCAAAATGATTGTCAGTGCCGCAATAAAAAACATGCAGTGCGATCAGAATATCGATAGATGACAACCTGTGTCACTTTTCTAAGATTTTTTTTACATTTTTTTGTAAGTGGGAAATTGTACAATGAAACGAAATTATCAGATTTCTTCACTAAGTTTATTAAATTTCACAAGAAATTTTCAAAATGTCCTCCTTGTTCGATGCATAATCTACATCTTCTGAAAAAAGTGTTTTTTAAAGTAACAAAAGCTCTTCGATTGTTTTTTATTGTTTCTTCAGCCTGTGTTAATTTGTTGCGTAATTCGCTGATGTTTCGACACTCTTTAGCATAAACTAGTTCTTTGTAGTAGCTCCAAACAAAAAACTATCGGAATTAAGTCAGTTGACCGTAGCGGTCATTCAGTGGGTCCACCACGACCTATCCATTTGTTACATAGTCTCTTGCAGAAAACAGCAACGTTAAATCCAGTTGTCTTGCACTCAAGGTCCGTAGGAATAGCCAAGTAGTCAGACAACAAACGCAACACCAATCCGAACCGGTAGCACTCAGAGTCCGTAGGAAAGCCAAATTTCGAATCTGCGTGCACTCAATAGTCCGTAAAGAAAGTCCAATTGTCAAAATAATTCACCAAACAAGAGCGTATAACGATACGTTAAAGCCGCAAAGACAGACAGACGACTGAATAAAGACAACGAAAGCAACCTATGCAATGACAGATTTTGAAAAGACGTCACAACAATATCATAGCTATCTCTTTCTAACATCGTTTACTGAGTTAGCGTTAGCTCTTTTTGTTGTCGCTTAGGTAAACACCGGTTTTGAAGAGTGCGCTCCTTGTGGTTTTTTAGCAAGAAATAGGATCTTTTTTAACATATTTTTAATTTATGGAACGGTTTTAACGTTTATTATTGCGGTACTAACAACCATTCTGCTATTAGCGCGTCAACATAAGCTATTGATGAATTGAAGATCACATCGCCTCTTGTCTTTGAAGGTTGATTGGAGCGAAAGTAGCCCTATTAAGTACTACTTTTTTTTCAATGACTGTGATAGCTGAGAGTCTGAAGAAGTTTTTAGACCTGCTTAGAAATCATGAAATCCCCTCTTTGGATTTTTAATTGAGAGTCCAAGATTTAAGTCATAATTATCAGATCGTAAATTTTTCACATTACACTAAATTTTTCATAACTTTCATCAAAGTTACGAAGCCGATTATTTTACGTATAAACAGTAAACTCTTGGAGATTAATTAGCAAAAAAGAGAATTCAGAAAAGTCTTTTAGTTTTTCTTTCGGAACAGTTTAAGTTGTCGAGGTAGAGAATTCTCTAAAATTCAGAAAAAATTCATAACTCGGAAACTACAAAAAATTGCATGACATATATGGGGGTGATTCAGATACTTCTAGGTGTGCTCTATCTCTGGACTTCCGCTTGACACTATTTTTTGGGACACCCTGTATAGACTATAGTCATCTTCTGTACCGACACTTTGTCGGCCATCTTGTTTTGATGTTAGACGCCTTGTTGAAGTCGGTTACGCCTTCGCGCAGCTCTACCTCAGCGGCAAATGCGGTGTCTTACTTCTTTTTTGTTTTACTACACAAGTACACATTAATATTCAATACGCATATTCGTTTGCATATAGAAACACCAACTTATTGTTAATGTTTTTTAGGCGATGGCACAGAGTAACACTTTCAAGAATATTGAAACGTGCGGCATTTTAGCAGGAAAGCTTGAGCAGAACGAGCTCATCGTTACTCACATGATCATTCCTAAACAGCGAGGAACTTCCGATTCATGTACAACTACAAATGAAGAGGAGATATTCGATTACCAAGATCAGTTGTCTCTGATTACTCTCGGGTGAGTGATTATCTTAAATATTTACATATTAAAATGTATACTGATTTCGTATTAACAGATGTTCAGAATTCGCATTTTTTTGGGTCTTAGCGCTACAAGTGGTTTGACTACATTATAGAAAGCTTCCGCACTGTAGGTTTTCCCTGCAGAGTCAACAAACTTTTCAATATTTTTGTCGTCAGTTTTGATACCATTGTATTATGAAAAATTCGTGAAGCTTTAAGTTGGTGAAACTGCGGAATATTTTAAATTGTTCTAGAGTGATTTAAGAAAACGTCTTGAAATAAAATCAACTGAAACTATCACTAAAAACTTTCCAATATCATTGTCAGTGTGCACTGTGAATTTAGTCAACGAATTTCTATACTCTGTTACCTGATACTTTAAACTGGCTTGACGTCTATTTGATAGGTATCAGCTGACGAAGAAGTGTATCTCAAATTTAATTTTTTACTAGTGGTGTTGATTGGCAATCCTGCGAGCAGGACCGTATTTGTAATATTCTTGTTGAATATTTGCCAAAAAGTAATGACTATTGTTGTAAACAAGAAATTGCTTCAATATCCAGAAATTCGCAGCAAAAATGGTTAGTTGAAAGGAATAGACTATTTTATTGATTTGTATATTGTTAGAGACTATCAAAATACTCCTGTATTTAGCAATAAGGACGACTCAATGATAGCTTGCATAACTAATGGGATATTTATTGGTTGAAACGTACAAGGTACAATTGGAGAAAGGTATAAAGTAAGTACATGGAGTAAGATTAATATAATAAAGGTAGTTTAACTGAAGCTTAAGCTAAAAATGCTTTTATCTTCATTCTTACCTCATTTAAAGCGTACCTAATCATCATCATTCAGACCAGCCATACTGATATACTGAAAAACACGCCGGATTTTCAGGGAAAATGTGAAATAAGCATATACCTCAGAGCATAGACGAAAACGTCACCAAGTGTCAATTACTTGTTATTAGTAATACTTCCAATCAGTACAGCCCTGCATTCCTTCAAAGCTTAAGATTGACACGTCAAGACTCAATCTGGGGCATTTTTAGTTATCACTAGCCGAACAGCTGTTCGCTGTTGACACGGCTGACAGTTTAAAGTATCGGGTAACAGGGTATATCAACGAATTCGAATAGGTTAGAAGAAGTAAACAAGGGACCCACTATGTTAAGCATATTATAAATATTTTGTTTATTGTTGTGTTTATCAAGCAGCTTGTAGCGTGCAATTAGGCAGGTCAACGACATTTTGATTGACGTTGAGGGGTTGAGGCAGGTAGACGATCGGACGCAAATAGCAAAGGATTATTTGGCCATGTTGCCAGATCATCTCCGGGTAAAGCTGTTGTATTTTCGTTGGCTGTGACAATATATATTTTGCAGTCATTGCAGTAATAGTAAAGTTGAAAAAAACGTGTGAGGAAGATCACAACTTAACAAAATAATTATTTGTCAGTCTTCAGTCACTTATTATTAAGAACATATTACAACCCTCATCCAATGAATCATTTATTTTATTTACCTCAGTTTTCGGCATTGATCGCCCCCCCTCAACAAAACGTCTGTATCCGCCACTGCCATACAAAGAAATCGATAGCGTTGAAGTCGAGGAATCGTAGCGGTCATGCAATGGGCCCTCCACGACCGATCCACTGGTCTGGAAATCTTACGTCAAGATACTGCTATACAATTGGTCAAACCCGAGTCTATTTTTTAAACATTTTAAAAAATGTCATTTTTCGACTTTTCATGAATTGGGCTAAATTTTAAATTCATATCGTAAAGATAGCTTAATACAATTCACAGAATAAATCGTTGATAACATCAGCAAATTTTAAAAAAATGCTTAGTTGAAATTCGTTTAGTTTCTTTTTTTAGTTCACGAGTAAAGAAATTTATATGATTGATATTGGAACCAGTGTAGAGGTTCTACAAACACAAAATAAGTCTCATTTGATATCGAAACACGTAGACCATAAACTAATGGTAAACATTTTCCAAATTTCATTTCATATCAGGGCAACAAAAATTGTTGAAAAAAATAGCTATGTAATTTTTTAACAATCTTAGTTTTTTCGTTGAAGACATACTGTTGTACTGACACATGTTGCATAGAGCAACTGATGATCGCTTTGTCATTCCGTAATTCACTTCCGACTTGAATAATTTAGCTAATAAGCTCCTGTGTCGAAATAAACTTTCTGTTTCATTGTACCCCGCAAGAAAGAATCAAGTAGAGTCAAGTCCGGTGAACGTGGTGGCCAAGCGATTGTTCCACCGCGTCCAATCCACGGCGAATATCGTTCACTTAAAGCGTCCACCGGACCCATTGTATATGGGGGTGATTCAGATACTTCTAAGTGTGCTCTATATCCGGACTTCTGCTTGTCACTATTTTTTGGGGCACCCTGTATATATATATAATTCAATCAAAAGTTTGCAACAGAAGACTTGATTTATCGAGCCATTCAATTTTACGCTCGTATCGAAACCCATTTGGTATCGTATGTGTAAATGTATCTCTTTTCAGTTGGATTCACACCCATCCAACCCAAACGGCTTTCCTGTCTTCGGTGGACCTACATACTCACTGCCCGTATCAGCTGCTCCTACCTGAGGCTGTCGCTGTGGTCTGCGCCCCACGCTATGGGGATGCAGGATTTTTCGCACTCACTCCGGATCATGGCTTAAAGTAGGTTTCAGTTATCTCCCACTTCACAAAACCTTATTTACGCCTCTATCGATAGCTATAAAAATAGGTTTTATTTCCTGGAATTATCACAGCATATAACAATTTTCAGACCCATTTTTTCCTGCACCTCGAGGTGGCACAGAATATTATATGGTATTCTGTGGCACAGGGTTCATAAATTCGACGAACTTGGCTATAGGCAGAAAAAATATGCGTTGTTTTTCGAAAATATCACATTATACATTGTGTTTGGTTACCAACTAGCGATATTTGAAAGGCATGTAGAATGGCTCATTTCACCCCCAATCATCATGATTTTTTTATGACTGCATAAGAACCGTCTCATATTTTTCCGTGATTTTTTCGGGCACGGAAAAGTCGAGAAACTGAGGAAAATATCTGAATTCGTCTAGTCCCGTGACGCCATGGGACTATAAGAGAACAGCCAATCGGTTGATGGCTATGTGTGCCGTGTTGCCGTTCTAACTTAAGTTAGAACCACAGAGTTAACATCTCTAGAGGGAGCCTAATTTGAATATTGGCCAGCCAACATCTATAGCGCTATTGCCACTCTTCTTCGTCCGCTTAAGGACCTTCCAGTTTCTTCAAAATCTGGCAGTTTCCGCAGTTTGAACACATGTTCCTCAAAGTATTTAACTGGGTATTTAACTCTACATTAAAATATACTTGCAATGTAAATGATTTACGTGAACATAATTTGTATTGATTTAACGAAATCTCAAAAATGGTAATTTTCATAGCGGAATGTCGCAATAACTTCTAATATGTCGTAAATCTGGCAACCTACAATCGGCGTCCCTAAAGCTGTCATGTGGCTGTCATTGTAGTTATGGTTATTGTGTATGCTGAGATTTTTGTTGTTTTTGTGTATATTTGAGTGACTTTGTGACTATTTGTGGTGTGAATTAAATTATTTATGAACAATATTGTCATAATTGCATGATGGGACGAAATAAAAAGTGCATAGTTTGCTGCAATAGCGACGAATCGGTGAACACCACTTATCATAGGTAAGTATAGGTTTTGTTTTGGTTTTCAGTAGCGTAAAATATGGGGAAACACTTCATGGTAATAATAAATTATCAACTGTTACAATCAAGTTATAATAAGAGTAACTCTCTAAGTATAGCTAAATACTAATACAACTTATGGTATCAGTTTGTAACATCATAGTAATAATTGAATCTATTAATGAACATCCAATTTTAATATAAAATCGTACGCCACTGGTAATGTCCTCAAGCTGTCAAAATTTCCGTTACATGGTGGCTGGTCAGCGACCTGTGCATTTTGTTGTTTACATTCCCTCTAGAGATGTGAACTCTGTGGTTAAAACGCTTACGCCGGCCCTCAATAAATGCTCTGATTGATCTACTTCGACCCAAGGCTGAGTGTGAGGAGAATTGCAAACCGACTAACACTGTCTGTTTGGGCAGTATGAAGAATTTTGGAACGCGACGGACTGCACCTTTATCGCTATCGTCGTGTTTAAGACATCACAGAACCAGACCATGCAGTGCGCGCTACATTTTGCTCTTGGATACTTAGACATGTGCGACAAATACCCAGGATTTCTAAGAAAAATAATGTGGACTGATGAAGCAAAACTTACAAGAGGGGGCATCGTCAACCATCGCAACGATCATTTATGGATGGAGGACAACCCAAGAGCAGTACGACTAAGCACATTCCAACACGAGTTAGTTTTCGGTGAATGTTTGGGCAGGTACCACCGACGACCAACCACAGTAATGTCCGCCTATAACGAACTTCGCTTTTTGCGCACCTTCGGTTATAACGAACCAAGTCTAGAGGTACGAAACTTCGGTATTACTAAACGCGTGTTAATTTTTTCGCAAATTACAAACCCTTTTATAACGGACTTTCGACTTTGTCGTAAGATCTGTCTTTTATAGCGAACCTTAAACGGGATTTTATCGCTGATAGAACATTGAGATTCAGAGGCGAAAAATGTGAAGGTGAAAAGCTTTTCAAGGAAAGAATCACTGTGCTGGTGGTGGCAAATTTAACAGGAACAGAAAAAAGAAGGTTATTGGTGATTGGGAAATCCAAAAACCCTAGATGTTTTGAAAATGTCAAACAGTTGCTAGTAGATTACAAATTCATTAAAAAAGCATGGATGACCTCAGAGATTTTAATCTTTCATTCATTCATCTGGAATACTTTGTGATTTTAAACTTCCTTCATATGTCGTGGCAGAGAGTATCAAAACAAACAATTTTTAATTGTTTTCAACACGGTGGTTTCCTGAAAGTGGAAAATGATTTGGATGCAGACGATGACTTGACATTAGCCGAATGGCTGAAAAAAGTTGGACAGGAAGATGATAACAATATTCTAGACAATCTTCCTTGTTCTGAAAATGAGTTCAATAAATCTGTCCGTATTGATGATAATCTTGTAAGTGTCGAATGCTTGGATGATGATGCCATTGTCGCTTCTGTGTCTTCTTCAGTTTATATTGATAACGATGAGGAGGCAGAAGATGAAGAACCTGTGAGTACAGAATTGAGACTAGTTTCAACCACATCAGAGGCACTTGAACATATTGATAACGTTCGTTATTTTCTTCAGTCACAAAATACTCCGCAAAGTGTTTTTAATCAATTAACCGAAGTAGAATTACATATTAATGATATTCATTTCACAAAAATAAAACAAACTAAAATAAAATATTTTTTTAAATTAGACTCTTAAGAACAGTTGTTAATGTATCTACTATATTACAAAATATATTTTGTGTACCCTCATATCTATGTATTAATTAAAAATACCGCATCTTTGTTATTTATCGTTTATAGCGAACTTCGCTTATAACGAACCGTTTTCGCCGGTCCCATGAAGTTCGTTATAACCGAACATTACTGTAATTGGACCAATTGAACTGCCGCAAACATTAGATGGACCAAGAATTTTGGGATTTTTAAGAAACAATGGGCCTATACCGTGATCTCAAATTTATCAATTTATTTACTGCGGTATTATTTTTGATGATACATAGTACCGTTTACTGTAAAAAGTCAGCAGAAAACTTGATCCAAATGAGAATAACACTAAAAAGAAAATTGTACTGTAATTTGAAATAGCCGATGGTGACGATCTGCACGCCCTCTGGATACAAAAACACAAATTTTTCTTTCAAACATGACATTTTTTATATAAAAAAGCAAAAATGGCGGCCTTTCCAAGGGGGGAGGGGTAAGACTTCTGTTATTTTGGGTAAATTGGGGGTGAAATGAACCATTATACATGCTTTTCAAATATCGCTAGTTGGTAACCAAACACACTGTATATACAGGGTATTCCACGACGATTAAGACAAGCAATATATCGCAACTGGGCAGTAGTAGAGAATTATAATTTTGGGGGTGTAAATTAGAGAAAATGTAGTATCTTTTATTATTACTGTGTCACCCAATGAGGTATTTGTTTTTGATCACGTGACGTCCGAAATTTTTGAATCGGACGTCACGTGATCAAAAACAAATACCTCATTGGGTGACACAGTAATAAGAAAAGATAATATATTTGCTCTTATTTAAACCCCCAAAATTATAATTCGCTACTTCTGCCCATTTCCGATATATTGCTTGTCTTAACCGTCGTGGGACACCCTGTATGACAAGCAGAGTAATATGTTCAGTTTTCCTGATGCGGTCTACAAATGCATTTAGAAGATGATATTATTTCGTTCAATCTCCTTTTACGGAGCTCAAATATAGTACGAGGTCTGACAATAAATTAATCGGACTGATTTTTTTGTTGAACCTGTGGCAACACTGTCAATCTGAAACTGTCACTGATTAATCCACTAAACCTCCGCTATCGATACACCAATTTATGACAGTCGTACGATTGTTGGTTCTAAAGCTGTTTCGTATTGTTCAAGGTCGTGTTGGTTGAGCGTGTTACGAAAATGGAGTATCGTACAATAGAGCAACGATACGAGATCAAGTTTTATGTGAAGTTTGAAAGGAAACGTTCGATAAAGTGCTTAGGGTATTTGGTGAGGAAGCCATGAGTGGTTCTTAGATAATCTGGTGGCATAAACAATTTAAGACTCTGGCGTTGCTGATCGTTTTCCATTTTTTTTTTGAGATGAGGTTGAATTGAAATATGGAGAGTGGGGGTTGGGGAACTCCAAACAGTTGTGGATTGTCGTAGAGAATAATTATTATCCTGGTAATATTATATGCCTTTTGGACTTATTCTGACATAGCTTTCAAGGCTGTTGAATTTTTGATACATATATTGCGTTTGATAATTCGATTTCGTAATTTGGAAACTTGTTAATGTGATTTTAACAAAATTTTGACTCGTTGTTGATACCATTATCTGAAAAGTGTACGTATGTGCTTTGAAGATAGTGCTAGTGTGTGTTGGATAGCTAATCACCAAAGACCGCACAATATGAACCGATTTCGTTTTTAAGTGATTTTGAGATCCCTGACCACTTTCGTTTTCTTGCATATTAAATTGGGGTGATAATATGATGGGAAGTTGAGAGATCTCTATTTTTTTGTGTTTATATAAGGCTTTTTATTGCCTTTATGTGACCCTGTTAACTTAGTTAACTTTATTCGTACTTTGTTGTGCAAAGCACGCGTTCCCCAATTAAGACTCCAAAGTCTGGCGAAAAGTTAACTCCAGAAGAGAGATGAATGGACTAGCTTAAGATCCTTTCGACAGTTAATTGTTTAAGCGTTAAATAATAATAATTTAGAAAGGGCCTAGCGATATGTTAATTAAAAGAAGAGAGTAGAAAGATAGGTCAAGGCACAGTAATTCCCTTACCTTGCTTTCGTAACGTGGTCTGGGGGTGTCTAGCAGGACAATCCTGGTTGCGGTCGGAGTTGGGGGGGGGGGGCCCTGATGCACTCCGTGGGTCTCCTAGGACACTGGACCGTTGACTTAGATCTTAGCGGCGTGGCCGTGGAAGGTTAGAGCGTTTAGCGGGGTTATACAGGGTTGGGATAAAGTATGGAACCAAGCAAATAACTTTGGAACGGAAAGAGTGCTATTGCTGAAAATTTGCAGGCAAGTGTAGTGACGTCTAATGCATCCGAAGACATTATGTTAGCTATTAATGTACTTCCGGTTTAACCGGAAGTACCGTCAACTTTTTTAATTTAAATGGGACACCCTGCATATTACATTCCTCCTTTTTTGACACTTATGACTGCTTTCTTTTTAAGAAAAAAAAGTAGTGGCGTAGCATGCGGGAAAAGGTAAAGGTAGAGGGAAAAAATGCCTTAACATCACGCGAGTAAGATAGCAACAAATTTTATAACAAAACAAATTTAACGCCTCGACTGAAAGCGGAAATAGTAAAAAAAATATAAAAAAAGGAAAACAAACGACATGGCCACAACATACTTAGTGATACAAATAGTGCCATTCTGAAGACCATAGTCATACCTTGTGTAGAGTATTGGCGAATTTATGTATAACTGTTATTTGTATTCCTAACCTACATGCTGCCACTCTACGCCTCATATGTCATCTGCCCTGGTGTTTGAGCTGCTTCATTTTATATCACTCAAGATATCACGGCACATAACACGTCTCAGCATTCCATAATGTTTTGTAGCCCTTTTCTCTGATTATTTTGATATTAATATTTTGATGTGACATTACATCAGCATGTTTGTAATATCTAATTGATTATAAGCCAACGAATTCGAATAGGTCTGAAAAAGCAACGCCTTTGCTCTAACAGGCATGAGTGTGTTCTCAAGATCCCGTTGTTATTATTTACTGACTTCACAAACACGATGTTATTTTTCACAAAACTCCGCAGGATTTAATTCTTGTGGAATCGTTTAAATTAGTCTTTTAACACTTATGGACTGTTAAAGCTCTCAAAACTATGACAATAAACCTGAAACGATCAACCAAAATAAAGTTGCTATTTATATTATGCCACTAATCATTGATGTTATTTTTCGGGTCTACCTGCTATCTCGGCGCGGGTATACAAAGGGTATACGCCATACGGGTTTATCAGCAATTCAGCGGTCAGTGTATCACCATCATCAAGATACTGCTTAAGGATAGTGGGGACAAACAAAACCCTTGTTTACTTCTTCTAACCTATTCGAATTCGTTGATATAAGTTCATTTGCATAAAAAAAAATAATGAAAATCATTATTCTAGATAGAAATTATTATTGAGCATTCCAATGAACCTTGTATTAGAGCAGATTGATCAGTGTATATTGTGTGCCATTAATAAAGATCTCTTAAACCAATCATGGCATGTTAACAAATGGACAAAACAGTGCGTCACTGTGTTGGTTTCACTGCGACATGAGCGCATCGAATACCAACCAGAGGCGGACTCAGTTCGCTTCTCCCTTTATATTTTAAAAATCACTGAAGATTTTTGATTTGGCAACCTTATTTACAGATTTATAGCATCGTGTCGAAAGACAGGTTTTCACCCCCACCCGACTGAGCCACCGCTGTTCGAGAAGGCAGATCACGTGCGTGTAGACCAATCATCGCCTCTTGAAGTGGTGGATCTCAGGGACAAGTAGATCGCGCTTGCACCAAAGGAAAAAGATCATTCTGTAGCGTTATGCGCCGCCGGAAAAATATGTTTCCGAGAATGCTAGTCTAGCTTTTGTATATTTTATATGAACTCTAGAGAGAATATGGAGATAAAGTCAATGAAGTGCCCAGCACGTTCCAAAGGAAACTCGTAGATTTGGTATCGTTATTTATTGAAACATGTCGCCATTATATAAAGGGTAATCATTCAGTGTGTAATTCTTCGATATCTCTCATTGTACACCTGGTAGAAGAAAATGTCAAATACAAAAGTTATTTGTTTGTTCAAGCCGCATATCCTAAAAATGTTTTGAAATATTTTTAATTATTTTCTGGATTTGCAAGCTCGCAGGTAATACGTCCAAATTGATATATTGCTTCAACTTTAAATTTATACAGGTAGTTCCTTGAATGTTAAGTTATTATTATCTTGAATGCTAATATGTGCGTTTTCGGAGAATTTTAAATTAAGTATTGCAATTTGAAGGTCATTTTACTTTGTTTTTCAAATGTAACCCCCAGTACATTTTATTTAAAATCGAAGTATTTACTAATATCCTATCTCGACTTGTAACTTTTTTGCAGTCTGCGGCGTTGCCAAATTATACATTATTTTTCCAAAATATCAAATACACATATCCCTGATTTTCATTAATACAACGCAATATTTTATTTAGTATTCTACTCCCTACGGCGTGAACATGTTTTAACTGGTGTTCCTAAAATAATAAAACCTTTGTTCATGCTCATATGCTATCTATTTCTTATACCGGGTTAGTAAAACGTACCAGAACGCTCAATTATCTCCAAAACTGTCACAGCTGGAAAGATAAAATTCAATACCTTGAATAATATACAGAATTCAAAGTGCTAGTAGCAATGCTGCCAGATTTACCACTTTTACGTTGCACGTCATAATTTTGTTATTTTAAATGGAATGCCCTATTTATTTTCGTGGCAATGAATTGCGCATGTCCAATTGTTTAAATATATGCAAAACTGCCACAGCGGAGTAATAAAATTCAACACTTAGGGGTGTTTGAACATGCAGAATTTAAAAATGCTAACAAAAGTGTTGTCAGATTTATCCTTTTCACGTTTCACTTCATAATTTTGTATATTTGTATGGAATGGCCTATTATGACGTGTCACGCAGAAGTGGTAAATCAGACAACACTGATGTTAGCATTTTTGAATTCTGCATGTTCAAAAACCTCCCGCTATAGAATTTTTTCGTTCCAACTGTGGCAGTTTTGGAGATATTATGCATTCTGGTACTGTTTACTGAAAACGCGGTGTTGCTATATCTCAGTGATCAATAGAAAAACATTTTTGAAATTATGAGACCTTACAAAATTCGCAACGTCCTGTATATTTGAAAACATTTTTAGGATATGCGTTTTAAACAACCAAATATCTTTTGTATTCAACATTTTCTTCTACCAGGTACACCTTGCGAGATATTAAAGAATTACACACTTATTGGTAATTCGATACACATATTTGAGCTGGTAATAGTAGAGGTGGTAGGCTATAAAATTGACCATATAATATCATGTCCAATTCCAAATAGTTTTCGAGATACATTGAATTTTAGAGATTTTTATTAAAATGCAGATCTCCGAACGAAAACCCTAATAAAACAAAATATTATTGTCGGATTTTGGAATATTTGGTATGACTCCTTAGAAAATATACTAATACGTCATTATCGACTAAAAGAAAGTGATCATGTATCAAACACTTCGTGAGATGGATTTATCTTAAAAAGTCACCAAATAATTAATCGTGACTTTCCGGTATCCATTGGTACTATAAACTTGTTGTAAATGTGGTAAACACAGGCAATAACACCCGTATGCACCGTTTGGCGATTCTAATCCTAGTTCCCCAATAGCGTTTCGCTAATGTTTGGCATCTAGCCATACACTGTCAAGAAATTAACTAATCCAGATTGGAGATACGGCAAGGTTGTGTTCGCAAGATTGTTTTGACAATGACGTTGTCAAAATTGTCAGTTTGCGGTGCATAGTAAACAAATAATCTAATCCAGGTTTAAGTAACTAATCGCGCAACCGACTTACGGTGCATACGGGCATAAGATTGCATTTTAAACTTTAAAAGCATAATGGACCTCTGAGAGTACAAAGTTCCAAGAGACCGTTTGGCGAAAACTTGTCATTGGATTTCTTTTTTTTTTGTTATGGGTACTGTATGGGATGTGCTTTTGCATCATGATTAGTCATAAAAAGTGATCGGTCTACCAAAACTTCGGTATAGCGTCTCAAAATTGTATAATTTCAGAAGAAAGTTGTAATTAAAAATGGATTCGCCTTAAAAAGTTGCTAGGCAAGCAAACAAAACGTGCAGGTCACGTTATAAAGTATCTTGTATCAATGGCGCCGCCAGAAAATTGTACAGGGGGGGGGGCAACTTACTTAAATTGAGTGCTCAAATCAGGGCTGGGGGACAAATTTGGTTTTTGTTTACACAAGTTTTTCATCTTCGCTACTCCAGGGGGGGACCCTTAATATTGTTACTGGCGAATTTTTCTCCTTTCTAATTTCCGTTCCTGGGATATCGATAAAAATTACGGAAAATGATTTTTGACAGCAGAATATTGAACCTACCTTCCTTTGATTGACCATCAAACCTGCATTTTTTTTCTAAAATAAGTTTTACTTTGTACTTTCGGTTACCTCAGAAATATGTAATTCCTACTCAATACTGGACTTCAATGATCTTTAGTTAATATTATAGTTAGCAGACCAAAATCAAAAAGAATGTGCTGGGCGTTATTTTCAGCTTTAACATTATAACTGTTTACACTTACTTTGTTGTTATGTTTTGTTGTATTTATAGAAGCATTTTTATTTAGATTCACTTAGCTTAATAAAGAACTCCACTATTTTTATGCTTGATAATTATTTTGAACATTTAAGCACATTTTATCTATTATAGTGTATCATGTGAATTTTGGAAATCCTACTGATTTAAAAATTAACAAGTAACAATTATTAACAATAACAGACAAGGCTGCTATGAATTAAGTTCAGGAGTAAATTCTGGTCGATGTTATACCATTTCTCCATTAGCACCTCTCTGAGTTCTTGGGCACTTCTTGGAGTTGGAGTATGCCTTCGAATACGTCGTCCCATCTCATCCCACACTTGTTCGATGGGATTTGTGTCTGGATTAAGTGCTGGCCAGTCAAACCGCCCAATTTTCACTTGATCCAGATATTCAGTGACAATCCTCTGGCTGTGTGGAGTCTAGCATTGTCGTGCATAAAAATGCCGTCCTTGCACATAGTGACTACGAAAGGCATAACATGATCATCAAGGATTTCAACATTAGTCGCAGTGGAAACTTTTAATTACGCTAAATTCGCGTTATTTCATTAAACGTCAAAAATATGCTGACAAAAACTGACAGATAACAAATATGCCTGCTAGCATTTATCGGAAAATGTATGATAAATCGCCTACTGTGACCTAATCTTTTTGATTGAAAGTGGTACTGAAATAATACATGGCTCATTCAGTGGGTTGGGGCAGAGTGTTTGAAAAAAATCCGTCCTGATTCTATCAATATCATTTATTAGGTACTTCTCAGTATCGTAGCATGCCACACCTTTTTCATTCCCACAACTTCATATCGTTTAATTTTGCTTGGAAGGTATTCAATAAATCTAACAGTTTTATTCAACAGCTATTTATTTTACGTTATAATTTTTTGTAACAATTTCATAGCAGTATTTTTACTAATTATATTAAAATAAATAAATAACAAATAAGGTTGAATGTCACAGTTTGTACAAAAATGGATTGGCAAATCAAAAGTGCCTCTAAATACGACTAATTTTATTCACTAAATCACATTTCCAACTGACTTAGATATACAATGTGTTTTGAGTAGTGTGCGTTTAATTCTTATATCCATAGGCGTACGTTTATTATTTTTACTGAAGGGCAAACATTATTAATTTGCGCTGATTACAAATTGAATTATTTGAATACATTCGCCATTAATATGCTGCTCAGCTTACAGGGCATACATAGGCTCGATACATAATATATAATACTTTTTCCCACGATCAGCTAAAATTATCAATAGTGGGCCCTTCTACACGTGTCTTATAATAATGGGTGCATTCAGCAGACTCAACAGTTGCGGAGCAGCTACCAAATTTTCTGCTGAACGCGTGCAATACCTAGCAGCTACCGCTCCAGCGGTCGCCATTTTTTGTAGCGATAGAAAAGTACGCTCACTTGGAGCGGAGCGGAATAAGCTACTATTGACTATTGACCTTGTGAGTGTCACATGTTATGACACTTGTGATATCATCATCATATTTAAAAAAAAAGTTCACACTACTTTACACAGTCCAAAACATTGATACAATTTGACATATATTTTTATTTTTAATAACCTCAAATGTGACCACTCATTTGGCATTTCACTGACAACTGACAGTCGACACAAACTATTTATCGTGATATCTCAAAGCGCACAAATAATGCTTTTCAGCAGAACGCCAACTGTTGAGATGTAGCGGCTACAAAAGTAGCGGCTCCCGATCTTTCTGCTGAACGCAACCAATATATCATCGTATTAATAATCTTCAAATTGACTTTTATAATGAGATGTCAAAAATGAAATTTCGGAATTACGCAACACGTTAAGAGGCGAAGCGTGTGTTATAATCACGAACAACCTCAGCCTGAAACTACATGGCACGCACATATAGATGTAATAAATTCGGTCTCTGATGATATTAGTAGTATGTATTAGTAATTAGTAGTAAGATGTCCACTTGTTTTTGTTGGTCGTAGGAAAAATAGTGTTTTGAAAGTGTTCTGGCAACGCTATCTATTCTCGTGCGAATAAGATCACTTTCCAATTTTGTTACGTATTTTCCTATATAAGCATAATGCACAATGTATAACATTAATTATGCGTTTCATTCGTAAATGCATGGCTTAGACATAATCAGCAGAGCAGACGAGAGCAATTTTTAGTTGTTAGTTCGTAAAAAAACTCCAGGTGCTAGATAATATTTTCACGTTTGTGAATTGATCATACAAACACGCTGCTATATTTTCTCCGTATACATTGCACGCATGCTCGACGATAAATGGGAGACCAAGCTATTAGTCTAAAAGGGGTGATACACATACGCACTTTAAGTACGCGGTTTTTAAGTTCGCGAACTTACTCGGCTCGACGTCGGTGACACACGTGAAGCTGAAATCACTCATTTTGATAATTTTCCTAAATAAACAAAACTGTTAACAAACGCCAAACACAACAAGCGTTTCGCATCGATCGCCGGCCGAAACCGAGCCCGTCCAGATAAAGCGTAGTCAATTTATATTGCGTCCAGATGTCGCGTTTCACTTGCGTTTCTACGCTGGGAGAGATTTCCTTCCAGTTAAAAACATGGAATTGGATACAGCAGTTGTGTTGTGGCGTGCATACCAGCGATGGAATCTTCGTAAACAAAGAGAAAGGCGACGATTCAACATGCATCCAATTCTACATGACAGAATGGCGCACAGTATTTTTATAACATTATACCCAAAGCTGAGAGAACACAGTGAAAAGTGTTTCAACTATATCTTCCCAGTTCCTACGTTTTATGAGTCTATTGGAATAATCGGATGATTCCATATCCCATATATGGCTACTCTTTTTTCGACTGCGTCAATGAAAAGTTCTGTATCGAAGTTATCACGCATCACGCTCCATTTTCAAAAACAAATACGTCCACACGCCACGGACTCGCGCGTTGTACTGGACGCAACAATGTCGCCCAAGTATCTCGACTCGCGCGGCGCTCGTGCGTACAACGGGTGAGTCGAGAGTCCCGCGCGTTACAAGCGTTTTACGCGCGAGTAAAACAACGCGCGAGAGCATCTGGACGGGATGTATGTAACTCTAGTATCTCAGGAACGCGCGAATGACTACGCGCGAGTGGAATCGCTTTATCTGGACGGGCTCCGTGGAGGCTCGCGACTCGCAGTACGAGCCGAGACAAGCTACGAGCAAGATTTCAAACCAGTTGGATCGCCGGCGGTTTGCTCGACGGTTACGCGTACTTACGGTGACACACAGGCGAAAAAGGTCATCGAGCCATAAGTACGCGTACTTGCTCGTACGTGTATCACACCTTGATCTAGTGACTGGCAAACTTACGGTATTTTAGCAAACTTCATATTGATGGTAAGTAATCTATTACATATGCCGGTAGTTCAAAAGCGCAAAAAAGTGGGTTCTGAAACGTCATTTTAGCAAGTCTGCCGTTTATATTGATATTAAAACGGCAGACTGCTACTATAATACCTTTACTTATACAAAAACCCAATGGCAGACACCTATTCCGGTTCCTAATATGTTTTATAAAATTTCAAAAGTTGAAAATTTTATGAAAACTCACGTTATTTTAGCAAGGCTGAAAATGATGGTTGTTACTCACGTTATTCTTATAAATGTAAATAGTTTTTGAATGGCAGACACACAACAACATACTGGCAGACGCTATAATGTCTCTCTTTCAATTCCATCCAAATCTTCAAAACATCGCCCTTATACTTTAAGCTTGAAAGCCGACAAAACATAAGGTAGCAGATTAATTTTAATTTCGTATTGGATATCCTGCACTAATTTTGTGGATGGTTAGGAGCAGCACAAAACGGGTAATCTATTCCGCTTTTTATTACTCGCTTACTGCAGAATGAGATTATTATTAATGCAAAATGTAAAGAGAGCATTAAAAAATGGCAAAATTGAAATAAATATAGTTTTCGATCAGCAAGGAACACTATTCAGAAGCTTTTGTACAGCATGGGTGCTTCTGCTGCCCCAAAATGGAGATGATCAACATCCAGTTCAACCAGATAATGAGCAACAAACAGGGACCATCTACACCGACCAATTGCCTGCCAGTACTAAGCTATATACGTACTTCTTTTGAAGAGAGTATAACTCTAGACACAGCATTCTGCTCGGAAAATACGCTTCTGTATTTCAGGCAGACTCTCTTTCACACTTCCGGGTGTGTGAGTGTTTTCTGTCCTTGCGATCAAGCCGATTTCCTAAACCCTCTATAATAAAAAAAGAAGTGTATGACATCCTGCATTGAGCAAGAATAAACAATGGGCGAGCGTACAAACACAAAAGGTCGCGATACTCACAGCCAGTCAGACTACACTCAGGCCACTAGAAAGCCCCAAAGTGACGTCCGGGAATGCAAAAAAGAGCTGGGTAGGCTGGCGGAACCCTCTAGTGTTAATTTGTTGTGATAAAATAGCTGAGGGACTGCTTTCTTTGAACATCAGGAATCAGTTTCGAGTAACAACTGGTGAACTGAACACGTGAAGAGAATGGGACTATACGATTGAGACTTTAACTGTAGACTATGTGGTAGAGGGACAGACTTTGCCTTTCATGCGCTCTATAAGTGCGAGGCTCTTGATCGGAAGAGAAAACGAATCTTTGGGAAGCCTATGCTAGAACCAATAGATTGTAACTCGGCACCAGAACCAGCAGAGAAACTATAGACTACTTTAAAAAATAGGAGTTATAATACATTAAGCCTTAAGGCGCAGTATTAACGTGGAAAGTTTGGTCGCTCGACCCCTAAGAAGAAAAAAACCATATACCTTCACCAGGCCGAACGCTTTAATCAAGGAATATGATTAAAGACACATGCAACTAACTTGCTTTCATCTAAACAAGAATGGAGAGAGAAACCAAAAGCAGTATCACCCAATGCCATGTGTACCTGAAAAACCGGCTGGTTTTGGCCGGCCTGGAGCGTAAAATATCGTCTTTCTGTTGCACAACAACAGGCGCTTCCCTTTTACATCTACACTGCGCCCTAGATTCATCTTAAATGATATAAGTTCAGTTCAGTTGGTGTGACGGCAGAACTGCGGCTATTAAAGGGCAAATGCTTTCAAAGTTACAGTAATATGAAACAACTGTAACAGTTGATTTTCAATGGAACTGTTTGTATCGCAATTCCAGTTATTGTTGTATACCGCCATCAGCGTTGTGCTTTTGGGGTAAGAGAATTGTAATAGAAAATGTAATAGATTGCAATAAATTGTAATAGATTGCCTCTGTGTGATGCGATAGCGTCCAAGGGTGTCAAAATATTATTCAGGGGGGGGCATATTTGTGGATTACGTATACGTGCCTGACTTGAAGCACATAAATAGTAGATTAGGTACCCTAACCTTTTGTCTATTCTCTGTACACCGTGTCCCATAAAAGAGGAATCGCACTTAGGTTTCGAAATGTGAAGCCGATATCAAAAGGAATTATTTTTTAATTCGCATTTGTTACAGTGAAATCAACGTTTGAAGTTTGGTTGTAAAGATGATTGAAACGTTTGTGGCCCACTTTATTGTATCACTTTCACTTTCTATAACACTTTTAGATTTTACAGCAAAAAACGGAGAATATCGTATAGTACGGTTGTGCTAACAGGCCTTTTTTATTGTTTCTGTCGATTGTTTACCTCAGAAGGTCACAGGTGACGTAGTGACATACGAATATGGTAAGGGCGGTCACACATTAACCATTTCGCGATCTATTTAAGGGCATAGGTATCAATAATAAACATTAATTCAAACATATTCAGTCACCCCTTAAAGTTTTCGCGATTCGGCCTGGGACACATTGTATAGTGGAAATTCAACTGCAGTTCAAGAAATTTATAAACTACAAATTACTATAAAATAAACAATGCGCGAGAACGAGAGATCAGTAATTCCCGTCCTGTGCGCTTCCTGGTTATAGGAGCCGCATAACCCAAGACCATAGCCAGGATTTAGGTTTTAATATTTTGAAATATTTTTTGAAATTTGTAAATTTTTCAAAATGTAATAGATTTTCGGGATTTTCGCTATTGTAGTAAAAGTGTAATAGCTATGGGCAAAATGTAATAGATCTAGTACAATTGTAATAGCAAGCACAACGCTGACCGCCATGTGTATCGTGTATACCGCCACCTGTGATTCCTGACTGTAGTGGGTACTGCATTTTGACGTAAATGTTGATCAGTTGTTGCAACTGCTACAAATGTCTTGTATAGTAGAGTGGTTGTTGCTCTTATAAATTATACAGTAATCTATGTCAAAAATGGCATTCTCAATAACCGTCCAAGCTAGTGCAGAACTGGCGGATTAACAAATGTCTTCTCCAAAACGAATGGAACAAAGAAGAATAGAATAAGAATAAATATTCTTATTAGTCATGACATCAAAAATTAAAATCAATAGATAAAACTTGCAAAAGGGAAGCACTTTTGTATACAAGTATATTCCTATATATGACAAACGCTTCTGTTCTTGCATCTCCTCTTAGGGAGGTGCCTCATTGGCACAGCGTTTTTTCCATAATATATCTTTCACATGTATAAAGTGAAATGTCCCATTATGCGCTGCGTCGGCGCACGCGACGTTTTAGGCTTAGTTCAGATGACGCGCGTCCGACGCTCGTTCGCTTGGCGCTCGTTTAGAAAATACACATAAGTAATTCAAGCTGTTCACACGGACGCGCGCACGACAAATTGTACGACGCCACTAGACTCAGAGAGTCTCAATACGCGCGTCGGTCAGCGGCGACGACGCAAAACGCAACGTTGAGGCATCTCCCTTAGAGCGCTTACATTCTAACACGAGGTTTCACGGTTATTGCAATATAGTAGTATTACATACAGGGGTCCCACGACGACCAAGAAAGCAATATATCGGAACTGGGCAGTAGTAGATAATTATAACTTTGTAGGTGTAAATTTCAGCAAATGTATCTTTTCTAATAAGAATATAAGATTATTATTATTAATAAGATTAAACAATTCCAACAAACTAGCACACTTGGGGGTCTAAAGTTATTAATTCTCTACATGTACTTACACCCGTATGCACCGTAAGTCAGTTGCGCGATTAGTTACGTAAACCTGGATTAGATTATTTTTTACTATGCACCGAAAACTGACAATTTTGACACTGTCACTGTCAAAATAATCTTGCGAACACAACTATGCCGTATCTCTAATCTGGATCAGTTAATCTCTTGACGGTGCATGGCTAGATGCCAAAGATTAGCAGAACGCGATTAGGGAACTAGGATTAGAATCATCAAACGGTGCATACGGGTGTTAAAGGATTGTACCACTACCATAACAAAAAATGTAACGAACACCAGCAAAATAATTTAACTACTGTAGGGGTACATGTTTATAATCAATCGTAGTGGTTACAATCCTTTGACACCCGTATGCACCGTAAGTCAATTGCGCTATTAGTTACATAAACCTGGATTAGACTACTTGTTTACTATGCTCCGCAAACTGACAATTTTGACACTGTCACTGTCAAAACAATCTTGCGAACACAGCCTTGCCGTATCTTTAATCTGGATTAGTTAATCCCTTGACGGTGCATGGCTAGATGCCAAAGATTAGCAAAACGCGATTAGGAAACTAGGATTAGAATCGCCAAACGCTGCATACGGGTGTAAGTACCTGTAGCTCTTGAATGAATCACTTTAGACATCAAGTGTACTAGTTTGTTAGAATTGTTTTATCAAGAGGAATACAGAAAGGCACTAATATACAGGGTGTCCCATTAATAATTTTGAATTTAACGTCATGTAACCAAAAACAAATACTCATTGGGTAACATAATAAGAAAAGACACAAATTTCCTCTAATTTACATCTTCAAAATTATAATTCCCATATTGCCTAGTTCCAATAAATTGCTTGTCTTAATCGTCGTGGGACATCCTGTATCTATGATTTCAATCGCCAATTTATCAGTGAATTTTACTTCTTTTTGTGTCGTCATCGAGAGTAATTTATAATACTATTATCACTTATGATAAAAATGATGAAAATGATCCATTTTTTTCTGTCACTGGGTGATGAAACGAAGATTTTTTAAATATTTTATTCAATTACAAAATATTCTCTCTGATATCATCATGAAGTTCTTCAGACAAATATAAAGTACGACAGAGGCCAAACTAGTAAGACTGGACCCAGATAATTTTTTGAGAGTACTTACTTGTTCTAAATATCGTTTTTTCAAACTGATAACATACTTGCAACTTACAACTTGGCTATGTATGATTGTATACTAGCTCCGTGTTGAACTACTAGCAATGTATACCCACATAGCACTGGATATTCTATGAATATTCTTTAAATCTCCTATATG
This sequence comes from Callosobruchus maculatus, assembly GCA_951848785.1. NCBI lineage: Eukaryota > Metazoa > Arthropoda > Insecta > Coleoptera > Chrysomelidae > Callosobruchus > Callosobruchus maculatus. The sequence goes on along the minus strand of CATOUR010000073.1, from coordinate 538,019 downwards.
TTCCACGAATATTCAGTAGAATCATAGAATATTCGTTATTTCTCTTGATTATTCTGGATTATTAACATAATATTCTTTATAGGATATTATTATTTTATCCACTTCAGTGATTATTCGTTTAATGTCTGAATTATTCTAAAATATACCAGAAATACTCTTCATAGAATATTATCTTAATAATCTACTAAGAACAAGATGTAGCTATTTTCTGACGAACATTTAGTAATATTTGTAATAGAAATATCTAAATGTAGGCAGATATTCAATATGAGGTATTATTAATTAATATTTGCACGTTTCTTAGTGAATTAATAAACCTTAATTCGTTTTGCGTTCATCCTAAATATACCTAAGAAGTATTATGTGCAATTTTCAAAAGTTTGTTAGTCATTAGCCAATGCCAGCAATACAGATACGGCATCCACCGACAACAAAGTGGCAGCATCTTATGCTGATGTATATATGTGGTGTCGTCAGTTGTCAATATTGTCTGGTTGTCACTCGCTTCAAGTGTTCTGTCATTCTGTGCTTCAGCATGTGGATTTCGGCATTTTAGCAATTCACGAATTCACGAGTTTTATTCCTGAAAGGCCTGCATGTATACCCCATTTTGTACGATAAAGTTGCTGGTTGTTATAAAGTGTGTGACAGTGTTCCAAATTATGGTCACCTACTATGGTGTAAGGTTCATTATATAATGTGTAGAATTTTGAGGTTTAATACAACAAGTTTACATTTTTACACTTCATTTAGGCATCTGGACTGAGATGTCTAACCACTTAACTTTTGTGACCATCTGCCACTAGTAGGTGCCATTATTTTTGGAACAGTATCCATAATTCCCTAAAACTATTCCGTATATGAGGTAATTTAGACAAAATGTTCCTAGAATATTCAAAAACATTCTACCGCGATTGTTCATGTAATATCCGTGCGGAATATTCGGCGAAATATTCTAGGAATATAGCGTGTTTTTCCCATTTCGAACGTTTACAGAATATTCTGTGAATATTCCAATTATCCATAGAATTTTCCCAGAATATTCATAATATCTGTAGTGAATGAGAACAGAATGTTCTCATATCATCCGGTGCTATGTGGGTATGTCGAATCCATAAGCTACAAGTGCACATTTCATGACAGTGTTCGTGGCTGAGGAATGTGAGAGACAGGGCTGGTTTAAAATTAAAAACTCAGACGCTGCTCTGACTTACGAAAGATAGAGATCGATTTGTTGAAGTTGTAGCGCCAACCTTGTATAAGTTCACATCTTTTAAGAACAAGGAGACATGACATGGAATATCCAAGAGATCAGAGCCTGGCACTATAGCTGTGATTGAAGCCCAGTGTGTTGAAAATATTCGGATTTTGTTTGACAATTGTAACACATTTCAAAAATTAGTTGAACAGCTTAAGACGGCGGTTACTCGCCCTGGTGGCCATCTGGGAAATCTGAAAATGACGTGCCATATACACTCACGTGTGTCCTTTTGGTCAATAAAGTCACTCAATTACTTACATATTCACTATTCTTTCTGTAGATATCACTGAATACATTACAATGGAACCATTTCGCGAAACGAACATTCTTTACATGTACATGTACAAATACATCTATTGGATTCGACATATGTGCTACAGCGAGTTTTATTATGCTTATAAGATATATTTCGCGCTTAAATACTGTCAAATAAATATTACATTCGAGTATTTACAACTATAGCGTAATACAGAATTTCTTTGGTATAATCTCTATTCTATCTCGGGGTACCTCAGCGGCTATACTTCAGTGGAACCTCGACGGTTTTCTGCCTTTCTTTCTGTCAAGAGACTTCGCCATGTAAGCCATCGTCAGCAACCCTATTAAAGAAAATATTTCAGTCATATTCATCAAGATTTACTCTTACAGATCAAATCACAGCTTTTTCTAAAGGTAGGCTTCGGAATAAGCCCACAAAAAAAAGAACTTCCAGCGTGCATTCAATGATATGATATGGGGTAACGCATCGTGCTTTTAGATGCGTCTGTCTATTCATTTACAATGGTATAATTGGAATAGAGGCTGCATAAATTTTCTTGAGCGGGAACGGGAATGGAAACTACACCTTTTCCATCAGTAGTTTCCAAAGTGTACGTGATTCGAAATGGTTAGGTAAATTTTATAATTCATTTGTAGTTTCAGTCAGTTTATAATTTTCTTAGGTTTATTTTTCTAGTGACCGCGCCGCGACTATAGATTATGGCTGTTTTTCATAGATTTCGGTCAAACATTAAAACTAAAATTCATTACGTTTCGGTTTATTGTATCTGAACCATCTTCAGGTGTGTATATACAGGGTGAGTTTTTAGCACCGGCTCGGTCGATAACTGCACTACTGTAGAAGATAGCGAAAAAAGTTGTATATAAAAGTTGTAGCCACGGATATGCCACATGCATTTTTTTAAATGAGACACCCTATATATTATGCCATATTCAAATTCTACTAATGATTTCCGTTCCTCCAATATAGGGTATTGTTACATTATACAGGGTTTTTCAAAAGTTATGACCATTTTTATATCCAAATTGCTGTCAAATGAACGTACTGTATATTAAAAAGTGATGAATCAAAAATCATTTTTTGCACGGATGAATAAAAAATATTCTCAAGTTTCAAAATCGGCTATAAAAAAGGCCCGCGACGTATATTCATATACAGGGTGATGTAGAATGCAAAATCTAGATTTTATATATTTTTTAAATGTAACATCCAATATTTTATTATACCAAAGAATTGCTTTTAATATGCTTTTCACCTTTGTATAGCACTTGCTATGGCTGCATTCATTAGTTTCTGATAATATTTCGATTTTTCTACATATTTTAAATACAGGGTGAGTCAAGCTCAACGCCTCGGACTCTTGTGACCAAACGATACCACTTTTCGAAAAATCGACTTTGCGAGTGTATGTAGGTCGAGTTGCACTACATTTCAAAAATAATGACTTTTATACAGGGTGTCTAATAAAAGTGTGACATATCAAAGTTATGTTTTTTTAAATGGAATACCCTGTATATTATTACATATTTAGATTCCCGGGTGCATTTTAGTGTGACTTTATGTATCACACATGGGACTTTAAGCGAACCGTTTAGGTGCAAATCACAATTTTGGGTATAGGTAGATGTCAGAAGAAAATTGAATATCTCAGCTATTATAAATCCTAGAGGGCTGTGACTTTGCCGCGTTACTAAGCTTGGAATGTGTCAGCTTACGTTAGACGGTCGGGTTCGAATTACATTTGTACTTGGAGAAATCGGTAGATCAATTAAGGAAACTTCAATCAAAGGTAACTTGATTTTTTCAAATGGGAATGCATAATTTTCTTTATACGATCGAATGTGCAATTTGATAAGCTTTCTAACGATATGCGGTTGTAAATATCAATCTCTGGTAGTTTTGATTTAATTTCAAATTTTCAGTAAAACCGGTGTTTTTCGCTTTTCCTACCTATAAGCAGCTTAGCAGGCCATGAAATATAAACAAAAAACTGTTCAGATGGAACAAAACAACTAACTTAGCAGATAGTTACGGACGAACTAGAGTAAAGGGACAAAGTTATAAAAGTGACTTACAACAAATCAATTCTAACCAGAAATAGCAGACATAACACATCTAACGTCAAAAAGCAGCTGGAGTACGACAGAAATGGGTATTTTTCACAGCATACCGGCTACTACAATATTCTAAAGATTGACGATTCACAAAACCATTGTGAATTTTGAAATGAAAGGAAATCTACCACGTAATGTTGCTGGCAATTTAATAGCTTCAGAATAAAATTTAACATTTCATGATTTAAAAAAATAGTACTCGATACCTCTGACTAGAGTTCTGCAAATTCCTCAATACTTACCTATAGCAAGATCGCCGAAAATGAAGAATAAATTAAAAATCTGCTCAAATTATTAAACATAATTTACCTGGCAGAAAATTAAAATATGATTTGTCAGTATTCGTTTTTTGCGATCTTGCTAATAGATACTGAAAAATTTAAAGGACGACAGTGAGAGGATCATTACTTTTGACTTTGACAGAAATGACTATTGTTTTGTACCATTAAATGTGAAATTGCATTCAGAAGATATTAGACTGACGGCAACGATCGCTGAAAGTTTTGCTTTCGTTTCAAAGTGTTTAGTGGTTTTGGAAATTTTTCATCTCTAGTACATTGCAGTCGCTCGTAGGCTGTAAAAATTATCCATTTCTGTCGTACTCCAGCTTCTCTTTAACCTTAGACATGTTATCGCCGTTGTTTCTGGTTAGAGTTGATTTGTTGTGGGGAATTTTTATAAACTTGTTCTTTTACTCTAGTTCTGCTGGATCTTTTTGCTGAGTTAGTTATTTTCTTCCATCTGATTACGATTTTGTTTATATTCCATGGCCTGCTAGTTTGTTTATGGGAAGGGAAATTTAAAAACACTGATTTCATTGAAATCTCGAAATTTAATAAAAACTACCATAGATTGATATTGAAAACCTGATACAATTAGAAAGCCTATCAAATTGCACATTTGATCGTATAAAAAAAATTATACATTCCCATTTGAAAAAATCAAGTTACCTTTGATTGAAGTTTCCTTAATTGATCTACCGATTTCTCCAAGTGCAAATGTATTTCGAACTCGACCGTCTAACGTAAGCTGACACATTTCATGCTTAGTAACACGGAAAAGTCACAGCCCTCTAAGATTTATAATAGCTGCGATATTCAATTTTTTTCTGACATCTACCTATACCCAAAATTGTGATTTGCACCTAAACGGTTCGCTTAAAGTCCCATGTGTGATACATAAAGTCACACTAAAATGCACCCAGGAATCTAAATATGCAATAATATACAGGGTGTTCCATTTAAAAAAACATAACTTTGATTTGTCACGCTTTTATTAGACACCCTGTATAAAAGTCATTATTTTTAAAGTGTAGCCCAACTCGACCTACATACACTTGCAAAGTCGATTTTTCGAAAAAGGGTATCGTTTGGTCACAAGAGTCCGAGGCGTTGAGCTTGACTCACCCTGTATACCTTCTATTTGTTTACTAAAATTTATTTATTCTGAGAAAATACTATCAAATTTTATTTTTGTTTAACAAACAACTAAAATATAAGGCCATAAAAGTACTTGATCAAATCTAAACACTGAATTAACGATATATTATAGGTCAAGTGTGCTGAGGAAACAATTTTATAGACGTCATGCATAATTATTATCAAGCAAATCTATCAGGTAGGTTATGGAATATTAAACGACGCAGTCCAAATAAAACGATTCTTCTATATTTCAAACGCATTAGTTTTAGAGTGCCTCCGTTATGGATATTGCTGTTCATGGTTGATATATTCTAGAGGCAAGTAGGCAATTTCTCAAAGATTCTTCTAAATACTCTCAATGGAAAAATTAATTTTTAAAGCTCACACAGTACGGAATTATTGAGCAGGTTATGAAAACTGTCAATTTTTCAAAGCCTACCTGATAAATCTGCTTGATAATTATGCATCACGTCTACAAAATTGTTTCCTTCAGCATACTTGACTTTACTATCTCGATGATTCAGGGTTTTGACTTCATCAAATACTATCATGATAATTTAGTTGTTCGTTAAATAAAAAACAAATTCGATAGTACTTTCTGAAAAGAAATAAATTTCAGTACACAAATAGAAGCTATATTTTAAATTTACGGAAAAATCGAAATACCTCGGAAACTGATGGACGTAGGTACAACAAGTGCTATACAAAGATAAAAGAGCATATTAAAAGCAATTATTTGGTATAATAAAATATTGGGGGTTACATTTAAAAATAGAGAAAATCTGGATTTTGCATTCTACATCACCCTGTATACGAATATGCGTCGCGGGCTTTTTATATAGCCGATTTTAAAACTAGAGGATATTTTTAATCTTTCCATGTAAAAAAAATAATTTTTGATTCATTACTTTTTGATATACAGTACGTTCGTTTGACAGCGATTTGAATATAAAAATGGTCATAACTCTTGAAATACCCTATATAATGTTGTAATACCTTATATTGTAAGAAGAGAAATTATTAGTAGAATCTAAAAATGGGATAATATATAGGGTATCTCATACAAAAAAAAAAATATGTTTGCATCACCACGTAGTTATGGATCACCCTGTATAAATCAAAATACTTTCTGAGCAAGGAGCATATCCGTCGCTACAACTTTTATGTACAACTTTTTTTGCTATCTTCTACAGTAGTGGAGTTATCCACCGAGCCGGTACTAAAAAATCGCCCTGTATATTAGATGTCGGTTACATTTCTGTAAAATTTCATTTTTGTGAAGCAGCCTCCACAGGTTGAGAGAGCCGTCGTGAAGAAAAATGTTCGTTTTCATGTTTGACCGAAATAAATGAAAAACAGCCATACTTTATAATTTTCAATAGTCAGTTTAAATTCCAAAGTGCCAACTGAAATGTCTAAATTTATTTATTTACACTACCTATTCAGTAGCTATTAAGAATCGTATATTAGCCAGTAATGGTTAATTTTTGTTATATTGCTATTAAATATATCAAGGTAAGTAGGTGTGAATAGTGTTTAACGTTTGTTCGTGCAGTTGGCAAATGAAAAGTGTCATCTACTCTGGAGGACATTCTCGGAATATTTATTGAAAACTTGTTCAGCAGATGTCGTCTATACCACCATTTGATAATTTAAATTTTAAATAAAAAAATTACAGAGTGTAATTTTCTCGTTGCTTCTGCAACTTTTCGATCGGCTCGAACAATGCAGAATTCAGCTCGTGTACGACCGCTCTACCGCTTGAAAAATACACGTTATTCTTCATTTTAAATTTTTGAATAGCTAAAAGGCATTGGGTTTTGATATTTTTCGTACTTGCACCCTTCAGTTTGGAAACACATTTTTTCAAACTTCCAAAAATTTTGAACTTTACCATATTGTAAAAATCAGAATCGCATGTCGTACGAGTCCAATCTTGCTCCTGAATTCAAATTGACACTTTTTCTTTTTTTGCCTCTGGGTAGTGTCTTTAGTATCTACTGAGTAAAAATATGCTTGCTTTGAAACTCAAAAACCTAACAACCAGTAAAAATGCTTAGAAGAAGCTGTGATTTGTATAAACTGACAAAATATAGATATAAGTGCAATACACGAATAAAGGGTTTTAAAGGGATGCATGAGCTTCGACATAAATTACACTGAAAATACGAATGCATTTGTTTCATTCAGTTAGTAATAAGTTAGTTCACATCAAAAATCATACATCAAACTACATCTGAGGGAAAGCAACTGCGATTATCGAATTTAAAAGAGGTCGTGATGCAATAAAATTTTCACTGCATAATAGTGAATATTTTTGTTACTATCCCAATTTTAATTTAACCGAATAAAAATATAGTACCTACAGTTACTACGTACTATTGTTGATAGAGATGAGGGTGTTCGAAATCTTACAAATTCTTCGTAAATGCATAATCCTGACGAACGAGAATGGAAACTGATTTTCTTCCACGACCATTAGTGCATCATGTAATGAATCCGAAATGATGTATAATAATACAAAGTACTAGCAGTTGTACTACTAAACTAGCAGTTGACTCGTAGACTATAAATTTCTCTCGGTTTCTCTCATTCTTAGATTCCCTAGAGATCAGCTTTTTGTTTTGTTGTCTCAGAGTTACAGCGTTATGTGTTTCATTATTCTCTGATAAGAGAATCTTTTACGAGATAGTCTGTGTAACTTCAAGAGCTCATAATCTTTGGCTGGTCTACACCTTCTCCAGAAATAGTTTCCGAAGTGTGAAGTGATGATTCAAAGTGGTCAGGTTAATTTTACAATTCGTCATTTGCAGTTTCAAATAGCTAGTTGAATATTCCAAAGTATCAAATCTAATTTCCAATAGTCAATTGGAAACTGGGGCAATTGACGTTTCATACAAATAATATTCAAATGCGTCAATTCGTGAATTGCAAATTACAAAGCATTTTTTGTGTTGCGTCATATATGGTGGTCCTGATTTAGAGGTCCACATACATAAATAGTACCTAAATGTGTGTACAATCGTATGAGCCTCATATATTGCATAATTGCTTGCGACCTCAAGCGCCGACTGCATCATTGTAAGGTAAAATTACATGGGCTATGAAACAGAATTTGTTGAAACTTTGCTATGATATCAGTAGGGGTGTTTTTGAGTTGGGAAACATGGGGTTCAACCTCGTTTCAACCTTCTTCTAAAGGCTTTGCAAAGGATCACAGTTTTCGTTGACGTTATTATACTGGATGCTTCTATGGGTTAAGTGGAACGAACATTATTTTGTTAAACTATGAATATAAATTTTTACAGTGAAATAAAGCATACCATTATTATTATTAGTCTGACTTTCTAAGTTCGCCTCGCATGATTGTGGTAGCAACGAGTGTTGACGGGCTATGCCAAGCCAACACCTGAACTATTTATTGATCTGAATTTAGGTAGGATCGTACAATATTGTAGGTCTTCAGGATTACAGACTTTTGGAATACTTTTTGTAACTTTTCGTCTAGGCCCAACTGTTGCAGGTGTGGCGTGAATATGTTTATGATTATTATATTATTTTTTTCAAGCTTCTCTCGCATGACTGCGGTGACGACAAATGTTGACGGGCTAGGCCAAGTCAACACCTGAACTATTACTGATCGGAATTTAGGAAAGATCGTACTATATTACGGGTCTTAAGGATTACAGACTTTTGGAATAGTTTGTGTAAACTTTCGTCCAGGCCTAACTGTTGTAGGTGTTGTGTAAATGTGTTCGGTGTGAGGCCTGAGACCGACATAATGAGGGGGACAATAATAACTTTATCTTGTTTCCAAATTCGCTTCACTTCTATGGCAGTGTATTTAGATATTTTCCCAGCGTAGGTGTTTTGAACATTCACATCATTGGGAATAGCAATATCTATCAAGTAGGTACCTTTGCCTGCCTTTATCTGAAATACTATATCTGGTCTGTTTGCATTGATGGTTTTGTCTGTGTGTATTTCAACATCCCAGTATAGTTTGTAGTGATCGATATCGAGTACTGATGTTGGTGTATACTTGTAATATGGATCGGAGTTTTCGATTAGTTTGTTTTTTGTGGCTAATGCTTGATGTATGATTTTGGCTGCTGAGTTATGTCTAGCCGTGTACTCAGTTCCAGCGAGAGTTTTGCATGCGCTTGTTATGTGGTCTATTGTTTCCTTCTGTTGGTGACACTTTCTGCAATTATCGTTGGTTATGGATGGATCTTTAATTACGTATTTCTTGTAGTTTCTCGTCGCAATAACTTGGTCCTGGATAGCAAGCATAAATCCCCCAGTTTCTGGAAAGAGCTGGCTAATTATTATTATTATTATATTAGAAGTGTTAAGTTCTATTCTTCAGCCTCCTCCCAGACGTCAAAACTGAATGCGTGGTTGGTTTCGGGGGGAAGGGGGGTGGGTGCGGGCCCACCCCTTATATACGCCACTGGGTTGACTCTTTTTAAAGTAATATAATACTTTTGAACAGGCACGTATCCAGGATTTGGTTCGCCATTATATGGGTGCGACTTGGTTGACCTTTTGGGGGGGGGGGGGGGGGTGGGGTGGGTCCAGATTAGAGTTGCCACCTTAAATTTGTGAGGGGGTGCAAATTTGTGGATTCCATTTTTTAGACGTTTGGGGGGGGGGGGCGAACGTGCCTGCTTTGAATATTCAATTGTATGACATATTTGAAACTACATTATGACACATTAGAATTTCAAATTAACTGTTTGAAACTACATAATATGGTGTTTTAGAAAATTCATCTGATTATTTGAAACTGCAACTGACGAGTGAGAAATGTAATTTGTTCCTATGGAAACTACTGCTGGAAAAGGTGTAGTAAGTTACCCTTCAAAACAAAAGTTCAATTCTAGAAGAGCTAATTAATAAACAAATGTCATGTTAATTAAAAATTCTTTGCAGAAAAGAACGATAAATTCCGTAACTGTTTTCAACGAACACTCATTGCCATGGATTTCAAAACTACTGTCAGATGTAAGTGCAATGTTGTTTGGAACTGTGGGTTTGCGTTTACCGCGGCTAATGGTTACAGAGAAAATATGATATTCCTCGGTTATATTGAAGGTCGTGGAATATTTATTAATTTTTTTTATTACGAAAATAATCTATATTCTTTGGCTCCTTGAACACGATAACACTCATGTGTTGAATTTGCTTTTCGTTTCAAAAACTCGTTTTTACCAAAAAAGTAAAAAACAATAAATTGTCGGTGTGCTGTACAATGCCTTTACGTTATTAGCAAAAAATTTTAGCCGAAAATAGCAGATATCCAGCTTTCAACATATGATCCATCATAAAATGTCTTCATCTCGTCATGTATGACAATCACTCATAGAAAATAGACAAGCATTATCAAAATAGGATGAACTGAAGGATATTAGTAATAATATATTGTTTCTTAATCAAATTTGAATGGGTAACTAGAAAATTAATTCTTACCAAAAATATTATCTTTGAATAAAAATTGATGCTTCATGGTACACCTGAAACATTAAGCGTATCAGTGTACTGGCTGATTTATTATATTTTGACAGATTGGCAGAGTCTCAGCGTAACAGAGGAAACATTCCAACAAAAATGGTGAATCTGATGTCTCTTCGATTAAGTAGTAGATAGTAAATCTTTGTTTCATTAATAGTCTATCTAGTATGCAGTGCCTAGAATATTATTTTGGACACGTAGCTGACAAGGGCATTTTTTAACGATTTTGTTTAAGTAGGAATAATTAATAATAAATTTTACAAATTTTAGAGTTCAAAATATATGTGATAAATGTTTATATTTAATCCTAGCTAGAACCAGACGCACTGAATACTGCCATTCTTTTAGGTTAAAATGAATTTAAAATACACGGGGTTATCGCCAAAGAAATATTTAAAAATACCTCAAAAAAATGGCTGGCCTTATATTGATTGTTTAATTTTTTTGTCCTTATTATTTCAAATCATCATACATTTTGAAGCATTCCGTGCATTCCGTTGAAATAAAGCATTAGTAATGCACTTATTAGGGACCGGTGAAATCACTTAAGTACGGACCATTTTTTGCATCATCATATATGCATAGACACTTCAATTTAACGTCTTGTAAGAAGGTGACGCTTATACCGACGCGACGCTTCAATGTATATGTAACATCATATAGAAAATCTTGTGACAGAAATAGAACTTCTTTATTAGACAGGATATTGGGGATCAATGGGATGGTTATGGGGGTACATCCTTAAAAAGCGAAATTTAGTTCAACAAAAGGTCTGACATTTCTAAAAAAATATTTTTTGAAGCTCGCGTACTCTTCTTGGCGGACTTTTTTTTTGCTGAGCAGCATCTATTATTAGGCATTATTAATGTCTTTGTCTCAACGAAATGCACGCAATATTTCAAAAGTTATGATCGATTCAAATAAAAAGGACAAAAAATTTTACTGACAATATGAGCCAAACATATTTTTTCAGATTTTTGAAATATTTTTTTGTCGATATATTGTGGTTATTTTCATCATCCATTTTTGTTTGTGCTCTTTATGCTGGGACACGCTGTATATATGCGTCTATGATTCTCTAGTTTTAAAATAAGAAATGTTTCTCTCTAATTTCATATTTATTATGCTGTCCTCGTGTCAAAATATAATTAAACGTCTTCTATATACTCGAAAAGTAAGGAAAACAATTTTAAATTAGCAAGAAATAATTTTCATAAACAGCAACATGACTACCAGTTACAAAGCAACTGTGTCATCTTCTGTTAAAAGCTAACTTAAAATCATTTTTGTACCAAATCTGCGTGATTAACATCAGTTGATATCGAGATAACCACACCAGAAAGCTAAATAGTACCTATGTATCTGAGAATCTACAGATTTATAAATGGTATGCGTCTAGCTATGTAATGTTAAGATATTTGAAACATACCTTTCCCTAGTTTATTGAAAATAAAACCAATATAACTAAACCACTTGCGCGTACAAAATTTTCTGATATGAATTCTAGAACCTTCTAGCACAATTCCTTGAAAGTGTCTCGTTCTTTTTAGGAGTTTAGTCATTAGTGGAGGTAAGAAACGCTCTTTAATATAAAAGTAAACTTTTTTTGTGAAAGAATACGTTTCACTTCACAAAAATTCTGAAATGGATAATATATTTAGATAGCTACAAGTGCATACCTCATTATAATGAAAGTTTTATGTAATTTTTTATTTGATAATTGTGAATACGGAAAACGAGTTTCACAACATACTTTAGCGTACAATTTCAGCTACGAATTCCAAAGAAACAATTTCTTTGTATTAAAATTCGTTGCTTAAAGTTTCCATTTTGGTTGTCAATTGATGGACATGCGCTTCTAATGTGCCCGATTTTTGGTTCGCCTGATTAATTGATGGTTTATACCGTTGACCTAAGCGTAAAATTGATGGAAATAGGCGAAGGAACTATTGCAATCGCGAACATCGAATTTCACATATGTTTTTAGATATTTCAGAACATCCTATGTCACCGATTTCAATCTGTCAGTCTGTCGGTCTAGTCCACTGACCCGTGAAGGAAGACCTAGCGCCATAAATCACCTTTTTAAGTCAATCCGAACATTGCCCTGCCTATTACCGAAACTAAGGGACTTTGTTTGTATTTTGTAACGGGGAAACTATTCAATTGATTCCAATGAAATTTTGACACAGTATTATTACGGTATGGTGAGGATGGAACACGCGTATGGTTGTTAGAAATCGTGTAAGTGGCAGTGTAGCAGTAATAAAAAAAATGAAGTCAAGTTGATTGACTCAGTACTTCCCACACATTACGGTGATACCAGTTTATTATTTTCCCATAGCGCGAAGCCTTAGTCTGAGATCCCCTTGCAACAAAATCATCGCCAGTACCCCACCCCCAAATTGTCATATGCCGTTAGGTCTTTCCTGCACAGCTCAATGAACAGCCTATTATCAATAATACAAACTTTTCAGTTTTACAACCTGCCATCAAACATCTCAAACATCTAAAAACGAAGTTTGAGCTGTTTTCATATTTTTAGTTTGGTTTTTGATTATTGCTACGTTGCCACTGACACGATTTCTAACAAGCATACGCATTTTCCATCCTCACCACAGTAATAATAATAATGTGTCAAAATTTCATTAGAATCAGTTTAATAGTTTCGACGTTACAAAATACCAAACGATCTAAAGCAATAAATACTCGTATGTATACAGAAAATTCTAAGTCCCTTATTAGTTTCGGTAATAGGCAAGGCAATGTTCAGATGGACCTAAAAAGGTGATTTATGTCGCTAGGTCTTCCTTCACAGGTCAGCGGACAGCCTATTATTAATACAGCAAATTTTTCGGTTTTTCAACCCTCCACCCACCAACCACCCGAATTTCACCCCCACCCAAAAAAACTCAGTAATTGATCAGGAACCTCTAAAACACTTAAAAACGAAGTCTGAGCTGTTTTTATATTTTTAGTTTTTTTATTGTTTCTGCGCCGCCACTGGCACGATTTATAAAAACCATACGCATTTTCCATCCTCGCCACGGTAGTAATACTGTGTCAGAATTTCATTAAAATCAATTCAACAGTTTCTTCGTTACATAATATAGAACGATCTAAAGCAATACTCGTATGTTTACACCAGAAAAAATTCTAAGTCCTTTGGTTTCTCTAATAGGCACGGCAATGTTCAGATGGATCTAAAAAGGTGACCTATGTCGCTAGATCTTCCTTCACAGGTCAGTGGACAGCGTATTACGAATACAGCAAATTTTTCAGTTTTTCAACCCCCCACCCCCCAACCACCCCAATTTCACCCCCTCCCAAAAAAACTCAGAAAATGATCAGGAACTTCTAAAACACTTAAAAACGAAGTTTGAGCTGTTTTATATTTTTAGTTTTTTTATTATTTCTGCGCCGCTACTGGCACGATTTATAAAAACCATACGCATTTTCCATCCTCGACACGGTAGTAATACTGTGTCAAAATGTCATTAAAATCAATTGAACAGTTTCTTCGTTACATAATATAGAACGATCTAAAGCAATACTCGTATGTATACATCGGAAAAAGTTCTAAGTCCTTTAGTCTCTGTAATAGGCATGTTGAGAATTGTGAGCGAGAACCGGCAACGCCGCGATCCAGCGAGTAGTGCGGGGAAACATACCCCTCAGTCAGTAGGGATGTTCGATTCACGTGAAAAGAATCGATCTTCGATTCGGTATCAAATCGTGATGAAAATAATCGATCCAAAAAAAATCGTCGTCGAAAGTATCGATTCTCTCAAAATCGATTCTTAAGCGGTAAACACTGAAACTGATTGACGGCACCTTGCAATTTAAAAACTGAAAGTGCGATTTTAAGTGATTACTTATCTTCAATCTCTTAACACAAAATATTATTTTTCTCCTTCCTTCTTACTTCCTTTATTATTATAAAATATAGATAGATATGTACGACATTGTACATATCTCTGTATTCAGAAATAGACTGCAATGCGCAATCCTTTCACAAAAAGCTATATGACTAGTTTGAACTTTCAAGTGGATTTATGTAGTAATTTATGTTTTCTTTTTAAATGATTGTTCAGGTTTGTCGTGTTCCTGCTGCTTTTAATGTGTACATTACAAAGTTTGCACTGCGAAATATTATATTCTGATGTTTTCAAAAATACTTGAATTTCTGGTTTTTCTACCAGACATTTTGAACTAATTATTCGTTAAATTTTATTCGCATTTCCCAAACGGAAAGGTTAGGCACAGAATTGAATTGACAAATAACCACAAACAAGCTCGGAGTTGACAGTTCCGGCGAACAGCTCCATTCGAACCGCTCGGGCAGCTCGGACTCTCGGACTATTTCTATTGCACTGAACTGACCGTTCTGACTGGTTTTTTTGCTTTTCAGATTTTTTACATGCACTAGTTTTCTCGGAACAGTCGGAATTGCCTTTTCGGAACAGCTGTCTGCCCAGAGCAGAACTGTTCGGAACACCTACTCTAAAATGCCTGTTCCGTAACAACTACTATTTACTAGTATTTACCTTCAGTTTTTTAGTAAACGGTCAAATTTCAAGATTACAAAATATTCAGCTGACAGTCTGTCATTTCAGACTTGTTACTATTAATGGTCAGACAAATTACGGAATCTTGTATGAAACATGTCCCAAGCTTTATGAGATGACAATTGACAGTTTGACATAGTTGTCAAGATCCGATGACCGATCCGATTTCGGTAATAAATGAATCGATTCGTCGCGAATCGAGGTCGTGAGGATCGATTCAAATAATCGATTTTTCACCGGTAAAATAATCGATCTCACCAGAATCGATTCTGAATCGAACATCCCTATCAGTCAGTGGAGATCGAGAAGCCGTCTTTAACGCGTCGCGGCACGATGGACCGGCTCACGCGTGACTAACATTTTGTCTTTTGTAAACACACTTTGTATTTGTTGTTCAATACAAACATCCTAGCTACGAACCGGCGGGTTTTATTTAACGTTTCCGAAGTACCCAACTTCATTTTCATGGTGCCGAAACCCGGGAGGAATTTGTGTGTGAACATAACGTAATAGTGTCGTGTTTACGGGGACATTTAATTAACTTTTCTAACGTTAACGTGTATCGATACAAAATGAGTAACGTTCTCCGCAGAACATACCGAGCTCAGTTAACGAAACTTCTCAATCAAGCTAACGAACATTTAGACACAGACTATGATGAACAACAAACTATTGTGTTGATTGCCCGGATAAAATCGGTGTGTGAAGTGCTAACAAAACTCAACGATGACATTTTAAATAGTGAATTAGCAGAAGAAGTGTTGGAAGCAGAGTGTTTAAAGGCGTTCGAATACCAAGACAAGGCCGTCGAAATTATAGCACGGTTGGAATATCGATCGAAGACGGTCCGAGCTGAGCGTGCAGGCGGCACGCGTAGTGCGACGCACATACACACAGACACGGTTGGCGGCGCTGGTACGGCAGCTAGCAACGACACAGTTGAACGTAGCGATGGCGGTGTACCGGCTGAAGACAGTGGCGGCTCGGTAGGGCGCGCGCAAGCAGTGGTGTATCAACGCAACATGTCGGTGAGATTACCAAAATTAGAATTGATAAAGTTTAACGGTGATTATAACGCATGGCCTGCCTTTTGGGAACAGTTCAACGTAGCTATCCATTGCAACAGTGATTTAGACGAGTCAAGTAAATTTACATATTTAAAGTCTGTTTTGACCGGAAATGCTGCAGTAACAATTCAAGGGCTAACGTCGAGTGGATCAAGCTATAACGATGCTATAGATATATTGGATGAACAATATGGCAATAAGCAAAAAATAATAGATTGTTATATTCAGCAGCTTTTAACGTTAGAACCTGTTAAAAATAGAAACGATGTATTGCTATTACGGAAGCTTTATAACTCTGTTGCAAAAATAACGAAATCTCTTGAGACATTAGGGATGACTGCAGAAAACTATGGTTTGATGGTTAAGTCTATAATAATGAAATCTTTACCATTTACTTTGAGAACTGAGTTTAACAAAAGACAGGTCAATCCCTTGGTAACATTTGATGATGGCGCATCAGTTGTTAGCGATACAGGTAGCCGAGAAGTGTCGTATGAACAGCAAATCTCGCAACTTTTGAACTTTATAAAACTAGAGGTTGATTCTGTGGAACAGGCTAAAGTGTTAGATGCAGATGTCAAGAATTCGAAATTTTCTGATACATTTAAGAAAAAAGAAGATTCACGGAATAAGGTTTGTACGGCAGCTGGACTGTTTACGTCTGTGAATGAATCATGTTTATTTTGCAAATCACAGAATCATAAAACAACTGATTGCAAGAGTGATGTTACCTTGGCAAGGAAGAAAGAAATCTTAAAGTCACAAAAACGATGTTTTCGCTGCACAAAAGCAAATCATAACTCTAGAAACTGTAAGGTAAAAGTGAGCTGTACATTGTGTTCAGCTAAACATGCAACATCCATGTGTGATCCAGAATATAGGAGGAACAGTAACGCAACTTCCAGTGGTACAGCGAACACATCTACGGCGAATATGCCAAATAACGCACAGTCCAGTAATAGCTTATTAGCCAGTGGGCGGATAAATACAGTTTATTTGCAAACAGCTTGTGCTCAAATTGAAACAAATAACGGTGAGCACAAAACGTTCATTCGTATGGTCCTGGATGGTGGTAGCCAGTTAACGTTCATAAAGGAATGTGTGTCCAGACAACTTAATTTGCCAATCGTTGGTTCACACAAAATTTCTATCATGGCATTTGGTAGTAGTGAGCGAACTCCTGCTCGAGTATGTAGAAAAGTATCGTTGACTTTAAAAAGTCTACACAGTAACGAATTAACGCACATAACGGCTATAGAAGTACCGCATATATGTTTTGATAACCTCGATTCACCAACGTTAGATGATGCAGCGATTCATAAGTTCAGCATCAATTTTACCTTAGCTGATTCAATTCCGGATGAGGCCAATAACGTTACGCAGGGAATATCACTTTTGGTTGGAGCAGATTTCTACTGGAAAATAGTCACCGGAAACACTCAGAAGATAACGGACAGATTAATGGGTGTAGAGTCAGTGTTCGGTTGGGTTGTCCATGGTGTTAGTCAAGGACAATCAAGTGAACGCGCTTTTTCTGTGGGTATGAACATAGCAAACGTTCTATGTACTCAAGTAGAACATAACGCGGACGCGATGGACTTGAAAAACTTTTGGGACCTCGAATTGATCGGAATCAATAACTCTAACGCTACCGATCAATTGAAAACGGACAATTTTTTGAAAAACAATATAACGTACAATAACGACCGTTATAAAGTTTCTTTGCCGTGGAAAGAACCTAATACGTGCCTAGACTCTAACTACGAAGGTGCTTTCTACAGACTAACTAACTTAACGCGAAAATTAGTGAAAACTGATAAACTGTGCGAGTATGATAGTGCAATGCGCGAGTACTTAAATAACGAGTGCGCCGAAAGATCACCAGATCAGTGTAACGAAAATAAAACGTATTTTATGCCGCACCGTGCAGTTTATAGAGACGATAAAGACACCTCAAAAATCAGGATTGTGTTCGACGCCTCTGCCCATGCTCCAGGACTACCGTCGTTAAATGAGGTTCTAGAGCAGGGGGAAAATCTCACGCCTCACTTATTCCACATTTTGCTGAATTTTCGTTTTGGGGCTATTGCTGTTATAGCTGATATTGAAAAGGCATTCCTGCAGATAGAAGTTGAAGAGAACGATAGAGATGCTCTCAGTTTCTTGTGGTATGAAGGACCCATTAACGATTCATCCCAGCTACCGAGGATTGTCAACTACCGTATGAAGCGAGTAACGTTTGGAGTTAATTGCAGCCCATTTCTTCTAGCAGCAACCCTCAAGAAGCATTTGCAGTCACATTCTGACAACTATAACGATACGTGTAGCATTCTTTTACAGTCATTTTATGTGGATGACTTGGTAGTAGCAGTTAATAACGAAGAAGATGCTGAACGGATATTTTATGAATCTAAAGAGATTTTGGCGAAAGCTGGCATGAATTTACCTCGGAATTTACGTAAGTGGAACACTAACAATGCCAAGCTACGAGGAACTATGAACTGTAGTTCTACAGCCAACACAGAGTCCAAGAAGGTTCTAGGTGTTTTATGGCACCCTAGTAAAGACGTGCTGATGATCAACTTAGATGAGGTTTTAGAAGAGAGTCAATCACGTGCACCGACGAAACGTACAGTCCTGCAGACTGTTTCAAGAATATTCGACCCTCTGGGCTTCCTGAGTCCGTTCACCATCAGAACAAAAATACTACTACAGTCTATATGGAGGGCTAAGCTACACTGGGATGAGCCTCTTCCAGATGCATTAACTAACGAATATGCTAGGTGGTTTTCGGAAATAACGTCACTCTCTGAATTCACCATACCAAGGAACGTCCTGAAAGGCAATGAACTTCACATATCACTTCATATTTTTGCTGATGCTAGTCCAGTTGCATATGGAGCAGCAGCTTACTTGAGATGTGAAGATGAGCATGGTAAAACACATTGCAAGCTCCTTATTGCAAAAGCAAGAGTATCTCCAATCAACGAAAGTGGGGATAAACAGTTAACGTTACCGCGCTTAGAGTTAACAGCGGCGGTTTGTGCAACAAGATTACAACATTTTATATTGTCCAACACTAAAATAACGTATAATAGCCATACATTGTGGACTGACTCCAAAATAACGCTGCATTGGATAAATGGCAAGCCATCGAAGTGGAAACCATATGTTTGCCACAGAGTCAGTGAAATACAAAAGTCAACGATAGGCAGCTGGAGACATTGCCCAGGCAGCGACAACCCAGCAGATTTGTTAACGCGAGGGGTTAAAGCAAAAGTTCTGCTAACATCGGAAATGTGGCAATGTGGTCCAGAGTGGTTAAGATTAGGTCATGAGTTCTGGCCTAATGAAGAGGCTAACGACGACATTTTGAATGACGTTGAATCTTCAGTTTTTGCTGTCCAGAATGTCGAATCTCCTTTAAATGAACCGATTTTTTGCCTTGAAAAATACAGTAGTCTTGAAAAGATTCTCAGAATCACTGCCTACGTAAAAAGATTTATTCATAACTTGAGAAATAAAGATAAACGATTTTCTCATTTAAAGTCCGCAGAGCTAGAAGATGCGAAAAAATACTGGATTATGACTACTCAACAACGTTATTTCAGCGTAGAACTAGCTAGTCTAAAAAATGAGAAGCAAGTAGACTCATCCTCAAATATATTAACGCTGAACCCCTTTTTGGACGACGATGGGATTATTCGTCTAGGAGGTAGACTTCAAGAGGCATCGTTATCGTATAAAACGAAGTACCCTGTAATAATTCCTAAGAAATCTGCCTTGACTGACAAGTTGATTGAGTCTGCTCACCTGTTGACTATGCATGGAGGAGTCAATCTAACTATAACGCAACTCCGTAAAACCTATTGGATAATTCAATGTCGTCAGCGAGTAAAGACTATGTTGAATAGGTGTATTACCTGCAGAAAACTTAGAACTAAGTCAGGGAATGAGCCTTTTGCACCGCTACCTAAGGAAAGAGTTACAATGGCTGCACCGTTTAAGGTCACAGGAACTGATTTTGCGGGACCATTGTACGTAGTATCAGAAACAAACGGTAGGAAAAAGACTTACATAATGTTATTTACTTGCGCTGTTGTTCGAGCGGTTCATCTCGAATTAGTTCCAGATTTAACGACAGAAAGTTGCATTAATGCTTTACGCCGATTTGTTTCCAGAAGAGGAGTTCCAGATATCGTGTACTCTGATAATGCACGGACGTTCAAACGAACCTGTCTTGAACTGAAAGAATTGACAAAAATTCTGACTAACGGAAAATTCCAAGCCTTTGCAGCCAGCCACCGTATAGAATGGCGTTTTATCGCTGAAAGAGCTGCTTGGTGGGGAGGTTTTTGGGAGCGGATGGTGAAAACGGTAAAAGATGCTCTAAAATTAACCCTTGGGAAAAGATCTCTCACGTTTGAAGAACTTCAAACTGTGCTGTCTGAAGTTGAAGCAACTGTTAGCTCCAGACCACTAACTTACATAGAAAATGATGCTGATAATCTTATGATTTTAACGCCATCACATTTTCTACTAGGAACCAATGAGTGTGGTTTCTTCATTGATTTCACCAACTCAGAAATAAAGAAAAATCAAATACTTGAAATGTGGAAGAAACGAAACGCTATGTCGAGATCATTCTGGAAAAGATGGTCTAACGATTATTTGCAGCAACTGAGGTCGTTCCACAAATCGCATCCAGTGAAGTCAAATAACTTTCGAGTAGGCGATGTTGCTCTATTGCATGACCAAAATGTGCCTCGACTTTTATGGAAACTGGTACGAATAACGCAAGTTTTTCAAGGACGAGATGGCAAAGTACGAGCTTGCGAAGTAGTGACCGGTGATGGAACAACTCTGAGACGACCCATACAACTTCTCTTCCCATTAGAAGTCACTGCGGCCCGGGAGGATGTTGAGAATTGTGAGCGAGAACCGGCAACGCCGCGATCCAGCGAGTAGTGCGGGGAAACATACCCCTCAGTCAGTGGAGATCGAGAAGCCGTCTTTAACGCGTCGCGGCACGATGGACCGGCTCACGCGTGACTAACATTTTGTCTTTTGTAAACACACTTTGTATTTGTTGTTCAATACAAACATCCTAGCTACGAACCGGCGGGTTTTATTTAACGTTTCCGAAGTACCCAACTTCATTTTCAAGGCATAAGGCAATGTTCGGATAGACCTAAAACAGTTATTTATGTCGCTAGGGCTTCCTTCACAGGTCAGTGGGTAGTCTATTATGAATACAACAAATTTTTCAATTTTACAACCCCCCAACCCCCAACCACCCCAATTTCCACCCCCACCCAAAAAAAAGTAGAAAATGATCAGGAACTCCTAAAACGCCTAAAAACGAAGTTTGGGGAATATTTGAAATTTTTCGTTTTTTGCTAATTACTCCGCCGCCAATGCACCGATTTTCAAAATTATAGCAGCATTACCTACTACGACCTCACAGCATATCGCTGCCCAAATTTCATCACACTCCATGCAGCGGTTACTGAGATCACGACGACAGAAAAACGCGTACAGACAGACCGACAGACAGACCGACAGACAGACCGACAGACAGACCGACAGACAGACCGACAGACAGACCGACAGACAGACCGACAGACAGACCGACAGACAGACCGACAGACAGACAGACCGACGGAAATGAGTGACGTGGATTTTCGTTATGTAGACATCATGAAACGCCCAAAAAGTGTATTATCTCAAAATCGAAAATTTTCGCGATCACAATACTCCCCTCACCTATCGGTGTGGGAAGTAAAACTAAAAATATAAAACAGCTCAAACTTCGTTTTTAGATGGTTTAGTGGTTCCTGATCATTTTCTACCTTTTTTTGGTTAGGGGTGAAATTGGGGTGGTTGGGGGTAGGGGGCTGGCGATGATTGGGTTGCAAGGGAATCTCTGTTTCATGCTATGGTAAAATAATAAACTGGTATCACCGTAATGTGTGGGAAGTACTGAGTCACTCAAATTGACTCCATTTTTTAATATACTGTTCCTATAAATATTGGAAATTAATTTTTGTCACATATTTTTCTTGTAATCAACTCATTTATATCAATGGTTCAACTTAACGAATAATTAAGTGCCGACTTTAAAACCTGGCATGCTGAATCTTGTAAACTAAGTTCATCAAAAATAAATTATAGAAACTTTGTAACTAAATCCATATTTCATAAAAATGTAACAAAATAAAAAAAACTTAGGTACAAAAACTTCCATTTTTCTTTCAAAAGGCGATGCCCACGGTATCTGACTCTTTTTATTAAAATAAAGCCCCCATACCTTTGGCTATCTGAATTCCAATATTTATCCATTTCACAATTTCTGAATCGTTTTGAAAAATTTGGTGTTACCGGACTACTGCATGATATTAGGCCATCAGGTCTTCAATTTGTGCATAATCTAACACCTACTGTTAATATAAAACTACAGCATGCAGATAGGTTTTAGTAAAATACATCTGAAACTCACAACAAATCTAAAAGTACAACAAAGATTAGTAAGTTACTTGGAAAAACTATGTTAATAGAGTGTATACAGATTAGACAACTTACGTTTACATACCTATGCATATACAACTTTTCCACTTTGGTGTCCCCAATGTAATTATTACATATCCATTACTTAGGGCTCGAAAATAACACAACAGCCATTATTGTTTCTATTTTATTAATAAGTGTTTTACAACCATTTTTTAAGAGTTTGTTATCAAGTTTTCAGAGTTTTGTTGTGAGTATAAGATGTAATAAATAAATAAATGTATCTACAGAGCTTTATACAAAAAAGTTAATTATTAAAGAGCTCGAATCTTTGGGCACACTATCCGCAAGAAACAGATTGTTGAAGCGTATTCTTTGTAAAGTCCTGTATCGGAAGCCTTATCTACTTAACCGATTTAAATTCAATAATGATCTCGCTCTGGGATATGCAACACCAACTAATACTCCCACATGCTGCAACTACTTGCACACATAGACATATTTTTGGGATGAATTTATTATGAAAGAAGTTACTATTTATGTACATTGTTACTGTTATAAACAAGGTGTTGGAGGTACAGAAGCGTTATCACTGTACACAGTGAACAAACTACGGTAAAGGATGTAGTTGTTTGTAAATATTGGACCGAAAATATTAAACTGATGAAATTTACAGTAATTGTGTAATATTATCAAATGGCGTGAAGATCTAGACAGACATATATTTAAAGGAATGGAGAAATAAGAAATTCGCTTATTTATTTTGGATAATGCATGCATATTCAACATTGTAGACAATTTTGGACACCTATATTTTTTCAATTAACCAATATTAAAATTTGCTATTATTTCTTGATGTCATATGAAGAACTCTGAAACTAGTAATTGCTTACAATATATATGTATAAACTTTTGATTAGGATTGTAAGGAGTAATTGAATTATGATGACCAACCCTGTATAATTAATTCTCTCACTTCAAAGATACTACTTCCTATGATCAAATTTTCTGTTTGAAACTTTTTCAAATTATTTTCATGTAAGAGACTCAGAAGCGGTTAAATTCAGGCTCATTATATAACAAACATTTGATGGGTCTACAATCAGAATCCGCTATCTCCAAAATCTTGAATTTCTCAGGAAATAAGAAAAAAGTGTAAGTCAATTTATTTTAGTGTTACTTAGTTTCTTGCTTTATGTAAGCAATATGTAGCATATTGTCGATTCTACACTTCAAGGATTAATCTATAAGTGTCAGTGGATTTGGCTGTTATTTAACTTTTTTTAACGGAGATAGTGGATTTTGATGAAACATGTATGTTGAATTTCGTGCTATGTTTATTCTCGGAAATAGTCAACAATTCTATTATTTTAATGTTTATTGAGGCAGAATCTAAAAATAGTACATAATTTTTGTACTTTTTATTAGCAGCTTTTGAAACAACAAACTGATATTCTGATAATCATTTAAACAAAAGATCCACAGTCGTTCTTTTTCCACCTGTTTTCCTGCACAGCCTGTTTTCTGGCTTTGTCAGGGGTGCATATTGAGGCGTTTGTAGTATATTCTTCCATTTTTTATACAGTTATTTAGTCTAAAAACAGCAAACGTCTAGAAAAACCAACAAAATACGTTAAGGAGGAGCAGTACAGTAAACACTGTTTTAGACAGCTCTCAGCCACGAATGCGCGGATTACTTCAACGCCATTGGATGAGCTGGAGATAGCGTATTCTGATTTCACTACCGTAATGGACTTACCGGTTTTTGAAATATTCCGTATACGTTTAGAGCGGGATTTAGCGAAATTTGCTTCCAAATACATTTATTTTTCGATTCCAATGAAAATTCACTACTGGGGACATGCAAAAGGTAAATTAGGTCAAAAAGTCGATTTAGCGGGTTTTGATTCTAGACCTCTCATTTAATTATATAGGGCTTTTCATATGAAAAGCTACATACTTTGGTGCTCCGCAATTTTATGACCAATCCTAAAAAATTAAGATTGCCACTGTTTAGTAGATGCTTAAAACCATAAAATTCTAGTTTAAAATTTCGACCGTTTCCAAACTTTCCCAAAATTCTGAATAATTCTTATAAAAAATACGACCCTTCATTCTACAGGAGACCAGTGGATAGTAATTTGTGATATTCCACAATTGATGCTTCGACTTCGGCATCCAATAACCTATGACTTTAATTTTTAATTAAATAATTTATTATTAGTATAAAGAGCTAAAGGACTATATTTACTTATTTGACGAATAATCTTGAACAATCTTCGGAGTGTTCGATTAGCGGCACTGTAAAGAAACGAGCTCTTATTATCTAAGTATAATCGGTCCCTGATATTCATAGGTACGACCTTTTCACCAGAATTTGAGTTATTTGACTTTGATTTACACATTACAAGCATATAAAAATATAAATATACATATACATGGTATATGAAACGATTAGTTGAACATCATAAGAATAAGATGGTCATCTACACTAAGCCATCTCTGAAAGAGTAAAGGCTCAAATTTTATGAGATATTTAGAACCTTTGTCTTTCCCTTGGGAGAGCAGCTTGGTGTGGGTTACGTAAATTGTCATTTTTTCAGTCACTGTTCATAGATAGACTCTGCATCGTTCAGATCTGTCTGGTTATGTTATTGAAATCAGCAAAATTTTTAGGTTTTTACACTGTCTGGAATAGAACTCCTTTTTTAAAACTGATTTCAGTTGAATTAGCTAGACATGGGCTTATTCAGATGGTAATTCTGAATGTTTTGTAACCAGAAGTCCAGAAGACCACAAAAGCAATAAGATAAAACAGAACTTCCTTAAATTGTTTTTGTTAATTCTGCACACAGTGGTAGGTATCGGGGAACCAACAATTATTTTTAAAGAATGTTTCTTTTCACCTTCGCTATTCACCGTCTTAAGACTTTGTAGCTACACTAACAATGATTTTAAAGAGTAATAAAAATACATAGCTAAAATCATCCGTATTTTTTATTTGTTGATACATTTTCGCCATATAAAACAATAAGAATAGCGTCATTATTGCAACTTTATATATAAAAAAAAATATTGGTCAGTTGTATGAATATATAATGCTACTTATATGTCAATCTACAAGAATGAAGATTGCTTTCGACCAAATTTGAAGAAAAAAAAGAAGGAAAATAATATGTCACCCACTGAACTTGAACCTACACTTTAGCATGTAGGTCGTTTTCTGTTCGCCATTTACACTAAAGGCAGCAATACACGTAAATGTATACCTGTCAAGCATACCTATTCAGGCCGTACAGGCAAATACGAGTGTTTATAATCATGATGAAAGCGATATATATATACAGAGTGAGTTTTTAGTACCGGCTCGGCCGATAACACCACTGCTATAAAAGATATCGAAAAAAGTTGTATATAAAAGTTGTAGACATGGATATGCTCCTTACTCAGAAAATATTTTGATTTATACAGGGTGATCCATAACTACGAGGTGATGCAAAAATGCATTTTTTTAAATGTTACACCCTATATATTATTCAATATTCAAATTCTACGAATGATTTCCGTTCTTCCAATATCGGGTATTGTTACATTATACAGGGTATTTCATAAGTTATGACCATTTTTATATCCAAATCGCTGACAAATGAACGTACTGTATATCAAAAATGATAAATCCAAAATCATATTTTTTACACGGATGGATAAAAAATATCATCTAGTTTTAAAATCGGCTATAAAAAAAGCCCGCGACATATATTCGTATACAGGGTGATGTAGAATGCTAAATCTAGATTTTCTCTCTTTTTTTAAATGGAACCCCCAATATTTTATGATACCAAAGAATTGCTTTTGATATGCTCTTTCATCTTTGTATATCACTTTTTATGGCTGAATTCATTAGTTTCTGAGATATTTTGATTTTTCTACAAATTTTAAATATACCTTCTATTTGTTTACTAAAATTTATTTTTTTTGAGAAAATACTATCAAATTTTATTTGTGCTTAACAAACAACTAAAATATAAGGCCATAATAGTACTTGATCAAGTCAAAACACTGGCTTAACAAGATAATATAGGTCAAGTGTGCTGAGGAAACAATTTTATAGACGTCATGCATAATATACAAGCAGATCTATCAGGCAGGCTATGAAATATTAAACGACACGGCCCAAATAAAACGATTCTTCATTCTTTCAAACGCATTAGTTTTAGAGTGCCTCCGTTCTGGATATTGCTGTTCATAGTTGATATATCCTAGAGGCAAGTAGGCAATTTCTCAAAGATTCTCCTAAATACCCTCAATGGAAAAATTAATTATTTAAGCTCGTTTTCCACATAGTACGGAATTATTGAGCAGGTTATGAAAACCGTCAATTTTTCAAAGCATACCTGATAAATCTGCTTGATAATTACGCATCAGGCCAACAAAATTGTTTCCTCAGCATACTTGACTTTATTATCTCCATAATTCAGGATTTTGACTTCATCAAATACTATCATGACCTTATAATTTAGTTGTTCGTTAAACAAAAAACAAATTCGATAGTACTTTCTCAAAATAAATAAATTTCAGTACACAAATAGAAGCTGTATTTTAAATTTACCGAGAAATCGAAATATCTTGGAAACTGATGGACGTAGGTACAACAAGTGCTATACAAAGATGGAAGAGCATATTAAAGGCAATTCTTTGGTATAATAAAATATTGGGGGTTACATTTGAAAGAACAGAGAAAATCTGGATTTTGCATTCTACATCACCCTGTATACGAATATGCGTCGCGGGCGTTTTTCATAGCCAATTTTAAAACTAGATGATATTTTTTATCCATCCGTGTAAAAAATATGATTTTTGATTCATCACTTTTTGATATACAGCACGTTCATTTGACAGCGATTTGGAGATAGAAATGGCCATAACTTTTGAAATACCCTGTATAATTTAACAATACTCTATATTGTAAGAACGAAAATCATTAGTAGAATTTGAATATGGAATGATATATAGGGTGTCTCATTTAAAAAAATGCATGTTAGCATCACCACGTAGTTATGGATCATCCTATATAAATCTAAGTATTTTCTGAGCAAGGAGCATATCCGTGGCTACAACTTTTATATACAACTATTTTTGCTATCTTCTACAGTAGTGGAGTTATCGACCGAGCCTGTACTAAAAACTCACCCTGTATATACAGGGTGGGGCACGTAAGATGACCCACTATCTTATCTCAAAAACTATGTGAGGTAGAACAAAAAGTTAAATACAAAAGTAGTTTGATGTTAGTTAGACCTCAATTTTATTATAATTTTGTATATACACAGTGGTCTGTTGCCATACATGCCATACATGCATCCTCCGGTCTGCTTGCGCAGGTATACCTGACATCTCCGGTAGACCGTGGGTGTGTTACCGGCATAACCCGTGAAATGGTCAGGTTAACGAGTAAAGAGAATTTTTTTCTACATTAGGGAACTCTATACTCAAAAAAGGGTCCGCTGGTGAGGGCCACCAGGGAAAATTCTCGTTCTAGACAATGACACGAGATGGCACAGATACTAACTCTTGTAACTCTTGTAGTAGAAGATAGCGGGTGAGATTTGCTGTATGTTTTTTAGATATTAGGTATTATATCAAGTCAAGAAGAATCATGGCGACTTCATGTAAATGGCTAACATAATGCAGTCTAGATGCAGATGCCAGTTCGGCGGTTCCATTTTTTTTTTTTGCTTTTCTACTATTATTTATGTCAGAACCCCTACCTGGGAATATTTAAATATTGCGATTTTAGCAAATCATGCATAACCTTTAAACGAAAAAATCTGTAAGATCAATAATTAGACAGATATGAACTAATGACTGAATCACATAATAAGTATCAGAAATGACGCTTTTTATCGGTAAGAGGAATGCATTTATGAATCTCTACTTCGAATTCGGGTGAAAAGTGAAATAGATGACTGTACCGGTTAAATTATATGTAATTTCAACAGTCTTATATAAAATATTGGATAGTTTACAAATATACAGTTTAATCTCTTTTAATAAAAATATATGTACAACGGTAACAATTTACATTAAACTGTTTTTGTGAACAGAACTAGTTTTGCGCGTACTCGATTTGGAATCTTCAATTGTGTTTTAGCAATAGTATTTCGTTGATAGGCCTAATTTACAAGTGTAAATGGCAGGCTGAGGATACATACTAGAGTGGCTAGGTTCTTTTACGTCACACTTCTCTCCGCTGTATCCTGGAGCACAACTGAAACAAAAACAGGATAAATTATTTTTATGCTTAGGAATCATTCAGTGCTTATGGTAAGATTGTGCGTAGAGACATGAATTCATCAAGAGGCTAATCTAAAATAAACTTTTATCGTCTTTATCACTAAATCTTCTATTAAAAGGTCAGAAATTATAAAGGCGGTAACATCACTGACCGTGAACAAGATCTAGAACGGAAACACAACGAGAAGGTCTCTTAATCAAACTAGAAACTCCGAAAATATATTTTTTTAGTTGATTGTCAATTTATTACACCTTTTCCAACCGTAGTTTCTAAAGCGTCAAGTGATAATTCAAGATAATTCGGTCAAGTTAATTTTCCAACTCGTCACTTGTAATTTCAAACTGTTAGGTGTAATTTATACCTCTCAGTTTTAATTTACAACTGACCAGTTGGAAAATTAACTTAATCGTTTTGAATTACCACTTGACGTTTGAAGGTGTAGAGCTAGAAACCATTAAACAAAATAGCTATTATTTGGTCCTTATACCATTATACAGGGTTATTCACGTTATCCGACACAGAGCATTACGGGTAAAGTATTTGATAAAAAAGAACATATTAATTTTGGATGGATAGAGAGGCTACATTTAAAAAATACTTTCATGTTATACAGGGTGTCCCAAAAACACGAAATGTATCAAAGTTATCTTTTTAAATGAAACACCCCGTATATTATTGCATATTCCGATTCCTTGGTGAATTCTAGTGTGACTTGATATCTTTATTATTTATAAGATTTGTATTATTTATTTCTTCAATAGTAATTTATTATAGGGCGGAGTATATAGCTGAAGAGAAGAATTTAACTCGGTTTATTTTATTAGTTATTTTATTTGTTTTATCTATAATATCTATAATTTGGGCGTAGGGATGTGGCGACCCCATCGCCCAGAGGTGATGGTACACCTTGCACTACCGACGGTGCATCATGTACTATTATCTCTGCAATCAGCCACAGGGGGGAGAAGTGGAGTCACTTAGCTTCGCCCGCGGTGCAATCACCCCCACATCGGAATATTTCCTGGAAACTAGAAATAGGTTCCCGGAAATAGGCGGCGCCAAATGGCCTCATGGTTCATGTTCCGTCGCTGGGCCGATGTTCCCGGTTTCTCATAAGTGACAAATTGGATTAGTTAGAAGTAAAAAATGCTCAATGGCTCTTCCAGGATCAAAAGATTCCGGAGGTAAAATACCTGGCCGTTCGGATCTCCGGGTGCCAGGTGGTCCGGGGGGAACATTAAGCGAAGTTTGTTTAAAGAATTGTGCTGCCACTCCTCATCAGGCTAACAACAGAAGCCGTCCTTCGCAGCAACTTCGCACTGACGACAGGCCCGAAGGCCAGAGAAACTTTTTCAGGGCCGACTTTACAAATATACGAGGTCTTGCCTCCAACATAAACTCTGTCCATCAACACCTTCAGGCAGAGAAGCCACACATTCTGGCTCTTACGGAAACTCAAGTCGGCTCTTCAACAATGGATAACTACTTCAGATATCCCGGATATGACTTATACACCCGATTTAGACGTAGGTTTGGCGTATGCGTGTACGTTAAATCTGGACTTTCTTGTCATCGAGAAGAAGAACTCGAACTGGAAGGATTTGACATCATATGGCTCAAAATATCCTTCCAAAATCATTCCAAGTTTATATGCTGCATTTATAGGCCACCAAGCAATAACAACTGCAAAGAGCTCTTCGAGAAGCTTTCGGCCACTGTGGACGCGCTGCAATCAGATCACCCTCATTCAGAGATAGTCTTTCTGGGTGACTTCAACGTTCACAACTCCTACTGGCTCAAACACTCAAACAAAACGGACGACGAGGGACGTGAAGCTGAAGCCTTCGCTATTAGCTGCGGCTTGGAGCAGATAGTCAAAGAACCAACAAGGATCCCCAGCCGCCACGGAGATTTTGCTAGTCTATTGGACCTATATCTAACAACTACTCCAACAATCTACACAGTGAAAGTAACTGCTCCACTGGGATCGTCTGACCATAACACCGTCTCAACGCTATGTAGAATGCATTCTCCAGATCTCCACCATGCAAAGCCTCGCCGGGTCTGGCATTACGGATCAGCAAAGTGGGATGACCTAAGAGAATACTATCAGTCCTTTCCCTGGAACGACGTCTGCTTCAAGTCACAAGACCCATCAGCTTGCGCCCAAGAAATAACAGAGGTATTAATATCTGGCATGGAAGCCTATATTCCTCATGTCGTCAAGCATCCCTCCAAAAACAAGCCATGGTTCAATCAGCGCTGTAGAGATGCAGTTTCCTCTAAAAACCACCATTACAAAGAATGGAGGAAAAATCCAAATGCCGAGAACCACCGCAGCTTTATCGACGCCAGAAATCACTGCAAACGCGTGATTGACAGCAGCAAGGAGGAACACAACCAAAAAATTAAGAACAAGCTCCTCTCATGTCCTAGTTCGTCCAGAACATTCTGGTCTGTAGCTAAGGCTGTTAGTCAGAAC
Source organism: Callosobruchus maculatus (assembly GCA_951848785.1). Lineage (NCBI taxonomy): Eukaryota > Metazoa > Arthropoda > Insecta > Coleoptera > Chrysomelidae > Callosobruchus > Callosobruchus maculatus. Next base: position 506,510 of record CATOUR010000073.1, on the reverse strand, counting down.
TTTTCCTATTCGTCAATACCACCTTTGACCAGAGAGGACAAGTCCATCGCTTCTGCTCCTAAAGAAAAAGCAGACATCTTGGGGAAGCTCTTCGCAGCCAATTCTACTGTAGACTTTCAAGGAAGTACTCCGACCACCACCATAAGCGTGAACTCAAGAATGGCAGAGGTCAAATTTCAACATCGAGATGTAAAAAGCATTCTCCAAAAACTGAACACCAATAAAGCTACTGGTCCTGACCAAATTCCAGCCATTGTCCTTAAACGCTGTGCCGCTGAGCTTGCACCTATTCTTTGCAAGCTCTTCAAACTTTCGTATCAACGAGGCGTGTTTCCCGATTCGTGGAAGATTGGCTGCGTGCAACCTATCCCTAAGAAAGGCAAAAAAACTGATCCCACCAACTATAGACCTGTGGCTCTTCTCAGCATCATGTCTAAGGTTATGGAGACTGTCATTAACACACAGCTCCTGAAATACCTGGACAACAATGACATCATAAATGATCGCCAGTATGGCTTCCGCAAGCACAGGTCTACAGGTGACCTCCTTGCCTATGTCACTCACTTGTGGAATAGAGCAATAGAAAAACATGGCGAATCCCGTGTTGTTGCACTTGACATATCGAAAGCCTTCGACAGAGTGTGGCATGACGGACTTCTGGCCAAACTTGCTGCTTATGGACTACCACCTGGCCTGCGCCAGTGGCTGAATAGCTTTTTGAACGATCGATCCCTGTTTGTTGTAGTCGAGGGCTGTTCATCAGACGTATTTTCAATAAACGCCGGTGTTCCTCAGGGATCTGTCCTATCCCCTACACTGTTTCTGCTGTACATCAATGAGCTGCTGGAAATAACATCCAATCCAATCTACAGCTTCGCAGATGACAGTACATTAGTGTCGTGCATGGAGCCAGGCAAGCCACTGTCATCCCAGGAGACGGTACGTCGGCGACAGCAGCATGCCTCACAGATCAACGCAGATATCAAAACAATTGTCGAGTGGGGATTAGCAAATAAAGTGCAGTTCAACGTACAAAAAACTCAGGCAACAACACTGACAAAGAAGTCTCACGATGACTTACCAACCGTGGAAATGGAGGGTCACCCCATAGTCGAATCACCTTCCGTCAAGCTCTTGGGAATCAACATCAACAATAACATGTCCTGGCACGACCACGTCGTCAGTATTGCTAAAACGGCATCCCAGAAGCTTGGAGTTTTGTTCCGCTGTAGGAAGTTGTATACACCAGAGCAACTGCTGCTGCTCTACAAGGCACAGATACGACCATCGCTGGAGTATTGCTCCCATGTATGGGGATGTGCTCCGAAGCACTCTCTAAAGCTTCTGGACACTATCCAGAAAAGAGCAATTAGATTAATCGATACGCCTAACCTCACAAAGGACCTCCACAGCCTGGAACATCGAAGGAGGGTGGCTGACCTATGTCTGTTTTACAGATTCTTTCACGGAAGATGTTCGAGTGAGCTCTCCCAGATAATAACACCAAAGGCCGTCCGGACCAGGAATACTAGAGAAGCTCTGCGAGCTCATCCTTACCAGGTCGAGGTCCTTACTCCCCGAACCAGTCTCCTCCAGCATTCCTTCTTTTGGAGAACTTCGACGCTGTGGAATCAGCTGCCGGGGAATTTGTTTCCCGACGGCTACAACCTGCAGCGTTTCAAATCTAACGTGAACAGACATTTGTCCTCTCGCAGCGCTTCTACAGCGCCATAGGCTTTCAGCCTTTGCGGGAGGCCGACCATAAAAAAAAAAAAAAAAAAAAAAAGACTTTATGTAACATATATGAGACCTAAAGCGTACCGTTTAGGTTTAAATCACCATTTTCGGTATAAGTAGATAACAGGAAAAAATTGAATATCGCAGAGATTATAAAATATGGAAGGCTGTTACTTTGCCGTATTTCTAAGCATAAAATGCGTCAGCTTTGATGAGACTGTCAAATTTAAATTACGTTTATGCTTGGAGAAATTCGTCGATTAATTAAGGAAACTTCGATCAGTTGTGAGTAATTTTTATAGTCTTGTCCCTTTAGTCTAGTTAGTGTGTATTTTTCAGCTAAGTTAGTTGTTTTCTTCTACCTAAACAGGTTCTTGTTTATATTTCATGACCCGCTACGTTGCTTATAGGTAGGAAAATTGAAAATCGCCGATTTGTTTGAAAATTTAAAATTAAATGAAAACTACCAGAGATTGATATTCACAACCTTATATCATTAGAAAGGCTATCAAATTCTACGTTTAACCGTATAAAAAAATAGGCATTTCCTTTTAAAAAAATTAAGTTATCGCTGATCGAAGTTTCCTTACTTAATCTACCGCTTTCTCCAAGCATAAGCGTAATTCAAATTTGACAGTCTCATCAAAGCTGACACATTTTATGCTCAGTAATACGGCAAAGTCACAGCCTTCTATATTTTATAATCTCTGCGATATTCAATTTTTTCCTGATATCTACTTATACCGAAAATGGTGATTTACATCTAAACGGTTCGCTTGAGGTCCCATGTGTGATACATAAAGTCATACTAGAATTTACCAAGGAATCTGAATATGTAATAATATACTTCTATTTAAAAAAACATAACTTTGATACATTTCGTGTTTTTGGGACACCCTGTATAACATGAAAATATTTTTAAAATGTAGCCTTTATGGGTTTCTATCCATGCGAAATTATTATTTTCTTTTTTATCGAATACTTTAGCCACAATGCTCCGTGTCGAATAAGGTGAATAACCCTGTGTAAGTGAGAGTATTGCTGTCTTAATTGGCGGTATCTTCATGACACCAAAACATAGTTATTTCCTCAACTGGCTACCTATCAGTTGGAGAGGATAGTGCGCAATTTTTGGGAGTTTACCTGGATCAAAGACTTCAACTGGTATACATAAATTATATTTGTAAGAGATGAAGTTAAAATATTTCTGCTTTGAGGTCTTGCTGGGTTTCTATCCCAGAGTGTAGTAGAGCAGTCATATTTCTCAATCTGTCACTATATGCTCAGCTACGCGATCATTGTTTGGGGACACAGTGTAAGAATGCAATGAAAGCTGTGTGCATATTCGCAGGTCCCCCCACTCCAAGCTGGTATAGGAGTGCTTATGTTTCTTTGAAAATTGCCATCATTGTTCATTAACTCATTCTAACAAGCACAAAGATGTGCATTCTAAAATACAATGAACAACAAAGACCTGATTCCACCATTATGGAGGCTAAAGCGATGTCAGTATGGTCCGAGGTGCTTAGCTGTGCACTTCTTCAATAGATAGTCTGCCAGACGGAGTTAAATCTATGTTCAGTATTTTTTGGCTATTGGCAGCGTTAAAATTAATAGAAGCATATCAATACTATTTGACATATGGCTGCTGATATATCATCTTTCCATCTGACAACCTCAGAAAGTTGGAGTTTGACTGTTGTAACTTACACAACTTTGGTTTTCAACTTAAATAAAACAGCTGGAAAGTATGAATTTATTGGAAAAAATCGACATATGAGAAACAAGTCACATATTTTGTACGAACTGATTTCCAAATTTTAAACTTGGCAGCGGTTAAGACACCGACTGTTGGATGCCAATGTAAACATTTTGGACACAATTTTGAGATCTGAGTATATTTACGTTATTATTTTTTGTAAGCAAAGGAAGTTATCGAACTTTGCCGATCGACCTCTGCCCTCAGAAGCATTATACATAGTATACATAGGATATACAGGGGCTATATGACAGATGCGATCGTTCCTCTACTCTTGAATGTTATTTGTAGGATGACCATTATGACATAGCGTTTACAGAACAGTTTTAGAGGAGGAATTGCTCCCTTCCTAGCTCGAAGTTTGCATTTCCTCCATAGCTCGAAGCCTGTATTCACCTCTGTATAAATTGATGCATAAATATTATTGTGGGTCCCCGGAACCCCGGATAGAGATTTTCCGGGCAGATTGTCTGGATGAGCGAACTCACAAGAAACTGGTAAAAGCTTGGTTGAAGAGAGGATGACTCCAGGTAAGCAAAAAAGGTTTATAGCAGGACCGCATGCAACAGCATAGTAAACAACCAACAGAATATCTCTGAGGATTTCCTATATAAAAATGGTTCCCACGGAATTTGACCTTGATGGTGCCGGCGCCATTATGGGTGTGAAGTCTGGGTAGAGATCCGAAAATGAAAAGTATCAATACCGGTATTGGCCAAGTATAGAGCTGTAAACGCCAATGAAGGCGCGTTTGGTTCGTACAGCTAATCTTGTGCAATTGCTTACACTCCTCAATAATTATAATTTTCGATACCGATACCACCACAAAAGTAACAATACCAACTTGGAATCGCTCGAAAAGTATCGATGACCAAAATAACCAATACAGTAATGTGAATTTTTAAGTAATATTTTGATTGTTATTTGTTATACTGTTATTCAAATAACATATAGAAAATAAATCTACTTGATAGTTTTTAGTTTCGACTTTCGAATAAACTTTAATAAACTGACAACAGTGACATTAGACAGCAACGCACTACGCATAGTTCATTTAAAAAGGTTTTGAAAGTGACAACTGATGTTTTCACGACATTTTTTGAATCTCGATACGATCCCAAAAATTGACGAATCGACCGTGTACAAGGTGTCCCATTTTGGGCACTTTTACGGGGTATCTCGGTTATTTTTGAATATAGAGAGTTACGGTTTTCGCGACAGTGTGCTACTTTTTTGTGAAATTAAAGATGCCGTCAATAAAGTTATCATGGCCCTCTTGGTTTTTGAGATACAGGGTGAAATCGAAAACTATCGATTTTGGGACCACCCTTGTATCTCGGTTGTCTTTTATCCTATTGAAAAGTTTAAAAAAGAGTCTCATAGAATTTTTTCTGTAGAGTTCAGTGGTGTAGTTTGATTTTTTTTCTTACTCTAACCATTTTTCAGTTATGAAGCAAACATATATTTTTTTAAATGGAACACCCTGTATATTATTGTTTGCGTCAATCGGAAATAATTCAGGCTTTTCAAAAATATATATTAGTATTAAGTTATTCTGAAAATTATGCTTAAAATTTGAATTTTCCAATTTTTACTTAATTTGTAGCAGTAGGCCATGGTTAATCAACTATAAATAATAAGCATCTAAGCAGTTATTACTCTACAAGAGACTTCATACTCAAATTCGAAAAAACAGAATCAAAATACATTTTTTTAAATAATAATATCTTATTAAAATGATGAATATTGTGCTATTATAATATTGAGTAGATAGTGGGCCATGACTCATTTATTAAAAACAAAAAAGCAAATCTGTAAAAAACTTGCGAGACTGTCAGCTTTTAATTATATTTTTATTAAATATAGCTTTGTTCTTTCTGTGTTTTCATTTTAATTATTGTCAATTTTCTATAATAATGGCAGCTTAGACACCCAAAGAGACAGCTAGCAACCGTTTTCAGATATATCTACTCGTCAAAAAATAAATATAGTTAGGTACGGATCCTTTATTCAACCACGTCCTAAAACTTATTTCAAATGGAATAGGGAGCAAAGGGAAACAAACGAATTGGGTTACACAGAAGCCAGACATTCATCATCTTGTAAGCACAAAGAAGAAGCTATAGGGGTACAACAATCAACTGCAGAAATAATTCTAAAAAAATACAATTACCATCCATACCAGTTTAAGATACTTCAGCATTTGCGCAGGATCCAAGTTTGGGAATTTTTAATCGCCATAATACGAAGGAGACCAATAATTCTTTTAAAAACCATTAAAAGAATAAGAAATTGTGCCAGATTTGCATTCGAGAAAATAGTCTCCAACTTGAACCAACATCTCTAAAAGCTTCTCGATGTTTTTAGTTTTTATTTTGATTCAAATTCAAATTTAATAGTGTGTTGATATTCTTCAGATATAATGCTGTTTGGTTTTAAGTAATGTAATACAATAAGTAATATTTACTGAACATTATCACAAATAGTAGTTAATAGCGTATAAAATACAATTAAATATTTTAAGTTTAAAAGTGTTGAGTATCTTGTATCTTAATAATTGTTTACTTGGATATTGTTTTTAATAGACTAGTCATGGCCTACTGCTACAAATAAAGTAAAAAATGAAATTTTGAGCTTAGCTTTCAGAAAAAATGCATACTAATATATACAGGGTTACTGGTAACTCGACCACTTTCCTGCAAGAGGTGATAGAGTGACTCAAATGTAATAGATTTAACCCCCCATACGTAATTCCGAAAACCGATAGTTTCCGAGATAATTAACATTTAATGTTTTTCAACCAAATGTCCAAATTTTCACACTAGTTCCTAAACTAAGAAAAAAAACCTGTTTTTGATTCTGATAATTTTTATTTTAGTATTTAACTAACACATACACAAAGCTAACTTAGTATTAAAATGTTTCAAAATACCAAGCAGTTCCAAACTAAATACAAATATAAAAATAATCAACAAAATTTTTACATTCACCGTTAAATAAAATTATCTAGCTCAAAAAAATTATACAAACGGTTGAACAAATCGCTAAAAAAACTTTCCTACCTAATAACCTTTTCAGAAAGATTATAAACAGCAATGAATAAAAATCACAGTTACATATTAGAATGTTTGCAAATGCGGTCGATGATTTTATCTCAGTAAAACAAATTAAATCCACTCAAAGTTTCTAGAGATCTTGCTCAATGTGTTGCCCTTGATTTCGGATACAAGTAGGGATCCGCTTCCTCACTTCGGTTTTTGTAACTCGTGTTGAAAAAGTTCGTTTCATCTCCTCCGGCGCATTGATAATTTTTTGCCTTAGTTCGTCAACAGTATTAACTGGAGACTGGAGTCTCGTAAACCAATGCCTTCATGTGACCCCAGACGTAAAAATCAAGAGGTGTCAGATCTGGGCTCCGCGCAGGCCATGGGATGGGTTCACCCCTCCCTATCCATTTGTTCGGGTATGTGTTGTCCAACAACTGCCAAATTGTGATACGGTAATGTGCTGGACAACCATCATGCTGGAATATCATGTTGTTGATGATTCTGTATTATGTTGATAAATTTTGTTAAATAGTTACTTGTGGTTATACTGTCATTCTTGTCCATGGAATAGGTCATCAGATAAGGAAGTTTTTAAAATAATTTGTTTGACTGGTTGTGTATCTTTTTTTGAGCTAGACAATTTTCTTTCAAGGTGAATGTAAAAATTCTGTTCTTTATTTTTTAAATAACTGTATGTAGTTTAAAACTGTTTAGTATTTTTACACATTTAAATACTAAATTAGATTTGCGTATGTGTCAGTAAAAAACTAAATTGGAAATTACTGAAATCGACAGCAGGGTTTTTTCTAAATTTGGGATGTAGTGTGGAAATTTGGACATATCGTTGAAAAACATTAAATGTTAATTATCTCGAAAACTATCGGTTTTCGGAATTACGTATGGGGGGTTAAATCCATTGCATTTGAGTCCCTCTATCACTTCCTGCAGGAAAGTGGTCGAGTTACCAGTAACCCTGTATTTTTGAAAAGCTTGAATTATTTCCGATTGACGCAAAAAATAATATACAGGGTGTTCCATTTTAAAAAATATGTGTTTGCTTCAAAACTGAAAAATGGTTAGAGTAAGAAAAAATCAAACTACATCAAGAGAAAAGACAACCGAGATACGAGGGTGGTCCCAAAATCGATAGTTTTCGATTTCACCCTGTATCTCAAAAACCAGGAGGGCCATGATAATTTTGTTGACGGCATATTTAGTTTCACAAAAAAGTAGCACACTGTCGCGAAAACCGCAACTCTCTATCTTCAAAAATAACCGAGATACCCCGTAAAAGTGACGAAAATGGGACAGGAAACGTTTTGAAAACGCATTCAATTGACGTTTCCACGATATATTTAAAAACTTAAAACGTTTTGAAAACATTTTGAAAGCTCGTGGAAACGTAGTAACTATCAGCACCGTGTATACAAAATCTCAGCGTACGCCTTTGCATTTTGTTTCAGCAATGAGCAACCTTGCGTCAGTGGTATCCACTGACGCATATGCCTCTTTTGACAGATACATACACATCAAAAATGGCGAGATGCGCGTGCTACTGTCGCCGACCTGAGATCATAGATAATCCTGAGATATTGTGCTGATTGCTTGGTATTTGGTATGCTGTGCTATGGCTTTGAAACAAAGGCAGAGAGACGCTCAACGTTTTGGTAGAGGTTCTTCAGGCCCTTGCCGACTGTGTATCGCAACCTCACATATTTGGCACGACAGAGTTTGCAGAGGAATCACCATACTCAGTAAACTGGTTGGACGTACTGGAGGTCTGGTAGGTTCGACAAGAAGGAGTTCTCCCAGGAAGCCATAAGGGGTTAGAATGTGGATCTGTGTGGGCTACCTGCCTGACATCCCCCGCCATTGCAACTACTACTGCATGTTTTCTCATACCTTTTTCATACCTACATTCATGCAGCCTACCTGCATGAATATACTCCACCGTGGAAAATCACAATAAAGGAAAACGTAGATGAGTAGAGAAATTAGGAAATGATAGTAACGACGAGGCATAAACGTTCCTACAAACTAGTGAAATCAAGCTTAAAAGAATGCTTTGACAATGTCTTCTTTCTTAGGCAAACTAGGGACACGGGTTGTAAGATTTTCGAATCTGTCTAATTTGTAGAAAAAAAAAGAGATCCGAAGAGGCAGATTTGTCTAGACATTTGTCATGTTTTTTTAATATATTTTGATCAGAAAAATGGGGTTGGGCATTATAATCCGTACTTTTGAGGTGAAGATATTTCATTTTTTTTTCTTAAATGTGTATAATAAGGTTGGCCTTCAAAAAATTGAAAAATATAGCGCTTCGCGACTTTAATCCTAAAAGACTTACAGGGCACCTACTATACAATCATATTTCCGCAAACCTATCTTTTAATGGTTTTAGTTTTGCATTCTTTCATACTAAGAATTAATTATAATTGTATTGCAAGTTTTACTTGTGGGGGATATCAGTTATATAACACACTACAATCACAGATCACTTTGTTTTGATATTAATCTTATTTTAAATTACTTACATACAATAATATTCACCCATTGTTACTTCCGCATGGCAAGTTCCTCCATTTGAACAAAAATTTGTCCTCATAGGTCCTTGACATTCTTTTCCTGTAATGACAGAACAGGTTAGACTTTTGATGCACATAACACACTTTCATGCCAGATGTAATATTAGTCACTCATATTTCTCTCACGCCAATGCCAAAAGAGAGTTATATCCTACAGTTATTAGTTTTATCGGTTCTTAAGGATTGCTACATAACGGACGTCACCATTGGTTTGCTAAAAAATAAGTAACTACCAACACCCTTACCTACTGTGATAAATAGTACAAGGTTTGTGTCCTTTATGATTTTTTATGATACCAATTTTAGTATTTTAGGTACAGGTAAGTTAAAAGCTATGACTGTCTTAAGAGGTTCGCTATATCGTACTTTCGCATCTTTCATATTGACATGATGAGTATATAACAAACCTACATTCAATATTATCAAACGTTTACTGATTAACAGTGATGAATTGATTTGTCAGCACTGTATACATTGTCAGGACAATTTCACACCGACTCTATTTTTATTTTTGCAAACGACCTAACCATATTCCCAGTACAGAAATTGAATTTAGAGAAATAGAACATTACAAGTTGTTCATCACTAGCGCGCGAGACTTCATCCGCAGGAGGACAGGAGGAAGGACGATCCCGTCCTAAATCCCCAATCCTGCGGCGAAGACTCTAGGCGGAGGTTTGTCCACGACCTACCTGTCGCGTCCCAATGGCTGATAGGGTACCCCAGGGCCTAAATTTCTCTAAATGAGAAGAGAATGAGAAAATGGAAGAAATGGCTCTTTGCGGCGAAAGCCTTGCGGAGCCTTCCTCTTCCCCCTGGGAAGGCAATATGCAAATATTGTCCCGCGGATCATGTGGAACTCCAGGGGCATATTTACCTTTTCACTTTCCACGGAAAGGGATAAAGTAAAATGTTGGGTGTAGCAATCCCTTGAGACCCCAGCTTATCTACCCTGAACGCCGCGGTACTATGATGGTGGTGTTAGAGTGAGGGCGCCCTTCGCCTACTCCTCTATGACCTCCTCTGTTCCGCGTCGGTCTGAGTGGATCACCTCGCGTGGCTTGAGGTGCGGTCTCTGTCTCGCGCGTCGACTCCCCCACTGTTGCCCCGGCTGGGAACTTCCCGGAGTGGTAGCGACGAAAGAAACCAGGGTTGGCACTCCTGGGCCGCCGGTTAGTACAGGAACCCGTCCGACCTAGCCAGTTTGGAGGGCTGTTCCATCAGCCGGTGAATAATCTCGGGCGTGTAGTAGTGCCAGGTGGCGCCTGGACAAAGGCCCTGCTGCACGCTTCGGGGGGCTTCGTCTGTGGCCGCCGGGTTTTCCCGAGGGGAATGACGGCGGTGGGGGGTCGGCGAGCGGGTGCGGGGGCCGTGCCTTGAGCCTCGCAACAACACAAACACACACACACACCCGCACACAATTACACACAATATCACCTATACACACACACACACACACACCCTCACACACACACACACACCCGCACACACACACACACACACACAACCAAACCTGAAAATACTAAAATGAACACAGAAGCAAATGAAGAAACGAGTAATGTGCCACCCAAACTACCATCCCCACCCCCATCCCAAGTCCCAACCCCACAACCCCCAATGGAGGACCTTACCTCCACTGTTGAGTTGATGGAGGGCACAGAGGAGCCTATAATTAGCGGGAGCTCCCCCTGTGTCCCTTCAGATAAAGAAGATGACCTCCTGCGGTCACCGGCTGGTGCTGCTGGTCCGACATCTCTGCCTCCACTCTCGAGTGACGAGGAGGGGTTCGTTCCGGCGCACCTACGGGGCAAAGCAAGGAGAAACTGGAAGAGCAGACAGAGGAAAAAGAAGAGAGCAGCCGGCGCGGTAGCCGTGGAGGCGGAGATGACAAGTACATCTCTAGCCCCGGCAGCCCCCGGTCACTCTAGATGGAACTTCGGTCGACAAAGGGGTCCCGGAAGTACCATCTATATCTCAAGCCGAGGGGGCCATAGGCCGGCTTCCTCTTACAGTAGAGGGCCGGTGAAGAGGGCAGCGGACCGGGCGGCGAATAAGCAGCCCTTCGTGCTGCCAACTGAGCCGGCATTAAAGAGAGGAGATCCTGTGGCCGCGACTCCTCAAACCTCTTCGCGGTCCGGGCGGGCGCTTCGCGGGGGTGCAACAAACCCCAGGGTGGCGCCCGGCGGAGCGATAGTGGGGAGAGGGGGATCGAGCAGCGCCCAGGGCAAGAAAGGCGGCACCGGTGGGCCTGCAGATCCGCAGCCGCAGGGCGCCCGCGCCCCTAAGGCAGCAGCGGTCGGACGGCCACCGGAGAGTGCCAAGCGATCGCGACAGGACCTGACGACACCGCCGGAGAGGGCGAATAAGAAGGTCAGGGGCGAGTACCCGCCAGCGCAGGGGGCGTCGACTTCATCTGGCATATCCCCTCTTTTGAGGGAATCTGCCGGTAGGTCTTCGCGGCCGGCTGCTGGGTCATCGCAACCGACCTCTTACAGCTCTGCAGTCCGTAGAGAGCTACAGATCGTCTTAAGGTCTGACAGACCTGACGGACTGGTGCTCCCGGACGAGGCGGAGCAAATTAGGTCCTACGTCGTAGGAAGAGCAATCCAGGCAATGGAGGAAGAAGGAGCCCCTATCCTCCGTTTCCTGAATTCGGGGCTGTATGACACGGGTTGGTTCGTAGTCACAGCCTACGATGAGACGTCTCATGACTGGCTCCTGAACCGACTGCCCCCCCTGGACATTGGAGACCATGTCTTCAGGCCTGTACGGTCTGCGGACGCTCCATGGCCGGTCACGGTGGGCGTCCGGGTCAAGAGTCAGGGACAGCCAAATTTAGAGCGGCTGGTTAGGACTCTTAGTCTCCAGAACCCTGATCTCAATATAAGAGATTGGAGGCATCTGGAGACAATGAGCGAGGGAAGAGAGGGTGACCACGTTATCACCTTCTCGATTAGTAACGAGGAGGCCAAGCTGCTAGAACGGGCTGGTTGGTCCCTCTTCTACGAGCTCTGCACTGTGGCTGTCCACAGGGTGGCTGCTCGTGGGAGGGGTGCCTGGCAGGGTCCATCTGGTGGCAAAGGCGCCTCCGGGAAAGCGAAATAGGCCGTGCCGATGCTTCCCCAGCATACCGCAGGAACTATGACACAGCTGCGGGTAAGTCAAATTAATCTCCACCGCAGCAACGATGCCGCGGCCGAACTGCTGGCCATCGTTGCTGGAAGGACTAAAGAGATTATATTAATTCAAGAGCCCTATTGTTACAGGAAGCAAATACGCGGGTTGGAGGTTAGTGCCTTCAACCTTGTGTCAGGCAACTTAGACTCCCCCAGGGCGGCCATCCTCGCGTCTAGGGACCTGCAGGTGACGCCATTGCCCCAGCTAGGGACCAGAGATGCGGCGGTCGCCGTACTGGAATTCAAGGTTAGTGACACTAGGTTTAAGATAGTCGTAGGCAGCGTGTATCTACCGTACGATATCGCGAGTTTACCTCCGACTACAGACCTAGTTAATATAATAGATTTCGCGAATAGCAATGGATTGCCACTCCTTATTGGAATGGACGCTAATGCGCATCATTTAGTATGGGGTAGCTCGGACATAAACAGTCGAGGCGAAGCCCTATTAGAGTTCATAGCATCTTGCAATTTAGAGATTCTTAACAAAGGCACAGAAGCCACATTCGCGAATCGGATTAGGAAAGAGGTTATCGACATTACGGTAGCTTCGCCGGATCTGGTTCGTGTAGTAACAGACTGGAGAGTAACCGATGATATATCTCTGTCTGATCACAGGATGATTAGATTTGAGATAGATTCAGTACACAGCGATGTAGCCCAATGCCGGAACCCTAGAGCGACCGACTGGAAGACTTACAAAGCCTCCCTGGCTGCTAACCTTAGGGAACCGGCTGGACAGTATAACACAATAGAAGAAGTGGAGCGTGGTGTCTCCAATTTGGAGGAGACTATCCGCACTGCATTTGAGGCATGCTGCCCTCTGAGGGCTGTGGCTCCTGGGAGAGTACCCTGGTGGTCTGGGACGTTAAATAAACTCCGAGGGGCCACAAGGAGGGCTCTTAACAGGGCTACAAAGCGAGGCGATGAAGCCTCCTGGGATGCCTTTAGAGAGGCAAGGAGAAAGTATAAAAAAGAGCTACGCAGCAACAAAAGAGCAAGCTGGCGGAACTACTGCGGAGAATTGGAGTCCCTTTCAGACTCCGCCAGACTAATGAAATTGCTCAGCTGCGAGAAGAGACAAACCATTAGTTCATTCAAGAAAGAGGATGGTACATGGACTACATCGGTGGAGGAATCTCTCCAATACCTCCTCGACTCGCATTTCCCGGGAGAGTCCGGCGATCTGTCTCCAGAAGCTGAGTCGGCTCCCTTGATAGGGGACGACGGCTTGGCCGAGAGGATGATAACCGACGGATCAGTCTCCTGGGCAATAAACGAGTTCAGTCCATTTAAATCAGCCGGACCTGATGGTATATTCCCTGCGCTACTACAAAGAGGTCTAGAAGAGTTGCTGCCACATATCGTGGCAGCTTTCCGGAGCTCGCTAGCGCTAGGATACGTACCGTCGTCCTGGAAAGCAGCAAGAGTAGTGTTCATTCCTAAGCCAGGGAAGATCGACTACTCTTTATCAAAGTCTTATAGACCAATCAGTCTTACCTCCTTTCTTATGAAAGCATTGGAGAAGATCGTGGACAGATATTTGATAGAGGAAACGCTCGTTACCTATCCCCTCCATGATAATCAGCATGCCTATAGGCAGGGTCGCTCCACGGAAACGGCACTGCATGCTATAGTAGGAAAAGTAGAAAGAGCCCTCTCTCACAGAGAAGTGGCTCTGGGAGTATTCTTCGACGTACAGGGAGCTTTTGATAAAGCACGAACAGTTAATATATGCACCGCCCTTCAGACCAGGGGTGTTCCACCCACTCTGGTCTGCTGGGTAAGGTCAGCACTTCAGAATCGCAAGGCTAGTGCAACATTAGGCGGGGTTCAGCTCGAGGTTGGGGTGAGTGGGGGCTGCCCGCAGGGCAGCTGCCTCTCCCCCCGCCTCTGGTGCCTTGTTATGGATGGCCTCCTTACGAGACTTAGCTCGGCCGGCTTCTACACGCAGGCCTACGCAGACGACGGCCTGGTGTTAGTCTCTGGTAGATTCCTGGGCGTCGTCTGCGATAGGATGCAGATGGCATGCAGCATTTTGGACAGGTGGTGTGGTGAATCAGGACTCTCAATCAACCCAGTGAAGACTGAGCTGGTCCTATTCACTCACAGGAAGAAGATAGATGATTTTAAAGCCCCCACTCTCCACGGTGTACCGCTGACCCTAACACGGGAGGTCAAGTACCTGGGAGTGTTAATTGACAATAAACTCACATGGGCACAGCATATTGACTATGTGTATAAAAAGTCTATAGCTACCATGTGGCAGTTGCGTCGGGTAGTCGGCAGAACCTGGGGCCTCAAACCCAAGGTTCTAAACTGGCTATATACGGCAGTAGTCAGATCTAGGATCCAGTATGGCTGCTCGGTCTGGTGGCCGAGCGTAGAGAAGATCTCTGTTAGGCTCAAGCTCGCAAAGATTCAGAGGCTTGCAGCAGTGAGCATAACAGGTGCCATGAGGACAACACCCACTGCTGCCCTGGAGGTACTCTTGGGCTTGCCGCCTCTGCACCTCTGGATAAAGAGAGAGGCGATGTCGGCCTGCCTGAGAATGCGTGACGGGGGAACGTGGGTAGCACGAGAACCATTAGTTGGCCACACCAGAATAGAGCGATTCGCGGAGAGTAATATCCCGATATCGTCATTCAGGGTGGAAAAAGCTAAAGACATCTTAAATTTAGATAATGGATTCTCACTAGTCATCCCGGAAAGAGACGACTGGATGAGAGGGAAAGTTAAGTTTCCGCCCAATAGTCTCGTATGCTTCACCGACGGATCGCTCTTAAAGGAGTCAGGATCCGGGGGAGCGGGCTTCTGTCTGGAGGGTAAAGAAGTGCGGCGGAGCTTCGCTCTGGGAACCTGCACGACTGTCTTCCAGGCGGAAGTGTATGCGATATTGATGGCGGCATACTCGACGGAAGTCGAAAAGTGTTCTGAACAGAGCATATATATATGCTCTGACAGCCAATCAGCTCTGAAAGCGGTGGCAGCCTCGAGGGCCAGATCAGCTCTGGCGCAAGAATGCTCTGTCGCCCTTCAGAAGTTGGCAAGACATAAGAAGGTGACCCTACTGTGGGTCCCCGGACATATTGGTATACCGGGTAACGAGAGAGCGGACCGATTAGCTAGGATAGGGGCCAACAGCCCCTGCATTGGCCCAGAACCTATGCTGGGAATTAGTAGACGCCAGGTCAATGTGGCCCTGGATAACTGGGCCTACAAGGAACTGGCGAAAGCCTGGTTAGAGAGAGACGACTGCAGGCAAGCCAAAAGATTCATAGCAGGCCCGGATAGGGGCCGAACGCAATGGCTTTTGAGTAAAGGCAGAGAGACGCTCAACCTTCTGGTGGGGGTCCTCACTGGCCATTGCCGGCTGAATAGACATCTGTCACTTATGAGAGTGGTAGGGGACCCCATTTGCTCCAGATGCTGGGAGGAGGACGAGACAGCGTTCCACTTCCTGGGAAGATGTGCAGTTTATCGCAACCTTAGGGTTCAGATATTCGGCACGACGGAGTTTGGGGAGGAGCCACTATATTCAGCGAAATGGTCGGACATACTGACTTTCGTCAGGAGGTCTGGTAGGTTCGACAAGGAGCTTTCTAGGGTGTAGAATTTTAGTGTTTTCAGTGATTGGTTCAGTGGGGTTGGCAAAAAGGGCCAAAGGTGGCCTACTTGCCTGGCTTCGCCTCCCCATCACTACTACTACTACTACTACTGTTCATCACTAGATTTTGTTGCAACATGATACATAAATTTAGATTTTTTTATATAAATATGACGGGCACAGTTCTGAACTTCAGTTTATCAATTAAAATAAAATAAAAAATTCTGCAGTAGTTTTTAGATGTCTATAGTGTTAGAGATGTAAAAATGGTTTATTTCATCACAAGACAAAAATCGAATCAAAACATATTTTCATAGGAATTTTTTTTTTCGGAAAATACTGTTAAGGTCTGCTAAAGAAGGCGCATGATGCATGTGGTGATTTTATAGCCACCTGGATTCAACATTTTCATCTACTGAGTTTGGATTTGTTTATTCATTCTAAACAATGCGTAACAAGTGCCGGTTAGTACGAAATACGTTTAAACTTTTTGTACAGATTAGGTCAGAAATGTTTGAGTCGTTTACATTTTTTGTGCTCCTACCGAATGCCGCCACTACAAAGTACGCCTTATGCCTTCACAAGACGCCCGATGAGTTCGATGACCGTAATCCCTTTCGGCATTGTATGCTGGGCTGGCCAGGGGGCTGGCGCGGTCATTGCTATAGTCAAAATATTATATTCTCTATGTATAATCAGATGGCAATATACAATAGATAGATCAATTTATTTTGTTTTTATCTACTGCAAATTGGTATTTGTGCTTATTTTGATCTCTTGCCACTTTCTACATAATAAGGTAACTGCACTATAGAAGCGTCGGCACTCATTGAGACCTGAAAGAAATGTAAACAACTCATATATTTCTGACTTTATCTATACTACATTATCAGGCAAGTATCCAGAATTCAGTTTCGGGGGTCCAGATTTTCGTTACAGGGGAGGGGCGGTTAGGGTAAAAATAAAAAGATAAGTAGCAAGAACGTTATTGGTAATCTGCAAATATGAGAGTCATATTGATTGCAAAGATAAATTCAAGCAAAATTGTGATATTCATAGTTTTAATACCAGGAATAGTAAGAAATTGTATATCAACATTTGTAAATCCAAACTTGCATTTAGGTCTCCTAATAACATAGGGCCTATGCTTTTTAATAATCTTCCAGCTGATATTAAGTCTTGCAAAACTGTAGTACAGTTTAAATTTAAACTTAAACAATTTTTAATTACAAAATGTTTTTATCGGGTAGATGAATATCTGCCTATAATGAATTAGGTTCTGTGAATTTGTTATGTAGATTTAAGGTTGTAGAATTTAAGCAGATGACCATTCCGATACAATTATAGTAATTATTGTCTACGGAAATAAATGAGTAAGTAAGTAAGTAAATACAAAGTCAAATTATACAAAATCAAGCTCCTCGAGTTATTCTTAAGAAATGATGTCTAACAAAAAAAATTATATTATTATAAATTACATGACGCAGACATCTGAAAGCCCTTAAGACTTTGAATAACAAAGAACTATTTATATTGTTCGTGATGTTTGAACAAACGTATTTGGTATTAAACTCCTATTAGATCTTCAATTCTCGTATTAAGCTGGATCTCGTTTTATTGCTTGTTAAGGAAGATTGTTGTTTCTATTGCTTGTTAAAATTACGAATGATATCATTACAAAAAGTGATACCATAATCATACTTTTATTATTTTGCTCCAATTCATGTCCAACTCTATGCTAGAAACTTTTGTAAAAAAATAAGGTGCTTTTTCTATACAAGACATGCCTGAATAAAAAAATCTCTTTTTTCTAGTTCGCATTACTATGTAGTAGTATACTTACCACTGGGATAAGTGGACGTGGATACTGAAATGGTTTTGGACGCTATCCGACCGTTTGGAGCCTCAGCCACACATTCATATTGTCCTATGTGGTCTGTATCCACTTTTTTTATTGTCAGTCTGCTTTGTTTCCTGTCATAAGAATAAAAAAAATTTCAGTCAAATCAGTACTAGTTCAGGCGTGAGCTGGGACAGCATTCGCCATTTTTTTAAATTACATGTTTCGTTTCGAGGAATCCGTCTTAACTATACCGTGACGGTACAATGTTGATAATCTCTACTTAAACAATATAGGTATCTGTTGTCTGCCCACTGTGAGATATACATATTTCATACCTAGCAGTGTTACAGCCTGGGAAAGTTGAACTGTCAACATTATTATTTGTTGCAGGTTTCTGTATTCTGCATTCTGTATTGGAAAGAGGGTGTTTTGCCAAGATCACAGCACTAAAATTGAACCCCTGGTACAGGGTGGTAAGAATGGACGCCGGCAATATTTCGGTAACCGTTAAGCATATAACTTCGAGCTAAAAATATTATTAGGTAAATCGGCCAAGAGAAATCGCTTGAAATTATTTTCCGCAAGTAGCCGCTGGGCGCGTTACTGTTACGATCAATCAAAGAAACGGCTTTTTCTCAAAAACTATCCAAATAAAGGTACCTGTATATCATAAATTCTACTATCTTGTAGGCTGGATAATTTTCGATTTTTTTTGTTAATAAATTTTTGCTTTATCTTGTGAAATGTAGTGGTGGGAATTTCGAAAAATTATATACAGGTAATTGCGGCTAATTCTTAAAAGGTAACCTATAGATAATCCATTCTATACCTACCATCTCAAGATCCGTTTGAAATTAATTTCATAAAAATAAATAATAACAAATGTGTGACTGATAAAAGCTGCGTTTTTTAAATAGAAACTCCCGTATATTATTGCATATTTGAATTCCTTGGTGGATTTTAGTCTGACTTTATGTATCATACATGACACAACGAACCGTTTAGGCGCAAATCACAATTTTTGATATATGTAGATGTTAGAAAAAAATGAATATCGCAGCGTCTATAAAACTTAGAAGGCTTTGAATTTGCGGTGCGACTAAGCATGAATTCTTTTTGTAGGTACTTGTTGGAATCGTTAGATTAATTAAAGAAACTTCAATCACAGGTGACTTTATTTTTTTAAATGGGAATGTCTAAGTTAAATGTAAAATTTGATAGCCTTCCTAACGATATGGGATTGTCGATATTAATACCTTATAGTTCCCATTTTATTTCAAAATTCCAGTTAAATCGGTGTTTTTCAAATTTTGATACCTGCAAGCAACGAAGGTCATGAAAAATAAACAAAAGGTTGTTCAGATGGAAGACAACTAACAGAAGATAGAAATATGCAAACAAAGTAGGGTAACAAGACAAGATAATAAAAATCCTTAGAACATATCCGTTCTAACCAGAAACAACAGTGGTAACATATCTAAACTCACGGTCGGTTCCTTTGTGATGACGTATTGCAAATATCTGACATCAGCGACGCCATTTTGGGATAGTTTCATTCGGCCTGATAGGGGCGGAGTACAAAAAAAGTGTACAACAGGGCAGAATTAAGAAATAATACTCAACCTATGCGGTGTAAAAGGAAGGTAAGTATTAAAGGTAACATAAAGTTTATGTTGTCCTTAACTTTTACCTCTCATAAAGTACTAGATTTGCGCTGTGATCTACATTATTTATCTCTGTACTCATATTCTATGCAGATAATAATGACCCTGCCGTACCGCCGCTGTTGAAATCTACCTCTCTCGAACCCAAAATGTCGATGCGCAAAGCGATCGGCGCAAAGCAACCCCAGACTTTGAGTAAGACAGCTGATTGTTTTTGAGCCGTGTCTGGACTATGACAGGAATTATTATCTTTCACAGCCTACTGACCGTTAAGCGGAGATACACATGCCTGTAAAACGGAATAGTAGCTTGCATGTAAGTTAAAGGCATGTGCAGGTAACTAGCACACTGTGGATACATTTGCAAGTCAAACTTGCATGCAATTTGCGCTCTTGCATGCTAGTTTCCCCAAGACGTATACATATGCCAGTTCACAAAACAGACAGTGCGTGTCAGTTGCTTTTGCTTTTCTGCAATGGAAGATATCCGAGGTGAATTAAATACTATCATATTGCATCTAGGTGTAAAATGTGTGGCTAAGTTAATAAGACAGAAAAAGAAAAGAAGAAGACAGATTTGGGTGAAAAATTGGATTAGTAGGAGGGAAAATTTTGGAGCAAGTAGCTGTCTTCTTACAGAAATGCGACAAGAAGATGAAGATGATTACAGAAACCATTTTAAAATGCTTCCAGAAAAATTTGACGAATTGTTATCAAAAATTGTCGACAACATTAAAAAAAATGATGCGAAATGCAGCTACTGACATGACTTTAGCTGTCGCGTACGTTCACACGTGCCGGTTTTACAGCCCCCCGCGCCCCTCTTTCAGCGTGCATGCCAGTAAATCAAATGATGTGCTATCTACTTGCATGCCAGATAGAGGCATGCCAGTTAGCGCATACACAAGACAGTAGGTGGCACATGCAAGGAGCTGTTATGACAGTGTGCCAGCTACAGGCATGTGTATCTCCGCCTTTAAGATGTAATAGAGATTGACAAATTTCAAAAATGATTGAAAATTTTGAAATGAAATGCTGCTGGTAATGTAATATCTACAGAATAAAATTTCACATTTCTTGGTATAAGACAGTAGTCATTTCCTTCAAATCAAAATTAACGATACCTCCCACTGGAGCATTTTGAACATCTATGGAATAGTACCTAGTTAGAATTTTTTATTCGTTCATGTTTTCATATTTATTTCATGTATTTTTTTGATAAGTAATTTATGTTATATAATTTAAACATACCTTAATTCAGTTTTCATTTTCTGGTATCTTTCCTTTGATATTAAAATTTGTAATAATTCGCGAAACTTCTGAATCTCTAATCCTCTAGTACATCTCAAAAGCTAGGCCGTGAAAAATAGCCATTTCTTTCATACTCCAGTTACTCATTGACATTAGATATGCTGCCGCTATTCTTTCTGATTAGAGCTGATATGTTATAAGGTACTTTTATAATTATTTTTATAATCTTGTCCCTCGTTCGTATTTCATATTGCAGTTGTTTTCCTCCATCTGAATAACCTTTTGTTTATTCTTCATGCCCTGCTGGGTTGCGTACAGGTAGAAAAACTTGAAAGACACCGATTTGAGTGATATTTTGAGATAAAATGGAAACCACAAAAGATTAATATCGACAATCCTACATCATTACAAAGGCTGAAATCGACCATCTGTACATCAGTACATTTTACTTGTATTCATTTATTATAGAATAATCATATTGATGCATTCCTTAGCTTACTTTGCTGATACTTGGTTCAAAGATGTTAGATTAATGATATTTGAATTATGAATTCTACTATAAATAACTTAAAAAATTATAAAAGATGAGTGGTTATATACCTAAAAATTACCTTCTGTACTGGATGCGTAGGTAGCGGTTTTGACTTAGGGTCTGTCCCTTCCGCCTCCACACAATCTTCGGTACTGGAAAACCTTTCACCTTACATAATAATTTTCGTCTATCCGCCTGTCTTCTCGATATTTCTTTCAATTCTACTATCTTTGGTGTGGTAGGTACTGAAACAAAATGAATCAATATCAGTAACATGGTAAATCCATGTCCATAAATATCTGTAGAATATTTTTGATTAAAACAAAACAATTGCATGAAATATTCGATATTTTACACACATTTTGTACCGTAGAAATGCCAATGTAACTACCATTTGAGACAGATAAGAACATCCTTTATCTATATGCAAAAAAATGAAAAACATATCTCATAAGGCATTCAAAAATGCTAAGGATATTTTATCTGCACCGAGCAGTCATAGTACAACGCCAAATAGGCGTAACAAGCATTTACTCAGCCAGAAGGCCGTAACTGCGTACGAATCTGCAGTTACGCCATAGGTGGTTAGTTTTTGATTTCTACGTGATGATAGTAGTTGGTCTGAGAGACAGCTCAGTAGAAAACTATTTATTATTAATATCATTTTGATATGAAAAATGCGGCATAGGCATTAAAAATAAAGTGAGATTAGATGCATTGCATTGTTATAGTTGTTTCAAATATTTTATTCGTAAGTGTTAATTCGTATAAATACTAAATTACATCAAAATCCATATTTATGAGTTGCTACAGCTTTAATTTAGTAATCTTTGAAATTTTGAAAGCGTAAACCGGCAAACAATTACTTACTGAGGACGAAGAATGCGCCCAGAAAGACCTAGTAGTACCGTAGTACCGAAGTAGTTATCATAACTATGAAATACAATGATTTTTTCAACTGGGAAGAGCATACCTCTCAGTATAATTTGAAAAGAATCAGTCCCACGCCTCACCCAAATAAAAAACGATGCTTCTAAAGTTTGTACAAGGAGAATACAGTATGCTTTATAAAGAAAGCATTTTTGATACTGTTTTCATAAAATTAAATTTTCTAAATGCTAAAGTTCTGAAAAATCGAAATTCCTTAATCTTTTGCCTTGATGAACAGACAGATGCATTTTAGCAGTACCCTGACTAATCATGCCTAGAAATAGGTTATAGGTTACACTTTAGGGAAGCTATACCTTTTCAGAAAATCCGTTGAGTATTAACAGGAGGAGTGTTAAGGTTAACATACCAGTTATTTTTTGTTATTTTCCTTAAATGAATGATGTTTTATGTTCAGTATCTCTAATAAAAGTTTTACTACCTTTTCAATGCGCGATGTATTTTTCCAGGACAATTCACTGAGTATTGGTCGCGGCAGATCTATACCCTAATTTGGCTGGATAAATACCACAGAGCTACTAACAAATTGCTATACACAATTACACATATCAGCACATGTGTAGCATTTTCAGTTACGCCTTCTTTCATTGATAAGCATCTCAGCACTAATAAGGCTAAAAGGATCATCTGCCATAAATCAAAATCCGAAACAAACAAAATCTGGAGAAACTACTAAAAACTACTACTAAAATTTGGTGGAAAATTTACCATAAATACATATAGCCACCTTTCACGTATATGTTTCGGAAACCGTTTAAATCTAACATAATATAAAAGTTCGATTTCCTCAAAATCGCATTTTTGCAGATAACGCACGTTAGCATTTGCTAGTACCTTATTGAAGAAATCCATCAATAAAGGCGTTTGCTTATACCCAAGTATAAGCAAATTATACGTAGAAATAATGAACATTTTTCTTACTTCACTAATAAAATCCGATTTGCGGAAATAGTCAATAAATAACTTTTACAGTTTGTTTTTTGCCTATTTTTTCTATTTTGTCCCAAAAGGACTGCACGAGGGGACATCCTTCAAATTTTAAGGAGAGAAAAAAGTTAAGACTACAGAGTGAGTCTTAAGTATGGAACTCTCGGAAACGGTGTGCACATTAACAATTTGTCACCCACAGTGAAACATGTCAATCAAAACAGACTATAAAGTGATACGAGAATCTATGAATACTCAAAAGGTATAGCTCTTAATTCAGAACTCTTTCTTAGTATTACTGAACAAACTTATCTGTTTTGTGGCTAATAATATTTTGTTAGTGTGATAGTGTGACCTGCTGCCGATGTATTTTTATACATTGCGCAGTTAAATAGAATTCCTATGATATACATGACTTTGGTTAGCTGTTCTTGTGCGCAGTTTCAAACAGAGTTATCTATATCACTAGCTTCATGGTTTAATCGGCCGTGTGTTCGTCTAGTTATTTCGGAGAATGTAGATAAATGTGACTGATCGTCGTCGAAAAATAGGATAAGGCCTAGTATAAATAGGTAGGCACCCCAAGGACAGGACAGCTATACTACTCATTAGTGAACGACAATTAAGTGAGTGTGCATGACGCGACAGTGACTATCGACATTATGTTTTGATTCACTTCTTTCGGGAACATTTCTGCAACAGTTATACGTACAAAAATAGTTGGTCATCTCTAACTAATAATTATTTTACTGTATTATTTCATAATTCGGTGTGTTTTGATTAATGTTAATCTGATTTATGACGATATAGAATAGCGGAATTTTATAACACATAGAATGAGACATGAAATGCTTTTATTGAAAGCATTATCTTCAATGTTCTTCCGCTCAAGTAGACTTTGATTTAGCAAAACACGATTAAAAGTGCATATCCAGATCACTCACCGGCACGAAAAACAGAGTACTTGAGAATTTTATGATTAATTCCTTAAAATATAATTTTTGTAATTTTAATTGTCCTAAATACTTACCCACAAGCAAAACATCAATTTTTAATTAATTTCTAATAACAATCAACCGTTTACTTGAAAAAGAAAACTGGATTTATTTAAATAAAAATTGTATAATTGTATCATTCAAAACTGCATAGTTGGCTATGGGTTTCTTTTTATTGTATCTAATAGCGTTTTCGATTTACTGCTCTCACACGCTCTCAGAGCGCATTTGATGTAAATTGTTTGTTCGGTTTGACGGCTCTGCTCCAGATTTGCAAATTCAATTTACCTGCTCGCGGAACGCTCTCAAATTGAACTTGATTGCTCCGAGAAGCCAGGTCAGAGCATTTGAGAGCGACGTATTGTATGTCAAAAAAGAATTGAAGGCTTGGTGTTCTGCGAGGAGAAGTATTTTGTGGTTGGTAGAAAAAGGTGAAAAACATTCGATCATTCGAAGAAAATAGCCCCGATAGCCCCCCTTATGGCGATCGCAGCAAAAGTAAAAAGCACATATACATAATATGGAAAACTGGGTTTTAATACCTTTAATATTCGAAGGTAGGCACCGACTAGTTTATAATTTTTATAGTCGGTGTGTAGAACAACTTAAATTTTAAATTGCGGCCTTGCACAAAACAAGAAGTAATTTTTGTGTTCGATCATGTTCGATTTGTGAAGTGCTGCAATCAACTCTTGACCGATCTCTAGTTTGATTGCGGATGATCTATGCTCGCCCTGGGAGCAGTAAATCGAAAGCGCTATTATAAGTTTGACAGACGTTTGTCAAAGTTTTGCTATTTCGCAAGTCGTTTACAAGTTTTGCTGCGTTTATTTGAGCTAAAAATGCCTGCTGTTAGTCCCCAAACCACGGCTCCTTTGGTTGCGTTGGTTCAAGACAGAAGAAGTGAGCGATATGTTGCCCAACGATATCATCCCGAATCAAATAGCACTGAGAACCGTATCTATACAAGTTGTATGGAAACTGGATGGTACACTAGATGACTTGGTACTGGCCCCCAAAGAGGAACACTCATGATGATCGCTTTACCATTTTACAAAGTCTTCGAGATCGTCACGTTACAGCTATAGACATTAGAATTCGACTTCATCACGTCCGAAATACCAACGTAAACGAGCGGACCGTTAGATGAAGATTTGGTGAAGCCAATCTTGGTAGTCGTAGACTCGCTACATTTCCAGAGCTTCTTAGACGTCATCGTGTAGCGCGACTTCAATTTGCTAGAAATCATGAACACTGGGGTGAAAATGAATGGGGGCGTATTTTGTTTACTGATGAGTCCAGATTTAGCTTGAGGTCTCCAGATGGTCGTGAAAGGGTATGGCGAAGACCAAAAGAACGTTTTGCAGAATTGTACCTTAAGTCCTAGGGTAGGATACCAAGGGGGTTCACTTATGGTGCGGGCTGGAATTTCTCTGGAGGCACAGACAGAGTTGTACATCATTCCGCTGTCACTGCACTGATTATGCAAGTTTTGTTGTTCCTCATGTCGATTTTATTGGAGATAATTTTATTCTGAAGCATGACAATGCCAGACTCCACACCACGAGAATTACTGAACAATACTTCAACGATGTAGACATTGACGTCTTCGAGTGGCCAGCTTTAGGTCTAGATGCGAATCCAATTTGAACATGCCTGGGACATACTTGGGTGAAGAATACGAAGTCCCTTTAACCTTAAATGAATTGCAGTACGCCCTTTTAGAGGAATGGGACCTTATTCCTCAAGAAGGCGTTCGTCATTTGATTTTAGGTATGCCATCAAGAAGAATGCAAGGAATCGTTCAGGAACGCGGAGGTAACACTCGTTATTAAAAATGCCTCTGCCCAGTTTTTGTTAGCAATGTGTACCATTTTTCAACAATTTAAGGACATTTTAGTAAACTACCAATTTATGTTTTTTATAGTATTGTTAACAAAATAGTTTCTTTTTCAAATTAATGATTAATTGATTAATGTTACAAATTACTTGAAACATGTTATTTTATTTGTGTGTAAGTTATTAGAACAATAAAGCATCTCCAAACAATAACAAAAGGTATTATATATAAATTGTCAAGTGTTCCGATTTCGTGCCGGTGAGTGTATGTAGTTTATCACCATGCAACGAATCGAAAATACACTCAAAGTTTATCTCCGTTAGAATCACAGGAAAATAATGACCATTGGACGATGAGTTAATTTTAATTCTTGATTAGTTAATTTAAAAGAATGTACCGTCTGGGCTCCACTAGAAACAAAGAACTAGTTAGAACCCTTTGGTTGATATATCAAACTAATTAAGTGCACACATTTTCAAATAAACTAACAACAATTTCAAATATTCCGTCGATTCCTATATAAACTTGCAGTAATATTCAAAAATTATATCACATAATATTTTGTGGTATTCATTTCAAGAAGTAAATAAACAAATATGACCACATGTATTATCAAACATTACACTTCGCAAATAAAAGATACAAATATACCACTTATGGGTACAAAGAACCATCAGTGAGATCAAACTCCACCAGAGCTGAAACAAATCCTTTCCAAAAAGATTTAAATCATAAATCACAAATCACTGTAGTTTTAAAAAATCCTAAATCCTTTTGAGCGAAGAAATTGATTTAAATAAAAAATCATAATATGATTTTATCCATTCTTGTCCTGATTTAAATCCTTTTTTATGATTTAAATCTTTTCTAAATCGTTTTTGAATTGTAAATCATTTTGATGACTAAAAATCCTTTCTCAAACACCATTCCCTACTAGTTCTACTACACAAGAATAAATTAAAACTGAAAACATTTAAATCATTATTCTGTAAACAAGTTTGCAGAAATATAATACAAAATATAAATAGTAAACAAGAGTAGCAGCAATTGTAAAACAATATGTCAGGTGACATTGCGGTAACAGCTAACAGATAAGTAACAAACTTAGTACTAAATAATTTGAAAATGCGAGGGTTGCTCTATATCTCCGTCAATCCACCAGTACTCAGACAGCTGTTTCACGCTTATTAGCGATCACCAGTGCGCCATAGATCAATTGACGGAAATAGAGAGCATCAGATTTTTCATGTCTACCAGACGTGTGAAGCCGAAGCAGAACCTTTCTGTCGCCTGCTCTCAATTTGAAAATGATTTTAAATCAAAAAATGATTTAAAATCATGTATGTTGGATAGCAAATTATTTTAAATCCTTTTGTTTAATCTATTTGTCGAAAAATATTTAAATCACAAATCATCAATTTACTAAGCTGGTAAAAGATTTTAAATCAAACCATTTAAATCGAAAAAAAGTTTAAACCAGAAACAGATTTAAATCGTCGTTAAAGTTTCAGCTCTGAACTCCACCTAGACCTAAATATCCGATTCTCATCTTACGCGGCTGACTAAGATATTTCTTGGCTTGGTCTGACTAAAGAAGACCATCTAATCTGTATACAAGGATTATGAGGTACTCATTTGAACACTTCCCACCAAGAGTTTATCAAAAACCACTGACTGGAAGAAAAAATGCCGAAACACGTCAAAGATTTGTCAAGGGGGACAGCTCTTTAACCAAAAACTACGCCCTAATCCTCTACTCCCCAGAGTCATCCCTTAAAAATTTGAAATGACAAGTGGTACCGAGTAATATCTTATATCAAAAGTAATCCTTTATTTTGTGGTTTGGTCGATTCGTTCTAGACAAAATTAGAATAGGGTAGGCGTAGGGATGTGGCGACCCCATCGCCCAGAGGTGATGGTACACCTTGCACCGACGACGGTGCATCATGTACTATTATCTCTGCAATCAGCCACAGGGGGGAGAAGTGCAGTCACTTAGCTTCGCCCGCGGTGCAATCACCCCCACATCGGAATATTTCCGGGAAACTAGAAATAGGTTCCCGGAAATAGGCGGCGCCAAATGGCCTCACGGTTCATGTTCCGTCGCTGGGCTGATGTTCTCGGTTTCTCATATAAGTGACAAATTAAATTAATTGAAAGTAAAAAAATGCTCAATGGCTCTTCCAGGATCAAAAGATTCCGGAGGTAAAATACCTGGCCGTTCGGATCTCCGGGTGCCAGGTGGTCCGGGGGGAACATTAAGCGAAGTTTGTTTAAAAAATTGTGCTGCCACTCCTCGTCAGGCTAACAACAGAAGCCGTCCTTCGCAGCAACTTCGCACTGACGACAGGCCCGAAGGCCAGAGAAACTTTTTCAGAGCCGACTTTACGAATATAAGAGGTCTTGCCTCCAACATAAACTCTGTCCATCAACACCTTCAGGCAGAGAAGTCACACATTCTGGCTCTTACGGAAACTCAAGTCGGCTCTTCAACAATGGATAACTGCTTTAGATATCCCGGATATGACTTATACACCCGATTTAGACGTAGGTTTGGCGTATGCGTGTACGTTAAATCTGGGCTTTCTTGTCATCGAGAAGAAGAGCTCGAACTGGAAGGATTTGACATCATATGGCTCAAAATATCCTTCCAAAATCATTCCAAATTTATATGCTGCATTTATAGGCCACCAAGCAGTAACAACTGCAAAGAGCTCTTCGAGAAGCTTTCAGCCACTGTGGACGCGCTGCAGTCAGACCACCCTCATTCAGAGATAGTCTTTCTGGGTGACTTCAACGTTCACAACTCATACTGGCTGAAACACTCAAACAAAATGGACGACGAGGGACGTGAAGCTGAAGCCTTCGCTATCAGCTGCGGCTTGGAGCAGATAGTCAAAGAACCAACAAGAATTCCCAGCCGCCACGGAGATTTCGCTAGTTTGTTGGACCTATATCTCACAACTACTCCAACGGTCTACACAGTGAAAGTAACCGCCCCACTGGGATCGTCTGACCACAATACCGTCTCGACGCTATGCAGAATGCATTCTCCAGATCTCTACCATGCAAAGCCTCGTCGGATCTGGCATTACGGATCAGCAAAGTGGGACGACCTAAAGGAATACTACCAGTCCTTTCCCTGGAACGACGTCTGCTTCAAGTCACGAGACCCATCAGCTTGCGCCCAAGAAATAACAGAGGTATTAATATCCGGCATGGAAGCCTATATTCCTCATGTCATCAAGCATCCCTCCAAAAACAAGCCATGGTTCAATCAGCGTTGCAGAGATGCAGTTACCTCTAAAAACCAACATTACAGAGAATGGAGGAAAAATCCAAATGCTGAGAGCCACCGCAGTTTTATCGACGCCAGAAATCACTGTAAGCGCGTGATTGACAGCAGCAAGGAGGAACACAACCAAAAAATTAAGAACAAGCTCCTCTCATGTCCTAGTTCGTCCAGAACATTCTGGTCAGTAGCTAAGGCTGTTAGTCAGAACTTTTCCTATTCGTCAATACCACCCTTGACCAGAGAGGACAAATCCATCGCTTCTGCTCCTAAAGAAAAAGCAGACATCTTGGGGAAGCTCTTCGCAGCCAATTCTACTGTAGACTTTCAAGGAAGTACTCCGACCACCACCATAAGCGTGAACTCGAGAATGGCAGAGGTCAAATTTCAACATCGAGATGTAAAAAGCATCCTCCAAAAACTGGACACCAATAAAGCTACTGGTCCTGACCAAATTCCAGCCATTGTCCTTAAACGCTGTGCCGCTGAGCTTGCACCTATTCTTTGCAAGCTTTTCAAACTTTCGTACCAACGAGGCGTGTTTCCCGCTTCGTGGAAGATTGGCTGCGTACAACCCATCCCTAAGAAAGGCAAAAAAACTGATCCCACCAATTATAGACCTGTGGCTCTTCTCAGCATCATGTCTAAGGTTATGGAGACTGTCATTAACACACAGCTCCTGAAATACCTGGACAACAATAACATCATAAATGATCGCCAGTATGGCTTCCGTAAGCACAGGTCTACAGGTGACCTCCTTGCCTACGTCACTCACTTGTGGAACAGGGCAATAGACAATTATGGCAAATCCCGTGTTGTTGCACTTGATATATCGAAAGCTTTCGACAGAGTATGGCATGACGGACTTCTCGCCAAGCTTGCTGCTTATGGACTACCACCTGGCCTGCGCCAGTGGCTGAATAGCTTTTTGAACGACCGATCTCTGTTTGTTGTAGTCGAGGGCTGTTCATCAGACGTATTTTCAATAAACGCCGGTGTTCCTCAGGGATCTGTCCTATCCCCTACACTGTTTCTGCTGTACATCAACGAGCTGCTGGAAATAACATCCAATCCGATCTACAGCTTCGCAGATGACAGTACATTAGTGTCGTGCATGGAACCAGGCAAGCCACTATCATCCCAGGAGACGGTACGTCAGCGACAGCAGCATGCCTCACAGATCAACGCTGATATCAAAACAATTGTCGAGTGGGGATTAGCAAATAAAGTACAGTTCAACGTACAAAAAACTCAGGCAACAACACTTACAAAGAAGTCTCACGATGGCTTACCAACCGTGGAAATGGAGGGTCACCCCATAGTCGAATCACCTTCTGTCAAGCTTTTGGGAATCAACATCAACAATAACATGTCCTGGCACGACCACGTCGTCAGTATTGCTAAAACGGCATCCCAGAAGCTTGGAGTTTTGTTCCGCTGTAGGAAGTTGTATACACCAGAGCAACTGCTGCTGCTGTACAAGGCACAGATCCGACCATCGCTGGAGTATTGCTCCCATGTGTGGGGATGCGCTCCGAAGCACTCGCTAAAGCTTCTGGACACTATCCAGAAAAGAGCAGTTGGACTAGTCGATGCGCCAAACCTCACAAAGGACCTCCACAGCCTGGAACATCGAGGGAGGGTGGCTGACCTATCCCTGTTTTACAGATTCTATCACGGAAGATGTTCGACTGAGCTCTCTCAGATAATAACACCACAGGCCGTCCGAACCAGGAAAACTAGAGAAGCTCTGCGAGCTCATCCTTACCAGGTCGAGGTCCTTACTCCCCGAACTAGTCTCCTCCAGCATTCCTTCTTTTGGAGAACTTCGACGCTGTGGAATCAGCTGCCGGGGAGTTTGTTTCCCGACGGCTACAACCTGCAGCGTTTCAAATCTAACGTGAACCGATACTTATCCTCTCGCAGCGCTTCTACAGCGCCATAGGCTTTAAGCCTTTGCGAGAGGCCGACCATAAAAAAAAAAAAGGGTACTTGCAGTGGCCGTAATTTTGGGTTAAGGGTATGTTCAGAGGAAAGAAAAATGTATTCAAGGGCTGTCTATAACAAAACTTCCACTCTTGATGCTGTTCAGATGAAGAAATTTGTAATTATAATTTATGTCTTTTTCAAATTTTTCCACGTGACTGGAAACGGGTGCTGACGTCACAAGATAGTACAATAAACGACATTAGTAAGCCCATCTTTAATTATAAATGACAACCCCAAAAAGCACAAAACAACATGTTCTTCTATGACACAGAAACACAAGGTAGGTTTTGTTTACGTCAATCTTATGTCAATCTTACACTTTGATTTGCGATGTGTCAAGTCATCAAGTGTCGCAACTAAAATTATCGACCAAAAAGTCTTTATACCTCAAATCCCATCACTATAATGTCTTGTGACGTCAGAAGTGTTTTTGCGCCCTTTTTACTAGTTCAAATTTATCGTTGGCATAAGTCTCACAAGCAACCTAAATAACGAAAAACTTCTATTTTATGATGCTTAAAAGGTTATAATGGATGCTTTAAAGCAATATTTTTGTGGGGTGCAAGCACCCTTGTATCTTAATTTGTTCGAATAAAAAACCAAAACACGAAAATATCACTTTTTATTGCAATAAGTGTTCAAAATGTTGCGCTATGGTATAGCACCGATGTTTAAATTCCTGACGGATAGTTGCGGGATATCATGGTAGCTTTCGATGATGCGTTGATGAAGGTCATCCAGACTTTCAGCTTGGGGACTAAGCACATAGATTCTAAATGGCCCCATAGAAATAAGTCTAATGGCGTCAAACCAGGAGATCTAGCAGGCGATTCTATAGGCCCTCTATATGCCCTATCCATTTATCTGGAAGCGCGTCGCCTAGCCATTGCCAAACTGGAAGAACATAGTGAGAAATAGAAATAGATAGGGTTTCCATCATCTTCGATTTGCTTTTCAATGATTTCAGTGACAAACGGATTAATGGTATTTCCCAACATATTTGGCCAATGTCTCCAATTAAATTGCCATTAATAAACATTGACCCAATTACTTTGTTTCTTGTAATGTCTGGCCATAGCCCCCAACGAATTTGAATAGGTTAGAAAAAGCAAAGCCCGTGCTCTAACAGGCATGTGAGTCTTCCCAAGATCCGATTATTTAGTGTGTTCACAAACACGATGATGTTTTTTACACAAATCTGCAGGATTTAAATCTTGTGGAATTGTTCAAAATAGTATTTTAACAAAACAAAGTTGCTATTTTTATTAGGCCACTATAATAGTGCTGTTATTTTTGGAGTTCTTTACCTGCTATCTCGTCGCGGGTATACGAAGGGTATAAGGGTTTAACAGCGATTCAGCGCTCAGTGTAACAGCATTACCAAGCTGCCAGTTTAGGATTGTGGGGACAAATAAAATCGTTGTTTACTTCTTTTAACCTATTCGAATTCGTTGATAGCCCCATACGTTCATTATTTGGGGGTACCGGGTATGCCCTTCTACAAAAGCATAAGGATTATCATTGCTCCGATACCTGCAGTTATGCTTATTAACAAATCCAGTTAGATCAAATGTGGATTCATCAGTGAGCCAGATATTATTCACATGAATGGTACTAATCGCTGTAGTCATTTATTCACAAAACTCAACTCTCCAATCAAAATCGTCTTCAGTTAACTCTTGCATTATTTTCATTTTCAGTCGATAAAATGTATGGAGTTCAGTAACTGTATGTATAGAGCCAAATGAATATAAGTCGGATTTACAATTTTGCGTAATGAAGTATTGGGATTTATGCCAAAATGGCCCAAAACTTCAACTTGAGCGGCTTCATCTAGGACTATGCGTTTTTTATTTGTAACAGTTCAAGTGGGCAACATAAATTTCCACTGTTTTTGCAACTGTCCGTCGGGAATTTGAATATCGCCTTTATCATTGTTTGGCCTAAAACGGGCAACATTTTGAACACTTATTGCAACAAAAAGTGGTATTTTCGTATGTTTTTGTTTCCTATCTGAACAAATCAAGATACATGAAGATTTTTCTATTTTTTTGGAAACAAATCAACAGATTTAAGAAAATCAAACACCAAAATTAAGGAGATCGATATACCTTTGAAACAAGCTATTACTCGATATCCCTTATCATTTAAAATTTTTAAGGGTATGATCCTGGAAGGGGTACAAGAGTAAGAAGTAGTTTTTGGTTAAAAAGTTGTCCCCCTTGAGAAATTTTTAGATGCGTCTCGATGTTTTTTCTTTTAATCCGACATGACGGTTGACGTCTATCAATAATGAGTGCTCAATGAGTGGCAGCAGCAACTTATTCTGTCACATTTTAACATCTTATGGAGGTACATCTGGTTGATGGTATGCCAGAACGTTTCAGATACACGCCTATGGTTAGGATTGCAGGCGCACCACATTATGCTGAATTGTATTTTAATTTTGTCGCGATCTTTCATGAAGGGACAATGACGCCCTTCAAAGCATTTTTCCATAATACATACCTCATTGACCTTCATGATCATTATACTGCAAAACTTGCTCTGCTAACTTGACCTATCGTTTAGGATGTTTAAGTTTTTTTGATTTGTCTTGTAAACATTTTTTGCAAAAGAAACAGAACAATCACAATTTTTCAGCTTCAGGAATCTCTTCTGCATTTACCTACTTCTTATTAATGCGCATGCTCAAAATAACCATAGCCAAAAAACTCGTTGTTTCCAGTGGTCTAAAAACGCCTCAATGGCTCAAAGTAAAAATTCTTTGATAAGCTAGAGTTGACACGCAGTTACCAAATGACCAAAATGAATAAATTGATCTCACCGGGAAGTTGTATTAATTACAATCAGATAGATAGTTAATACTGAAATCTGTTTTAATTGCAATAAAAAAATCAAATACTTAGTACTGTTTATATATTTTCAACTGTACATTCATTGCCACCAACATCTTAGTGGCCTGGTAACCAACTGAGTTGTTCAGCTGAGAACTGAGAGCGTTGAAACAGTTCTAACCAGGTTTGATGTAATCTCCCTGCGGTCCAATGACTTTTAAGCGGCCGGGCCTGAGAGTTCGAGAGGCTTACAATAGCCCTCAGTTTCTACAATAAATATGACCTTGACCACAGGCTAACCATAGGATAATTTCAGTTTGAAATATTCTTGTAGTTCTGTGGGTTACAGATTACCCTCACCCACAGAATATGTAATACTGGGCTTTTCGGTTTTGATACTTTTGACACTCACAACCGCGAAGTCGCCATTTCTGTCGATTTTCATTCAAGCATGCCAAAGATTGGCGATTTCTGACGATTTTCATGCCGAACGCCGGCTACAAGCATACTGATAACCTGGCAATATGCTATATATTCACAGAAACTGCTTTCTTACTGCACCTGGCGGTGGGAATGTAAATTGACGAGGGGTTAGGTGTCTCTTTTGAATGGATTTACTTCTATATGCCTTATCTCTTAAGGCCGGTTGTACAATGCAAGCAAGCTTCGGTTTAATGTAAGCCGACGTTAAACCACGCCAGTTGTAACACGTCCGTTGTACAATGCTGGCTTAGCCCCCCACTCCAAGCCTAACACGAGCTTACGTAAACCGAAGCTTAACCCTAGCTTAGCTGTGGTTTGAATACACATAACGAGTCTCGCGGCGGTTTTCAGCCAACCGAGTCGATTTTAGGTTAGGGTATTTATAACACGTGCATTTCAGTGTTTCCAATTTCCAATCTTTGTTAATCGTGGGATTTGATATATATTCTTAAATCGTCGATACAGTGTAACACGCGGTATTCATCTCTTCACGTAATTATTATGATATTTTCGAGCTTTGATTAAGAAGAAGCAAGGTGGTGATTTACTTTTTGGATTGTAACATGGCCAAGAGCCAGACTCCGTTGCAGTCCCCATAATGTGCTGGCTAATTGTGCTAACGCGCAGAAGCCATATGGATAAGAAAGAAAGAAATACAAATGACATAATGTGTTAAGCATTAACCTTCAAATGATTGTCACTTTATTAGGTTATATTTTTGGAAATATTTGTGTCTAATTGAACGAAGAGAGCAAACGAAAGAACAGAAACAGAAATTTTCCTTGTCTAAGAGCCGGTTTCTCAATGCCCAGTTAAATATTTATCTGAAAGTTAACGATTATCTGTCAGGCAAATTGTTTAAACAATTGAAGGTTAAACTTACGAATTCACGTAAATCTTATCTGACAGTTGTATCCATAGAAACCCTAACTGGCAGCTACCTATCTGACACTGTTAACTGGACATTGAGAAACTGGCCCTAAGCCTTGCCCCAATTAGACACTAACTATCACAATGACAAACCAGAAGAGGTTATTCCTTAGATAATGGACTACACCTTGTCTAAGGGACTACACCTTTTCCAGCTGTAGCTTCTAAAGCGTCAAGTGATAATTCAAAACGGTCAAGTTAATTTAAATTCAAACTGTGTGCTCAGCACAGCTCTGGTGGAAACGGCTTAGCAGAGCGAAGTTTCTGTACATACAAAACAAGGCATGTTTCGAGAGATGTGCGCTAGAAATGCGTTGCGAGGGATGGAGGCGAGAGACGTGTGCTGTTGATGTACTATGGGTGATGTCATCATCATAGCCACAATGTCTTGACAGACATGTTGTGAACTCGTAAAATGCATTAACTCGGAGCTAAAGTATTGCCGACACGAATATTATCAATAGTTTTGACAACTGTAGCTCGCCATCGTTCGCGATTTACTGTCAGTTCAGTGGCGCTCTTGATACTCATATCTAGCAACTGTTTTGTCGTATCAACCCAGCGTGTAGGGGAACGGCCACGGCGCCGCCCACTCGGGGCGTGACCCTGAACTACAAGTTTCTCCATATTATCGCTTCCGTGAATATGTCCGAAGAATGTGAGCATTTTCGTCGACACAATGGAGGATAGCCTCTTTGGATTACCGAGCTCATCCAGTACGGAAACATTCGTTCGATGGGCGGTATAAGGAATTCTCAGCATTCTCCTCGACGTCCTCATTTCAAAAGCATCTATTCGAGCTCGATCTGCGTTTTTAATAGTCCAAGTTTTCGAGGTATACAAAAATATTGAGAACACAAGAGACAACTAGTGACATTTTGGTAACTTTAGTGATGTTATGGTCACGCCATATTTTAGTAAGCATTGTAATGGCCACCCGTGCCTGTTGAATGCGCCGTCGAATCTCATTCTCACTGCTACCTGAATTGTCGATCAAAGAACCGAGGTACACAAAACTTTGAACTACCTCACAACGGCCTATTGACTTTATTTCTCGACGATTGTCATGCTCTCTATCTACGATCATAACCTTGGTCTTGTTGTAGTTAATACCAAGACCATATGCTGCACTCTGTTGTTCTAAAACGTTCATTAGATCTAATAGTTCTTCCTGAAAAGCAGCAATAAGGGTTGCATCGTCAGCAAATCTTAAGTTAGATATTTTGCTTCCGCATTTTAACTGACTGTTAGTAAACAGACGGTTACCCAAAAAATGGTGAATACGGGCCTAAGTCGCATTGGATATTTCCTCAGAGTAACAACTGAACATAGAGGTAGTAAACAACTAATTCTAATAGGCCAACATCTTTTCTGACGTTGTCATATTGACCGCCAGATACGGCAATCATAATTATTTACTATCGTCTTAATTGTATAGTATCCAGAAATATTCCATTCGTTAAAAAAGACGGTATTTTGATGGTTCAGGAATGACTACAGCAAAATCAATAGATATGTTGACCTCTTCTGCGTTACTGCATGTTCCTTCATTATAAACGCAAATTCTGTCTTACATAAATTTTAGGAGCTGGCAACGCCTATATAATTTTCCGGCGATTTGTTTACGGTAAACCCCGACTGCCAAACGTTTGTTTTGTTTGTGCGTCTTTTATGCTTGGTCAGTAAAATCGAATTCGCTATTTGTTGGTAACTGTAGTGAAGCTTTGCGGACTTGCTGTGCTATATTCGAGTGTAATTTAACATTTTTTCGAGATGGGACAGTGCAGATCAGTGTTTGTAACACAGGTTGCATTGGAAGAATTTTCAGGTTAGTTGGCAATGTCTGGAGGCTGAAGTGTCAAAAGACGATGGCTTTGAGAACGCCATGCTGAAGTGGTTTGTTTACTACCTCTATGTTCAGCTGTTACTTTGAGGAGATTTCACACCCAAGATCCAACTTTGCCGATCGTGTATACTGGCAATCGCCGCCTATGCTTGGTTGTTCGGCTGTGACTGCATATTTCGGCGGCATCAGTACATATTTGGTTGGAACTATTAGCAGATTCCTCGGCATTGTTTCGTATTTTAATATTCTGCAGGCGTCCCTACGGCCGAAAAAGAGCGCGCCGCGTCGTGCGGTGGCCAGACCATAGGCCGTCGTCGTCGCCGTGGCCGCTGCCATAAATCCGGAATCGGTCAAATTTTAGGAAAACCGCCGAGGAATAAATTTCGCTAAATGACGCCAACCGACCGACTGCGGCTTCTTGATGCGCTTTAGATTCTTCGGCTCGCTTTAATTGGATACCTCGGATAGTTTTCACACCCATTTCAGTTCACTAGGCCCAAAAATGGACAAAGCGTTTAGTATAAGACGTGTGTCACGCACTTCTTTGGTCCTTAACGCTGCTCCTATAATCTGGAATAGTTTCTCCGGAAGATGCGGTGAGCTGAAAAGGAACCGACGATGGGCGTGATAAATAAACAGGTGCGCGCTACATTAGAAAGAAATGGAAACAGTCACGTTAGCGCGTCGCCCGAAATTTGTAAAATTGAAGAGGAAGGCGATATGCAGATGTTTTTATCCCAATTCCTGCCGCTTCATTTTCCAATTATTTTTACATAAAATTTTCACATGATATTTAGAAGGAACTTGCCCAGAGTGATATCGAAGCACTTTTTCATTTTTGCTTCTGGGCTTTTCTTAAAAAAATTACAAGTTGACGAAGAAAATAGATAACTTCAAGCCATCATATTTCATGTTCAATCAATTTTTTTCAAAAAATGCTTCGATAGCCCCCTGTGTAATTTCCTTTTAAACTTACGTAAAAACGTAAAAATTTCGTGCAAAAATATTGAAAACTAGAGCGTCAGGAATTGGGATGAAATCACTTGAAAATGACCGTTTATGCTCTCCGTAGGAGCCGCCTTAAGGGTACATAGTAGAGCGGCGAGGTAAGAGCCAAGCAGCGGGTATAGCGGCATTGCGCGAGGGTTGGATACATCTATTAGGGTAAATTTCACAAAGAGGGACATTTAGGGCATGGGAGTGTTTTTTTGCTATTTCCGCAATTGTGGTTGTCGACATTTCAGAAAGGTCACATGGATCTAAAATTCTTTGGACTGCAGCTTCCCTGGCTAGACTGTCCGCTATACGGTTGCCTTTGTTATTGTTGTTGTGCTCTTTAACCCACCTCAGGACAATATTACTTTTGTCTGGAAGCATTTCATTGCTAGCCTTGATGTGATGCGAGGGCTTTTTAGGGTTAGAAGTGCTTGTCTGCTGTCGGTGCAGATTTTATTATAGTCTTGTCAGATACATCTCACCTCGTTAGTTCTGCGTCGCTGAGCAGATGCCAAGCAACAGCGACACGACAGTAACAGGAATGTCAAAATTGTAGGTTATATGTTGTTGTCCGTCACGATGACGTCTTTGCATAATACGAAATTTACGTTTGACAGCAGATATTGTGCGATTTTCGCCTTTCGCTTGTCGCCTGCAAGATACGTGGTTTGAACGACACTGACATTTTTACCCATAGCCCACTTAGTTCTTAGTTTTAGAGACCTGCAGTACACACCACATCCAGCGACATGCCTTATTTTGGAGCCATCTGTTTATATGCAAATTGATTTTGTCACATTTGGCTCAGCATTCTGTTTAATTTCTATTTTGATAAGAACAAATGACGACTTCCTCAGTCATCCCATATCTACATCGGGATTAATATCAATCGTGCGAAGTCGTAGCATTGATAGTAACGTAACCTCTTTGTTGTAAATATCTAGAGGGGTAACTTAAATTGCGAAAAACATTCGGTGAAAGAAGTAACTCTTAATAATTCTATCCCATTTCCATCTTTTACGACTTGTTTTATTTGATATATAAAGGAAACGGCAAATAATTTATATTCACTTAATATCCTATTTATCTACTTCATAAATCTTCTATCTACAACCGGCAACAGCAGATTTTATTCGCCACCTTAAAGACGGTCCAGCATCGGGATTGGATAATCGCAGCAGACGATATTTAATGTCTCGACATGATAATGACGATCGCTACATGAGGGAACCTCCCGGCCCCCTTCCTCATGCCGCACTGGTCAATTTACGATGGTCACGTAGTATATTTAAACCCTAAGCAAGCCGATGGTGGCAGGCTCACTACAAATTTGACACCTCACTAGGGGCTAGATCAGCTCTGATCTAGGACTGCTTTACTGCCATTCAGAAGTAAGGACGCCATAACAATGTGACATTGGCGACCGCGGTCCCATACCAGGAATTTGAATAGGAAATTTGGTTAGAAATATGACTGCAGGCAAGTAAAAGGGACCTTAGATAGATAGTTCTTTATTTACAACAGGTGCAATCACCCAATTATAAATAAATAGTTTGATTTACGTAGGACAAGTACGTACAGTTTAAACTACATACTAAACTATAATAAGTAAAGAAAAAACAGAAATTCCAGACTATACAGGTTGTTGCCTAAGTTGGGGCTTTTCTTCAAAAGGCATATAGTACTCGCCAAAAGGAGTGATTTTGCGCAGTAACATATAACCAAAACATTTAGGGATATGAAGATATTGACCGATAAGAAAATTCTCATTTACTTATAATTCCGTCCCTGTGCCATTAGATCAAAAAAGAGACAAAAAACTAAAAAACACAATTTACAACGGAGCGAAACATAGATGTACGTAGCAGCGAGCATCTGACTTTCTATAATGCTGACGTGCTACATCGGACTGCAACAACAACAAAAATGGTGCAACCGACATAACTAGTAACATTGATTAACGCATTACGTTAATCAATACTAGTAATGAAATGGCGGGTACGATTTTAGTGTAAGTGAATGTGGTCAAAATGCCTCTCGGACTTCGCGAGTGTTGCTGATCGTTTCCCTGACCGTATTCATTGCCCCCCCCCCCCCTTCGTCGATTTGTCTATCTCGTGCAACACGAAGGGTTATAGACACGGGATATTTGTATACAGGGTGTTTTAATAGTTGGGACTTTCCTCTTTAGAAGCAACGGCCCTTGAAACGGCAAAGCTAATGTACGGTGAACCAGCAGCAAAACAGTAAAATAAATTTCAAGCAAGTACTCACTGTTTGGTTGCTAGAGAAGTTGTAAGTACGGTCCTGTCGCAGGCGTCTTAACAGGTAAAAGTACGATTTACGATGTTTTCTTCAATTTAGACCATATGAGGTTATCTAGATCTTCCAGCTTGTTCACCACGATGTGGATTCAGACATTCTGTCATCCTGTGTCTCTAGCTCTTCGCACGAGCGAGACAAATCGACTAGGTGCAGGGTGAGTACGGTTAGGGAAACGATGGGCATACACTTGCGAAGCCGCAGCGGTATTTTGAACACACTCACCGTACATTAAAATCATCTCCACCAGTTCATTATTGTTATAAGCGTGCGATATTGTTGTTGTTTTTAAAGTCTGATCGGCAGATGTAGCAACAGCAACGCGACGGTATGACGAACTGCCTGTTTTTGCGTTTTCTCACCGGCATCGGCACTACTAGGCTCCCTTATTTGTTGTGACATTATGATACGGTGGGCCATTGCCCAGAGACGGACTTAGAATTGAGGATTTTTTTAATGGTCAGTATCTCGTTTTCTCTAAATATTTCGTTTATATGTTACTGGGAAAAAACACTCATTTTGGCGAGTACTAGCCGCTGTATGAAAAAAAGTCCCAACTTATGAAACACCCTGTATACATCATAGTAGACACGCTGAACAATCTAGACAACCCCGAATAGTTCAAATGGAAGAAGAAATACTTGGCTTTTCCGTTTCGCGGCGCGAACTTTGAACGATATTTATAAGGCACATGTGACAGGGCCGCACTTAGAACTTCACAGCGAACGAATAGTAAGTATTTTCTTGCCATTTTTTTAATTCTTCTGCTGCGAATTCACCGTACATTAGCCTTGCCATTACAATAGCAGTTGTTTCTGAAAAGGAAAGGAAAAGAAAAGAATGTCTTTGCCTTTGTATCATACACATGGTTAACCAGATTGCTGCCAGAAGAATGAACGTACTTTAAGACCGCTAACATGTAAAGTGCTTTAATATTTAATAATTGATTACTACTTATAAATTCACTATTATTTTTATTACCTGAAATAATATTG
Source organism: Callosobruchus maculatus (assembly GCA_951848785.1). Lineage (NCBI taxonomy): Eukaryota > Metazoa > Arthropoda > Insecta > Coleoptera > Chrysomelidae > Callosobruchus > Callosobruchus maculatus. The sequence goes on along the minus strand of CATOUR010000073.1, from coordinate 464,910 downwards.
TAGGAAAGGTTCCAAATGGGAGCCATTTTGTTTCATACAGACGTATAAACGATGTCCAATATGTCTTCGCATATTTCTCAGCACTGACCTTTACGTAAATTATCGTCATCTTGAAGTAGGTGACTGATTATGGGGTTTACGATTATTTCGAAATGACAAGATGCTATTGTTGTTCGAAGATCTTTTGAATATAGCCTGTTCGTCTGCATGGAACAAAATGGAACCTTCCTTACGATGATATTTTAAGTAGGTAATAGAAATAATACATCATTTTGATAATCACCATTTTTTTCATGAATCTCCATGTATGGAATCAATATCTTCAATCCGATTACACTGTTACCTATACCTGTCAATGAATTTCAAAATGGTTGCAATCAGCAGACTCAACAGTTGTGGAGCAGCTACCAAATTTTCTGCTGAACGCGTGCGCTACCTAACAGCTACCGCTCCCGCGGTCGCCATTTTTTGTAGCGATAGAAAAGTACGCTCACTTGGAGTGGAGCAGCGGAATAAGCTGCACCGCATAGTAAACAACGAGCACAATAATTCAGGTTGGCGGTAATTACAAGCGCATCCCCACTTTTGGATGATTTTTTGTAGGGATGCTAACGATACTTCGATACTTCTGCTCTAATATTGAGTATTTTTGTCATCGATACTTTTTGAGGCATTCCAAGCTGGTTCGATACTTTTGTATCGGTATCGAAAATAATTATATAATTATTGAGGGGTGTAATCAGTTGCACAAAATGCTCTGTACGAACCAGACGCGCCTATTTGGCTAAAAAATATCGAGTTGGTACCGGTACCGATATTTTCATTTTCGCATCTCTACCCAAACTTCACATCCGTAAAATCATCCCAAGGTCAAATTCTGTGGGAACCATTTATGTATGGGAAATCCTCAGAGATATTATACTGGTTGTTTACTATGCTGTGTAAGCTACTTCTGACCTTGTGAGTGTTACATGTTATGACACTTGTCTTATAGGTTATGTAGATTTTGGAATAGCAGGCGGTTCGACTGAAGAACCATCTATTTTCATAACTTTTTGATACCAAAGATGTAGTTCTGCCTCCAAAACATTTCTGCTCAACTCAGCTACATCTTGATGATAGAAAGACAATAAAGCATGGAAATAATAACGGTCGTTCTTCATGCATCAAAAACTGAGCGGTACAACCGCACATTTATTCCCATGGTGTCCAAGGCTTGGAATGGACTGCCAGAAGATGTATTTATTGGGTCTGCGGGTATTGGCCCATTCAAATCTCGCGTTAACAAACTTCCCCTAACATAACCTTTTCACAGCAGCCGCGGTACTCTGGTATTTAGGCTCTGCCTGCGCGGTCTGCTCAGTTATAAAAAAAATTTGCTTTTGAGTAGTGGAATTTCTACTAGGCAGCAACACCATTAGGTTGCTGAGTATCGTTTTATGTTTTGAAGACCTCTCTTTTAAGTTGAACAAGAAAGAATCTAACCATGGCAAAAATATAGATATCTGATAATATTTCACGCAGTTGTTTGTAGGTACATTAATTCGGTGCATCTGCTTGTTCGCTAATCTGGGGATTTTAATCTCAATATCACAAAGTTCAGCTTTCTGCTTAGCCTCCTCAAAAACCTTTTGGAACTCGGCATTTTCGTGCAAATTTTGTACAGATGATTCTACAAATCTACATCTTCAACAATGTTGATTGCTGATGCAAGACCAATATTCTTAGATTGTAGCATTGTACGCTTGCCAATTGAGTTGTCTATGGCTGAGTAAAACATTTTTTGGTCGATTTTGAAAAAACCACGGTATGATTTTACGATGTCAATTTCCTTAGTTAAGTGCACTTGGGGGGCAGGTGCTCCTGTGCCCCCCCTTGGTTGCACTACCGACACCTTTTTGATCCAAGTCAGAATCTTTTCCTTCTTTTTGCTTATGAATAGAATGTGAACTAAATGCTTTGATTTCTACAACTAAAAGCAAAAGCTTTTCTTTAGGAATATGGCCTAATATCTGTACGCTGTGCTAGTACATGGTAAGTAAAGCTTCAAATATTTTAAGCGGTTTGTTGCCTTGGCTCTTGTATTTCTTCTACAAAAAGACCCAGACGTCTGCACTTGCAAGGAAGAAGAATCTCAAAATTCCTGATATAACTGTAAACCGTCTGGCTTCGCGGCTAGCCGCTGTTTTGAACAAGATGTTCATAAATAAATCATCGCGAATTCATTAAATGTCCGAGATTCGATCAACATGCACCAATTAAAATGATAGTATCGGTATTACATTTTTATAGTATGTAATATAGAAAGAGATCTCAGCGGTCGTCGAACATGTAACAACTTCTGAGGATGCCATCCATTCGTGTTGGCGAAATGTCGACCAGTGAAGGGAGCCAACACTAAGACGAGAAAACGTATCGACGCCGGCCAAACAGCCCAAGAACGAATAGTCCGTTAATCTATGACCGCGAAAGCCCTACACAGTATGAACTCTAACCTAAAACTTTATACCCGTATTACCACTCAGATTTTTTTAAATAGTAGTAGTGACTAGCTTTGCTTAGCAGAGAATGAATTCCTTTTCAAGTGATCTGTATCCCATTATTTCCAGTGAAATGTATTTTCCTTCACAGTCATTTACAACAGTACTACTTATTTTAAGTTCAGGAATATCAATAGCTGAATGTTGTATGTTATTTTTATATTATGTTATTATATTAATATTATGTTAATATACATTCTTTTTGTATTTATTCTTTATTTATTTACCGTATGACTTTTGTATGTCATACATATTTATGTACAAATTAAAACATTTCTAGTTTTTATTTATTTTGTATAATTTTTTATTTTCTATATTTTCTTACTTTTTTTATCAATTTTTTATTTTGCATCTTAACTAATTATCAATAAACGCAAATTACAAATGTTTATTTTCCTAGTGACCGCGACTATAGATTAAAGTTGTTTTTCATGGGTTTCGGTCAACGATTGAAACTATAATTTCCTTCACAACGTTTCGGTTTATTCTAATCTAAACCACCTTCAGGTGTCAATAAATGGTTTGTATATACAGACCATGGTCTGTATATACATTTCCTATTCATTTATAGACACCTGGAGATGGTTTAGATTTAAATAAACCGAAACGTAGCGAAGAAAAATTATAGTTTCAATCCATGAAAAAACAACCATAAATAATTCCAAATAGATGTCTGTCTATACTTTGTACATAACTAGTGGCTGCACAAGTCCCTTGTAATATACTTAAAGAAGAAGCCCACGCATCTGCCATGATGGGTTCTGATTCTTTTGTTTTTCTAATGAACACGGCATTGGTTTATACTGCTTTTCGACTCTATCTGCCCAATACTGTTTCCAGGTGTTTACTATACTATTACCAGCAGTAGTTTCAAATGATCAAATCACATTTCTAAAGCGGCAATTCTAGCTTGAAACTGTTAATTTAATATTTATACCTCACAGCTTGAATCTACAATTCACGCTTCAGAAGTTTAATTTTATCCTCTTGATAAATCCAATCAGAAGCTTTTGGAGGGTGGATGTTTTTTGCGGGGCCTGACGATGTTAATCTCAAGATTACGAGGACATGAAATGCTTGTTTTTTTAGTAATTTAATTACATTCCCATATCAATTATGAGATAGAGAAGAATCTCTGGACATCTCCGTCAAGCTAAAGAACTTATTTTAGAACCTATGGCTAAGGTGGGGCGGTTTAGTCATTCACTGGACAGAAGCTGTCCAAGGTTACTTGTCGGCCTGCTATCCGATCCGGCCATAATACCCTCAAACGTCATTTGTATGTGATGGGAATGGCAAGTGATCCGTGTAGACGCTGTGGCGGGGAGGAGGAGTCCTCGGCTCACATTCTATGTCTCTTTGAAGCCCTTGTGTATCATGGGCAGACTATATTAGGTTCAAGGGTCCTTAAACCTGAAGATATAAGACTTGGTAACTAGAGTAAGGAGGAGTGAATAAGAGCTAGCTCGTAGGCCTATGCACTGGTCACCAGAAGATGTTATATGTGCCGACAGAATATAACTTTGAACAGATGTACACCTTGGTTCTCAAAAACCGCGAAACCTGGACCTCCGGAGGGCCGCACTTTAAAGAATACCTTCTTGTGGTTCACAGATGGCTCAAAAATGGAAAATAGAGAGAATATAAAAAACAGCTCAAACTTTGTTTTTAGTCGTTTTAGGGGTTTCTTACCATTTTCTGCTTTTTTGGGTGTAGGTGAAATAGGGGTGGTTGGGGGATGGGGGTTGTAAAACTGAAAAATTAGTTGTAATCATAATAGGCTGTCCATTGACCTGCGAAGAAAGATCTAGAGACATAATACACTTTTTTGCAGGCGGGCGATGATTTGCTTGCAAGGGGATCTCAGACTATCGCCTCTTGCTAAGGAAAAATCAACTGGTATTACCGTAATGTGTGTGACGTATTGAGTCAATCAACTTGACTCCATTTTTTGTAATATTCGTATGCCCAGATCTACTTGTGCTACCTAATTGTCTTTCTATGATTCACTGTACGTATTTGCCTTCTTGGAGAAGAACTTATTTGCAGGACAGAATTTACCGTTTCACCTGTTTCTATATACCCGCCGCGCCGGCCAGTTTCTAGGGTAGCAGTTCTCACTCCAAGCGCGGCAGCTCGCACTCCGTGTAACGGTGCCTTAACATGAGCATTGTGATGTGCCTACATTATCTCTCAGCTTGTTGGAAACATTCAAACCAATGCCAAAATATACGTCAGGGTCTTGGATAAAGTGAAGTCACCTGACAAACTTTTATTAACATTCAATGAGTATCGCTGCTTCTTTTGGATGCAAACGACCTAACGTTCTAGTATCTAAACTATATTTATCACGTTCAACTCAAGAAGCTTACTCTGTACCTTTCACCTATCCAAATTGGACCTATTTTTAATGCGCGAAAATGTTTCGTCTACACGCGCAACGTGCCAAATTTCGGGAAAGCCATGAATCACAGTGTGAAATAACTCAAACCGTGTACCTTGTCATTAGTAACATATAAGCGGACTGAATGATAAAATTTCCTCATAATTTGGCAGCGTCTACTTTATCTCCGGTATAGGTTGTTAACATTTGGAATTGTTCTCTAAATGGATCGTATCCAAATCATTAGGTGATATGAATGGATAAATCACCTTACTCTACTTCCCACACCGTACGTGAGTACGCGAAAAATGTCCATTTTGATATAATAAGCTATTTGGACGTTTTATCATGTCTACATCAGGAGATCTAGATGCTTTTGAAATGATTACCGCCCATCGAACTAACGTTTCCATACTGGATGAGCTCGGTAATCCAAAGAGACTATCCTCCATTGTGTCGACGAGAATGCCCCTACACGCTGGGCGGATACGACGAAACAGTTGATGGATATGAGTATCAAGAGCGTCACTGAACTGACAGTAAATCGCGAACGATGGCGAGCTACAGTTCTCAAAACTATTGATAATATTCCTGCCTGCAATACTCTAGCTCCGACTTAATGCATTTTACGAGTCCACAACATGTCTGTTAAGACATTGTAACTATGATGATGACATCCTCGCAACGCTCATCTGCACACCTCTTAACAGCTCCGTTTCACCTCAAAATAATATTACTGTTCGGTTGGGCTCTTAAGTGAGTGGGGGTTTCACAAAGAAATTGACATAAACATCTGATCCCATCTGTCAAAAGACGATGTGTTTTTATGCTAGGAACGATAATCACATGTCGCTTTTTTCTCAAAATAGTTGCTAAAAAATTAAATAGGGTGAAATCTACAAATGTCAATAAATTTTATCACAATGTTATGGTAAAATAAGAACAGGGGATGAACAATAACCTCTTGAGCCGGTGAAGTTTTCCTAGAACGAGGTCTACCCCGTTCACATCCACCTTTTTTGTATTAACGAAATAGCGTGAGTCGAAACAAAAATTCATTGTACCGTGGGGCGAATTACCAATCGAACAGTGCAACCATCATGATGTAAAGTACCCTAGTACTAACCATGAAATAGTTAAAAAGAGAAAGGTACAACATAGTACGTGCATATATACAAAGATGTAGCATAAGCATTAGCAATACATATATCTCCATAGTAGAAGTTTGTGGATTAACAAATTTAATAATACAAAGTCATACGGTATAAACTCAAAACATATTCATTCAAATTATTTATGTATGTGCAAACTAAACAGGATCGGTCCCAACACAGAACCCTGTAGCACGCCTACACTGATAATGGTAACACATACTGAATTTCATGATCTTGCCTACGAACCATAGAGACATATTGACTCCTACTACTTAAAAACGATTTAATCCAAAAGTAAGGAGTAGGGCATTCGTCAGCCTCGACACAATATAAATACATATTTCTGAAAGATAGAATGGCGGTGATTGTAAATTGTCCACTATGGAAACTACGTTGATTTTCGGAGAGGATACACTGCTTGTCAAGAAACAAGACGAGCCTATCCAAAAAGCAATACACAAAGAATTTCGTAAAGCAAGATGATACTGTCACTGGCCTATAATTAGTGACAGATGAAGAGACAGAGTTAACATCTATAGAGGGAGTGTAAACAACAAAATGCACAGGTCGATGACCAGCCAACATGTAATGGAAATTTTGACAGCTTAAGGGCATTACCAGCAGCGTACGACTTTATATTAAAATGTTATTAACACTACTGAATGGTTATTTATGTCTTCTGCTTTCAGCTGTAATGCATCAAGCCACTTGTTTCTCATCACTATATTCGAAGGAAACCTACACAGATGCACATAATATACATTAAACAACCATTATTATTCCTCAAACTGCAGGAGTGAAGTTACTTTTGTTTCCAATTATCCCCATATTTTACGCTGTGAAAACTAAAACAAAACCTATACTCACCTATGATAAGAAGTGTTCACCGATTCGTCGTTATTACAGCAAACTATGCACTTTTTATGTTACCTCATCATGCAATTATGACAATATTGTTCATAAATAATTTAATTCACACCACAAATAGTCACAGAGTCACTCAAATATACACTAAAACCACAAAAATCTCGATATACGCAATAACCACAACTACAATGACAGCCACATGACAGCTTGAAGGCACGCTGATTGTAGGTTGCTAGATTTATGACATATTAGAAGTTATTGCGACATTTCGCTATCAAATTCACCATTTTTGAGATTTCGTTAAATCAATACAAATTATCTTCACGTAAATCAGTTACATTGCAAGAATATTGGAATGTATAGTTAAATACCCAGTTAAATACTTTGTGTTCAAACTGCGGAAACTGCCAGATTTTGAAGAAACTGGAGGCGGACGAAGAAGAGTGGCAGTAGCGCTATAGATGTTGGCTGGCCAATATTCAAATTAGGCTCTCTCTATAGATGTTAACACTGTGGATGAAGAGAATGACTGTTAGTTGACAAACACGATCTTAATGCGCAGAATCCTGAACTATTTCTTGAATAATAAATTGTGTAAACATGATGCAGGTAAAATGGTCTATGAGACTACTTTCGAAGAAATAATGTAGTGATGATATTGTGTTATCGAGCAATAGGAAATAAAGCGCGCACCTCCACCATATTCAAAAATAATCCGCAATACAATCCTCATGAGTACTTACTGGATCGTTGTCCAGATGAAAACAGGTAATAGTGGAGGTAATTACATTTCTACTAGGCATTATGACCAATTTATATAGTTTCAACTTCAGAATGCGAATAAAGCTTGAAAGGGTTTTGATAATGTCGATAATATCAGCCCTACTACATTACTTCGGAATATTTCTAGCTTATACTGAATATCTACAGTAGACTACACGCTTACAGTTTACCGGTTCTATCTTTATTACGAGAAAAGATATTTGTTTTTACTTTAATGTCATATTTTAATCAATGGATTAAGTAGAAATCTATAGAAAATAAAAAATAAGTGTTATTCTTGAAATAGAGTGGTACAGTTCAGTTTGATTATCCAATGCGTTTTTCTAGAAAAGCGATTCCGGGGGTGAAATAGATCGAATTAAAATTATCTACATTTTTGAAGAAAAAAATACCGTTTAACAGGTAAGGATACCTTCAAGTTGTCGTTAAATAAACTTCAAATATCGGATAAGTGTGGTTGCATTTTCAAAAAGTATTCATTACTATTATCTTCAAAGCTTTAATAGGTTTATTTCCAAGATAATAGTAGAAGTATTGAACAGTATGATGCAAGTTTTAGGATGGGAAAACACGTTTGACATTAAACATTATTTTTAAATTCATGGCTTGAACTAGGTTTGAAATAACGCCCAATATCTGAATTCTTATAGGCTCTGGATTAAAAAGTTTGTCTGCAGGCCACAAATTCAAAAAATTGTTGATATTAAATTTTATTTTGTACATGAAAGCTTATTTTGATGTAGCTCGTTCTTCTGCAGATGTATTTAGGGTATTGTTGTTTTTACCATCTTTTTGATTGTTTTGTTTCTGACCCAAATGGACATGTTATTCCTTGTTGCTATTTCAAACGCGCATGTCTTTTACCCTCAGAGTAACAACTGAACGTAGAGGTAGTAAACAACTTATTCTAATAGGCCAACATCTTTTCTTACGTTGTCATATTGACCACCAGATACGGCAATTATAATTGTTTACTATCATTTTAATTGTATAATATCCAGAAATATTCCATTCTACGTTAAAAAAGACGGTATTTTGATGGTTCAGAAATGATTACAGCAAAATCAATAGATATGTTGACCTCTACTGCGTGACTGCATGTTTCTCCATCATAAACGCAAATTCTGTCTTACATAAATTTTGAGGAGCTAGCAACGCCTATATAATTTTCCTGCGATTTGTTTACGGTAACCTCCGACTGTCAAACGTTTGTTTTGTTTGTGCGTCTTTTATGCTTGGTCAGTAAAATCGAATTCGCTATTTGTTGGTAACTGTAGTGAAGCTTTACGGACTTGCTGTGCTATATTCGAGTGTAGTTTAACAGTTTTTCGAGATGGGACAGTGCAGAGCAGTGTTTGTAACATGGGTTGCATTGGAAGAATTTTCAGATTAGTTGGCAATGTTTGGGTCTGAAGTGTTACTCTGAGGTTTTACCTAAACATTGAATGGAAATAGAACATGCTCTATTTTTAAAGCTTTTATTTAACTTGCAATGTATGTCTGTATCTATGTATGTTTGTTAGGGTGGAATCTTGCTACTCAATTTTGAAGCAGATATCTTCAACCGACTAAGCTGATATTTTGTATACTTGTTTGGATGACAATGCACGATAAGCTATGTGACGTCGTTCTAAATCTAATAGTCGAATAGTTATTTAATATACTTTTACAATATGGGTACCCAATTGATATGAGAACGCCCAGTAGATAGTAAGGGGAATGGCAATCAATGAGGTGGATGCCATTTTTAGATACATACGATGGATTTTAGGTCGACAACTTGTTTTATCACTCCATGAAACTTGCTTACGACAGAAAAGAGAGTCTTTGCATTTGGCGCCCAACTAGAGGCTTGCGGTGTGAGTCAGAATCTGGCACAGGGGATTCTGGATCGAATAGTACGAGATCATTTATACAACTTTCGCAGTGGTCATCTCCAGGTTTGAGGGTAGCTGAAGAACCGCTGGTGCAGCGAGCAGCCACGGAGGGTGGACCGGACAGCCGGTGTGTCGCGGTGCGGAGGCTACATGAATGACTGTACCGAATACTGGTAAAGAAGCGGAAGACTGTGACGCGGCGTAAGTGGTAAAGAAGATTTGGTGAAAATACATTATTCAAAGTCGGCAAGTTGTTTTATCACTGCATGAACTTTGCTTACGACCTGAGAGAAGAGTCTTTGTACAAGAAAGGGCTTGTTGAGAGTAACTCGAAAAATAACGTGACGTCATCCTAAATCAAATGTGGCGGATCCTCCAAGATGACGGAATAGTTATTTTTTATGCAATATGGGTAGGTATCAAATAAAAGGGCTTGCCGAGAATATTTTGACATCACTCTTAATCCAATATGGCGGAGCTTTGAAGTTGTCTTAAGCTTTTATATAGTATGGAGAATTTAAATGCAAGCTTATAACTAAAAAGTAAAACATAAATTGAAACAAAGCACATTTTAAAAAAAAGCCTTTTATTTAAATATTCTAAAAAGAAGAAAATAAAATTTCCCTTTGATATGTTAAATATCAACTTATAGCCTCTTTATACACAATTTATATGATCATAAAAGCTTGACGCGCGATCTAGTTGTGTGTGTGTGTGTAGTTGTGAACTAGTACCAATTTAATTGACAAACTTGGTCTGCTAAGTTTAATTGAGTTAAAATTTCAGTTTGATTAAATACTTATAGGTACTTACGTAAATCTCGCGACAAGCTTCTATGATCATATCCATTTAAAAATGACATCTATTTTATTGTTTTATAAAATTTATCCATATACATATAAGAGCAGCCTTTTTTTGCTTATGTACAACGAATTTTCTGAAACATACATGTGCAGTGAATAAGACTGCCCCTATAAAGGTTGAACACCGAATAAGCTCATGTGCAAGCTTCCAAAGAAGAAAAAAGTTATGCGTGATGGGTGAGTGACCCGGCAAGACGTCATACGTTTAAAGAGACTTGGAAAAAATCACTTCCCTTTCTCATATATCCATCAACGACCGGTGGCCGTCTTTTTTTACTTAAATATAACTTATTTTCGATTCGGCGCTTAGCATCCGGATTTTGAACACATGATATATTTTAAATAGATGCTTAATAAATACATCTCCGCTTGATTATGTAGATGTAGGAAACAAATCAATAAAACGATGGCACATGATTTTGTAATGGAAGTCATCTAGAATAACTGCTTAAAAAGATTTTATTTATTTATTTTATTACCGTATGGCTACAAGTTACACAAATAAGAAAATAAGGGAAAACAATATACAGGGTGTCCCACGACGAATATATCGGAACTGGGCAGTAGTAGGCAATTATAATTTTGGGGTGTAAGTTAAAGCAAATATAGTATCTTTTCTTATTATTGTGTCACCCAACGAGGTATTTGTTTTTGGCCACGTGACGTCCGATTCAAAAATTTTAATGGGATACCCTGTATATTTGTGACTTTTTGTGTTCCTCCCGATAAAACAATTCCAACAAACTAGCACACTTGGGGTCTAAAGTGATTAATTCAAGAGTTATAGGTATTTAAAGGATGGTACCACTACCATTGATTATAACATGTACCTACCCCTACAGTTGAATTACTTTGGTAGTGTTTCATAATGGTAGTGGTACAGTCCTTTAAATACCTGTAGCTCTTGAATTAATCACTTTAGACCCCAAGTATGTTAGTTTGTTAGAATTGTTTTATCGGGAGGAAGACAAAAGGTCACAAATATACAGGGAGTCCCATCAAAAATTTTGAATCGGACGTCACGTGACTAAAAACAAATACCTCATTGGCTGACACAATAATTAGAAAATATACTATATTTGGCTCTAATTTACACCCCCAAAATTATAATTCCCTACTACTGCTCAGTTCCGATATATTGCTTGTCTTAATCGTCGTGGGACACTCTGTATAAAAGTAGGTTATACATGTGTAGTAAAACTGTTAATGGTTGTATTGTACTATCTTTTTATTGTATTTTGTTTTATTATCTTGTGAATTTTATAATTTCTAGAACTTGTTATTCTATTGTACTACCAGATAAGTGGGCTTGACTCGTCAATAAATAAATAAATAAATAATCTTTATACCAACATATCAATTTACATTATGAGGATACTAGGAAGAGGACAGCATCTGCAGCTTGCCAACAAATTATCGAAACTTGTGAAAAACTTAGAAGTTATTAAAGTAATACTTCTTTCATCCGGGTTATTTTGGGGTCCAGTGTACATAGTTGGATAGCCACACTGTGTAAAATAGAAGCAAACACGGGTAACTGGCAAAGCGTATGTTTTGTAGGCGTTTCCTGAATACACAAATGCGCTAGGCATGGTTTACATGTGATAAGCATATTTTGATAGCGGCCGCAACAAAAGTGTTTCCCACCGTATTAACCTTTTTATAATTCCCATGGTAAATATTTATGTTCCACACTAAAAAGCTTCTCTGGAAGCTGCATAATAATACATTTTCTGTTTAAAATTGCATGTTTACGATCAGTTTAGTAAAATGAAATCGTTATCGTGCAGTCGCAAATACGGTTATAATTACGACCTGTAATATTGTAATTAAGTAAAAGATAAATGAAATTCACACAGCTTCGGTCTGACGTTCTAAAATGGGAGAAGAAGAAAACAACGTTAGGCGTTAGGCCTTTACGGAAACACTGATTTGATCAGGTTCGATCAGTATCTGCTGTTCAAGTACTAGTAAACTGTCTAGTTGGATCTTAGCTGGCATTCGTTTTGCAAGTTTAGCGAAGTGAGATATTTCAAACCAAAAGTGAGATTGTCAAATCAGTAAATATCAGTCCTAGGCCTTCAAAAAGAACAGCTGAGCGCAGCAGTGATGTAACGAATATTCGCATTCGCGGATATTTGCATAGGTATTCGTATATTCTCATTCGAGAAATTAATGCGAATTTTTTGCAAATAATTTTTTTAGTGTAATGGTTGGTGAAACAAAACCCATTCATTTCTTATGTTTTTTAATGTAAGAAAGTAACTTAAACTCGTAATCAAATCAGTCTCCTGCTTATCACTTCGTTAGGATAAACCGGACATTTTACCGATTTTTGTAATTCCGCTCGGACACAAAATTTAGCTCCAAACTTGGTACCATTTATTTATTTAACTTTGGGCAATGATTCTTAACAATTAAATTTTCATAAAAACTTAACAAACAAAAATAATTCTGCTATGAATTTTTACTAAAATTTTAATGTTATAGTTATCTTATTCTTGAGCAAAACTTAAAATAATCACTAAATGCTTCTACAATAAATAAACTATTAAAATATATTCATTGTACATAGTAGTAGTAGTGATGTGGGGGCGAAGCCAGGCAAGTAGGCTACCTTTGTCCCTTTTTGCCAACCTCACTGAACCAACACTGAAAACACTAAAATTCTACGTCCTGGAGAACTCCTTGTCGAACCTACCGGACCTCCTGGTGAAAGTCAGTATGTCCGACACTATTTTACATAAGAGTTAACACTTTAAGCAAACAAAAATTAAATTAAATCTTTTATTATTAAATTAAATCTTTTATTTTAATAAATATAAAACTGAATATTCGCATTCGCGAATGTAGGCAGTAGGTATACGCATTCGCATCCGCGAATGTCCAAAATTATGATATTCGTTACATCACTAGGTTATAACCTAAAATTGACAGTTTTCGTAAACGTCAGTTGAATTGAGTTACGGAAACACTAGGGTTGTTCCAAATTACGATTCTATCACCGTCCTAGAACTGTTTTCATCATGACTTGCCCATTTTACAGTTCTAAAAACGGTGATTGGTTGGTTCCCCAGCGTACCAACCAATCATCGACTCTAGAATCATAAAATGGGCGGTTCACGATGAAAACAGTTCTATAACGGTGATAGAACCGTAATTTGGAACAGCCCTACTGATCTGGATCCAGATAGATCAGTTATACGTCAAACAGCTGTCTAGTGGAATTTATGATTCCATGGAATAAGGAAAAAGTTGGTTTAATAATAAAATACAGATGGTTGACGAAAACAGCTACTGATCTGAATCATCCGACTTACTGTACAATAGTGAACTGACCCTATTTCTGACTGATCCCAGATCACTTTCCGAACGTCAGGATCAGTGATCCAAGTGATCGGGTTAATCCGATCATAGTTTCCGTAAAGGCCTTAGGTGAGCTAAGATTATCTGAGAGTTAGTGTAAAACGAAAGCGGCTCTTGTTTTGTTTCCAAACCGATGAATCAGTTGATCACTGACAAGTGACAGCACAAATTTTTTAATGGGATTTATGATTCTGTGGATTAAAAGAAGATCCAAAAGAACTAAAAAGCTGGGTTAGAGCTCAAAACAGATGGTTACGAAAAACAGCGAACAACTCGATGGCGATCACTTTCAAGTTAATAGAATATACATCCAATAAACAAAAAGGTGCCAAACTATCGATATTTTTGTATGGTCAGCCTCCCGCTGAAAGCCTATGCCCGGATCTATGGCACTGTAAAAGCGCTGCGAGATGATACGTGGCTCTGCACGATAGGTTTGAAACGCTGTAGGTTGTAGCCATCTGGAAAAAAATTCCCCGGCAGCCCATTCCACAGCGTCGAAGTTTTCCAAAAAAAAGTAGTGCTGGAGGAGACTGGTTGGGGCAGTAGGGACCGCGACCTGATAAGAATGAGCTCGCAGAGCCTCTCTAGCGTTGCTTGTTCGGACGGCCTTCGGCCACGGCTCAACAAATAATCAGCTGTCTTACTGAATTGTCAGTCCCTTTGTGATGATATATTGCAAATATTTGACGTCAGCGACGCCATTTTGGGATAGTTTCATTAAAAATGACAGAGGTAGATAAGGAAAAGGTGTTATCAGTACAACACGGTAGAACTAAAATAATAATCCTCAACAGATGCTGTGTAGTAAAGAGGGAGGTAAACATTAAGGACAACATACAGAATACAATTCAAACGACTTTAAATCTAGACGGTAATTTATTAAACCATCACTTGTATATTCTACCACAGCTTCTTATGATTAAAATTATTAAAAATAAAAGCTTTGATTAAAGTCCATTTCTGAGTCTTTCAAAATCGTTGAGGGATTTTTAGCGAACATAAATAAAAATATTTTATTTTTATTAGAGCCTCAGCTTTTCAAGGAGCAGCTCTTTGCAGCACAAACATGTTCAGCTTTTAATTTTTCTGCTTCCATATCCATATTTTGTATACTTATCCTACACAAAATACTCCGACTAAACAGCAAATGAAAAAATGCTAAAAATGACTACAAGCTATTCAAAAGTCCATAGCAAAACGCAAAACAGCTCAAAAGACAGCTATTCTATTAGTGACGCTAGTAGTGCAACCACTATCTCTACGCCTGGTTAAACATGAAACCTAGATAACCATGACCCTGCCGTGCCGCCGCCGCCGCTGTTGAAATCAGAACAAATCTAACCCAAAATGGAGATGCGCAAAGAGATTGGCGGATCGACGAAAAGCATCCCTAGATCTTGAGAATGACTGCTGATTATTGAGCCGTGCTTCGGCGTTATTATCTGGGAGCAAATGTTTATTACGAAACTGCTGAAATTTGCAAATGTCAGGTCATGGAAGGCAAGCTGACTATGGGCCGTAGGTATTCATAGTTCTTGAGAGTTCTTTAAAACTAGAGTCTCCCTCAAGTACTGCTTTGTATTTTACAGTCGTTTGATACTTAAGTAACATGTCACGTCAACATGACATTTCGTTGCAGTCAAGGCGAGTTTGTAGCTTACGTTTGGAGTAAGGTGTTGTCAGTCTCTGTCACAACCAGAAAAGGCCTTTACGGAAACATTGATCTGGATCCGGATAGATCAGTTATATGTCAAGCAGCTGTCAAGTGGCATTTATGATTCCATGAATTTAACGGACATCGAACAACGAAAAAGTTGTTTTAACAATAAAAAACATATGGTAAAGTAAAGCAGCTACAGATCTGAATCATCCGGTCGCAATCACTTACTGTACAAGAGTGAACTACCCTATTTCTGACCGATCCCAGATCACTTTCCGAACGTCAGGATCAGTGATCCCTTAGATAAGGAAAGAGAGGGGATACCGCACGCCCATTTGATGCTATATGGATTAGCTGATACCGAAAATGAATAGCTGTCAAAATGCTGGTGGAAAACTGACGGTAGTGTCAAGGTGGTGTTTTTTGCGATATTTAACGTTTTTAAGACCAATAATTGTGAAATATTGTGGTGAGCGTAATGGTGGGGTGTGCAGCTTACCGTTGTAAAAGCCACAGCAGCAGGAAGGAGCCAGGAATTACTTTTCACAGGTAAATTTATGATCTTATTTTTTTGGTGTATCCGAAATTCATGCAAATATCTCGATATCTAGTTCAAAGATATATGTGTATCCGAAATATAATTTGGAATGTACCACTAACATGCGAATCATAATGTTTTTGAGCACGTAAAGTCTAAAAATTATGTTTTTAAGGGATTTTTTGGTTCAAATACAATCAGTTTTCCAGTGGCGTATCTATTATAGCTTACATTTTGAATAGAAATATTATGACTTTGCATTGTAATATATAATATACCAATACCCTTATACAAGGTGTGCATTTTAAGGGTGGCCTTTATTTGTAGTTGTATGAATAATAAAATTAATTTTCTTTCTTCCTCGACAGGTTTCCTAAAGATCTTCCTAGACATGATTTATGGATCAAAAATATGAGGATCGAAGGTTGGAAGCCTACAAGCAACGATAGGCTTTGTTCTAAGCATTTTAAACAGAATTTCCTTCATCAAACAAATCAAAAAGTATATCTTCTGAAAGGAGCAGTCCCCACCATATTTGACGAGCTTCCGGAATACTTACGTCCAAAAATTGTAAGTTATAATTCCTAGCTTACATTGTCTACGCTTAATCAATATTAAAATAATAAACATCCTAGGACTATGACAGATGGATAGATGGATAGATGGATAGATGGATAGATGGATAGATGGATAGATGGATAGATGGATAGATGGATAGATGGATAGATGGATAGATGGATAGATGGATAGATGGATAGATGGATAGATGGATAGATGGATAGATGGATAGATGGATAGATGGATAGATGGATAGATGGATAGATGGATAGATGGATAGATGGATAGATGGATAGATGGATAGATGGATAGATGGATAGATGGATAGATGGATAGATGGATAGATGGATAGATGGATAGATGGATAGATGGATAGATGGATAGATGGATAGATGGATAGATGGATAGATGGATAGATGGATAGATGGATAGTTGGATAGATGGATAGATAGATAGATAGATATACTTTATAGTCTAAGAATTTACAAGATTCTTATTGACAAAGCTATATAATAACAAACAAAACTTTTGGGATATTCACTAAAACCTGTGAGGAGGAAGTTTGTTATAAATCTTCACTCCATTGTATATAATTGGATCATTAATGAGTTATGATTTGGGTGTGATATTAATTTAAAATCATTCTTATGCCTTATGCCTATATTCTATATTTATGGTCTCAAATTTCGTTTTATATTTGAGTATTAGTGATGACGTTTCCAAAATAAACAGTGCAATAAAGTAAGGAGAAATACGATTACGAATGGCTGAATAACCATTTAAAAATTGATAGCTATGAAAATCAAAAGGCAGCTAACCTCAAAGATGTAATAATTTCTTGTGTTACAGTTACATTATTAAACAACTATATTTAGGTGTGTTTACTCGATACGAAATCAAAACAAAATGTTACTGTCACTTTTCCTATAAGATTCAGTCACTCATTCACATCTACTTAAATCATAAATTAATTTGTTCTGTCTTTCTTTCGGAAATAATGTTTCAAACATTGTCTAATATACAGCTCTGTTATTTTAGGAAAAAGAAAGAAAAAGACCCCGTGAACGTGATGTTCATCCAGAACCATCGCCATCAACCTCAGCTCTGGCTGCACAGGACGACTCTCCCCGGAAAAAGAAACTTAGAAGAGAACTGCTGCTGCAAAAAGATAAGAATAAGGAAAAAAACAAAAAGAATCCGTGCCCTTGGTCAGTCACTGAAAAGAGCACACAAAAAAGTAGCCTCTTTAAAAATAATTGCTGAGGAATTAGAGCGACAAAATTTACTATCTCAAGAAAATTTAGTTTTAGTTCAAAATATGAGCAAGGTTAATATAGAAATATTGAACAGAAAAATGGGGAGAAATGTTCAATATTCACCTGAACTTAGGAAATTTGCCCTGACATTACATTTTTTTTCACCAAAGGCATACAACTATGTGAGAGATGTTTTTGACACTTGTCTCCCGCATAGCAAAACTATTGCTAAATGGTTTCAGAATGTGGATGCTGAGCCTGGTTTTACCAAGGAATCAATAAATACCTTAATAAATAAGATTCAGTCATCTGACAGACCAATAATTTGTTCATTAATTATCGATGAAATAGCCATACGGAAACATTTAGAATGGGATGGAAAAAAATTCCATGGTTATGTGAACTATGGTACAAATTTAAACGATGACTCTAATGCTTTAGCCAACGAAGCTTTTGTTATAATGTTGGTTTGCATCAATGGAACTTGGAAATTACCTGTCTGTTACTTTCTTACAGATTCTTTGAATGGCAGTCAAAAACATTCAATTGTATCTCAATGCATCCATCTGATTGAAGATACGGGAGCCAAAGTTATGTCAATCACATTCGATGCTGCTCCATCTAATACCGCTATGTGTCATAACTTTGGATTCTTATTTAACATTTCAAATATACAGACAAGTTTCAGAGTTACAGATCACAATGTATATATTTTTTATGATCCATGTCATATGATAAAACTTGTTCGCAATGCATTTGGTGAAAAGAAAATCCTAATTGATTGTGATAACAATTTTATTCAATGGAAATACATAGCGCTTCTAGAGAAGCTGCAAACTAGCGAGGGCTTACATTTAGGGAATAAGTTACGTCGCGCTCATATTATTTTTGTCAAACAAAAAATGAAGGTTCGGCTTGCAGTTCAGTTACTTAGTGCATCAGTAGCCGATGCTATTGAGTATTGCGAGAAAAAGCTGAATCTTGAGGATTTTAAAGGTAGTCAGGCAACAGTTAAATTTATTAGAATTGTAAATAGCATTTTCGATATTTTAAACAGCAGAAACCTAGTAGCACCAGGTTATAAAAAAGCATTATGTCAAAAAAATATAGATCGATCTGCGGAATTTATCAATAGTGCAATTTTTTATCTTTCAAAGTTGAAATTATCTAATAATGAGCAAGTAATCATGTCTAACAGAAAAACTGGGTTTATTGGATTAATAATTTCATTATCAAGTTCTTTAGGATTGTACAAAGAACTTATTTCTGAGAGAAAAACATTACTGTACCTTCCGTTGTATAAGATTAGTCAAGATCATTTAGAATTATTCTTTTCGTCAATTAGATCAAGAGGTGGCTGGAATAATAACCCAACCGCTCGACAGTTTCTAGCTGCTTACAAAAGGCTTCTGGTTCGAGCAGAAATTAGAGAGGGCGGTATGGGTAACTGTATTCCATTAGATCAAATCCCTATTCTAAGTAGTTCTACAAAAAATGTAAGGTCTGAAGATGTAATTAATAGTAGTTTATCTAACCATAGTTTAATAGACATAAATGAGCCTTCTGATGATCTAGAAACTATTTGGAAGGATCATGACTACATCATGAATGCACCTGTGATAAGTGAATGTTCATCCCAAATTGTGCAATATATTGCTGGTTATGTTTCGCACCAATTACAAAAAACAATAAAATGTGAAACATGTGTCACAGCATTGATTGGTACTAGAGATCGGTTTCTCAATTCCCTAATTGAATTTAAAAGCCACGGCGGTCTGACTTACCCATCAAATGATGTTATCAAGATATGTTTGAAATCGGAACATTTTCTGAGAGTTAATGAAAATTGTATTCACACCAAACATTTTGTACCTTTGCTGATAAGCAAAATAATATCAAGTTTTCTAGGCACCCCTATTTTCAGCTGCTTAGAACGTCACGTATTAGAAAATGATGTAAATCATATATATTTTTTAATAAAAGCTGTATGCACAAAATACTTAAATATCAGAATCCATTTTATTGTAAAATCTCGATCACAACAGGACAATCCAGTTCGGAGCCAATTAACAAAAATGATTCTGTTTAAAGGGCAGTAAAATATTGGTAGTTTTTGACCTTCGTGACTGTAATACTGACTGCCATCAATTGTAGGAGCAAGCGAAATGCCACGTTCCTACAAAAAAATTATTTTTGTTGAAGCACACAATACTGAGTTTCACCCAAACTTCCCCATAAGTAAATACATAACTGCAATAAATTAGAACTTACTGGAAGCAAGGGGTTAAGTGATAAAATAGAGTTGTAATTTCTATGTAAGTTATAGGACCTCACCTATATTGAATGAATTGTTCGTTTTTATTTACTACTAGCTAATCTAGGAGTCATTTTCTAATTTTGTAAATGTTTTGATTTTGGATAAGATTAAAGGACCTTTGTATTTCTAGCCCAAAACTTACTTTATTTCATGTCTGAGATAATTTTTATGTTTAACCCCCCAGCTTTTTCATTAATTATTGCCACCGTCGCAAAAAGAAGTTATGTATAAAAAAGCCTCGTTGGAGTAATTAAAAATACTGCTCTTCATTACACACTACAAACAGCAAGTAACAGCGTAACAGCAAGTAGATTTTTTTACTGCATATGGGGACTCCGAGATTGAAGGCATCAAATTCCTCAATCTCGTAAGCTAATCTATAATAACAAAAATGTTTTATTGCTGCTTCTGTTTACAGTATGTAATAGACAGTATTTTATATATAAACATAATGTCAATAAATATAAATATACTATAGGTATTATGTGTTCTTTAATAATAAAAAATTGATTTACTACAAACTACAAGCAGTTTTTTTCTTTCTGGGTAGAAGTATAATCGTGTCTTCCATCAGTCATATACTGCAAATGAACATAACATGTTCATGACTGAATAAAATATATACATTATCAATTTTTATATATTATTGGCCACAAAACAGCAGTCGAATGAAAATCACGGTTACGGTAATGTTAGTCACTTAAGTTTTAATTGTGGATGGCGAAATTGGCCATATAGAAACCCTGAATAACAATATTTCATTAAATTTTATTTGAAAAAGATTATTTCTACAAATAGCTCAACCAGAACGTTAATCCCATTAGTTACGCCACTGGGAATAGCGCTTTGGTGCCATTTGGTATCAGAAATGTCAGTCGCGGGTTCCGTCCTCTCTCTTTCCTTGTCTAAGAGTGATCCCATTGATCGGGTTAACCCGATCATAGTTTCCGTAAAGGCCTAAAAATGTCCGATAAAAGCACGAAACACTGGCACAAGAGAAAAACAGATAGGTAACAGAATACATCAAAATGCGTAGCAATAAGCATAACAAATTGACCTATATTTGACATACGACAACGTCGCCAAATGTTTTCCCTCCCTATCGTAAGTGTTGTCCAGGAAACAAATGCACAAGGATCCACTTAAATATCACTCAGGTGGACATCTGTATGACTATACGACTATATGATTACGGCTCTATGGTGCCGGGAATCGCCCAACATAGACACAAGGGCGTTGAAGTAGTAGATTTAACGTCCTTGCATAGATACAACAAGAACAATCACTTTAATCTTGCTGCCTCTCTATCTCTCTCTCTCTCTCTCGCTTTCTGATGGTACCCTTCCTCGGCAAATCTTGGCAAATATCAGCTCCAATGCAGTAGACAGGGAAGAGCGTATCACGCAAACCATTTGACCATTGTACAAGATAATATTAATTAATATTAATATTAAGCTAACAACTAAACCCATCGCTAGATTCAAATTATTTAGAAAGAGCTCTTGAGTATCTGGGTCTCATGGTACACAGAGTCTTCAAGCTCTTTGGAAATAATTGAAGCTTATTGAAGGATACTGTATGACTTTTTTATTATTACATATTATTAAGTGCTTGTCTGAGGTAATCGATTTATCAACAACAAATTACGGTTACATAAATGTTTAGTGTACAAATCTAACTGCTCCAAGCATGATGATGCCCGCTGTTGTTCTAAAGAAGTGTGCACTTCATACTTACTCGCCTTTGGATATCTTACAACTCCGGCATCTTTCCAAAAGGCTGGAAGTCAACTGGCATCCAGGCGGTGCCAACAAGGGACCCTGTTTTCTGGGGTCAGCAAAGTGATGGAACAATAAACAAAGAAGAGCTTATCTAATATGGATTCCGACATCAAACATCAACTGCAGATCTCCTAACTAGTTACACATGATGTGTGGAGCAAACTTATCCATTCGTTTGACGAGGTTCACGTCGTTGCTCTCAAAGGCATTCGTTCAACTATGGCATGAAGTTCCATTAAATAAGCATTCGTCCTACGACATTCCTGTTAAACTTTGTGGATGGTTAGAAGATTTCCTCTCTGTCGGGGCAGACGGCTGCTCCTCTTCCTTCCATAATATCAACGCTAGGATCCTGCAGGGATCGGTATTGGCACCGACAGTGTTTCTGCCTCACATCAATGATCTACTGTCTAGCACTACAGACCCAATCCACAGTTTTGCGAATAATAACTTCGCACGCGGGGATCATGAGTAATAGGCCGATCTCTGTTGTCGAGTTGGAACGCAAAAGGCTGGCAGCTGCTGCTCCGCTATCAAAAGATCAGGAGACTGATACCGATTGGGGATTCAGAGATATGGCAAAATTCAATGTTTTGAACAGCCAGTACTATACACTAAACTATTAAACAACAAGTACCCAGTAAGCTCTATTGAACGCTTTAGAACAACACATCAGTGCAGAATATGGTCTTGGTATTAACTACAACAAGACCAAGGTTATTATCGTCGATAGAGAGCATGACAATCATCGAGAAATAAAGTCAATAGGCGTTGTGAGGTAGTTCAAAGTTTTCTGTACCTCGTCTCTTTCATCGACAATTCAGGTAGCTGTGAGAATGAGATTCGATGGCGCATTCAACAGGTACGGGTGGCCATGACAAAGCTTACTAAAATATGACGTCACCATAAGATCACTAAAGCTACCAAAATGTCACTGGTTCAGTCTCTTGTGTTCTCCATATTTTTGTATGCCTCGGAAACTTGGACTGTTAAAAAAGCAGATCGAGCTCGCATAGATGCTTTCGAAATGTGGACGTGGAGGAGAATGCTGAGAATTCCTTATACCGCCCATCGAACTAACGTTTCCATACTGGATGAGCTCGGTAATCCAAAGAGACTATCCTCTATTGTGTCAATGAGAATGCTTACATTCGTCGGACATATTCACAGAAGCGATAATATGGAGAAACTTGTAGTTCAGGGTCACGCCCCGAGTGGGCGGCGCCGTGGCCGTTCCCCTACACGCTGAGTGGATACGACGAAACAGTTGCTAGATATAACAGTTGCTAGATATGAATATCAAGAGCGCCACTGAACTGACAGTAAATCGCGAACGATGGCGAGCTACAGTTCTCAAAACTATTGATAATATTCGTGTCGGCAATACTCTCGCTCCGACTGAATGCATTTTACGAGTTCACAACATGTCTGTTAAGACATTGTGACTATGATGATCACCCAGTAAGTACCCGGTTTTAATGGACAACTAGGTTCTGCCAAGAAGTCACTCATTCAAGCCTTTTGGGAGAATATGATTTGGCACGAACACGTTTCGTCAATTTCAACAGCTACTGGTAAAAAGCTTGGGTGCCTATTGAGAGCCAGAAAGCACTTGTCAGCTCAGATGAGACAAGGCCTGGAGTATGGCTCACATATTTGGGGAGCAACTGCTCTTCTAACGCTATCTAAGCGGAGTCTGCTCCTCTGAGGAATCCTCTATAATCTCGCTGACCAACGAGCCGACTAGATCTATCCACGGGACTGTTGCATCTCATCCCAAGTCAGTCGTTCTTCTTACATCAAGAACTCAGCGGTACGACCGCACGTTTGTCTTTAGCGTATCTTAATCCTAGACTTGGAGATACCTGTAGGCGTGGCGGGTTTTGATTTTTCAATGGGGTGCAAATGTTGAGTTCGAATGTTGCTGATATAAGCAGAAAGAACAAAGAAAAAAACGTTCATAATTATTGAGAAAAGCAAAAAGTAAACTAGTATTATAGCATTAACATGATATTAATATGAAACATAAAAAACTATGGTTGTTACTTCTTTTCAGTAAATGTAGAGAGATGCCTTGTTAAACAAAATCGTCAGCGGTGTCATCCCTGTTTAAAATATCATTCTTTCGACAGTTACCTACGCATGTGCGGTTTCGTGTTCCCTCGACATAATGCTCATTCAGGTTCTGCAGAGCAGGACATTGCACACAAACACTAACACCCCTTGATATCTTTCCAAGGATATCCTTCTCACAGGGACCTTGACATTCCTTACTTGTGGGTTTACATTAAACAGCAGGCACAACGACATTATAATAAAGCGGAGTTGCACAGCAACCCTCTGATTTGCCATTTAAGATACCGAACCTCAAAATTAACCCTTTTGGTTAAACCCAAAAATTACCGAACTCAAATCGACTATGTCAAGTTATAGCCCCCAATCGTCGAACTCCTGAAGAGGAGGCTCCTCTCGTTCCTTCTTTTTCTTTTCTTCTCTTACTTCTCCGGTTCTCCCTGACTTTAATCTGGTCTCTGGGTAATCAAAAAGATCGACCGACAAGACTCACAAAGAGCAAAGGTTCACTGGACCGCTCTGAGAATCAATGAAGAAATGAATGATCATCTTTTTTGTGACCAATAGAGACCAGATGACTCGGATCAGTGATTCCTGATTGGAGTAGTAAGCCAATATGATTAAAAAAACACTGAAATAAGTCAAAGTTCCCATTACTACTGTATTACTAGACTAAAAGCTAACTCTGGCACCCTGATGCGGCCATCCGTTAATATAACCAACTTTTCAGGGTTAGCGCAGTTGGATTACACCTCACTGTTTCATGGGTGCTACGCCATAATACTTAATGTACTCACCGCCCCTGCTTGGAGATGTATTTTTTGAGACTGTGAGTATTGGCCTCAGAGTAACAACTGAACATAGAGGTAGTAAACAACTAATTCTAATAGGCCAACATCTTTTCTTACGTTGTCATATCGACCACCAGATACGGCAATCATAATTGTTTACTATCGTCTTAATTCTATAGTATCCAGACATATTCCATTCTACGTTAAAAAAGACGGTATTTTGATGGTTCAGAAATGATTACAGCAAAATCAATAGATATGTTGACCTCTACTGCGTTACTGCATGTTTCTTCATCATTAACGCAAATTCTATCTTACATAAATTTTGAGGAGTTGGCAACGCCTATGTAATTTTCCTGCGATTTGTTTACAGTAACCTCCGACTGTCAAACGTTTGTTTTGTTTGTGCGTCTTTTATGCTTGGTCAGTAAAATCGAATTCGCTATTTGTTGGTAACTGTAGTGAAGCTTTACGGACTTGCTGTGCTATGTTCGAGTGTAGTTTAACAGTTTTTCGAGATGGGACAGTGCAGAGCAGTGTTTGTAACATGGGTTGCATTGGAAGAATATTCAGGTTAGTTGGCAATGTTTGGGTCTGAAGTGTCAAAAGATGATGGCTTTGAGCACGCCATGCTGAAGTGGTTTGTTTACTACCTCTATGTTCAGTTCTTACTCTGAGGTATTGGCCTATTGGCCTTTTGGCCTATCGGCCTATCGGCCCCTAGGGGACACCCAGCTAGCTGTGCGGGTAAGGCGGCCCGCAGTCGAGTCGGAGAGTAAGCAGCGTCGGGCGTGGTTAGTACATGGACGGCAGGCGTTCGAGTGGGGGTAAATCCTCCTACAGTTGTTATCTGCTTGCTTTCTGTTGATTTGAGCCGGTTTCTGTTCTTTTCTGTTGTATTCGGCTGCGTTTAATCGTCCTGTATTGTTCCGCTGTTATCTGCTTGCTTTCTATCGTTTTGAGCTAGTTTTGACTCTATTTGGTTGTATTTGCTCGTTTTCTACCGTTTTCAGTTATTATCTGCTTGCTTTCTGTTTTTTTGAGCTATTTTCTGTTCTTTTCTGTTATATTCGTCTGTGTTTAGTCGTTTTCTATCGTTTCCCGCTGTTATCTGCCTGCTTTCTGTCGTTTTGAGCTAGTTTTGACTCTATTCGGTTGCACTTGGTCGTTTTCTACCATTTACAGTTGTTATCTGCTTGCTTTCTGTTGTTTTCATCTGTTTTCTGTTTTTTCTGTCCTATTCGGTTGTATTTCGTCCTCTTCTATTGTTTATCGCTGTTATCTGCTGGCTTTCTGTTGTTTTTAGCTGTTTTCTGTTCTTTTCTTCTTCTTCTTCTTCTTCTTCTTCTTCTTCTTCTTCTTCTTCTTCTTCTTCTTCTTCTTCTTCTTCTTCTTCTTCTTCTTCTTGCTTGTCGCACTGGTCGCGTTCGGTCGCTCTTGGTCACACTTTGGACTCGACAGTGTTCACAGCACCGCACATCGGCAGTCGGTTTGGAGCCGATAGAACGGCACGCCGGCAATGCTGATCGCGCATTATTGTCCCCCCCTGAGAGTTGAAGTACAATAAGCTCATAAGAGCTGCAGTGCTGACGGCTCTCGGGGGTTCAAAAAAAAATTGGCCTATTCAAGTCCCGCGTCAACGAACTTCCCCTAACTCAACCTCTCCATAGCGTGGTTCTCTGGTATCTAGGTTTTGCCTTGGAGGTTTGGTTACTTATAAAAACAAGAAGCACTAGTCCTGCTGGAGACTGACCGTACCACCTTTTTAGGTTTTCGACAGGTGTTTTTTATTTAGCTGTCTACACGCCCATTACTAAATGGTTTAGATCGGTGCAATGGTATATAAACATCGCCGATGAAACCAGACACCGGTACAAAAGGTCCGATCAGCGTCCATGGTGGCGTAGCCTAAAATTAAATTAGCAAATTTTATTGTTCACGCTATATTTGGCGCATTCAGAAAACAACGTCGCTAACAAAATTTTATTAGTTCATTTCGTTGGAGCGGGTTGACGGGTGGTCCACTGACCCGGTGTAAGGCCCTTTACGGCTTTCTACGGCTACTTCTCCTGCTCTGCTTTTGCACGTGTGAAATGGAGCTCCAAGAATTGCTGAGATACACCAGGGAGGTATTCGGATAAGCTCGCATTCATTTCCATATACTTAAAACATTAGGCCGTATTCATAAAGAAGAGCATTTACTTCACATTCTATTCATAAGCAAAATGTTGCTCTGAAGAAAAAGGTTTCATTTTTTTGGTATTTATAAACAGGTGCATTTAATTAAAAATTGAAGGATTTGCTTCAGAAAAATGGTAATATTAGTCGGTGTTTATAAAAATGAAGTATTTCCTTCAAAGGAAAATGTAGGAGGAAAAGGTAGAGCTCGCAAGGAAAAGGAAGAAGGAAAAACTTTTGCTTTATTTCGTATTCATAACCTTTTCCTTTTCTCTGCAAGTAACTCCTCGCGGAAAAAAAGGAAAAGGTAGACAAGCGTTATCAAGGGCCATTTTCAATCGACATACATATTTAAGAATCGGAAACCGCCGGTTCAACTGTCCAAAAGCATGTTCTATGATAACTCCTTCTTTCTTTAATAACCAATTGAAAGCAGCCTGCGACGCATGTTCCACGATGGGCTTCATCAGATAGGATGTTATACCATAGCCACCGTCCCCCAATAATATACCGTATTAGTCGCCTGCCGCATAACTTAATGAACAGAAGAATTTTTCCAAATTCGACTGTCGTTCACTGAGCCGGGCCACCGTGCAACGATAATCATGAAGACGTAATTTTCATCACCTATGCCTTGAACATTAATGCTAGCATAATTCTTCCTGTTTACATATCCATCCCAAAATAGACGCGGTTTTTCAATTTCAAGATGCGTGCAGTCGATAACCCCTATTACAGTCGGAACATTTTTTTGGCTGACCATTTCATTTTCAGTCGATGGGAACTTGACACAATCAGCCGCCTTGTCCACAATGCGACAAAGAGTGGTATTGACAATCCTGGGGACTGTAGGTTGGGTACATCCCAGTTTCGTACCTATAGACCTCTCTGGAAACCCGGATCAGCCATGTACCATAAAAACGCTTTCATTTTGTGTACTGGGGAAAGCGCTCCTCCCCTGATTTCCAGACTTTTGCCAATGTGGTCGGTTAACCACAGTACGTTTATTTCCCCAAACTGAAAGAGAGTTCGAAAATCGCACTCATGTGGATTTTGACTCTAAACTCTTCGTGCGCGTAAGTGCACTACATCGGCCATGCTAAATTTAAATTAAAAAAAGAACGCGCCCACTCTACTACTAAAACACCTTAACCCTTCAAGTGCATACACAAGAATGAAGTTAATGGTTAAAAGCTGCTCCGGACTATATGCATATTTTCTGAAGCAAATCCTTCAATTTAGAAGCAAATGTTCCTGTTTAACCCCGCGTGGGGCGGGTTAGAATATCTCCCATCGTATATCCTGCGTGTCGTAAAAGCCGACTAAAAGGAACCGAACTACTGTCGGTATAAACAGTAACCTCTTCTCAACCAACAGCTTTGGATGGGCGAGTTGAGAAGAGTCAGGACACCTTCTTGTCCTTGGGGTAAGAAATTGCCCCTAAAGGCGGATGAACCAGCAGATACCATCTGGTCAACGGCATGAGGATGCAGAAAGCAAATGGGAAACTACTGCATTAAAGATCTCCAAGATATCCCAAGAGAAACTCGTAAAATGATTAAATGCATTTCACGAGTTCACAACATGTCTGTTAAGACATTGTGACAATGATGATGATTCAGACATTTGGTTCATAGAAAAATCGGAAAAATGAAGGGTACCGGCTGGATTCGAACCAGCGTCTCCGGCTTTCTAGGCCGACGCGTTACCAACTACACTACGGTCGCCCGTATTGCAGCCGATATACCGCGTCGACGACTTGATATCGAATCCGTCGACCCCTACCACTCCCCCGTATTTCTCTGCGAACCATGCATTTCAGTCATCTAGAGAGATCTAGTCGGCTGTTGGGTGAGTGTGAATCTCTCACCGCTATTTGCTCGACAGCTCTCTTTCTTACTGAAACAACGACTACTCAGTCAGCCAGGATTTCGTGGAATGAAGGTGCTTGCTTACTCCGCAAGAGGGAGATAAATTCAGACATTTAGTTCACAGAAAAATCGGAAAAATGAAGGGAAGAGAGCTGTCGAGCAAATGAACAGAATGTGAAGTAAATGCTCCGATTTCTAAAGGTAAAAGCAAATGCTCCTCTTTATGAATAAGGCCCAATCTCAAAACTATATGTAAAACTTAGCAGTACCAGAGTTGTCTACTTTTTCCTTTTTTCTGCGAGGATTTGCTTGAAAAGAAAAGAAAAAGCAAAAGCTTTTGCCTCTACCTTTTCCTTTGAAGAAAATGCTTCATTTTTATAAATATGGCCTATTGGTAGGAGGCCAGCACCATCAAACACATACGAAGGTGCGGATACCATAAGTACCAGGTCTAGGCTAGAGATGGCGGCAATTGTTTAAAAAAGATCACTGGATCAGAAAGTATCCAACCTATAAAGAATACGGTTAAAGTTCGAAGACCCAACGTTATTTAGTGTTTATTTGGCACCTATTAATAGTGAACATTTCCAGTGAAAATGGATTAAACTAGGCACCGTTTTGTAATTTTTTTTGTTTGAAAGGCATCTGCTCAACTGATAGAGAAGCTGAACAATATTATATTCAATTAATATCAACTGTTGGAATAGTAGGTAAAAATGGCCGTGCCGCTTTCCAAGGAGCAGTTACCGAATTGAAGCATGAAAGATCAAGTCTCTTAAAGTTGAGTCGATATTCAACTGCATGAGTAGTTTAGCATTTCAGGTTGGTAAATAATAATCGGTCTTGTCCTCAATTAATTTTTTTTCTGATATATGTATTGAGAACGTTTGGCGGGAATTTTTATGTTCAATAATTACTAGCTTGTCTGTTATGTGAAAAGTGTCAGCCCAGTTTCAAAATACGGATGAAATGCATCAGCCACCTAACCAAGGCTCTAGATTTAGACCTAATAGGTCGCTTCAAACGCTCCTCCAGCGTGCAAAACTTTGAAGCATTCTAGCAACGTTATTTTTAACTTGGGAGATGATTCTTTTAGGTATAACTGAGGCATATTATTGATACAAAAAAATCGACAAATCCCTATTGTGAACATGGGCCCGGCCCTGCAGTATATCCTATCGCGGTAGGCGCTTCCAGAGCGCGCCATATCAAATTATCGGTCGGTCGACAACAAAAGAACATCGCAACCGCCGCCGCCGCCGCGTATCGATGACGTCACGCTTTACCGCCGCTGCGCTATTGTTCGCGATCATCGTCGACTGCGACTGCGGTTTCCCGACTTGTCAAAGGCCATTAGGCCGAAAGCCTGATTCTTATAACCCGCATGTACCATTAGCATCTCAATTAACCCGGGTATGATTATTTGCCTGAGAGATTACTTAACCACCTCATAGTTAACCTGTTTTGAGATTGTTCCTTGCTGCGCAACTAGGGTTTATTTTTTTTTTTTTTTTTTTTTTGTGATTAGGCAGCATCGACTGCTGGGTCATTAGCTGCGTGTTACTCTTGTTAAATCATCTCTCCTAAATTTTATAGTAGAACCCTGTACTTCTGAGGAATGATAGAGTATTCTCTATCCGCAATGGGTCGTTGAGATTTTGCGTCCAGTTGCCACTCATCCCGTAGTAATCTCTGAGATTAGTTAGTGCCGGACAGTCACCAATAATGTGGGGTATTGTAAGAACTACATCACATGAAGGGCATAGTGGTTGTTGTGATCTGCACAAGAGATATGAATGTGTGAGGATTGTATGGCCCATTCTCAGACGATGTAGTTTTACGGCATCTCTTCTGCTCAAATTAAGAACTGGATGCCATGGGGCTACAGATGGCTTGACTTGTTTCAATTGTGATCCCGTTCTGTCCCATTCTCTTTGCCATAGAGTGTTTATACAATGCGAGATGTGGGTTTTTTGGTCACAAACCTTAACGGTTTGGACGTCTATGCTCTGAGAAAGCGTCGCATCTTTAGCCGCTTCGTCAGCCAGATCATTTCCTCGAATTCCTGTGTGACTAGGTACCCAAAGAAGAATAACCTCCTTACCAGCTTGCTTTAGATCTCCTAGGGTCTGGAGGCACATCTGAACAAGCGGGTCTGGCGAATACCTGTTACTGAGTGCTCTTAACGCAGACAGAGAGTCAGTTACAATAAGTATGATTCTATTGGTTGCCGTTATTTGAGCAAACTTTAATCCTTGCCAAATGGCATATTGCTCTGCTGTAAATACGGACGTGAGTGGACACAAAGTCCATGAACTTTGAGCACCATCTATTACTAAAGAACATCCCACACCTGTTGCTGTCTTGGAACCATCGGTATATAATATAAGTGCTTCGGAGTATCGTCGGATTATTTCTTGGAAGAGAGTGTTTAACAGTATGGGTGATGTGTTTTGCTTGGAATATGCACTTAGCTCCGTATTTATCTCGAAGCTTGGCATATTCCATGGAGGTGTTTCTGGATATGATATGGGGTACAGGGGGCTCTCTATGACATTCGCTTCTTGTGCAGTTTCTCGAAGTCTTACCCTAAGAGGTCTTGTGATGGTTGTCCTTCTTAGGTAGTCATCACAGTCCGCAGCTAAAATAGCTGCATTACGGTTTTTGGTTTGTGCAATAATACGAATTTTGTATGCTAGCCCTAATTTTTTCCGCCTGATGTTTAATGGCTGGATCCCAGATTCACAGTATAAACTAGCAGTTGGTGTTGTCCTATATGCACCTAAGCAATACCGGATTCCCATATTGTGGACAGGTTCTATCTTCTTCAAAACCGAAGTCCTGGCCGACGAATATACTATGGAGCCATAGTCGATTCTAGACAGAACAAGGCATCTGTAGATTTTCAGAAGGATTTCTGTTTCTGCTCCCCAGTTGGTCGAGCATAGGCATTTTATTATATTTAATATTGATCTGCACTTGCGGATTAAATTGTCAATATGTGGTCGCCATGTTAATTTACAGTCCAGTATGAGACCCAAAAATTTAATATTAGACTCACAAGAAATCCGTTCACCTTCAAGATATAGGACTGGATCATTGTGTGGCTTTCTGAGCCTACAGAAATGAACAGATTTGGTTTTTGTCCTTGATAGGATAAATCCTGTGCGTTTTGCGTTTGTGGAGATAGTTTCAATAGCCGATTGTACTTGCTGTGAGACATCATCCGTTTGATAACCAGTTGCCAGGATACATAAGTCGTCAACATACAAGCATGTCTCGATATTTGCATTGAGTGAATCGGTGAGCATGTTTATAGCTAAAGTAAATAGAGTACAGCTGAGCGTTGATCCTTGTGGGATGCCGTTTTCTAATACTCTGGGTGATGACAGCGTATTTCCGATTCTAACACAGAAGGACCGATTTGCTAGGAAAGACTCCACAAAGAGTGGGAGATTACCTCTAAATCCCCATTTATGGAGCTGGCGCAAGACTTCATATCTCCACGTCATATCAAAAGCTTTTTCGAGGTCGAAGAATACTGCTATGGTATGTTTTCTTTCCTTGAAACCATCTTGCAGTATATTTTCAACATACACCAGCTGATCTGTTGTGCTTTTGTGTTTTCTAAACCCGGCTTGACAGTTGTTTAATCGATCTTCAGTTTCGAGGCACCAAGTGAGTCGTTCATTTACCATCCTTTCCAGAATTTTGCCCAGGCAGCACGTTAGGCTGATTGGTCTATAGCTGGAAGCGTTAAAAGGGTCCGTGTCCTCCTTTAAGATGGGAACTACAATAGCTCTTTTCCAGCATTCAGGATAGGAACCATCGGACCATATTCTATTATAGATATCAAGTAATATATATTTTAGTTGGATTGGAAGGTGCTTTATCATATCATAATTTATCATGTCCATACCCGGTGCAGTTTTTTTTGTCTTACTAAGGGCATTTTCTAGTTCATACATATGGAAAGGCTGGTTATACGGATGTGAAATATTTGAATTGAAATTAAGTGGCACTTCTCTCGAATTTTTGGATACTGCAAACTCGATACTGTAGTTGGCTGTACTACTAACACTCTCGAACTGATCAGCTAAGATGTCAGAAATATCTTGAGGCGAGTCAGTTACCGTTCCGTCACTACGCCCATGTGTTCGCACAGATAGTCACGCGTTTGTCAGCTCCGGCGTTTTTGTTAAAATTACCCTAGAAAAAGTAATTATTTTTCCACGAAAATTTCACAACATACGTATAAAGTCATCAGAAATACAGTGCTGTAATCATATCGTGTGAAAACTGCAATTTGGAGTCAGTGATTAATATTAAAGTAACTCTGCACCTACCGATTTCTTCAAGATGGTATTTACCGAGCGACAAAAAACTGAGTTGAAAACAATTGCCAAAGAAATGGTCCGAGAAATGATGCAAGACAAGGACTTCACGGAAATGTTAGCAGGTATGTTAGCTGATAACGTACTCCAAAAAGTTAACAAAGAATTAGATAAACTCGCAACGCGAGTAAAAGATTTGGAGCAAAAAATTAATATCATACAGAGTGAAAAGGACGAAATGAGCATTCGCCTTGAAGAAATAGAACAGAGTAATAAAAATACACAGTTAAGAATATTAGGTATCCCAGAAAGTAGGGATCATAGCACTGAAACTCAGATAAAGAAAATGTTTGAAACAAAGCTAGGTATTACGGATAGTACACTGCAGCAGTGCTACAGAGCTGGGTCAGTAAAAAATAAAACTGCAAGCAGACCTATAATAGTGAAATTCGACAACATGAAGCAGAAAAACCAAGTTTACCTCAGTAAGAATAAGTTAAAAGGGAGTAAAATAGTTATACTGGAGGACTTGGTAAGGACTCGTTACGAACTACTATTACTGGCCAAAGAAAAAATAGGGAAGGCGCAAGTCTGGACATTAGATGGCAAAATATACACAAAGGTTAACAACAAGAAGATTTGCGTGAGAACAGAGGAAGATATTTTGAAAATAACAAACTAGAACGCTTGGAGCTACATCTGCACGAGAGTATATTTCTCTTTTTTTTTTAAATAAGCGTATATTTACTTTTTGAATAAACACGTAGTTAGTTAGTTAGTTTAAAATTGTTTTGAGATTTAGGAAAATGAGGAATCTATCTATTGCTTTTTTTAATGTAAGATCACTAATAGCACATTTTACAGATTTCAAGGATATTTTACTGCAAGAAAGGTTTGACATTGTTGGATTGTCAGAAACTTGGCTGACGTCTGATATTACTGATGATTTGTTACATATAGAAGGATATAATTTCGTTAGGGCTGATAGAGCTTCTAGAGGTGGTGGAGTTGGCATCTATGTTAGGAGCAACATCAAATTTAATTTACTAAAGACATATTCAAATGTGGAATTGGAGCATATCTGGATAGAGGTAAAAGATTTTAATTATATTATTGGATCCCTATACAGGCCTCCTAAGGGCGATTTGAAAGACTTTATGAAACAACTAGAAGATTGTTTATCTGAGTTCTCACACAGAGATATCATATGTGGGGGAGATATAAATATAGATTTATTAGTATCAAACTCAAGTAATGATATGTTTAATGAGTGCATAGAAGCTTACAACTTGACACAGATAATCAATACGCCAACCAGACTAACAAAATCAAGCAGTACTTTAATTGATGTTATTTTATTGCCAAATGGGATAGATAATTTTATTTGCGGTACTAAGGAATTTTCACACATATCCGATCATTTATTAGTTTATATGCAAACTGTCAATAGGTTAAATAATGTCAGGAAAAAGGTAACGTTTAGAAACTTTAAACGTATAGACCGAGAATTGTTGCAATCCTTTTTGTCAGAGGCTCCATTTGAAAATATTATATACCTTAATGATGTTAATTCTAAAGTTGAGTATTTGAATGATTTAATATTGCTTATTTTTGACACATTAGCACCGGCCAAAGAAATTCTTAAAAAACATAAAACATCTCCATTCTTAACAGATACGATAAAATTAATGATTAAATTAAAAGATAAGGCGTTTAAAAAATATTTACATAAAAAGAATGAACATAACTGGAATTACTACAAACAAATCAGAAATCAAACTAATATCGCAATTCGCAATGAAAAAAAGTGTTATCTAGAATACTGTACAACTTACAATATGCATGATAAAAGGACACTGTGGAAACGCTTGAATGATTTAAATATCTATAGCAAGAAAAAAAGCAGCTCCATTCCTGACGAGTTGAATAATCCGGAGGATTTAAATACATACTATTTACAGCACGCATGCCAAAAAACATCAGTTGAAAAAGATATATTGCAGTTTTATAAAAACAACACTATCACAAACTTTCAACATCTGTTTAACTTCCACGCAGTGTCTCAGGAAGTAGTAAAAGAAAAACTAATTGAAATAACTTCACCTGCTATGGGGGTAGATAAAATAACTTTAGAAATGATACTTCTCTGTTGTCCTAGAATTTTACCTTTTATCACTAATATTGTCAACTCATGCCTTCTTGATTGTACTTTTCCTGATATATGGAAGGTAGCTAAAATTAACCCTTTACCCAAAAAACTTAATGCAACTTGTTTCGACGATCTGCGTCCAATTAATGTTTTACCTGTTTTATCTAAAGTTGTAGAGAAGGTTATGAATTTTCAAATTAGAGAGCATTTGGATGAGTTCAATGTTTTACCAGAAACACAGTCAGGCTTTAGACCAGGCTATAGCTGTACCACAGCACTCCTTACTGTAACAGATGATATTATAACAGCTATAGATAGGGGTAAGTCTAGCTTATTACTGCTTTTAGATTATTCTAAAGCATTTGACACACTAAATCATGACCTTTTGATATCCATATTGCACTTTGTGGGATTTTCAAAAGATGCTGTAAAGTTGATGACAAGTTATTTATTGGGTAGAATGCAGTATGTAAGCACTGATAAAGGAGATTCTTCGAGACAAACTGTTTCATGTGGAGTTCCGCAAGGTTCCACTCTTGGACCCCTTCTGTTTAGCATATATACTTGCTATTTACCACAGTGCCTAAAAAATTGTAGAGTGCATCTCTATGCTGACGACACACAACTGTACTTTTCCTTTTTTCCAGAGAACAAAGATAATGCCTTGACTCTAATAAACTCTGATATCAATAACCTTCTTTCATATTCTAATAGTCACAACTTGAAAATCAATTCGAAAAAGTCATCAATTTTATTATTTGGTAAAGATAAAGATAATATCCAAGCATCCATTGATATTATGGTGGGAAACGATAAGCTACAGTGTGTGTCTTCTGCAAGGAATCTCGGACTCATCATTGACAACAATTTTAGATTCAATAGCCATATTAGTAAATGTGTACAAAAAGCATACGCTAATTTGAAAATGCTGTATCCTCACCGTCATCTTTTGTCACAACTCCTCAAGATTAGGTTAACAGATGCTCTAGTATTAAGTAATTTCAACTATTGTGATGTTATTTATAACCCCTGCTTAGAAATAAACACAAGTGATCGAATTCAAAAAGTGCAAAAATCCTGTTTGAGGTTTATATATGGTATCAGGAAGTATGATAAAGTGTCGCATAAGCTAAAAGATGCAAATTGGCTTAATATGAAGAGTAGGCGCATTTTACATTCAGTGGTGTTGTTTCATAACATCATATCTTACAGAAGACCTCCTTATTTGGCAAAAAAGATAACATTCAGAACTGATGTTCACAATTTAAATTTAAGATTTAGAGGTAAAATATCACCCCCACCTCATAGAACCTCTATGTTTCGCAGATCATATTCTTATAATATCTATTATTTATATAATCAACTTCCCGACTATTTAAAAATGTTAGAGCCAAAAACTTTTAAGTACAGTTTTAAAAAATATCTAATCAATACTCAGTGATAGAAGATTCCCATATTTTCCTTTTTCTAATTTTTTTTTTTTTGTAAGTACTTTTATGGTAAATTGCTATACCCGCTGCATAAAAATAATTATTTTTTTTTTATATAATCGGCTATGTTGTGCGACATATTGTATGTAACCTTCCAGATTAATAGGGCTGAACTGGATCTTTTTTTTAAATTGTTTTCAGTCCTTTTTGCAATGAAATAATGTTATATTTCTTTTTTTAGACACATTCTGTAAATAATGTCATTGCAAATAAATATTATTATTATTATTATTATTCTGATTTTCAAGTTTCTCTCGCATGACTGCGGTAGCAACAAATGTTGACGGGCTGTGCCAAGTCAACGCCTGAACTATTACTGATCGGAATTTAAGAAAGATCGTACTATATTACAGGTCTTAAGGATTACAGACTTTTGGAATGCTTTGTGTAACTTTTCGTCCAGGCCCAGCTGGTGCAGGTGTGGTGTGAATGTGTTAGGTGTAAGGCCTGACACCGACATAATTAGGGGGACAATAACGACTTTGTCTTGTTTCCAGAGACGTTTTACTTCTATGGCAAGGTCTGTGTATTTAGATATCTTCCCATCGTAGGTGGTTTGAACATTCGTATCATTAGGGATAGCAATATCTATTAAATAGGTAACTTTGTCTGCCTTCGACTGAAAAACTATATCTGGTCTATTGGCTGGAATGGTTTTATCTGTGTGTATTTCGACGTCCCAGTATAGTTTGTACCGATCGTTTTCGAGTACTGATGTCTGAGTGTAATTGTAGTATGGATCTGTGTTTTCTATCATTTTGTTTACTGTGGCTAGTGCTTGGTGTATGACCTTGGCCGCAGAGTTATGTCTGGCTGTGTATTCGGTACCGGCAAGAGTTTTGCACCCGCTTGTTATGTGATCTATTGTTTCTTTCTGTTGGTGACATTTTCTGCAGTTATCTTCTGTTATGGATGGATCTTTAATTATGTATTTCTTGTAGTTTCTTGTCGCAATAACTTGGTCCTGGATAGCAAGCATAAATCCTTCAGTTTCTGGAAAGAGCTGGCCATCCTGCAGCCAGGTGTATGACTGTTTTTCGTTTATGTGGTCTTGCGTAATACGGTATCTATGCTTGCCATGGAGGGGTTTCTGCGACCAGGTGTTTATTTTTTCTTGTTGCGATTGTGTGGGATTGTGTGTGTCTGCGGCGTGGTCTGGACATGATAGGTTGAGTGGTGTATAGTTTTTGTCTGCTTTTACTATTGCTCGATGTAAATTTGTTTGTTTGTTTTGGAAGAAATGTCTGAGTATCTTTATCTGTCTTGTGCGAAGCGACTGTATATCTATAATCCCTCTGCCTCCTTGTTTTCTGTCTATGGTGAGCCTTTCTTTGCATGCGTTTGGATGTGACATTCGGTGTTTCGTGAGTTCTGTCCGTATGAGGATGTGGATGTTTTCTATATCAGTGTGTGACCACTTGATGATGCCGAAGGAGTATGTGAGAACTGGTATCGCAAATGTGTTAATGGCTTTTGTAAGATTTCTAGAATTCAATTTTGTTTTTAGTAGCTTAATAAGGCGATCTCTGAACTCTTGGGTTAGTTGTGCCTTGACTTTTGTGTGGTCTATTTTAACGTTCTGATTGAAGCCCAGGTACTTGTATGTTTCGTCCTTGTTCATGTTATTTAGTGTTTGGCCAGTAACTGTTTCCTGTTCGGGGTGGTCCTTCCATTGGCCTTTGTTGATGTGGAGGACCTTGCATTTACTCATTCCGAATTCCATTTTGACGTCTGACGAGCAAACTTCTGTTATTCTGATTAACTCCCTCAGGTGTACTTTATTGGCGGCATATAGTTTTATATCATCCATGTAGAGGAGATGATTGATTTTGTGTTGATTTAGTCTCTCATGTCTTATGTTGAAACCGCAGTTTGTGTTGTTAAGTGCGTTGGACAGTGGATTCAGACAGAGACAGAACCACAGTGCACTGAGAGAGTCACCCTGGAAGATGCCGCGTCTTATCTGTAGCTCATCTGTCTTGATATTATTATTATTATTATTATTATTATTTCTCCGAAGGTGCGCTATATGACGTACAGAGCTTCTACCATTTATTGCCCTTACTTTGGCCCACACCTCTGCAGATGTTGCTTCTGAAGTGATTGAGGAGACATATTGCCTCCAGGATTCTCTCTTAGCACTAATCATCAACCTTCTTGCTTTGGCTCGAGCTTTTTTGAACGTAATTAAGTTTACCATTGTGCAGTGCCGTTTGAAAACGTTTAAAGCATGTTTTTTCATTCTAATTGCTTCAGCTATTTCCGAGTTCCACCACGGCAGCTTGCGATTTTTCGGTGTGCCACCAGCAAGAGGAATGCTTTCAATCGCTGCTTGCTTGATTACGTTGGAGAAATTTTCTATTGATGTGTCTTCATCAAGTATTGTCTCTGCTGAGAGCATACTTTCAAAGTGTTCCCAGTTAGCTTTAGACATTAGCCAGTACTTTGGTGTTGTTCCACTACATCTAGTAGTACTGATTGTAGTGACGCAAGGAAAGTGGTCACTGCCATACATATGATCAAGTACCCTCCAAAGTAGGCATTCAGCTAAGGATGTTGAACAGATGGCTATATCTATTGCTGAGAAGGTACTGGATCGTGCAGTAAGATGGGTTGGTGCTCCTGTATTGAGTAGCGTTAAGTCCGGTTCTTCAAGTAATGTACCAATTAGTCTTCCCCGACCATCCATTGTATGGGATCCCCATAAGGGGTTGTGTGCATTGAAGTCACCAACTACTAGAAAGGGGGTTGGCAGTTGTGATATAATAGCCGCAATATCTTCAAGTTGCCAATTACCATCAGGAAGGTATATATTACAAACTGTTAGCCTCGTGGGTATTGATATGCGCACGGCGACTACTTGTAGAGAGCTATTAATTTGCAAAGGTTGATATTCAACACCATCCTTCAGTAATATTGCTACACCTCCATGTGCTCTATCAACGGCTGGTATATCTTTTCTGATGATAGAGTATCCCTTCAACGAGTATGGCTTTTCCGGTCTCAAATGACTTTCCTGAATACACAGGCACAACGGTTCGAGGTCTCTCATTAATAGTTTTAGTTCACAGTACCTCTGCATTATTCCATTGCAGTTCCATTGTATAATTGTTTGTGCAGACATTTTTTTTTGTAATATAGTACTCTGAACGTAGAGACGTCGCAAATGTAAAAGCTATAGGTACATATAAT
Organism: Callosobruchus maculatus; assembly: GCA_951848785.1. NCBI lineage: Eukaryota > Metazoa > Arthropoda > Insecta > Coleoptera > Chrysomelidae > Callosobruchus > Callosobruchus maculatus. The sequence continues at coordinate 424,886 of CATOUR010000073.1, read as the reverse complement.
AAATTAGATCAAGAATATGGACATATACAAACACAAATAGACAGTAAAATAGTAATAAATAAATAAATATGTAGATATAAAACGAATAAATAAGAAATATGTCTAGAAGACAGTTGGAAGTGCTAATAACATGCACTTAATTATCACAGTTTTGAATAAATATATATTATTTATTTCATTGGGTTTTGGGACGACCTCGTTTCTTTATAGACTTTGAGGATTCACCAAGGGCTGGTATATCCTCGTCGGTGGTAGAGTCACCTTGCTTCTTGCGTTTTTCAGAAGTAGCAGAAATGGAGGTCGAAGCGGAGTCAGAGCGACCTCTGACTGAGCTAATGTTCGGGGGTGGTAATGATGGTGGTGGTAATGGAGGACCATCATTAGGTTTCATTACCGAAGATGCGACAGCATTTCTTACAGCTGTTTCAATATGTGGGATCAATGATGCTATTATATCTTTTACAGGGAGTTCAGGCACTTTAGACGTAGCGGTTGCATATGATGTATTTTGTCTCGGAGTATTAATAACAACTTTTCTTTTGGCCTCGACATAGCTTATACGTTCGACTACTTTGACCTTCTGAATTGTTGCTTCCGTTTTATAACTCGGACATTCCCTATATGCTGCGGAATGGGGCCCGCCACAGTTAACGCACGTTTTTGGATCCTGACAAGGCACCCCCTCATGCGGTGCGCTACCACATGGGCAAAGTTTTTCTTTTGTGCAACTTGAGGCGGCATGTCCAAAAGCTTGACAATTAAAACACCTCGTGGGAGAGGGTATATAGGGTCTAACTATGAGTTTGTGGTATGCTACCTTAATTTCCTTGGGTAGTGTAGTCTTAGCAAATGTGATTACATGGTTAGGAGTATCTACAAGTTCACCATTCTTTTTTGATTTTAATCTTCTCACTTCTACCACACCTTCTGTCTTAAGCTCATCACGAATCTCTTCAACTGTTGCAAGTAACAGATCTCTGCAAAAGATAATTCCTTTAGAGTAATTAAGACTTCTGTGAGGTTCAACAGTGACTTCCATGTTACCAAATCTGTTCGTTTCGAATAAACGTTTAGCTTGGGATGTTGTTTTTGTCTCAACTAGCAATCCTTCCTTAACTTTTCTTAAAGACTTAACCTCTCCTATAATACTGTACATTGTTTTTGAAATTACAAATGGGTTCACATTGTCAAAATTTCCATCGTTTCTCTTAACAAGGAGGAACCGGGGGTATTCTCCCACCGTCTCCACGCCTGTTGAAGGACTTGAAAGTGCTCCTCCAGCACTGCCCGTTTTATGGAGGACAGGCGCCTCACGTGATTTTTGTTTTTGGGATGTATTCATTTCTGTCCCACGAGTAAGCTCTGAAATAATCTCAACCGTGGCAGAGCAGGCTTACCACGGAGGGGCTATAATTACAACCGGAGGGCGCCAGGTATCCGGAGGTAGCCGTTAGCGACTCACTCACGTAGAGTCATGCACCTCTCAGCACGGCAAACACCTTAGGTTACGGATTTTTATAGCAGGTTTACTCCTGGGGGTTAGAGAGGAGGAGGATTTAGAGAGGAGGAGTGGAGGATTAGGACATAGGAGGGTTAAGGGAAAAATTAAGCTCGGTGTTTGGTAGAATAATTAAAACTGCCAAACCCCGAACTCCCTGCCTGGGGCCGTGGGGGCGACGCTCCCCATGTATCTTCTCTTAAATCCAGAATAAACTTCTGGCTACAAAAGAAAATACCCCCTGCGGGGACTAGGGTTTATTAATAGCTAGCTGACCCCACAAACGCTGTCTGCCTTAGGCCTTAGCTATGAATACTGAAATTGAACTCAAATCTGCGATAAATAATAATTATCATGGATTGAAATGCTTTTTGATACCCAACATGTTTTGTTTTATTTTCGAGCGCGTAAATAAATAATGATGATTTTTTCAAGACGGAACATGCTACATCACCATGTGGAAAACATGGACTATCAAGATTGATCCCACAAACGTTCAACGACTGACTGCCTTGTGATTTAGTTATCGTGACTGCAAATGCAAGCGCACTAAAAACTGCAACCGTTTAAAGTCGAATGGCATGCTGTTTAGAATCATAGGGATGCGTGGAATCAAGACGTCTTCGCTTTTGTATTGGCCTTTTTTTTAATCTTCTACGTTTCTGAACGTTATTATCGAGTGTTAATTACTGATAGGCCGTAATTTGTTCAATGTACCGTGGGTGGAGCCCTGTATTCATGATAGCAAAACTGTCGTTGAATTTGGATTTCTCGCCTTTTAAAAACCCCCCGATACGTAATTTTGGATTTTTGTGCCATTTTATTGCGGAATGATTTTGACACCATGTATCTTGAAAATTAGGCATTTTAAGGCTTCATGCTCCTATCTAAATGTTCATAAAAATGGAGGTCTATCACCTGTCAAGCGTTGTCGGTTGATTATCCGGACACCCTGTATGAGCTTTTCTATTTGAATTTGAGTCATAGATATGCCCTTGAAATTACGGTCTATCATTAATTAACACCCTGTATACGTATACGCCACGATTTCCATATTTTTGACAGCAACGTTTGGAAAACATTGAATGCATGCCACTGAACTCAAAAAGAAAATACTCGAAAAAGTGGGGCTATAAAATGAAGTGATTTTTATTTATTTGTTCGAAAGCAAACTGAGATAAGAAGAGACAATAAAAGAAAAAAAAACGTGTTTTTATCTATTTAATCTGAAAAATAGCATTTATTTTCTTCAAGGTTAGTGGCGTACATATTTTCGTGGAACTGCCCCCGACAGGTCACTGGAAAGGATAATTATCTTCTAATCAGATTTAGACTCATGCAAAATAGTAACACCCTTATTAACCCTGCAACTTGCAACTCAAAACGTGATGTAATGAAACTAGCGGCGGAGTAATAAAACCTAAGAAAGGCCCAATCTTCACTTTCATCCATTTTAACTTAAATTGTCGGCTAGTTGCAATCACTCCAAATGAATTTTAAAAATAGTATATACTCAGTGGTTACCTGGTTAGTGTCCTAGATATCTGTTTTTAAATATTGAAATCATATGTTTTGATCCAATATATCAGTTAAATGTTACGCAATATACGAGTAAATAATACCATCTTCTGTAAACGTCACGACGTCGTCAACGTAGAACGGTGCGGTGTCGCAGCAGAGTGCGTTGCCACGACGTGCTAGTGACGGTACGGCAACGTCATCGTCACCGTGAAACGCCACGTCTAACGTCGTCGCCGACGTGTGGCTAGTTCTATTGGTTACGATGCATTCGCTCAGGTAATGTTTTATTGGCATTGTAATTTTTGTTAATAATTCTCTAAAAGTTAATGTACCCTTTCGAAAATAACTGTAGAATTTGTGGTCACATGTTTTCAATGCTCCGTATTTTCTAGTGAAATGATTCCCATCACTATTCATAATTGAAAGATACTTAGGGATGCACGCAATAGTAGTTTAGTAGTAGTAGTAGTATTTTTTTCAATCTCTTTCTCCGTCTTTTTAACAATAGCAGAAGCAGAATACGTATTGTGCGATCCATATCTAGAACGGAACTTCAACTTTTCACGTACGTTATTGAAGAATGTGTCGAAATTTTACAAGGCACGGTGACGTGAACAATGCGGTGTCGTGAAGTGCATTTTCAGGATACGGTGACGTACACTTTTACGTTAGACAACGCACCGTCCGACGATACCGCACCGTTCCACGTTGACGACGTCGTGACGTGGAGATGTGGACAGGCCTTAAAGCGGTCATTCTTCGTACATCGAGAACCGAGTAAGTAGTACGACCGTATATTTATTCCCAGGGTGTCCAAGGTTTGGAATGGATTGCCAGGAGATGTATTTATTGCGCCTGCGGGTGTTGGCCCATTCAAGTCCCGTGTTAACAAATTTCCCCTAACATAACCTTTCACAGGAGCCGCGGTGCTCTGGTATTTAAGTTCTGTCTACATTCTTCGGACATATTCAGAGAAGCAATAATATGGAGAAACTTGTAGTTCAGGGTCACGCCCCGAGTGGGCGGCGCCGTGGCCGTTCCCCTACACGCTGGGTGGATAAGACGAAACAGATGCTAGATATGAGTATCAAGAGCGCCACTGAACTGACAGTAAATCGCGAACGATGGCGAGCTACAGTTCTCAAAATTATTGATAATATTCGTGTCGGCAATACTCTAGCTCCGACTTAATGCATTTTACGAATTCACAAAATGTCTGTTAAGAGATTGTGACTATGATGATGACGCGGTCTGCTCAGCTATAGAAAAGTGTCCGAAACATTGGCGAGTAATTCCACTGACGGTCAAAAGTCTTGCTTACCAGTGGATTACCCATCTAAGACACCTATGGATTACTAGACAGTTAGCTCTAAAAAAAAACGAAAGCTGCTTTCCGGCCTACCTGTCAATCAATGTCACTAATTTCGAATTAATTAATTGTCAAACTTTTCGTATTTTGATAATGGGTACATTAGAAAAAAGATTATTTTTCAAAACATGTGATTTTAATGATGGGCCAGTAAAGGTTGATTGCATGAGCTCAGTATCATTGATAAGAACTATACAGAGGAGTTGCCAAGTAAGCGCCAGTAGCATGGATGCGACGTGTGTTGTTCATCGGATTACTCATTTACTATTGCATTGAGAAACGCTGGACTACAGCCAATGCATTTTTAGTAACGCTCAGGCAGTTTTAAATCTAAATGTGCTCGATAATAGTCGATGTAGAGATGTTACACTTATCACAAATCATGTATCGAGGTTTCCACCTTACGTCTTCATCAAATAAAATAGAAAATGTACTTTGTTTGAATGTGCGACAAAAAATAAATCAGGTGTACTCCATCAACTAATTTACATATATTATACAGATTAATTGTGCACGCCAAAGTCTTGAAGATTAATACTAGGAATTGTTGATTGTTATAATGATTTCTGATCGTAAATTAATGATGAAATAAATTGAAACAATAAAAAATTAAATTTAAATAAATTTTACGCCTAATATATTATGCGAAAGTAAATGTAATTTCTGAAAGCTATTCTGTGAATGCCTTTTTGATTTATCATGTCTCACTGACCCACATTTAAAATCACACCTGTTGAAATATAAACTGTTTAGAACATTTCGACCATCTCTGTAGCAGCTCGTATTTTTGTTTGTTTGGGAACTAACATCCTAAGTCGGTGGTTATGAGAAGATAAGAGCTTTGAATCTGCAGTATCGATGCCACCGAGTGCACCATTGATCAACACAAAATCAGAACCAGTAATACGTATGTGTCTTGGGGTCACGATTTTGGTGATTATTGCGACACACATGGGTTTGCTAAAATTTGCTTATGGTTTGTTGTCATCATTCATTAATAAATATTATGAATAACAAAGGCGAAAGGCCCAAGTGAATACTCTTGTGGTATCCATGAGTTGGGTGTATATGTTTGACAATGACCTTTAAAATCAACATAGTAACGTCCAGTTCAAAATGATTTCAACAAACTTACCAGATTAGTGGAAAGCCCTATCTTATCTAATTCTACCAATGCTAAATTATGGTCGATCTTACTGAATGCTTTGTTTAGGTTTCTAAATATGAGATGGCTGAAATGTTAGTAAAGAGTTTTTCTAACATATCTGGTTTTAATTATGGAGCTGTTAAAGTGCGACTAATTAGGGTCCAGGAAACACGCTTTATTTTTTGTCAAAAAATACTGTAGCTCCAATTCAACCGGTGTAATTATAATTTAAAATTATGATGATTCAAGACCTGAGAAGAGCATTTCAAGTAATAAATAGATATTTATTGTTGAAAAAACTAAAATACTGTGGTTTTGGAAAACATGTTATAAAATGGTTTAGGGAATATTTCAGATTTCAGCATGTCCGAGTAGGTAAGAATAAATCTGTGAACAAAGAAGTTAAATAACAACAACAACAACATACTTGGTGCATTGTTGTTTATATTTTATCAGAATGATATCAATTATATTGAAGAGCTGGAATTTACTAACTTATTTGCAAATCACACTGACACTGCTGTAACGGTTGCTTAATAGAATAAAACTGTTACTACTCGTCGTTAGGTGTCAAGACGGTCCGGACGACCTTTGCCTTTATTTCATAATAAAAATATTTAGTCGATACTAACAAATTAAAACCGAATACCACCAAAACAAAAGCAATGGTCATTTCTACTTGTTAGGTAATAAAGGCATTAAATATAAAATTAAAATTGTATAATGAAGATATAGAATGGGTTAATCAAATAAAACATCCTGCATCTATTATGGATCATACATTTTTATTACTCATTCATTCATTAATTTTAAGTGAGTTCATAAGAAAATTTCGAATAAGTTCTTTTTTGCAATAAAATTAGAACGCATCTATCATTATTCTAATTAATCACTGTCTTTCATAGTACAACTCCACTTGATTACCGTTGTAAGTATTTTATACTTAGATAATTTAGGCTCAATTGAATCTCTGCAAATTTTATTTAGATTCATGAGAACACTTCTTTGATACCTTGGGGTCGTTTTCAGCAAAAGAGAGACTATACTATCTTACGATGACTTTTGTTTATAAGTTGGTATGCTACTTACATAATTTAGTGAGTTTGTAGTACTTAATGATTTTACCATCTTCAAGACTCAATATCATTATTTCTTAAATCTGTGAATGAATTTAACCTCCTTCCGTTAAATATCAAAAATGTTGTGACAGTGACAAGGTTTAAGAACATGTTGAGACTATACACAACAGGGTGTTCATTTGAAAACATTGAAAATTATAGGAACAGTTCTTTGATTATTGCTGCGCCGCCATTGACGCGATTTCAAAAAATCATACGCGTCTTCCATCCCCACCATGGTAATAATACTGTGTCAAAATTTCATCAAAATCAACTCAATAGTTATCTTGTTACCAACAAATATTCATTGCACAATACAGAACGATCCAAAGCAATTACTCATGATACGATACGTCAGAAAGTTTTTAGTCCCCTGGTTTCTGTAACAGGCTAGGAAATGTCCGGATGTATTATGCTGCTAGGTCTTTCTTTCACATGTCAATGGACAGCCTATTAATGGATACAACATATTTTTCAGTTATGCAACCCCTCACCCTCCAACCACCCCAATTTCACTCCCACACAAAGAAAAGTAGAAAATGAGCAGCAACCCCTAAAACGCCTGAAAACGAAGTTTGAGGAGTATCTGAATTTTTTTGTTTTTTTGCTTATTACTCTATCGCCCATGCAATGATTTTCAAAATTATAGCAGCATTACTATTGTGGACAGATCTGTTTACATTTTTTCCAAGTCTCAATGAGTGCCAACACTTCTATAGTGCAGTTACGTAAGTTACGTTATTATGTAGACCTGAGTAATGATGAAAACGCAATTACTTAATTATATTTACAAAATACATATCATAACAATACTAATGTAGTATGAGATTAAAATCATCGTAAATACCAATTTTCAATGGGTAAAAACAAAATAAATTGATGTATGCATATATTGACATTTGATTATACACAGGCAATACATACTTTGACTTCACTGATAACCGAAAACTGCTGAAAGTGAAGTAGTTTTTGGTTAAAATGTTGCCCCCTTGACAAGTCTTTTGACGTGTCTCGGCGTTTTTCCTTTTAATCAGCGGTTTTCGAGAAATCTGGGGTGGGAAGTTTTCAAATGAACACTCTGCATGTTTTAGAAGTTGAGGGTTTTGTTCCTTTTTTAAGTATATCTATCATGTATCATTTTTACTTTCCACACCGATAGATGAGGGGACTATTGTGATCGCGAAAATTTTCGATTTTGAGATAATACACCTTTTGGGCGTTTTATGATGTCTACATAACAAAAACCACGTCATTCATTTCCGTCGGTCTGTCTGTTTGTGTGTCGGCCTGTCTGTCTGTCGGCGTTCTTCTAACGTCGTAATCTCGGTAACCGCTTCATGGATTATGATGAAATTTGGGTAGCAATTTGCTGTGGGGTCATAGTAGGTAATGTTGCTATAATTTTGGAGATCGTTGCAGGGGTGGCGGAGTAATTAGCAAAAAACGAAACATTTCAAATATTCCTCAAACTTCATTTTTAGGCGTTTTAGGGGTTCCTGATCATTTTCTACTTTTTTTGAGTGGGGTGAATTTGTGGTGGTTGGGGGTGCAGCGTTGTAAGACTGAAAAATTTGTTGTATTCATAATGGGCTGTCGATTAATCTGCGAATGAAAAACCTAGCGGCACAATACACTTTTTTAGGTCCATCCGAACATTATTATAGAAACAAAGAGACTTAGATTTGTGATATATACGGACGAGTGTTGCTTTAGATCGTTCTATATTGCGTAACCTGAACATTATTAAATTGATCTTAATGAATTTGTGACACAGTATTACTACCGTGGCGAGGACGGAAAACGCGTATGCTTTTGCAAAATTGTGTCAGTGGTAGCGTAACAATAATAAAAAAAAGCTGAAAATATAAAAACATCTCAAACTTTGTTTTTAGGCGTTTTGGAGGTTCCTGATCGTTTTCTACTTTTTTTTAGGGAGGGAGAAATTGGGGCGGTTGGGGGTGGGGGGTTGTAAAACTGAAAACATTGTTTTTATCTATAATAGGTTGTCCTTTGTCCTGTGAAAGAAATACCTAGCGGCATATTACACCTTTTTAGGGCCATACGAACATTGCCTTTCCTATTCCAGAAACCAACGGAGTTGGGAGAGAATTTTGTGATGTATAATACGAGTATTGCTTTATTTCGTTCTATGTATAAAGCGAAAATTATTCAATTGATTTTAATGAAATTTTGACAAAGAATTTACTACCGCGGCGCAGCAATAATCAAAAAAACTAAGAATATAAAAACAACTAAAACTTCGCTTTTAGACTGTTTGGAGGCCCCTGATCGTTTCGCATCATCCAGTTGAAGCATGCAAAAAAAATTGTGGCATCCTAGTTCCTAAGGAGGGAGATGCAAGAAACTATTTACGAGAATTTCTGTATTGGACGTTTTTTTGCGGGCGGGTGGGCGATGACTTGTTGCAAGGGGATTTCAGACTATAGCTTCACGCAATAGGAAAATAATAAAATGGTATCATCATTATGAGTGGTGAGTACTGAGTCAATCAACTTGACTCCATTTCTTCTATTATATAATAATTACAACTATAGTAGTAGTAGTAGTAGTATAGTAGTGTTTCTATTTGAATAAACACTCTCTATATATAATAATTGTAGTTGTGTGATCGAATATCTTCAACAAGTCGTGAGACAAATCTGTGGAAAAAACTTAAAGAATCCGAACGATTTCGGCAATGCTCGATGTTCGGGGTGCGCAGCAGTCGTCTTTCGAGTAACCGTATATGTCGTACTCGAGAACACGCCGGAATCATACAAAGTAGATAGATCTGCTGTCTACCGAAAACCGCACCAGCGTGCTCCTTGCGCCCGCGGAGTGCCTTCTCCCATAAAAATGAGGTTTGTCCACTACGAGAGACAATCCGCGTTTGCGGTGCATATACGGGGTGTCCCAAAAGTATATTCAAACAAACGACGACGTATGATGAATTGGTAAATATATATACAGGGTGTCCAGTTAGCGCGTAATTCTTCGATATCTCGCAAGATATACCTGATAGAAGAAAATGTCAAATACAAAAGTTATTCGGTCACTTAAGACGCATATTATAAAAATATTTTGAAATATACAGGGTGTTGTTGAAAAGTAGGATAGTGATCAACTTGATTTTTTATATGGAACTACATTCTTTTCTTAAATTTTTCTAGTTTCCATCTATTCAACCCTAAAATATTTTTTGGATAGGTTGCGACGTTGACATGTTATAATTTATTTTCTATTTATTTCCGGATTTACAAGGTCGCAACTTTTCTCAATATTGTTATACACCGAGTTACTTGAATATTGAGTGGATATTATTTTGGATGTTACCAGCAATTTGCATCTACAAGATGTTTTTGGCAGAATTTTAAATTATGGCAATTTGAAGGTCATTTAACTTTGTTTTTTAAATGTAGCACCCTGTATATTTTATTTTAAATCGAAATATCTCCCAGTACCCTATCTCGCCTTGTAATATTATTTTTCGCGTTTGCGGCGTTGTCAAGTTATAAATTATTTTTCAAAATTTTTAAACAAATATCCCCGATTTTAATTTGTTTTAAATAGAATCCTCTACTTATTTTTATTGCAATGAATTGCACATGTCGAAATTAGTAAGATCTCACAATTTCAAAATCTTGTTTCTGTTAATTATTGAGATACGGCAACACCGCTTTTTCATTGTAAACAGTACTGGAACGCTTAAATATTTCCAAAACTGCCACAGCTGGAGAGATGAAATCCAATACTTGGGGGTTTTTGAACATACAGAACTTAAAAACGCTAACATCAGTGTTGTCAGATTTACCAATTTTACGTCATAATTTTGAATGGAATGCTCCATTTATGGAGTCTAACGTAACGTGGTAAACCTGACAACACTGATGTCAGCGTTTTTGAATTCTGTATGTTCAAAAACCCCCAAGTATTGAATTTTATCTCTCCAGCTGTGGCAGTTTTGGAAATATTTAAGCGTTCCGGTAGCGTTTACTGAAAAAGCGGTGTTGCCGTATCTCAGTAATTAATAGAAACAAAATTTCAAAATTGTGAGACCTTACTAAATTCGACATGCGCAATTCATTGCAATAAAAATAAGTATAGGATTCTATTTAAAATAAATTAAAATCGGGGATATTTGTTTGAAAATTTGGAAAAATTATTTATAACTTGGCAACGCCGAAAACGCGAAAAAAAATTACAAGGTGAGATGGGGTATTAGTAGATATTTCGATTTAAAATAAAAAATACAGGGTGTTACATTTGAAAAAAATGAAGTCAAGTTGATTGACTCAGTACTTCCCACACATTATGCTGATACCAGTTTATTATTTTTCCATAGCATGAAATTGTGAGATCTTACTAAATTCGACATGCGCAATTCATTGCAATAAAAATAAGTAGAGGCAAACGCGAATAAAAATATTATAAGGCGAGATAGGGTATTAGTAGATATTTCGATTTAAAATAAAAAATACAGGGTGTTACATTTAAAAAACAAAGTAATATGACCTTCAAGTTGCCGTAATTTAAAATTCTGCCAAAAACACCTTGTAGATACAAATTGCTGGTAGCATCCAAAATAATATCCACTCAATATTCAAGTAACTCGCTGTATAATATTATTGGGAAAAGTTGATGAAATATATAATTTGGACCTATTACTTGCAACCTTGTAAATCCGGAAATTAATAGAAAATAAATTATAACTTGGCAACGTCGCAACCGATCCCAAAAATATTTTAGGGTTGAACAGAGATCAATGATGGAAACTAGAAAAATTTAAGAAAAAAATATATTTCCATATAAAAAAATCAAGTTGATCACTATCCTACTTTCCCGAAACACTCTGTATATTTCAAAATATTTTTATTATATGCGCCTTAAGTAACCAAATAACTTTTGTATTTGACATTTTCTTCTATCAGGTTTACCTTGTGAGATATCGAAGGATTACACACTAACTGGACACCCTGTATATTCACGGATTTTTACAACTGTCGTCGTTTCTCCGCCCCATTTTCCATATTTTACGATTATAGACGATATTGGTAAATGCGTGTCCAAATTAGCATTTAAAATATTCCAATCGATGCCAAGCTACCACGATACTTGACAACCTGCGGTGCCACATACTTGAGATGCAACCCGAGAGACTGTCAAGAGTCGTGGAAACCGATACCATGTACGGTCAACCTAAGTGACAGATCGGAATGGGCTCTAGGAGCACCTCTACATATGTCGAATGATGTTGCTTGGTACAGTGATGGCTACAAAAATTCATCAAGTACAGCTTAGGTCAACTAGCTACCATTTCCAGGCAGAAAGCCTTGGTGAGTAACCACTATACCTCAAAAATACTGTGGGACTGCCATAATACCCTAAAGACACTAGCGAAGACCAACAAGGTAACCTTATCTTGGATGCCTAGTCACATAGGAGTGGGTAGTAATGAGAGGGCCGGCAGGTGTGCCAAGAAAGGCCCAAAACTCCCTCTCATCGGGCCAGATCCAGCATGTGGTATAATACAACTTGGTACGGACAGCTGTCACCAGTTGGGTGTCAAAAAAACACCAGAAGCGCTGGGACAAAGTGATTGGGATTGTTCAGTCTAAGAGGATGCTGAGGGGACTCTCGTGTTCTAAATAACGCAGGCCCTCTCAGACTGAGCAGGAAAGAATTAAGAAAAGTGGTTGGATTTATAACTGGCCATTGGATATTCAGTCCATACCTGGAAAAACTGGGGAGTGAAGTGGCAAACCATTATGCAGGAAGTGCGGTGAGGCAGAGAAAATAGCTAAGCATGCTATCCTTCGACTGTCTTGCCTTGAGCGAAAGCAGGAACTCCTATTTGAATGCAGAACAGAAGGTAAGACAGGAGAGTATAGTTCAATGCATCTCAAAGTTCGCCAAGAACTTCGGATTGGACTCAGTTTGATCCCGTTGACTGGGGGTGCCGAATAAGCTGAGTGGCAACTATTAGGGTAACTGAACTCTAGCCGCCTCACTACCAAAAAATAAAAAATGGAGTCAAGTTGATTGACTGAGTACTTGCCACACATAATAATGATACCATTTTATTGTTTTCTCATTGCATGAAGCTTAGTCTGAAATCCCCTTGCAACCAAATCATCGCCCACTCGTCCACAAAAAAACATCCGACACAAAAAGTCTCGTAAATAATTTCTTGCGTCTCCCTCCTAAGGAACTAGGACGCCACAGTTTTGATTCTGCATGCTTCACCTGGACAACCCGAAACGATCAGGAGCCTCCAAACCGTCTAAAAACGAAGTATGAGCTATTTCTATATTTTTAGTTTTTTGATTAGGTATTGTTGCGTCGACACTGACACGATTTTTCTAAAACATACCCGTTTTCCATCCTCGCCGCGGTAGTAATATTGTGTCAAAATTTCATTCAAATCAATTCACTAACTTTCGGAACAATCTAAAACAATAGTCGTATGTATACACCACAAGTCCCTTGGTTTCTGTAATAAGCAGGGCCATGTTCGGATGGACCTAAAAAAGTGTATTATGCCGCTAGGTCAAAGGTCAATGGACAGCCCATTACAAATACAACAAATTTTTCAGTTTTACAACCCCCTACCCCCAACCACCCCAAAATCACCTCCATCCAAAAAAAAGTAGAAAACGATGAGGAACTCCTAAAACGCGTAAAAACGAAGTTTGAGGAATATTTTTTTTTGTTTTTTGCTAATTACTCCGCCGCCGATGTACCGATTTTCAAAATTTCAGCAGCATTACCTACTAGGCCCGCACAACATATCGCTGCCTAAATTTCAGCACAATCCGTGCAGCGGTTACTGAGACTACGAGGGTAGAAGAACGCGACAGACAGACAGACCGACATACAGACCGACCGACAGACAGGCCGACAGAGACAGGCCGACAGACAGGCCGACAGACAGGCCGACAGACAGGCCGACAGACAGACAGACCGACGGAAATGAGTGACGTAGATTTTCGTTATGTAGACATCATAAAACGCCCAAAAAGCGTATTATCTCAAAATCGAAAATTTTCGCGATCGCAATACTCCCCTCACCTATCGGTGTAGGAAGTAAAAATACCAAGCTAGTGTTTTTATTAGGCGATCCACTTTAATTTTGAGTTACGAAGCGCGTCCGCACATGAATCGATCCCGTCGACGTGTTTATAGTAGCATGGCGCGTGTGCCATCCGAACACGGGTGCATTAAAGACTCATAAATTTCAGTTTACCCCAGATCTTTATATTATTTAATAAGCACACGTGGAACCCCTGGATCCTAGAAGCGTGTAATGTGCTCATATTACTGCATATAATTATAAAATCAAGACTGATTTGAATTTGACAGTATAACATCAAATATTTACCGCCATCACACGCGCAAGACGCACGAACCACTCGAACTACACTTCCATTCTGATCGCATGCAATTGAAAACGGGAAAATTGAAAACGTACGTCTCGAGCTTTTAAGACGACCATCAAACGACCCGTTAGTGGCGATCCAATGTTTCGCATGAGAAACCGAGTAGATGCAGTAGTAGACCACATAGCCAATCGGCCCATGTGCGGAGACGCTAAGAATACATCTTCTTGGGTCAAATTGTACTCAACACACAAAAACTATAGCAGGGATCAATATGATCATCATCATAGTCACAATATCTTAACAGACATGTTGTGAACTCGTAAAATGCATTAAGTTGGAGCTAGAGTATTGCCAAAACGAATATTATCAATAGTTTTGAGAATTGTAGCTCGCCATCGTTCGCGATTTACTGTCAGTTCAGTGGCGCTCTTAATACTCATATCCAGCAACTGTTTCATCGTATCCACCCAGCGTGTAGGGGAACGGCCACGGCGCCGCCCACTCGGGGCGTGACCCTGAACTACAAGTTTCTCCATATTATCGCTTCTGTGAATATGTTCGAAGAATGTAAGCATTCTCGTCAACACAATGAAGAATAGTCTCTTTGGATTACCGAGCTTAACTAGTACGGAAACACCAGTTCGATGGGCGGTATAAGGAACTCTGTCCACGTCCAACCATGTCTAACTCACGTCCACATTTCAAAAGCATCTATGCGAGCTCGATCTGCCTTTTTAACGGTCTCCGAGTCTCCGAGGCATACAAAAATATGGAGAACACAAGAGACTGAACCAGCGACATTTTGGTAGGTGATGTTATGGTCACGCCATATTTTAGTAAGCTTTGTCATGGTCACACGTGCCTGTTGAATGCACCGTCGAATCTCATTTTCACAGCTACCTAAATTGTCGATCAAGGAACCGAGGTACACAAAACATTGAACAACTTCACAACGGCCTATTGTCTTTATTTCTCGATGATTATCATGGTCTCTATCCACGATCATAACCTTGGTCTTGTTGTAGTTAATACCAAGACCATATGCTGCACTGTGTTGTTCTAAGATGTTTAATAGAGCTGCTACTAGTTCTTCCTGAGAAGCGGCAATAAGAGTTGTATCGTCAGCAAATGTTAAGTTGGATATTTTGCTTCCGCCAATATAGTTATACCGCCATTCCAGTTGTCCGGTCTCATCACAAATTCAGAGTAAATGTTAAATAACATCGGTGATAATACACATCTCTGACGAACTCCTTTTCTGGTTGCTGTTTGACAAGACAGGTTACCATCAATTCTTACACGAGCCGAGCTAGACTCATAGAGTTGCTGTATGAGAAATACTAAGTGATAAGGGACTCCCATATAAGATATAGAGATAAGGATTTCCGACAGTTTAGGCCACTTTACGTTATCAAACGCCGTAGAATAGTCCACAAAGCAGATAAAAACTGGAAAATAATGCAATCTGGCTTTTTTAATAATCTGTCTTAAGTTTAAGATAGTAAGTGAAAAATATTCCATCAAAGGAAAAATTATTATTATACAAGGAAAGACGGACGCTTTTGAAAAAATAATGCACTTCCACCAATTTCGTACATGTTATGGAATATTGATCAGTCATGTTTATATGTTGTAAGAGTATAACAGCAATCGAGTTGATAATTGTTAGATTAGGCATGCATCTGGCATGACAAATATCCAGGATTTTGTACGGTTAAATTAGAAAAATCTGTTAATCGTTGTACCCAGAAAATGATTCGCTGCGTTTATTTTAAGGGTTGTTACATAGAGGTAGTAAACAACTAATTCTTATAGGCCGACATCTTTTCTTACGTTGTCATATTGACTACCAGATACGGCAATCATAATTATGAACTATCGTCTGAATTGTATCCAGAAATATTCCATTCTACGTTAAAAAAGACGGTATTTTGATGGTTCAGGAATGATTACAGCAAAATCAATAGATATGTTGACCTCTACTGCGTTACTGCATATTTCTTCATCATAAATGCAAATTCTGAAGTCTTACATAAATTTTGAGGAGCCGGTAACGCCAATATAATTTTCATGCGATTTATTTACGGTAGAACCTCGACTGTCAAACGTTTGTTTTGTTTGTGCGTCTTTTATGCTTGGACAGTAAAATCGAATTCGCTATTTGTTAGTAACTGTGGTGAAGTTTTACGGACAGTACGGGCTTGCTGTGCTATATTCGAGTGTAGTTTAACAGTTTTTCGAGATAGGACTCAAAAAGTGCAGTGTTTTGTAACATGGGTTGCATTGGAACACAGCTGATCAATGTTTGGAGGCTGAAGTGTCAAAAATCTGTTTATTTACTTAAGATCATGGTTTTGAGCACACCATGCTGAAGTGGTTTGTTTACTACCTCTATGTTCAGTTGTTACTCTGAGGTTTCTCCATTTGACGGCAAACATTAAGCTAGACTTTTTTGTAGGATTCTGAACAAAGAGCATAAAGTACAAGAACTAGATACAGCATAAACTCTTGGTCAAGCTAATAAGTAGTATTGACACGAAGCTAGGTGTAAAAAATTATACAGTTTAAAGAAACAGTATTAATGGTATGAAGGTAGTCTGCTTCACCTTATTTTTTCTCACGAATTTTCATCAGATAATCGAAAATTGTATTATTTTACTATTTATTTTTTATCAAAATTTCTTAAAATACAGGTGAGTGCAGATAATTAACAGTAATATACCAGTTCACACCTGGCAATCCTAACGCTGCGGCTGACTGAGAGCTGGCCACCATTGTTTTTCCATTATTTACATCATTTGTTTCAAATGAGATGAAAATGAATAAGAAAACATATTGTTTAATTTAATTACACGTAATTGCGGCTAATTCTTAAAAGGCAACCTATCGTTAGCCCATTCTATACTTTTTCAAGATTCATTTAAAATTAATTTTTTAAACAAAAACAGATACTTGTACGATCGAGCAGTATGGGATATTAGACTACCAGGTTCCTCACTTGTACGTTTTGAGGCAACGGTCATAATTTGAGGAGCATCCACGCAAAAGTGGACAAGTCCAACTTCATAGCAAATTGAGTTATATACGAATTTATGCAGTTTAAGATAATATCTGCCGGATTGGCTATCTATTCCGTGCAATATCACACAAATCCATCCATATAACCGCACGGAAATATTAAGCGTTCATGCAAAATGAAACAAGTCCTATTACAGGAGTTTTTTCATCGAAAATCGAACAAAACCTAACAAGTCCCTAACAGTATCATTGGGACAGATCTAGGAATTCATGCAAAACTCAACAAGTCTACCCACGCCTGTCTATGTGGAGGAATAAATTTATTTTGGAGCTGCGTGGCGACATATATGCAGGGAAAGTCTAAGTTCTGAACAGTCAGACATATAAGTATGATTTGCGCTAACTGAAATGGCGAAGCGATTTTTAGGAACCCTGAAATTTGAAGCACTTTACTGGTTGAGTAGTCTATGTGGTAACCGTCAATGGCGTTAATCGGCATAACTCCAATTTCATTCAAAAACCGAAAATCGACAGTTGTTTAGATTTGTTTGTTGGTTGTATTTATTACTGTGAAAGATCGAGCATTTTTATTGCCTTCCACCTAGAACCAAAATTTACAAGCTTTTCATTCAAAACTGAACAAGTCCAAGATGTAATCCATGCAAAACTTAACAAATACGTATCGTTCATTCAAAAGTCCACAAGTCCAAAACAAAATGTGTTTTAAAATGAAACCTTCTTTCTTGAAAAATATGGATTCATACTCAAAATATGAACAAATTAAGCTACTATTTATCGATTCAAATAAATAATTATTAAAGGTATTATTCAAAAATTGCGTTTCCTGGACAATTATTAAAAGTGGACATGTTGACTTTTGCGTGAAAGCTCATCATTTGATCTCAAATCTATATCACAAATACGTATCGTTCATTCAAAAGTCCACAAGTCCAAAACAAAATGTGTTTTAATTAAAATGAAACCTTCTTTCTTGAAAAATATGGATTCATACTCAAAATATGAACAAATTAAGCTACTATTTATCGATTCAAATAAATAATTATCAAAGGTATTATTCAAAAATTGCGTTTCCTGGACAATTATTAAAAGTGGACATGTTGACTTTTGCGTGAAAACTCGTCATTTGATCTCATATCTATATCACTGAATCAACCAGCAGACTAATTATCCAATGATGGGTTATAGACACCTTAGTACAAGACCGTTTCCCACGCTTCATTCAGCTATAAATTCGAAGCGACCTGTTAATTGCGTAATTTGCTACACAGAACTCTGTTTCTATTAATTGTTTCAGAACCTATCTTTCTCGATGCTGTGATTTGACACCAAAGTATCGAACAGGCCTAGTCCTATTTCTAGCAGATCGACACAACGATGATGTGGAAGATGGCATAAAGCGTTTATTGGTCGTTTATGACCGTAAACGGACCCATTTTTTCAATTAGACCATGGTTGTTGACCTCGTCAACTGTATCTGGAATGAGTCGACTATAACAGCCCGTGTAATTATGATCTTTTCCAATTTTCTGTGGGTGCGATGTCTACTGTGAAAATTAGGAGACAATCTCTCAAATAGGTACTTTTTGTCAATATATGGAGTCAAGTTGATTGCCTCGGTACTTGGTAACATCCTTGTTTTCACAGCATGGCGATATCGTTATTTGGTAAAATGTCATTTTTCCGTAGAATAAAGCTGTATTAACGTATGTTGCAAAAGTTTTGAGAATTTTTTTCAAAACTCAGGAGGTAGTACTATTCGTCATTGTCTGTCAGAGCGGTCCGGAGGACCTTTGCTCTTAGTTGCAGTCGTGTCGGTCGATCGGTCTGTCAGGTCTGGTTACCCAGAGACCAGACAAAGTCATGGAGAAGTAAGCGAAGAAAAAAAAAAAGGAAGGAAGGAGAAGAGCAAAGAGGAGGAAGTGTGTCGGTTGGAGGGTATAGCTTGACATAGACTATTTGACTTCGGTAATTTTTGGGTTTAACCAAAAGGGTTGATTTTGAGGTTTGGTATCTAAAAGGGCAAAAATTTAGTTGTTTTCAAATTTGCACGATTTGATTTTGATCACAGTGCGAGCCGCGGCCTTGTGTGCTTGCGAACTTGCTCGACTGTGTAGCCCACTGACTCGCGCAACAAAGGGTTGCTGTGCGATTCCGCTTGACTATAACGTCGTTGCGCCTGTTGTTTAATGTAATCCCTCAAGTAAGGGATGTCGAGGTCCCTGTGAAGGGTTTCGTTAGAAACATACCATGGGGCGTTAGTTATTGTACGCAATGTCCTGCTCTGCAGAACCTGCAGGTTTCGCATGTGCGTCTTGGCGAGGAAACACCAAGCCGCACATGCGTAGGTAATTGCTGGTCTAATAATCATTTTATAAAGTCGAAGTTTATTTATCAAACTCAATTTTGAAGTTCTACATAACATAGGGTAGAGTTGACGAAACGTAATTTCGAATTTTGTTTTTAACGCTTGAGTGTGTTTCTGCCAAGTCATGCCCTTGTCGAGGGTAATTCCTAGGTACTTGGCAGAATTTTCCCATGGAATCCTAGTACCGTCTACTGAGACCTCTAACGGGGCACCACGACGTTTTTTGGTACAATATATAGCCTGCGTTTTCGAATGATTAATTTTGATGAGCCACCGATCCGCCCACTCTAACACTTCATCCACCGCGAGCTGCAACTCATCGCGGACTAGATTTCCAGTCCGCGACTGAGCTACAATCGCAGTGTCGCCAGCGTAGAGATAGACTTCACAGTTGCTGGGGCAAGGGACGTCATGTATAAAAAGTGAATAAAGGATAGGTCCAAGGACCGAACCCTGAGGAACACAGGCCTTTATGGGCCGTAATGTCGAAAAAGTATTGTTAATTTTGATTCTAAACTTCCTTCCTTCGAGAAAGGATTTTAAAAGTTTTAGAAGCCAAAATGGGAAACC
Source organism: Callosobruchus maculatus (assembly GCA_951848785.1). Lineage (NCBI taxonomy): Eukaryota > Metazoa > Arthropoda > Insecta > Coleoptera > Chrysomelidae > Callosobruchus > Callosobruchus maculatus. The sequence continues at coordinate 404,880 of CATOUR010000073.1, read as the reverse complement.
CTTTTGAATTAATTTATAGAGGAGGCCCTCATGCCACACCTTGTCAAAAGCCTTTGATACATCCAGAAGCAAGATGCCAGTACTTTTGTCTTGAGTGAATCCACTGGTTATACGCTCCACCAGCCTGACTGCCTGCAACTCCGTACTGTGCTCAGACCGAAATCCAAATTGAACGTCAGGAATCGTGTTGTGATCTGACGAGCAATTCTCAAGGTGACGTTTAATCACCTTTTCGGCAAGCTTAGACGGCGCAGACAGTAGACTAATGGGACGATAATCCTGCGGAACAATCGAACCTACCTTCTTTGGAATCATGATGACATCAGCAACCTTCCATGCCCTTGGAAAGTACTGAGTTCTGAGAATTGCGTTAATTATTGCCACCAGATATGTCAAAGCCTTCGGCGAAAGTAACTTCAATGCCTTATTTGTGATCTGGTCCTCTCCAGGGGCTTTACGCACCTTTAGGTCTTTAATATGACCTTGAAGCTCTGCTGGTGTGCAATGAGGAATCACTTGTGATTCTTCGGGTGTGCTATGTAGAGCTTCTGTAGAAGAATTTTCCGAAGAAGAATCTTCAGAAGAGGAATCACAAATAGAAGCATCATCGCCACTGACGCCATTGGTCCTAAAATATCTCCTGACGGATCTTACTATTTGTCGCTCCTCATCGAGGTCATTATTCAGATCATAGTTGGGTGAGAACTGATTTTCCATGGCATCAGCAAAAACCTCCACCTTTTCCTCAGTCGTGAAGACAACACCTCCAGGACCATGGATATGGGGAAGTTGTTCCCGTTTGCCATTCCTGAGCGATTTTGCTACTTTCCAGAGAGGAACACTTGAGTCAAGCATTCCCGCCAGAAAGTCGCTCCACTGCTCGTTTCGGAATTCATGAAGAGCGTTTCTCACTTCATGGACAAGATTTGTTGCCCTACGGATGTCGTCCGGATGACAAGATCTTTTCGCCTGTTTGATTGCTGACCTTTTATCAGATATTTTTTGCCTAATATCGGCAGGGAGGAAAGGTCTGCCCGGTCTCCGTACAGGAAGAACGGCTGCACGTTGTAAAGCTTGTTGAACAAACCCTGTCCATTCCATTTGAGCGGCATCTATTTCATTCTCATCATCTATGATCGGGATATCTGGAAACTCTCTGAGAAGGGACTTGTATAGTTCCCAATCAACGCGTTTCTTTGGAGGACTTTCTTCCTCCAAAGTATTCCCATCACCCACCTCCAAAACTACAGGAAGATGGTCGCTTGAGATGTCATACATGACACGAGAAGTAATACTGTATCTACAGCTTCTAGATATTGCAAAATCAATTACATCTGGTGCTTGAAGATGATTGAATGGATAGTGTGTAGGCTCGTCAGTGCTATGTATGAGACACCCATTTCGTACTACATGGTTATACAGCCGAATTCCACTAGTAGAATTTAGCCTGGAATGCCATGCTCGATGTTTGCAGTTGAAGTCCCCTGCCACAAGAAGCGAACCCGAGTAGTCCAAGAGGACCTCCAAGTCCGCCTCACGTAACCTGGCACCACACCTGACATACACCGACGTGATCTTCAACGGGATGCCTCCTGCCATATTGACCACCACAGAAGCTGCCTCGATGGTTTGCATCTCAGCATTTGTGCTTCTGTGATAGTCAATACCACGTTTGATCAGCACCGCCAAGCCGCCACCCCGTCCATTCAGTCTATCAGCGCGGATGACATCATAATTCGAGAAAGCTAGACGATCTCCCGGATTAAGTAATGTTTCCTGCAGCAGAGCTACGTCTATGCATTCATCCAAAAGAACTTGGTGAAACTCCCGTTTTTTGGGAATGTCCCTTAGACCTAAACAATTCCAAAAAAGAATTTTGATAAATGCAGGCTGTCTACTATTGTACCTAGACATTTACCGGAAAAATCGCCTGCAAGGCCTGTGTGGCGCTTATCAGAGGACTAATTATTTGCTGCAAGGACTTGAGCGCTGTTGCCAAGTCCACGCTTTGAGCAGTCGAAGGTGAGCTCGAGGCAGCAGGAGTAGTCAAGGTTGCAACCTTGGCTGCGTCCGCGTATGAGTTGGTTCGCCTTTGTGCGATTACTTGTAGATTCCTCCTAGGAGTGAATCTGCAGGTGGGACTGTTTGCCGGATGATCCCCACCACAGTTCGCACATTTGCGCACCTCTTCTCCTGTTTGAGGGCACAGATGTGTCATGTGGTCTTGGGCACATTTCAGACACTTTGGAGAAGCAGTACAGTACGACTGAGCGTGTCCATACTTCTGGCAGCGGTGACACTGCCCTATCAATCGGGAGTTCTTTTGCACCTCAACTCTGACAGACAATCCTAGAAATTCGTGCTCATTAAAAACCTGCTGAGATTTTTCTGTCTTTGGCAGAATCACCACTATCAAAGGCATGGGCACGTCACCGTTGCGCTTCAGGCGAATTATGTGGTGGGGAGCATAACCCTTCTGCTCGAGCTCCTCTTTGATTTCCTGCTCTTTAGTTGATGCTGGGATCCCTCTGATGACAGCGTGGATATTTCTCTCGGAGGGTAGAGGAAATGTATGGTGAGGAATATTTTCCTCTTTAAAAAGACGGATTATCTTCCGATAATCGTCCTCGCTTTTGGGTACTATACGTATCCCAGCATCAACAGCTACTGCACGCGTAATCTTTATGCCAAGGCTAATAAAGGAATAGTTAATAGTGCGCCATCTCGTTGCATCCCTTAATACAACAGGAGTTACTCGGCCTTGGCGAGCTTGTTCAGCCTGTGTATCAATGGTAGCTTGAGACGGCGAAGCAGCGATGTTGCTGCCAGCCGATGGAGCAGTAGGAGATAGTGAAATAACCTTTTTTGAGGCTTGTGCAACCATTGGCTGGCTGTCAGAGGTAGAAGGAACCGACACAGATGGTATTTGGTTTAGTGAAGTTTCACTAGTTGGGGATCTGTGCGTTGGTAAAGGTGGAAATTCGTCGATTTTACGAACAGTTCGCTTTTTGCGGCGACGGGCAGTAGTGAAATCACCACCCTGTATATCTTCTTCAGTCTCCGTATGTTGGTCACTAGTTGGGCTATCATGTCTACGTTTTGATAATTTGGAAGAACTGTCATCGGGCATACATTTATTAAGAATATTGGTTAAATTAAAAACTTGGGTACTTGGTTGTTCAACGCAGTCCGTCAGTCGCTTAATCTGTTCTGCCTGGTCCTTAATTAGTGCTGCTTGGTCTGCTATGATCTTCTGGAAGTTCTGAGGTTCAGCTCCAGAGCTCTGGTGTTTCGCCTCCCCAGCTGTCAGAGGTGACGCCTCTTGATGGTCCCGCGTGCTTTCAGGTTTTTGCAGCCTGGTATCAATGTCCATACTGCCCACCGTGCTACCTCCATTCGTGGCCTTGGAGGGGTCACCCAGTGACCCCTCAAACTCATTCTCCATATTAAATTCAACCTTTATCGCCAAGAATTCGATAAAATCTTTACGTCGAAATTTTGACACGACGTGTCAGTTCGCCATATACTGGGCGATACCTCAGGAGGTAGTTTCACCGTTGGAAACAATTCAGAAATCATTATCATGGTAACCAGTCAACATCTAACGTAACAATAGAACCATTTTGGTGATGATCATAGGTCAAAATGTCGTACAAATTAGATATTCGGAAGAGTATTTACAGTCTAGTTGGACGACTTGAACAAAAAATAGTTCGCCTATATCAAGATCAAAATATTTCTGTTGCTACAATTTATCGAGAGATCCGTGAATGCGAAGAAGGTATTCCTTGTATAAATTTACCAAAAAGTGGACGTCCAAGAGCGTTGAATGCTACTACAGTTCAAAGAATGGTCAACAGAAGTGAACATTGAGTTGGAACTTCAACTCGAAAACTTGGACGGATTTTTCACGTCAATGCTAGCACCATCTGTAGAGAAATGAAAAGAAATAACTTAAAATTCCGAAAAAGAAGAAAATGTCCAAAGTGTTTTCCAAGTCAGTTGGAAATAATTCCTCAATGCTGTCGCAATTTACGTCGTACTCATTTTGCTGGCAACATAAAAATTATTCTTGACGATGAAAACTATTTGACATTTTCGAACTCAGAAACCGAAGGTAATGATGGTTTTTATACAAGAGACTTTGAAGCCTCTCCAGATACTGTAAAATTTAAACGATAAGAAAAGTTTGAAAACACAGTGTTAGTGCGGTGCGCTATATCAGACAACGGTATTTCACAGCCGTACGTTGGACAAGTTAGGGCCGAAGCGGTTACCGCAGAAGTCTATACTCAAAGATGTTTGCCTAAACTACTCAATTTTATTAATATCCACCATGCTAATATCATATTTTGGCCAGATCTGGATTCAAGTCATAATGCTTTGCATACGAGAAACTGGCTAGAACAACACGGAATACCTTTTGTACCACGAAACGACAACCCTCCCAATCTCCTTCAAACAAGACCTATCAAAACTTTGAGCTCAAAACGAACAGCAGTTAAGAAGAAGAATAATGCTAAAGATCAGAGAAATTGAGTTAGAATCTATCCAAAACCTAATTAGGAACATTAAGAGAAAATTGCGAGCCGTGGAAGATCATGGCCCATTAGCAGTACCCTAATACCATTTTTATATTAAGAAATATTGTTATTTTTTGTAGTTCTTGTTACAGTTCAAATATAGTATTGTGGGATATTTTTTACATAACATACGTTACGAGCTAACCTCGTAACTTCAGGTATAGCAAAAAATTCCTTTATATCTATATGCAACTAGCAACACGTCATATTAACTCTGTTGTTGATCTAGATGCATTAGTTTCAGATATAGGTTATATTACACTTTTTATTATGGAACATGTAGGAGGTTGAAAGTGAGCGGAGCAACTATGCCACCTTCTATGCCTCCTTCCACCGCGATCCTATTGTATCTATTATGGCCCACACCTATTTAGGTACGATCCACACCTCTTGACGAAGGCAATGGTCGTGTTGGCTGAAACTTTCTTGAGTAGGTTTTAGTTGGATGAATCCGAAAGTCTGAAACCTAGCTCTTTCTAGTACTGGGAGCCTATTTGCTATCTCTCCTCCCGCGCGGATCGACACGGAAAGTCACCTACATAGCCGCGGAAACCCTCGCCGAGTGCGGATAGACGTAGTGTCATTGTTGACAACGTGCCATATTTGTATCGTTTTCACCTTTAAGTGAGTTTTTGAAAGCAAGGTAAGTCTATTTTGCTGTATTTTGGTCTCTGTATTCCTCAAGTATTCGTATTTTCACAACCAAGCCGGACACATGTGCGTGTGAGGTTCACACAACTTATGTACCGGGTGTTTCCTTATAATTCGCCACCCCTCTTTTTTATTTGAAGAGAAAAAAGTTCTTATATAAAGGTTTTATAGCCTTTTCTTAGCAAAATGTAAGAACGACACAAAAAATTACCGCATTTAATTGTTTTTCAGCCACCCATGGCTATAGTGGATTGAGGTTAACTCCCACACTTTAGAAACTTGAAGCTAAATATTTTTAGAACCTTTCAAAATAGGGCGAACGAACACTATATCTCTGAGAACAAGAGAAACATATATTTCTTTCCGTCCCATTTAAAAAATATAACTTTATACGAAAAACAGGATTTTTTATTACTTTTTCTTCTTGTTCGTATCTAATTCGAAATGACAAGAGAAAACTATTAAACGTTCATATAAAAACTTTTTTCTATCTCTACAAATAAAAAAGATAAGAGTACATGTGCGCTATGTTTGGATAAATTATTGTTTGAATGGCAATGGAAGAAAAATTCGTATTGTGTTGTATTTTAACATGTGCTTCTTGTTTTAGATGGAATTTGCACTTGCTGATGCTGAAGCCTTGGAGCTGATGGAGGAGGAGGAGCATCATAGGGCAAATCGCATAAGATTGAGGATAAAGAATGAATGAATTTTTATTATTTTATTGTAAAATTAGGTTAAATAGAGTGAAAAGAGTGAATTCATCAAACTTATAAAAATAATCCACTCTATCAAACACTTGTCTAGGTACACCAAACAACATTAAATTTAATTTGACCACTTCATTATCATCGTTAAACATGTTATTTTCAATAATATAGTCCATTTTACTAGCTTTTATTGAGATTTTTTCGCACCTAACTTGAATACTTGTTATGATTGACAACAAACTACAGAACAAAATGACACGAAAGTAAAAAAAGTGAGACTAGTGTACCTTAAGCCTGAAAAATGAGAAGCTTAACTTACATGCGCCATAGACAGCAGTGCAAAGAGAAACAGCCATCTAAGATCCACCTAAGCCACAAGTTGACCTTAAGTATTACCAGTGCAAATAGCTGTATATGATATAGCCCTACACATAACCAATTCTAAGTCCTTATTCATTCTTTTTAAATACATCGTTTGAATCCATCTTCTCACAAATGGAATGTGCAATCACAATAAACTCACAACGTAACAATTTCACGTCCCGCCTTCACTTCTTCCGAACACTACAAGCATACTCACTACAAGATGGCCGACTATTGTGGTAGTAACCACGGAAACGAAAACTGAAACGGGAACGGAAACGGAAAGCCTTCCGAGACGCTTAGCGAATGCACTCAACCGAGTTGATCCGTGCGGATCGGCGGCGGACGGCGGAACGGGAGTGGGAGAAACGAGATCGACAGAGTTAGCGAATAGGGTCCCTGGTCAGGAGCACAATATGTGTTCGCTGTATCGTCCTCCACATAGCAGAAACGACAGTCCGTTCCTTGTTCTAGACGCAGTTTCCGCAAGTGGTTTCTCAGAAGACAATGTCCCGTCAACGGACCGACCAGAATGCGCAGATTATTCCTATCCGGGGGGCGCTGACTAGTGGGGTACGGTATATATGAACATCTTCGAGTGTAGTAGCCCTGGTACTCAATAAATTGCCTTCCACTCAGCTATGTCGTGGAACCAAAACCAAAGTTATTTTTGTGCCTTGCTCCAAGTTCGTTGAGGAAATGTATGCAGCTCCATATGAGTTTTGAGTCAACCCGTTTGGAGCCCAATGCTCTCAGCCTGGCTATCTGAAAAGATTTTTATAGATTTGTTTGTCAGATGTCTTTTCTTCCGCTCCCTGACTCCCAACTGTTTGGCTATCATTTTTTATTGGAAGATTGTGGTATACCTCCCAAGGTTTAATGAGATTTCAACTCCTGGATTAGTACCAGGTGCTTCCGCTCCTGTCCTCAGTTCTGACTGAAAGTAAGGGAATGATAGCAACTCACGACAAGAAAGTCGAATATCAAAAATCGATGCTAAAATCTTTAAATACCTAATTGCTAATAGCGGTAAATAGATGTCACATACGATTCAACTAAAACACAGCTACTCCCAGCAAGAAAACATTTTACATTATAACTTAAATCCCTGGTTGGTTATAGTCTGTATGAACCTACTAAACTTCAATCTTTACGCGTGATTCTAACATGCAGTCGCTGGCGCCGATACCAGTTATTGGGTAAAACATGATCAAAGTAGGCGAATGATCATTAATTATCTATAATTGTAGGTCTATTCGGTTGGCTAAATTTAAGTCTGTGTATTTCGAAAACTTGGTGTTCAGAGAAACATTCCACATCCCTCAGAATAGTTCACTCGCTTCTTCGTCTGCTGACTTGTACGATAAAACGACTAAAAAAATACTAAGTGAAATCAGGTTAAAACATATGAACAAGATATACTGTGTAAGGCTTTCGCGGCCATCGTCCCATCGTTCTTGATCTTGACGTTTCGCCACCACGAGTGGATGGCATCTTCAGAAGCTGTTTCACTTCGGCGACTTCCAAAATAGAAGTTTGAGGGATATTAATTCTTTTGGTTTTTTGCTAACTACTCTGCCGCTCATCCACCGATATTAAAAACTATAGGAACATTACCCCCTACGACCCCACAGCATATCGCTGCCCAAATTTCATTACAATCCATTAAGCGGTTACTGAGATTCCGTGGCTAGAAAAAAGCGTACAGACAGACAGACCGACAGACCGACAGACCGACAGACCGACAGACCGACAGACCGACAGACCGACAGACCGACAGACCGACAGACCGACAGACCGACAGATCGACAGACCGACAGACCGACAGACCGACAGACCGACAGACCGACAGACCGACAGACCGACAGACCGACAGACCGACAGACCGACAGACCGACAGACCGACAGACCGACAGACCGACAGACCGACAGACCGACAGACCGACAGACCGACAGACCGACAGACCGACAGACCGACAGACCGACAGACCGACAGACCGACAGACCGACAGACCGACAGACCGACAGACCGACAGACCGACAGACCGACAGACCGACAGACCGACAGACCGACAGACCGACAGACCGACAGACCGACAGACCGACAGACCGACAGACCGACAGACCGACAGACCGACAGACCGACAGACCGACAGACCGACAGACCGACAGACCGACAGACCGACAGACCGACAGACCGACAGACCGACAGACCGACAGACCGACAGACCGACAGACCGACAGACCGACAGACCGACAGACCGACAGACCGACAGACCGACAGACCGACAGACCGACAGACCGACAGACCGACAGACCGACAGACCGACAGACCGACAGACCGACAGACCGACAGACCGACAGACCGACAGACCGACAGACCGACAGACCGACAGACCGACAGACCGACAGACCGACAGACCGACAGACCGACAGACCGACAGACCGACAGACCGACAGACCGACAGACCGACAGACCGACAGACCGACAGACCGACAGACCGACAGACCGACAGACCGACAGACCGACAGACCGACAGACCGACAGACCGACAGACCGACAGACCGACAGACCGACAGACCGACAGACCGACAGACCGACAGACCGACAGACCGACAGACCGACAGACCGACAGACCGACAGACCGACAGACCGACAGACCGACAGACCGACAGACCGACAGACCGACAGACCGACAGACCGACAGACCGACAGACCGACAGACCGACAGACCGACAGACCGACAGACCGACAGACCGACAGACCGACAGACCGACAGACCGACAGACCGACAGACCGACAGACCGACAGACCGACAGACCGACAGACCGACAGACCGACAGACCGACAGACCGACAGACCGACAGACCGACAGACCGACAGACCGACAGACCGACAGACCGACAGACCGACAGACCGACAGACCGACAGACCGACAGACCGACAGACCGACAGACCGACAGACCGACAGACCGACAGACCGACAGACCGACAGACCGACAGACCGACAGACCGACAGACCGACAGACCGACAGACCGACAGACCGACAGACCGACAGACCGACAGACCGACAGACCGACAGACCGACAGACCGACAGACCGACAGACCGACAGACCGACAGACCGACAGACCGACAGACCGACAGACCGACAGACCGACAGACCGACAGACCGACAGACCGACAGACCGACAGACCGACAGACCGACAGACCGACAGACCGACAGACCGACAGACCGACAGACCGACAGACCGACAGACCGACAGACCGACAGACCGACAGACCGACAGACCGACAGACCGACAGACCGACAGACCGACAGACCGACAGACCGACAGACCGACAGACCGACAGACCGACAGACCGACAGACCGACAGACCGACAGACCGACAGACCGACAGACCGACAGACCGACAGACCGACAGACCGACAGACCGACAGACCGACAGACCGACAGACCGACAGACCGACAGACCGACAGACCGACAGACCGACAGACCGACAGACCGACAGACCGACAGACCGACAGACCGACAGACCGACAGACCGACAGACCGACAGACCGACAGACCGACAGACCGACAGACCGACAGACCGACAGACCGACAGACCGACAGACCGACAGACCGACAGACCGACAGACCGACAGACCGACAGACCGACAGACCGACAGACCGACAGACCGACAGACCGACAGACCGACAGACCGACAGACCGACAGACCGACAGACCGACAGACCGACAGACCGACAGACCGACAGACCGACAGACCGACAGACCGACAGACCGACAGACCGACAGACCGACAGACCGACAGACCGACAGACCGACAGACCGACAGACCGACAGACCGACAGACCGACAGACCGACAGACCGACAGACCGACAGACCGACAGACCGACAGACCGACAGACCGACAGACCGACAGACCGACAGACCGACAGACCGACAGACCGACAGACCGACAGACCGACAGACCGACAGACCGACAGACCGACAGACCGACAGACCGACAGACCGACAGACCGACAGACCGACAGACCGACAGACCGACAGACCGACAGACCGACAGACCGACAGACCGACAGACCGACAGACCGACAGACCGACAGACCGACAGACCGACAGACCGACAGACCGACAGACCGACAGACCGACAGACCGACAGACCGACAGACCGACAGACCGACAGACCGACAGACCGACAGACCGACAGACCGACAGACCGACAGACCGACAGACCGACAGACCGACAGACCGACAGACCGACAGACCGACAGACCGACAGACCGACAGACCGACAGACCGACAGACCGACAGACCGACAGACCGACAGACCGACAGACCGACAGACCGACAGACCGACAGACCGACAGACCGACAGACCGACAGACCGACAGACCGACAGACCGACAGACCGACAGACCGACAGACCGACAGACCGACAGACCGACAGACCGACAGACCGACAGACCGACAGACCGACAGACCGACAGACCGACAGACCGACAGACCGACAGACCGACAGACCGACAGACCGACAGACCGACAGACCGACAGACCGACAGACCGACAGACCGACAGACCGACAGACCGACAGACCGACAGACCGACAGACCGACAGACCGACAGACCGACAGACCGACAGACCGACAGACCGACAGACCGACAGACCGACAGACCGACAGACCGACAGACCGACAGACCGACAGACCGACAGACCGACAGACCGACAGACCGACAGACCGACAGACCGACAGACCGACAGACCGACAGACCGACAGACCGACAGACCGACAGACCGACAGACCGACAGACCGACAGACCGACAGACCGACAGACCGACAGACCGACAGACCGACAGACCGACAGACCGACAGACCGACAGACCGACAGACCGACAGACCGACAGACCGACAGACCGACAGACCGACAGACCGACAGACCGACAGACCGACAGACCGACAGACCGACAGACCGACAGACCGACAGACCGACAGACCGACAGACCGACAGACCGACAGACCGACAGACCGACAGACCGACAGACCGACAGACCGACAGACCGACAGACCGACAGACCGACAGACCGACAGACAGACCGACGGAAATGAGTGACGTGGATTTTCATTATGTAAGCATTATAAATCGCCCAAAACTGTATTATCTCAAAAGCGAAAATTTTCGCGATCACATAACATAAAATGAACCGAGAACCCGGCAATGGCTGAAAATCTGTCTGAAAAACAGTTTTCCGTGTTTGACCGCATCATATGAACGGGCTGTGCGATGGTATTTGAAACCGCGTCTCTAACGATTTGAGGTAATATGTTCTTTGGGTGTATTATGGTACAACGTTATCCACCCGCTACCACCTGCATAATCTTAGTAACTGCTGCACTGAATCAGATGATATTTGGGGAGCTACATACATGATATGGTGTTGAAGTATAATGGAACGAAAATGTTCACTGTTCCAAATCTCGTTTAAGGTGTTTTAGAGGATTCTGCTCATTTTCCATTTTTTTCATGGCGAGGAGCTCAAACAAATATTGAATTCTTAAAGGACTGCGTTTTACCTTAAAAATAACCTTAGTGATATCCTGTAATTTGCATACCTACTCAAATTTTGCATTTGAAGACATACCTGCGGGCTTGTGGAATTTTTCTTCTCATGTTGAAGACGAGAAAGTATCTAGTATCGTTGCACACTCATAAGATCAGTAACTGCTGCACTAATTTTGATCAAACTGGGAGTGACAGTAAGCAGTGTCGCTACACTTTTGAAAATCGGTGCATTGGTGGCGGAGTAATTAGCAAGAAACGAAAATCGTCAGAACCTCTCAAAATCTGGTTTAAGGCGTTTTAGAGGTTTCTGATAATTTTTGAGTTTTTCCGGAAGGGTGTCAAATTGTGGTGACAATAAAAAACTGACGCTATACTTTATAGACATATTAGAATATTACTTTTGAAGGCATACTTTTTCTACACATATTACAGTTTTTAATCCTATAACCTGTAACTTGAAAGCTACATATTGTGGCAAATAATGCTGGTAAAAACAAATTTATGAGGTTACTGTTACAAGAAAACGCTGATGCCGCTTTCAAATGTAGGTATTTATAACTTAGGAAAATAATTTTCTGTGGTGTTCCTTGAATTATTGCCGTGAAGTAAGAAGATAACAGTGACGTCACACAATTGGTGACGTAACGGCCAGACAAGATGGCGGGAGATTTTTTCTCTTACCTACTTCTCCGCTGTATATATCATGATACTCGTTCTATTATTATTTGATAGATCATCTTTTTGGTTTTTCCGCTGATGCCTTTATTTCAGATTACACTATGTAGCTGTCAAAGGCATTACGTTTTTTGTCTCAATCTATTTTTTATTTCTTACTCTGTTGTTGCATTTTTTGTTATCGTGAAGCCCAGGTATTTAGATTTCTTCGTTCACTTTATTTCAATATTATCGTCCATTTCCAGGTCTTTTGCGCCCTCTTCCGATATTACTAGGTGTTCTTCTTCTTCATGTTTATCTCTAAATCCACCTTTGCGTATTGTTCATTTAGCTTGCTAACCATATAGTTGATATCTTCTTTATCTTGAGCAATCACGATCTGATCGGCGATGTTTGAGGTTATACAGTCAAATCAGTCTCAATTTATCTTGAGCAATCACGATCTGATCGGCGATGTTTGAGGTTATACAGTCAAATCAGTCTCAATTTTATAATTGTATGTAGTAATATGAGGCCACTACAAGCTTGTGGGGCCCAGGAGTTCCATGTGTAACTTTTAAATAAGAAAAAGGTCAAGGGTAAATTGAAATTTCGAATTATTTACCCATCTGAGGCAATCGCGCCAGTCCCGTACTATAAACCCGTTGACCAGATCCACCCATGTGCAGAGGCGCTAAGGCAAGGAGCATCCACACGTATACGCTTAAGAGCTTGGGTATATGGAACAACTTAGATCGCACTTAGATGATTGCTTCGATTAATTATGGCGCGTTAGTCGTCATTTAATAGGTTACGAAGCGTTCTTCAACCACACTATGCTTTATTTTTACAGCTTTGGGTAGACATAAACATCATCCCATAATGAGGAGACTGTTGATAGTTTTATGTTTCCAATAAATATATATCCAAATCGTCATTCGAAACAGTCAACAAAAATCTGTGTGAATCTACTCGGTGGGGTAACACTCGTTTTCAGATATTAGAAGTCATATATATATATAGGCAGGCGCCAGAGACCCTTACGCACCTCTTGTCGGCGTGTAAGGTGTACGCTGGCACAGCCTACGTCTATCGGCACAACGCGGCTCTACGAGTGCTATACTACCATTTATATATATATGCAGAAAAATATTTTATTCTTCTATGGTTCTCTTAGGAACTGAGATTAGGTACTTTGGTCGAAATGTGAAATGAAACTCAAATTTGCTTTTCCTAGGACGTTTCGTCTAGGTATCTAGATTTCATCAGCAATTATATTTATAACAAAAACACCTAAAAATAAAAAAAACACATGTCGTATATCAAATTAATACCCTGTATGAACTACGACGAAGTATTTGGACAAACCGTACAACACCTAGGAAACAGAACTAAAACACACAAATACAGCAAAACCAGTTCCACCGTTCTTAACAAACGTAGAACTAATACAAACTACAAATTTAATTTTGAAAACACAACTGAACTCAGCTCAGAAAAAAACGCGAATTCAAAGAAATGATAAATATTAAAAGGGAAAAAATCATCAAATCACAGGACTGAAATCAAAAATCTTAGTACAACTTAGTACAACTTATTTAACTGTTTGTAATATTGAATAATAAATCTTTCCAATTAAAAAAGAAAAAGCCAAAAAGCAGCATACTCCTTTTCAAAAAACCCTTTTATATTCAATCACTATTCATACAATACATGTCAAAAAATTAACAATTCATCACTTCTTACATAAAACCCTAAATTCAGTAATTAGCATCCATCCAATTTTATCAAAAAAAACTTAACACAAACTTGCAACGAGTAATAATGTTTTTTTACCCCTTTAAACTTTTAGACATTGCCCAATTTTAAAAACAACTACTTCAGTCACCTGTCTAAGTCACAAAACATCAAAAATAACCAAAATATGTTTCACATAAAACCTGATTATATCTAAGTTTTGACATCCTATATCAATCTTATGTCAATGACACGTCACTTGTCACCAACCACCTGAACAGGTGATTATAAATTTTAATTTTAAATTTCAAATCTTCATTTTTCTAAAGGATACAGCAAATCCTAATATTTTAAAATGAAGAAAACGAAAAAATATATTGCAAATAAGCAATAGATTGGCCTGTAATAATATTAATACGCAATCGCTATGGAGAATGACCTCCCGAACTTTTACCTAAGGTAAACAATAAAGATATTAAAATAATATAGTAATTAAGTTTTTATGTTCTTCTTATAGTTGAAAAAACTAGGCCAAAAGTAAACCTATGGAAATTGGAGGGGGGAGGGAGGGATTTAAAAGCAAACTTGAGTTTCATTTCACATTTCAACCAAAGGAAGGAATAACCAAGAAACAACTCGAAAGAAAAATATTTTGCAAACCACCCCTCACTTTTTTTTTAAATTACTAAAAATTGGTGATTGTATCAATGACATAGTGCATTGAAATAATAAACAAACCAACAAGCTGTAGTTGCTACTCCCCTTAAGCAACAGAAAAAGTTCAGTAACCTTAAAAGGCCTTGAAGTGAAGTATGTGCGGCTTTTATATATAATTACTAGAAGTTTTTACGTAGTTTCAAGTGAAACATATCTAAAATAAATCTACAGCTGTGTAGTCATAGGCAATGATCGGATTGGTTAAAAAAGTACAGGACATAATTTTCTGAGGGCAATGACAGTTTGTATGAATACAACAAATGCTGTTCAGACTCGTTAAAAAAAATTAAAAGTGATCAAGAATGTCTGAAACACCTCAAAGAAAGATGGCGAGATCCTGTTTCTGCATTTTTTGTTTTTGAAGATTCATCAAAATGGGTGCAGCTGTCATTGCGATTATAAGAACAAAAATGAGATGTCATAAAATCATAATACACCCACTTATATTCCTTTTGACATTTTTTTTTCTATTTATATGATTCTTATGCAGGACTCTGGTAACTGGTAGATAAAAGGAGAGGCGGTTGGCAACGCAAATGTAGCCCAGATGGCTCTCATCTAGGTAGCGGACAGGTCTCTGGAGCAGGGTTGTATGTAGAAAGTCGTGGAGTACGGGAGAATTACTCTTTAGGTACGTACACCACGGTTTTCAAAGCAGAAGTATATGCAATACTCTCTGCTGCACGCAATGGTGAGGTCAGAAAGAGAACAGAGCAGAAAGCTTACATCTGCTCTGCCAGTCACACGGCTCTGAAAGACATCTGCGGGCCCAGAACTAAGGCACCCCTGGTTCAGGAGTGCGCGAAGAGACTGGAAGAGCTGGCGAGACTAAAGGAAGTTACCTTGATGTGGGTACCGGGTCATACGGGCGTTCTTGGTAATGAGGAAGCCGATAGATTGGCCAAACTCGGCACCGGGGGACCGTTTATTGGCCGGAGCCTAGGTAACGTCAGCCCTCAAGAAGTGGGTAAACGATACCATAGATGAACAGTGGAAGCAAAGTGAGGAATGCAGACAAGCCAAGGATTTTATAGCCAGGCTGAACACATCTAGGTAGGAACCAAGGCCAATGAGCCATCAGAAACCTGACGGGGCACTGTAGTCTCAGGCGGCATCTATCACTATTAGGAATTAACGACGGTTCCGTATGTATGGGCTGTGGAGAGACTAAAGAAACGGCCTACCACTTCCTTGCGGAATGTGAGTTGCTAGGCGGGCTTACATACAAGATCTTTTGATCTGATAGACTTCAGCCAGAGGAATTACCCTCCCTAAGCTGGGTCGATGTACTGGCCTTTGTTAGAAGGTCGGGAAGGTTTGGCAGGGAGGGGGGACAGGTAGTGGTGGCTGAGGGGTTATATTCGGGGATGGCAGGAAGAGCCCACTTGCCAGGAACGGCCAACCCAAGGCTCCTAGTACTAGATCATTCTGCAGTTGCAATTTAGTCCCAGCTCTGAGTTTCCGGGGAACTAACTCTCCATCATTACTACTGCATTCATTTATAATAATAATAATAAGCGGACTCTATTCACATAAAAATATAAAAGTCTGTACAAAAAATTGTAGACTAATGGCGAACTCTAGCATTTTTTTAATAACAAGCGGACTTTATTCACATAAAAATATAAAAGTCATATGAAAATACAAATGTCACATAGAAATATAAAAGTATTATGTAAAACTTATTATCGGGCTTTCCTGGTCTATAATTATGAGAGAATTGCTCAGAATAACAGAAGTTTGCACGTCAGACGTAAGGAGGGAATTCGGAATGAGTAAGTGCAAGGTGCTCCACATCAACAAAGGTCAGCGGAAGAGCCATCAAGAACGGGAAATAGTAACTGGCCAAACACTGGACAACATGGACAATAACGAAACATACAAGTACCTGGGTTTCAATCAAAGTGTCAAGATAGACTACTCACAAGTCAAAGAACAACTAATACAAGAGTTTAGAGACCGCCTCGTTAAGCTACTAAAAACAAAATTAAATTCCAGAAGTCTTACAAAAGCCATTAACACATTCGCGATACCGGTCCTCACATACTCCTTCGGCATCATCAAGTGGTCGCACACTGACATAGAGAACATCCAAATCCTCATACGGACAGAACTCACGAAACACAGAATGTCACATCCGAACGCATGCAAGGAAAGGCTTACCATAGATAGAAAACAAGGGGGCAGAGGAATTATAGATATACAGTCACTCCGCACAAAACAAATAAAAACACTCAGACATTTCTTTCAAAGCAAACAAACGAATTTACATAGGGCAATAGTCAAAGCAGACAAGAACTATACACCACTCACTCTCTCCAGCCCAGACCACGCAGCAGACACACACAATCCCATAGAATAGCAACAAGAAAAAATAAACACCTGGTCGCAGAAAGCACTTCACGGCAAACATAGATACCGAATTACACAAGATAACATAAATCAAAAACAGTCATACACTTGGCTGCAGGATGGCCGGCTCTTTCCAGAAACGGAGGGTTTTATGATTGCTATTCAGGACCAAGTAATTGCGACGAGAAACTACAAAAAATACATAATTAAAGATCCATCCGTAACCAACGATAATTGCAGAAAATGCCACCAACAGAAGGAAACAATAGATCATATAACAAGTGCATGCAAAACTCTCGCTGGAACCAAGTACACGGCCAGACATAACTCTGCAGCCAAAATCATACACCAAGCCCTAGCCACAACTAACAAACTAATCGAAAACACAGATCCATATTATAATTATACACCGACATCAGTACTTGACAACAATCAATACTAACTATACTGGGACGTCGAAATACACACAGACAAAACGATCCCAGCCTATAGACCAGATATAGTTTTTCAGTCAAAGGCAGACAAAGTTACCTATGTAATAGATATTGCTATCCCAAATGATACGAATGTTCAAACCACCTACGCTGGGAAAATATCTAAATACACAGACCTTGCCATAGAAATAAAACGACTCTGGAAACAAAACAAAGTTGTTATTGTCCCCCTAATTATGTGGGTCTCAGGCCTTACACGTAACACATTCACACCACACCTGCACCAGCTAGGCCTGGACGAAAAGTTGCACAAAATATTCCAAAAGTCTGTTTTCCTTAAGACCTGTAATATAGTACGATCTTTCTTAAATTCCGATCAGTAATAGTTCAGGTGTTGACTTGGCACAGCCCGTCAACATTTGTTGCTGCCGCAGTCATGCGAGAGAAACTTGAAAAATCAGAATAACAAGCGGACTTTATTCACATAAAAATATAAAAGTATTATGTAAAACTTATTATCGGGCTTTCCTGGTCTATAATTAAAATCTCATTTGTTCAAGTTTTTAAACTATAATTATTTTTAATTTTTTAGTTAACTTAACCTTTAAAGTTTTTTTTTAGGTTTTCTGAAACTGTATTTATTTCATTGATGAAATGATCAGGCTACGAAATGATAAAAGATTAGCGCACCCGACAGGCGTCGTTCTGATTATAGCGCTACCCAAGGGCGTACCCAGGCAGCTGCCCCCCCCTAGAAGATTAAATAAATATAATTTTTTTTGGCAAATAAAAATTAAAAACGTGTTACCTACTCTGCGCAAAATGAAGTGTTGGAAACAAAATATCTTTTCAGCCAGATTTGTTCTTTATTTTCTATAGTTAAATATTCTACAACATTCGATATAGAGTCTGTATAGTGAGTCGTGTCGGTCGTGTCACAACGTATTTATTAGAATATTTTATATGGCGACCTTCAGCCGCCGTCAAACGAAACGCAAAATGTTTTGATCAAGTTTTGATACACTTTATTTATTTCTTTATTTCGTTTTTATTATTTGTTAGTTATCACTAACAAATGAAAGTGTCAGTAATGATTTATAGTCGATAATTTAATTTCTAGAATCTGATTTTGATTACGAGACAGAATAAATAAAAATTAAGTACGGTTTTGATGCAAGTTTGGTTTTATTATATAATTTTTGTTTTCAATGCTATGCTAAAATAAAATAATATTCAATATGTTGCATATTATTTTAAGTAGTATATATCTGTACAGATTTAGTTTAAGATTCTTAGTGTTCATAAAATAAAATAGTGAAAGTATCAAACTCAAATTTCATAGCATATTCTATTCAGTGCTTACAGCTAAATTATTTTTAAATTTGCCGCGGTTATTTCTGTGCCGCGACTCACTAGACAGACTCTAGTATACTGTTAGCGATGCAATATAATTTAAATCTCCCACAAAACCGTGGTATCTCGTAGTTTCCGCTTCCGACGAGACAATCAGAGCCATATAGGATTAAAGCTGAATATAATTGGAAGAAAATAACATCTAACGATCTAACGCCATCTAGTTTCGGACGGCAGTACTTTTTCCAGTAAAAAGAAATAGGCTCAATGTATACTGTATACGGTCAATAGAGACATCTAGTATTGAATAGCAATACCACGAAGAATATTCTAGCATGGACTATTCCGGAAAGAAAAGACAGTGATAGCATGTATTATAAGACAAGGATGGAAATAGAGTCGAGCTCGAGTATTTTCTACATATTTCGGGAGCGAGAATATTTTCAATATATAAGCGGAACGTAAGGCAGAGCACGTGAATTTAGTTCGAATACAATTCAGTTCGGAGTGGAATACGAGCGAATATTTCATACGCCATAGATAGTGTCTTATAGTTTCGTTGCGGAGACACGAGATTTACGTTTACTGCGCAACAACTGGAAATATTACTCCGTCAAATGGATATCAGGAAATTCTTTGAAAGAGGTGAGTCAAAACAAAACACTTAAGTACATACTTAATATGATTATTTGATTTGTTTAAGGGGGGCTATGACTCTCTTGTAAGTGTATATCTTAGGCATTACTTACAATATTTAAATTTATTAATTACAACACGTGGTTTTGTTATAATAGCTAAAATAACATTTGTGAATATTTTGTGATAAAAAAGTTAAAAAAAAAAACATAAAAGAAAGATCCTTGCAATATTTTGGATTTATTAATAAGATCATACCGACAACAAAATCCCTTTTCTCTAACGTCACAACAAGTGTATTATTTCAAATTACTTACCTAGTTTTGATTATTTGGCGTTCAAACCATATGCAAGAGAATGTGAAACTTGATCTTTGATTTTCGTCCTATGCAACCCGCCTAAACACTGTAAGGGTAATTCTGTGTATCCATTTTTTAGGGAGGCCACGCGAAAAAAGAAAAAAAGGTCGGGAAAGTAGCAGTGGAAGCGATGAAAATGACAACCATGATAAAACCACTCATGTAATGCCAATATCATTGCATGCTAACATTGGACAAGCGTCAAATTCTTCAGTAGAACCTCTTAATATATCTGTTGCCGACTATTCTTCTCCATCGACATCCCAACAAACTTATGACGTCAACGTCGATCCTGAAATTATAGTGGACGATGGCTGTCATGAAAATGATCTGGGTCGTTATGTTGGATTGGCTACCCAGCTATCGACGGAAAAGAAGAGGGAGTTGTTACAAAATCCTTGGATCCCGCCCAGAAATTACGATTTTGAAAGTGATGCAAGCCATTTAAAAAGAAAATTTAATCATGCTTGGTTGGATCAATATTCACCATGGCTAGTATATTCCAAGCGACTAAAAGGTGCTCTTTGTAAGTATTGTGTTTTGTTTCCTCCGCCCATTAGCACTGTGAGAGGAATCTTGGGATCGTTTATGGTCAGGCCATATTTAAAGTTCAAAAATATGCATGAAGACTGCCGAAAGCATGCAACGACCAACCTTCACCAAACGGCGACAAATGCTGCAAAAAATTTTCTTGAAAATGTTCCTGTAGACATCCAACTGCAAAGTGGACACCAAAAAGCAATCGATGAAAACAGACAAATATTGTCATCAATTATTTCTTGTATAGTATTTTGCGGTACACATGATATGCCTCTTAGGGGCAAACAAGCAGATGAGGGTGTTTTATTAGATTTATTGAAGTTGAGAATCGATTCAGGGGACAACAAATTAAAGAGTCACTTTGAAAAGTGCCGTCGAAATGCAATTTATACTTCGCCAAGAATACAAAACGAACTAATAAATTTATGTGGCGAAGTTATTCAGGAGAATGTAATTAGTGAGGTTCGGAAGACCATGGCTTACTCAATCTTAGCTGATGAAACAGCAGACGTATCTGGGAAAGAACAGCTGTCAATAGGCGTGCGGTTCTACGACGAAAGCAAAAGTAAAATCAGAGAAGAATTTGTAGGGTTCGTTGAACTAAAAGCACAAAATGCTTCCGCAATCGCCGAAGCAATTGACAATTTCTTAATTAGTTCTAACCTCTCCAAAGAAGATTGCGTAGGGTTTGGATTCGATGGCTGTTCTACAATGGCAGGAAAAGAGGGTGGCGTACAAGCCATTTTGAGAAAAAAATATCCTCGTGCTTTATATTTTCATTGCTCAAGTCACAAACTCAACCTTGTTGTGAATGATGCGAACGCAGTGCCAGAAATTAGAAATACTGTCGCCACTGTAAAGGATGTTATAACGTTTTTCAGAGAATCGACTACACGTCGAAACTACGCTCCAAACCTATCACGATTATGTGAGACGAGATGGTCCGAAAAATATAAATCAATCAGAAAGTTTTCTCAACATTTTTCAGAGCTCGTGAAATCTCTAGAAACGTTATCTGTAGAGGGAAATTATGCCACCAGAAAATCTGCATATCAGTTGCATTCAGCCGTTACAAAACCAGTGTTTATTGTTTCTCTACAAACAATAGCCAAATATTCAGCAGTTATAGAACCAGTAGTTAACGCACTGCAAGCTAAATCGATCGACATGATCTCGGTAGGAAAACACATTAAAAATATCAAGGACATTCTCAGAAATGACCGCGAGTTTCCTGATAGAATAAGTAATGAAATACTTCAAAAAGCACGAGCTGTTGCAATGGATTTGAACATAGAAATTTCGGTTCCACGTCTTGCTCATAAGCAAACACATAGAAGTAATCCGCCATCAGACAATGATAACGAATATTGGCGGCGTTCCCTGATAATACCATACATTGATTCACTCATTTCATCATTGAATATTCGATTCTCCCAAGAAAATACTCCGGCGTTTGCTTTAAGCAGGCTACATCCCTTGTATATGACAAAAACCAGCATTGCAGACCTACACAAAAACGCAGAATCATTCCAAGAATTTTATAACCTGGATATCACCGGGGAACTGAACCTTTGGCATAATTTATGGGTGACGAAGGCTTTATCAGATGATCAATTAAAGGACATAGAAGTAGTTGATCTGTTCAAAGAAGCGAACATTTTTTACCCTGCTGTCAGAAAGGCATTAATTATTTTAAGCACTATCCCATGCACCACGGCGACCGTAGAACGGTCCTTCAGTACGCTGCGAAGAGTTAAAACGTGGCTAAGAAGCACCATGGGTGAAGAAAGGCTTACGGGTTTATGTCTGATGAGCGTACATCGCAATTATTTAAAAGACAACAGTGAGTTTATTGAAAAGATTGTCATAGACAAATTTTCGGCAAATCCGAGAAGATTACTGTTAAATTAAAATAAACATATATAATATTATATATTATACATAATGTATAGTATAATTATTATGTACTTATAATATTTGTTTTGTGTCATCATAAAAGTTAATGAATAAAAGTCAATTTTCGAAACAGGTATAAGCACTAAGCAGCCCCCTGCCCCCCCCTAACTGAAATCCTGGGTACGCCCTTGGCGCTACCTGCCGGATGTAACGTAAACTTAAAGTGGCGCCCAGAGTTCCGCACCGTCAGTTCTAGGTGGCCATGCACTAGGCCAAGTGAACACACCCCTCACTTTTTTTTTAAATTACTAAAAATTGGTGATTGTATCAATGACATAGTGCATTGAAATAATAAACAAACCAACAAGCTGTAGTTGCTACTCCCCTTAAGCAACAGAAAAAGTTCAGTAACCTTAAAAGGCCTTGAAGTGAAGTATGTGCGGCTTTTATATATAATTACTAGAAGTTTTTACGTAGTTTCAAGTGAAACATATCTAAAATAAATCTACAGCTGTGTAGTCATAGGCAATGATCGGATTGGTTAAAAAAGTACAGGACATAATTTTCTGAGGGCAATGACAGTTTGTATGAATACAACAAATGCTGTTCAGACTCGTTAAAAAAAATTAAAAGTGATCAAGAATGTCTGAAACACCTCAAAGAAAGATGGCGAGATCCTGTTTCTGCATTTTTTGTTTTTGAAGATTCATCAAAATGGGTGCAGCTGTCATTGCGATTATAAGAACAAAAATGAGATGTCATAAAATCATAATACACCCACTTATATTCCTTTTGACATTTTTTTTTCTATTTATATGATTCTTATGCAGGACTCTGGTAACTGGTAGATAAAAGGAGAGGCGGTTGGCAACGCAAATGTAGCCCAGATGGCTCTCATCTAGGTAGCGGACAGGTCTCTGGAGCAGGGTTGTATGTAGAAAGTCGTGGAGTACGGGAGAATTACTCTTTAGGTACGTACACCACGGTTTTCAAAGCAGAAGTATATGCAATACTCTCTGCTGCACGCAATGGTGAGGTCAGAAAGAGAACAGAGCAGAAAGCTTACATCTGCTCTGCCAGTCACACGGCTCTGAAAGACATCTGCGGGCCCAGAACTAAGGCACCCCTGGTTCAGGAGTGCGCGAAGAGACTGGAAGAGCTGGCGAGACTAAAGGAAGTTACCTTGATGTGGGTACCGGGTCATACGGGCGTTCTTGGTAATGAGGAAGCCGATAGATTGGCCAAACTCGGCACCGGGGGACCGTTTATTGGCCGGAGCCTAGGTAACGTCAGCCCTCAAGAAGTGGGTAAACGATACCATAGATGAACAGTGGAAGCAAAGTGAGGAATGCAGACAAGCCAAGGATTTTATAGCCAGGCTGAACACATCTAGGTAGGAACCAAGGCCAATGAGCCATCAGAAACCTGACGGGGCACTGTAGTCTCAGGCGGCATCTATCACTATTAGGAATTAACGACGGTTCCGTATGTATGGGCTGTGGAGAGACTAAAGAAACGGCCTACCACTTCCTTGCGGAATGTGAGTTGCTAGGCGGGCTTACATACAAGATCTTTTGATCTGATAGACTTCAGCCAGAGGAATTACCCTCCCTAAGCTGGGTCGATGTACTGGCCTTTGTTAGAAGGTCGGGAAGGTTTGGCAGGGAGGGGGGACAGGTAGTGGTGGCTGAGGGGTTATATTCGGGGATGGCAGGAAGAGCCCACTTGCCAGGAACGGCCAACCCAAGGCTCCTAGTACTAGATCATTCTGCAGTTGCAATTTAGTCCCAGCTCTGAGTTTCCGGGGAACTAACTCTCCATCATTACTACTGCATTCATTTATAATAATAATAATAAGCGGACTCTATTCACATAAAAATATAAAAGTCTGTACAAAAAATTGTAGACTAATGGCGAACTCTAGCATTTTTTTAATAACAAGCGGACTTTATTCACATAAAAATATAAAAGTCATATGAAAATACAAATGTCACATAGAAATATAAAAGTATTATGTAAAACTTATTATCGGGCTTTCCTGGTCTATAATTATGAGAGAATTGCTCAGAATAACAGAAGTTTGCACGTCAGACGTAAGGAGGGAATTCGGAATGAGTAAGTGCAAGGTGCTCCACATCAACAAAGGTCAGCGGAAGAGCCATCAAGAACGGGAAATAGTAACTGGCCAAACACTGGACAACATGGACAATAACGAAACATACAAGTACCTGGGTTTCAATCAAAGTGTCAAGATAGACTACTCACAAGTCAAAGAACAACTAATACAAGAGTTTAGAGACCGCCTCGTTAAGCTACTAAAAACAAAATTAAATTCCAGAAGTCTTACAAAAGCCATTAACACATTCGCGATACCGGTCCTCACATACTCCTTCGGCATCATCAAGTGGTCGCACACTGACATAGAGAACATCCAAATCCTCATACGGACAGAACTCACGAAACACAGAATGTCACATCCGAACGCATGCAAGGAAAGGCTTACCATAGATAGAAAACAAGGGGGCAGAGGAATTATAGATATACAGTCACTCCGCACAAAACAAATAAAAACACTCAGACATTTCTTTCAAAGCAAACAAACGAATTTACATAGGGCAATAGTCAAAGCAGACAAGAACTATACACCACTCACTCTCTCCAGCCCAGACCACGCAGCAGACACACACAATCCCATAGAATAGCAACAAGAAAAAATAAACACCTGGTCGCAGAAAGCACTTCACGGCAAACATAGATACCGAATTACACAAGATAACATAAATCAAAAACAGTCATACACTTGGCTGCAGGATGGCCGGCTCTTTCCAGAAACGGAGGGTTTTATGATTGCTATTCAGGACCAAGTAATTGCGACGAGAAACTACAAAAAATACATAATTAAAGATCCATCCGTAACCAACGATAATTGCAGAAAATGCCACCAACAGAAGGAAACAATAGATCATATAACAAGTGCATGCAAAACTCTCGCTGGAACCAAGTACACGGCCAGACATAACTCTGCAGCCAAAATCATACACCAAGCCCTAGCCACAACTAACAAACTAATCGAAAACACAGATCCATATTATAATTATACACCGACATCAGTACTTGACAACAATCAATACTAACTATACTGGGACGTCGAAATACACACAGACAAAACGATCCCAGCCTATAGACCAGATATAGTTTTTCAGTCAAAGGCAGACAAAGTTACCTATGTAATAGATATTGCTATCCCAAATGATACGAATGTTCAAACCACCTACGCTGGGAAAATATCTAAATACACAGACCTTGCCATAGAAATAAAACGACTCTGGAAACAAAACAAAGTTGTTATTGTCCCCCTAATTATGTGGGTCTCAGGCCTTACACGTAACACATTCACACCACACCTGCACCAGCTAGGCCTGGACGAAAAGTTGCACAAAATATTCCAAAAGTCTGTTTTCCTTAAGACCTGTAATATAGTACGATCTTTCTTAAATTCCGATCAGTAATAGTTCAGGTGTTGACTTGGCACAGCCCGTCAACATTTGTTGCTGCCGCAGTCATGCGAGAGAAACTTGAAAAATCAGAATAACAAGCGGACTTTATTCACATAAAAATATAAAAGTATTATGTAAAACTTATTATCGGGCTTTCCTGGTCTATAATTAAAATCTCATTTGTTCAAGTTTTTAAACTATAATTATTTTTAATTTTTTAGTTAACTTAACCTTTAAAGTTTTTTTTTAGGTTTTCTGAAACTGTATTTATTTCATTGATGAAATGATCAGGCTACGAAATGATAAAAGATTAGCGCACCCGACAGGCGTCGTTCTGATTATAGCGCTACCCAAGGGCGTACCCAGGCAGCTGCCCCCCCCTAGAAGATTAAATAAATATAATTTTTTTTGGCAAATAAAAATTAAAAACGTGTTACCTACTCTGCGCAAAATGAAGTGTTGGAAACAAAATATCTTTTCAGCCAGATTTGTTCTTTATTTTCTATAGTTAAATATTCTACAACATTCGATATAGAGTCTGTATAGTGAGTCGTGTCGGTCGTGTCACAACGTATTTATTAGAATATTTTATATGGCGACCTTCAGCCGCCGTCAAACGAAACGCAAAATGTTTTGATCAAGTTTTGATACACTTTATTTATTTCTTTATTTCGTTTTTATTATTTGTTAGTTATCACTAACAAATGAAAGTGTCAGTAATGATTTATAGTCGATAATTTAATTTCTAGAATCTGATTTTGATTACGAGACAGAATAAATAAAAATTAAGTACGGTTTTGATGCAAGTTTGGTTTTATTATATAATTTTTGTTTTCAATGCTATGCTAAAATAAAATAATATTCAATATGTTGCATATTATTTTAAGTAGTATATATCTGTACAGATTTAGTTTAAGATTCTTAGTGTTCATAAAATAAAATAGTGAAAGTATCAAACTCAAATTTCATAGCATATTCTATTCAGTGCTTACAGCTAAATTATTTTTAAATTTGCCGCGGTTATTTCTGTGCCGCGACTCACTAGACAGACTCTAGTATACTGTTAGCGATGCAATATAATTTAAATCTCCCACAAAACCGTGGTATCTCGTAGTTTCCGCTTCCGACGAGACAATCAGAGCCATATAGGATTAAAGCTGAATATAATTGGAAGAAAATAACATCTAACGATCTAACGCCATCTAGTTTCGGACGGCAGTACTTTTTCCAGTAAAAAGAAATAGGCTCAATGTATACTGTATACGGTCAATAGAGACATCTAGTATTGAATAGCAATACCACGAAGAATATTCTAGCATGGACTATTCCGGAAAGAAAAGACAGTGATAGCATGTATTATAAGACAAGGATGGAAATAGAGTCGAGCTCGAGTATTTTCTACATATTTCGGGAGCGAGAATATTTTCAATATATAAGCGGAACGTAAGGCAGAGCACGTGAATTTAGTTCGAATACAATTCAGTTCGGAGTGGAATACGAGCGAATATTTCATACGCCATAGATAGTGTCTTATAGTTTCGTTGCGGAGACACGAGATTTACGTTTACTGCGCAACAACTGGAAATATTACTCCGTCAAATGGATATCAGGAAATTCTTTGAAAGAGGTGAGTCAAAACAAAACACTTAAGTACATACTTAATATGATTATTTGATTTGTTTAAGGGGGGCTATGACTCTCTTGTAAGTGTATATCTTAGGCATTACTTACAATATTTAAATTTATTAATTACAACACGTGGTTTTGTTATAATAGCTAAAATAACATTTGTGAATATTTTGTGATAAAAAAGTTAAAAAAAAAAACATAAAAGAAAGATCCTTGCAATATTTTGGATTTATTAATAAGATCATACCGACAACAAAATCCCTTTTCTCTAACGTCACAACAAGTGTATTATTTCAAATTACTTACCTAGTTTTGATTATTTGGCGTTCAAACCATATGCAAGAGAATGTGAAACTTGATCTTTGATTTTCGTCCTATGCAACCCGCCTAAACACTGTAAGGGTAATTCTGTGTATCCATTTTTTAGGGAGGCCACGCGAAAAAAGAAAAAAAGGTCGGGAAAGTAGCAGTGGAAGCGATGAAAATGACAACCATGATAAAACCACTCATGTAATGCCAATATCATTGCATGCTAACATTGGACAAGCGTCAAATTCTTCAGTAGAACCTCTTAATATATCTGTTGCCGACTATTCTTCTCCATCGACATCCCAACAAACTTATGACGTCAACGTCGATCCTGAAATTATAGTGGACGATGGCTGTCATGAAAATGATCTGGGTCGTTATGTTGGATTGGCTACCCAGCTATCGACGGAAAAGAAGAGGGAGTTGTTACAAAATCCTTGGATCCCGCCCAGAAATTACGATTTTGAAAGTGATGCAAGCCATTTAAAAAGAAAATTTAATCATGCTTGGTTGGATCAATATTCACCATGGCTAGTATATTCCAAGCGACTAAAAGGTGCTCTTTGTAAGTATTGTGTTTTGTTTCCTCCGCCCATTAGCACTGTGAGAGGAATCTTGGGATCGTTTATGGTCAGGCCATATTTAAAGTTCAAAAATATGCATGAAGACTGCCGAAAGCATGCAACGACCAACCTTCACCAAACGGCGACAAATGCTGCAAAAAATTTTCTTGAAAATGTTCCTGTAGACATCCAACTGCAAAGTGGACACCAAAAAGCAATCGATGAAAACAGACAAATATTGTCATCAATTATTTCTTGTATAGTATTTTGCGGTACACATGATATGCCTCTTAGGGGCAAACAAGCAGATGAGGGTGTTTTATTAGATTTATTGAAGTTGAGAATCGATTCAGGGGACAACAAATTAAAGAGTCACTTTGAAAAGTGCCGTCGAAATGCAATTTATACTTCGCCAAGAATACAAAACGAACTAATAAATTTATGTGGCGAAGTTATTCAGGAGAATGTAATTAGTGAGGTTCGGAAGACCATGGCTTACTCAATCTTAGCTGATGAAACAGCAGACGTATCTGGGAAAGAACAGCTGTCAATAGGCGTGCGGTTCTACGACGAAAGCAAAAGTAAAATCAGAGAAGAATTTGTAGGGTTCGTTGAACTAAAAGCACAAAATGCTTCCGCAATCGCCGAAGCAATTGACAATTTCTTAATTAGTTCTAACCTCTCCAAAGAAGATTGCGTAGGGTTTGGATTCGATGGCTGTTCTACAATGGCAGGAAAAGAGGGTGGCGTACAAGCCATTTTGAGAAAAAAATATCCTCGTGCTTTATATTTTCATTGCTCAAGTCACAAACTCAACCTTGTTGTGAATGATGCGAACGCAGTGCCAGAAATTAGAAATACTGTCGCCACTGTAAAGGATGTTATAACGTTTTTCAGAGAATCGACTACACGTCGAAACTACGCTCCAAACCTATCACGATTATGTGAGACGAGATGGTCCGAAAAATATAAATCAATCAGAAAGTTTTCTCAACATTTTTCAGAGCTCGTGAAATCTCTAGAAACGTTATCTGTAGAGGGAAATTATGCCACCAGAAAATCTGCATATCAGTTGCATTCAGCCGTTACAAAACCAGTGTTTATTGTTTCTCTACAAACAATAGCCAAATATTCAGCAGTTATAGAACCAGTAGTTAACGCACTGCAAGCTAAATCGATCGACATGATCTCGGTAGGAAAACACATTAAAAATATCAAGGACATTCTCAGAAATGACCGCGAGTTTCCTGATAGAATAAGTAATGAAATACTTCAAAAAGCACGAGCTGTTGCAATGGATTTGAACATAGAAATTTCGGTTCCACGTCTTGCTCATAAGCAAACACATAGAAGTAATCCGCCATCAGACAATGATAACGAATATTGGCGGCGTTCCCTGATAATACCATACATTGATTCACTCATTTCATCATTGAATATTCGATTCTCCCAAGAAAATACTCCGGCGTTTGCTTTAAGCAGGCTACATCCCTTGTATATGACAAAAACCAGCATTGCAGACCTACACAAAAACGCAGAATCATTCCAAGAATTTTATAACCTGGATATCACCGGGGAACTGAACCTTTGGCATAATTTATGGGTGACGAAGGCTTTATCAGATGATCAATTAAAGGACATAGAAGTAGTTGATCTGTTCAAAGAAGCGAACATTTTTTACCCTGCTGTCAGAAAGGCATTAATTATTTTAAGCACTATCCCATGCACCACGGCGACCGTAGAACGGTCCTTCAGTACGCTGCGAAGAGTTAAAACGTGGCTAAGAAGCACCATGGGTGAAGAAAGGCTTACGGGTTTATGTCTGATGAGCGTACATCGCAATTATTTAAAAGACAACAGTGAGTTTATTGAAAAGATTGTCATAGACAAATTTTCGGCAAATCCGAGAAGATTACTGTTAAATTAAAATAAACATATATAATATTATATATTATACATAATGTATAGTATAATTATTATGTACTTATAATATTTGTTTTGTGTCATCATAAAAGTTAATGAATAAAAGTCAATTTTCGAAACAGGTATAAGCACTAAGCAGCCCCCTGCCCCCCCCTAACTGAAATCCTGGGTACGCCCTTGGCGCTACCTGCCGGATGTAACGTAAACTTAAAGTGGCGCCCAGAGTTCCGCACCGTCAGTTCTAGGTGGCCATGCACTAGGCCAAGTGAACACATGACACGTTACAGTTTGAGACAACCGATGGCGCAGGGTTCCAGTGACTATGATATGCCTGACAAAATTCAACAACTATCTCTCTAGGAGCATGTGAAAGCATACTTATCTGACGTAGGCAGTTAACTCGCGTTGGCAATCTGATACGTTGTGATAAGCACTGTACATCTTTATTCGAAAGAAGTCCTTATTATATGGGTACTAAACTTTACAATTCCCTGCCGGCTGCTAGGAGGAATGAAGTATCCAATCCCCGTTTTGGGAAGAATCTTCAAAGTTTCCTTGTTAAAAACTGTTTTTATAGTATCGGGGAATACTTTGAATTTAGCGGCAGCAGTAAATAAAATAGTTTTTAAATGTAACGTTTGTCTCAACAAAAATTGTTATCTGTCGTATACTTACGTACTTGTTCTATTTATACCTATTGTTATTTTGACATGTCCAATACTCACTGTAGTCTCACTGGATTAAATAAAGTATTATTATTATTTATTATTATGCCAACTTAGTGGATTTTTCGTTAGATGTATCAAATTGTTTTGTAAATAGAGATGGAATAGCCAACTTGGTTTTAAATCAAAGGAGTGTTAGAAGCTCAGAAACTCACATACAGGTAAAGCTAATAAAAGTGTGCTAAAAACTTATGGCCTTCATATTTTATTTGGAGAACATTGATCAAATTTTTCCCTGAAGTAGATCCAACCACACTGAGTCACATTGTTTTGGCCATATACACTTCACGATACACTAAAAAATATGATATTGTATTGATTATAATATTATTGTATAAAACGTGGACTACCTATGATCTCGAGCTATCAATGTTTTCTGCTACCAAAGTTCATCGAATTTTCAACCGTATTCGTGCTCCTTATATTTAAAAAAATCATCGGCGGTAAGACTGGCGAGTGGTTAGGTATACGTGTCTTGTGATTATTTCCAGAAATCTAAAAATAAAATCAGGCACAGTAGTAACCAGGAGCGTAGATCACTTATGACTCTGGGAGACATTTACTCAAGGTGAGACGTGCATATCAAATTACTGATCTAACATCAGGCAATTTAGTGAAGCTTTTGGTGAAAGTTCATCTGTGAACAACACACATAAGTCCCTTCATCTAGTCAGGGCATACGATTCGCGGACCCGTGATTGCTCACCACACAGTGTGAGGAGAGTAACTGGGTAATCGAACAGCAGCTCGGTGTGTTGGAGCCCAGGTAGCAGTTTTTGTCAAAAAATGATATAGAATACGTTCTAAAAAATAAGTCGTAAGCTGACGTAGCTGAACACGTTATCTAGGGCAACCATAAGGTAGATTTGAGTAATCTAAAATTAGTAGTACACTATAAGTTGCTGGACGCATATAAAATGAAGGAAAAAAGGTACAGCAAAGAAGACCAACAATAAGATTAAAAGCCTGAATTGCACTATTACATTTAAAAAAAATTAATGGCGATTGATATTGACGGACAAACCTCATTTCCACTGATTTTTTGAATTGTCCACCGCCTCCTGTACTTAGTTTTTGCACTGTGCAGTGTAAGTAATATGTCTAACTAAATTTGATTCAAACACATATTTATGTTGAACGTAGAAAAAATGTGCATAACAAGTGCAGAAAGCACATCAATACATTTATTGATAAAAAAAAAATGTTGGAAGGCCTGGGTTTCGATCCAAAGACCCTGAGATTAATTATCGGACCCTCTAACCACTAGGCCATCCTTCGATTGAGGAGATCTTTTCAACGAAACATATTTGATTAGGTACTTACTTACTGGAATCTGTAATCTGACTTCAACTTCAAACATTCAAAAACATATTTATTTCGATCGTAGACTTTGTCTCGAGCTGCAAACTTCATTCACCGACTGTATTGCAACGAATATACACTAGTTACCAGTTTACCAGTACGTATTTTCGCGATTGGCTGGGAATCTAGAATCTAGTATCGGAGTAGGACGTCGTTGGTCAAAGGAGCATCCTGACCGCCATGGTGATGTCACACGGGTTCGGGAGCCATCGGAGTGTTTTCGGTACTCGATATACGATATAACTTTTGAATTATTGCAAAAAAAAGAAAACAAAAAGTTTTGTAATAAAACTTATATATGATCTTTCCATTTATCACAAAAAAATTTTTATTCAAAACCTCAATTGATGCCAAATACATGATTGAGTACTACACGCTGCTACTTGCATAATGAAATGTAGGAGTCGATTCTTGCATCGCAGCATGTATCAACGTCTGTAGGTCGCTTAAGACTCACTCTGTATTGTTAACTGCTAGAAGTGTGACTGGACCTTAAGACAAAGAAGGACAAGCGGGCATGGGCAGTCTTCATCTCCGGGACCAGATTAGGCCTCGAGCGTGGCTTCGAATAAATTGTATGTGTATGCCAGTTTTTGCCGGCCATTACCTAAAACTACAAACTGGCTGCTCTTGCAAATCCTACGGTAGGCTCTGCTCGAGCTCAGCTCACCGACCTCAATATAAACATAAATGTCTCTCATGAATACATATTCGCGGTTCGGACAGGACGATGGGACGTAATGATGCCGAATTTGTGCTGGAATGTCGATGTTTGATGTTCGTCAACACCGACCATCACTATTACTATACAGGGTGTTCATTTGGAAACTTCCCACCAAGGATTTATCGAAAACTACTGAAATAAAAATATGGAGTCAAGTTGATTGACTCAGTACTTCCCACACATAATGATGATACCAGCTTATTATTTTCCCATAGCATCCCCTTACAACCAAATCGTCGTCCGCCCGACCAAAAAAAGTATGTTATGCCACTAGGCCTTCCTTTCACAGGTCAATGGATTATGAATACAAAAAAATTGAGTTTTATGACTCCCCAACCACCCCAATTTCAGTCCCACCCAAAAAAAGTACAAAACGATCAGGAACCCCTAAAACGCCTAAAAACGAAGTTTGAGCTGTTTTTATATTTTTATTTTTTTTTTATTATTGCTGCGCCGCCACTGACACGATTTCTAAAAATCATAAGCGTTTTCCATCCTCGCCGCGGTAATAATACTGTGTAAAAATGTCATTAAAATCAATCCAATAGTTTCCTAGTTACACAATACAGAACGATCAGAAGCAATACTCGTATATATACTTTAAAAAAATCTAAGTCCTTTGGTTTCTGTAATAGTCAAGGTAATGTTCGAATGGATTATTGGACTATTATGAATACAACAAATTTTTCAGTTTTACAACCCCCCACACCCCAACCACCCTCTCAAAAAAAGGGAAAAAGAATCAGGAATCTCTAAAATATCTAAAAAAAGTTGAGGAATATTAATTCTTTTGGTTTTTTGCTAACTACTCCGCCGCCCATGCACCGATTTTAAAAATTATAGAAACAATACTTCCTCCGACCCCACAGCATATCGCTGCCCAAATTTCATCACAATCCATTAAGCGGTTACTGAGATTACGTGGCTAGAAGAAAGCGTACAGACAGACCGACAGACCGACGGGCCGACGGACCGACGGACCGGCGGACCGACAGACCGACAGACCGACAGACCGACAGACCGACAGACCGACAGACCGACAGACCGACAGACCGACAGACCGACAGACCGACAGACCGACAGACCGACAGACCGACAGACCGACAGACCGACAGACCGACAGACCGACAGACCGACAGACCGACAGACCGACAGACCGACAGACCGACAGACCGACAGACCGACAGACCGACAGACCGACAGACCGACAGACCGACAGACCGACAGACCGACAGACCGACAGACCGACAGACCGACAGACCGACAGACCGACAGACCGACAGACCGACAGACCGACAGACCGACAGACCGACAGACCGACAGACCGACAGACCGACAGACCGACAGACCGACAGACCGACAGACCGACAGACCGACAGACCGACAGACCGACAGACCGACAGACCGACAGACCGACAGACCGACAGACCGACAGACCGACAGACCGACAGACCGACAGACCGACAGACCGACAGACCGACAGACCGACAGACCGACAGACCGACAGACCGACAGACCGACAGACCGACAGACCGACAGACCGACAGACCGACAGACCGACAGACCGACAGACCGACAGACCGACAGACCGACAGACCGACAGACCGACAGACCGACAGACCGACAGACCGACAGACCGACAGACCGACAGACCGACAGACCGACAGACCGACAGACCGACAGACCGACAGACCGACAGACCGACAGACCGACAGACCGACAGACCGACAGACCGACAGACCGACAGACCGACAGACCGACAGACCGACAGACCGACAGACCGACAGACCGACAGACCGACAGACCGACAGACCGACAGACCGACAGACCGACAGACCGACAGACCGACAGACCGACAGACCGACAGACCGACAGACCGACAGACCGACAGACCGACAGACCGACAGACCGACAGACCGACAGACCGACAGACCGACAGACCGACAGACCGACAGACCGACAGACCGACAGACCGACAGACCGACAGACCGACAGACCGACAGACCGACAGACCGACAGACCGACAGACCGACAGACCGACAGACCGACAGACCGACAGACCGACAGACCGACAGACCGACAGACCGACAGACCGACAGACCGACAGACCGACAGACCGACAGACCGACAGACCGACAGACCGACAGACCGACAGACCGACAGACCGACAGACCGACAGACCGACAGACCGACAGACCGACAGACCGACAGACCGACAGACCGACAGACCGACAGACCGACAGACCGACAGACCGACAGACCGACAGACCGACAGACCGACAGACCGACAGACCGACAGACCGACAGACCGACAGACCGACAGACCGACAGACCGACAGACCGACAGACCGACAGACCGACAGACCGACAGACCGACAGACCGACAGACCGACAGACCGACAGACCGACAGACCGACAGACCGACAGACCGACAGACCGACAGACCGACAGACCGACAGACCGACAGACCGACAGACCGACAGACCGACAGACCGACAGACCGACAGACCGACAGACCGACAGACCGACAGACCGACAGACCGACAGACCGACAGACCGACAGACCGACAGACCGACAGACCGACAGACCGACAGACCGACAGACCGACAGACCGACAGACCGACAGACCGACAGACCGACAGACCGACAGACCGACAGACCGACAGACCGACAGACCGACAGACCGACAGACCGACAGACCGACAGACCGACAGACCGACAGACCGACAGACCGACAGACCGACAGACCGACAGACCGACAGACCGACAGACCGACAGACCGACAGACCGACAGACCGACAGACCGACAGACCGACAGACCGACAGACCGACAGACCGACAGACCGACAGACCGACAGACCGACAGACCGACAGACCGACAGACCGACAGACCGACAGACCGACAGACCGACAGACCGACAGACCGACAGACCGACAGACCGACAGACCGACAGACCGACAGACCGACAGACCGACAGACCGACAGACCGACAGACCGACAGACCGACAGACCGACAGACCGACAGACCGACAGACCGACAGACCGACAGACCGACAGACCGACAGACCGACAGACCGACAGACCGACAGACCGACAGACCGACAGACCGACAGACCGACAGACCGACAGACCGACAGACCGACAGACCGACAGACCGACAGACCGACAGACCGACAGACCGACAGACCGACAGACCGACAGACCGACAGACCGACAGACCGACAGACCGACAGACCGACAGACCGACAGACCGACAGACCGACAGACCGACAGACCGACAGACCGACAGACCGACAGACCGACAGACCGACAGACCGACAGACCGACAGACCGACAGACCGACAGACCGACAGACCGACAGACCGACAGACCGACAGACCGACAGACCGACAGACCGACAGACCGACAGACCGACAGACCGACAGACCGACAGACCGACAGACCGACAGACCGACAGACCGACAGACCGACAGACCGACAGACCGACAGACCGACAGACCGACAGACCGACAGACCGACAGACCGACAGACCGACAGACCGACAGACCGACAGACCGACAGACCGACAGACCGACAGACCGACAGACCGACAGACCGACAGACCGACAGACCGACAGACCGACAGACCGACAGACCGACAGACCGACAGACCGACAGACCGACAGACCGACAGACCGACAGACCGACAGACCGACAGACCGACAGACCGACAGACCGACAGACCGACAGACCGACAGACCGACAGACCGACAGACCGACAGACCGACAGACCGACAGACCGACAGACCGACAGACCGACAGACCGACAGACCGACAGACCGACAGACCGACAGACCGACAGACCGACAGACCGACAGACCGACAGACCGACAGACCGACAGACCGACAGACCGACAGACCGACAGACCGACAGACCGACAGACCGACAGACCGACAGACCGACAGACCGACAGACCGACAGACCGACAGACCGACAGACCGACAGACCGACAGACCGACAGACCGACAGACCGACAGACCGACAGACCGACAGACCGACAGACCGACAGACCGACAGACCGACAGACCGACAGACCGACAGACCGACAGACCGACAGACCGACAGACCGACAGACCGACAGACCGACAGACCGACAGACCGACAGACCGACAGACCGACAGACCGACAGACCGACAGACCGACAGACCGACAGACCGACAGACCGACAGACCGACAGACCGACAGACCGACAGACCGACAGACCGACAGACCGACAGACAGACCGACAGACCGACAGACAGACCGACAGACAGACCGACAGACAGACCGACAGACAGACCGACAGACAGACCGACAGACAGACCGACAGACAGACCTACAGTCCGACATACAGACCGGCAGACAGACCGACGGACAGACCGACGGACAGACCGACATACAGATCGACAGACAGACCGACAGACAAACCGACAGGCAGGATGACAGACAGGTCAACAGACAGACCGACAGACAGACCGACAGACAGACCTACAGACCGACGGACAGACCGACAGACAGATCGACAGACAGACAGACCGACGGCAATGAGTGATATGGATTTACGTTATGTAGATATCATAAAACGCACAAAAAGCGTATTATCTCAAAATCGAAAATTCTCGCGATCACAATACTCCCCTCGCCTATGGTTGCAGGAGGTAAAAGGGCATCTTCTTCTTCTTCTTTTCGTGCCATCTCCTTTTCAGTGGAGGTTAGCGATCATCATCTGGTATTCTTCTCTGTTTTGTGCCAACCGTATCAGGCTTACAGCGTCTCTTATGTGGAACCAGTCTCTCAGATTCTTCAACCATGAAAACTTTTTTCTTCCGAGGCCTCTCCTTCCTTCTATTTTGCCTTCCATAATGAGTTGGAGCAGCTCGTACCGTTGATGACTAAAAATATGTCCGAAGTACGACGCCTTTTTTCTTTTAACGAGTCCTATTAATTCTCTGTCTCTGTTCATTCGTCGTATCACCTCTTCGTTTGTGATGTGGTCAGTTCAAGAAATTTTTAATAGTCTTCTAAAAAGCCACATCTCAAAGGTCTCTAAGCGTCTCATCGTTGTTGTCTTGAGAGTCCATCCCTCCATTCCATATAAAAGGGTCGACAGTACAAAACAGTGAGTGGCTCTCCAGCGTGTCTTTAGGTTTAGTTCTTGGCA
Organism: Callosobruchus maculatus; assembly: GCA_951848785.1. Taxonomy (NCBI): domain Eukaryota; kingdom Metazoa; phylum Arthropoda; class Insecta; order Coleoptera; family Chrysomelidae; genus Callosobruchus; species Callosobruchus maculatus. Next base: position 366,409 of record CATOUR010000073.1, on the reverse strand, counting down.
TGACAGCAGCGGTCTGAGTCTGCAGAAGGTGTTCCGAGCTATTTCGATTCTTGACTTGACTTCACTGTCAGAGTCCCACTTATCATTCAACCAGCATCCGAGGTATTTCACCTTATCTACTCTTTCGATTGGGAGGCCTCCAATGTTCAGTTGTACGTTTATAATGGGTGTTTTCGTTACGACCATCAGTTTGGTTTTATTGCGGTTTATGCTAAGTCCAAATTCGCTGCTAACCTCTTGTGTTCTATCAACGAGAAGCTGTAGATCATCGATGTTATTTGCCATAATTACGGTGTCGTCGGCAAAGCGAATGTTGTTTAACACTTTTCCATTTATTTGTATACCCTTGTCGATGTCCTCTAAAGCTTGTTGGAAAATGGTCTCAGAGTACAAATTAAATAAAAGTGGAGACATCACACACCCCTGGCGAACACCCTTCATTATTTTTATATTTTCGTTGCGAGAGCAGTTTGAATGGACATAGGCTGTTTGATTCCAATACAAATTTTTGATTATATTTATGTCTCTGCTGTCTAAGCCGATGTTCTGCAATATTGTCATGAGTTTGTCGTGTTTCACCTTGTCGAACGCTTTCTCATAGTCGATGAAACAGAGCATAGCGTTTGTTTGCTGATCTAAGCATTTCTGGACAAGAACTTGTATTGCGAATAAAGCCTCTCTTGTTCCCATGTTGTTTCTAAACCCAAATTGTGTTTCGCTTATAGTGCTGTCAATTTTTCTCCATATTCTTGTATGTATAATTCTTAGAAACACTTTTAGTGCGTGACTCATCAGGCTTATCAGACGATACTCACTGCAATATTTGGCATTCTGTTTTTTGGGCAAGGTAATGAATTCTGATACTAGCCACTCCTCTGGAATTTTCCCTGATTTATAGATTTGATTAAATAAGTTCAATAGTACGTCTTGGTTCTCCTCATCCAGTAGTTTGAGTAGTTCGACATTTAATTGATCCGGGCCAGCGGCTTTACCATCTTTTGTAGCCTTGAGAGCGTTAATCAGTTCCGATTTCATAATCTCTGGTCCTTCCAATGCCCTCTCTGTTATTTCTATATCTCTCCGCTCATCATTGAACAGCTCTTTGATGTAGCTGTTCCAGACTTTCAGCTCTTCTTCTTCGTCGGCAATAAGTCTGCCGTGATCATCCAGTAGTTTTTTGGGTATCCGCTTCCTATCTGTATGAGTGAACTCCTTTATTTTCTTGTATAGATTAAAATTATCGTGTTTTTGTTCCAGGTCTTCTATCTCAGCACATTTTTGATTTACCCATTTTTCTTTTGCTTCTCTGCACTTTCTTCTGATTTGCTTTTTGAGGTTCATATATACTGATTTATTATTTTTGTTCTTTCTTCGTTCTTCTATGAGGTGGAGAATTTCTTCCGTCATCCAGTCTTTCCTTTTTTGCATATGGTTTTTTTCCTAGGATTGTTGTTGCTGTTTCGTTTAATACTTGTTTGATATTTTTCCAGTTTTGTTCTATGTTATCATCTTGAGGAAGTGTTCTTATCTTGGTGTTTATACAGTTTTCTAGTTGTGTTCTGTGTGCTAGATTTCTTTGGTGGCCGTTTTTTTTAAGATGTACTCTAATTTTTGCTACTACCGGAACATGATCTGATTCCATGTCGGCTCCTGGATATGTCTTAACGGATCTTACTGAGTTTTTGAATCTATGATTAATCATTATATAATCGATTTGGTTTCTAACGATTTGATTTTGTCTGTCCTGTGGCGATATCCAGGTATATAGTCGTCTGGGCGGTTGTTTAAACCATGTGTTCGTAATATTCAATTCATTATCTATGCAAAATTCTATGAGTTGGTCTCCTGGTTCATTCCTGGTTCCTAGTCCATACTTGCCTACAATATTTTCAACTTCACCCTGTCCAACCTTTGCGTTCAGATCGCCCATAATTATATTAATATCGTTGTTTTTGACTGTTTTGTAAATGTCGTTTAATTGAGCGTAAAAAAGCTCTCGCTCTTCAACTAGTTTGTCGGCTGTAGGAGCGTAGACCTGTATTAGATTCGTCTTAAAGGGTCGGGTGTTTAGTTGTAGGAGCATGCATCTCTCAGAGAAGGGTATAAATTTGTTCACATATTTATGAAGTCTGTCGTGAATCATGATGCCAACTCCGTGTATATGTTGGCTCCCTTCTTGTATACCAGAGTAGTACATCACAGCTTCCTCAGTTTTACACTGTCCACTTCCTGGCCTCACTCATTCCCAATATGTCTAGCCCCATTCTTGTCATTTCCAGTGCAGCATTTCTGAGTTTTCCTGGTTGATATAATGTTTTTACATTCCACGTAGCGATTTTCAATGTGTTTTTCCTATTGACCAGACGCATACTTTCCCCGTGTTGCCTGGGTCCCACAGACACGTGGCCGGTCGTACATTTCACACCCTGGGTCCCGGACACCTCAAGGCGCCGGTTGCTAGCCGGGTCGCATGGCATATTACCTTCCTTCTCTTCCGATGTCATAATGATGATTTTTCTAGGGAATTTAATGAGGTGGTTTCCCCTTGCCTTCCTCATCGCAGTGCCACAGTCGGTTGAATCAATATGTGATTGCCGCTTGTGAGTACCCGGTGTGCTTGAACCAGTCCAAGATAATGTCTTTTGTGCTTCAGCTCGGTACTGAAAATGCTGCTGCCCATTCCCAGGCTGGATTTTGGTTCGCCCCGAGTATTTCATTTCCTCGGTACCACCCATATCTGGGAGGCGTTCCCCTATCCACCACCTGGGGAGGCGCCCGATGGGGGATCCAGCAAACCCCACACGGGGTATCATTGGGGTGGAAAGTTCTATTCCGAAAGCTGTATCAGATGTACGTTTCGTAAATATTGCATCAGTTTGATATATAATCAAGTTATCCTCAAGAGTTAAGTGCAACGGATACGAAAACTTTCAAAGCAAAGATAAAAATAAGCAGGCGACTGTAAATATAACATCCTTGATTTCTGATGCAGGCGACGTAATTTTTGCAAACGCGTCGTTTCTACAGTCAAGTTGAAAGAACTCATGCGAGTATGACCTTAAGATTTATCAATTAAGTACAATTTCAAAAACATAAGAGTAATTTAAGAGGGAATTAATGAATTAGAACATTAGAAGGATGCGACTGAGTGTGCGGACCAGACGCAGCAAGAGATCGTCGTTTATTTTTAACCATGCTCACTAATCAACAGGTCTGCTGCAACTACCAGATGGTTTTCAGACAGATTCCTCGATGCTGATAGAGTTGGGTAAATTTTTATTTCCAAGTAACCATTTTCTTGATTATAGCGTTATATACTATTTTTACGGTGTAATATTGAGGTCGTTATTTCAAAAAATTATGATAGATCTGATTGTGCAACAGCTATTATGTAACACAAAAGCAAATTAGATACTAGGTACTAGAACTAAGAATCTAAAGATCTATCAACTATCATTCTTGGGATTTTGATGGTGTTCTGTAAGAGACGGCACTGGCTTCAGCAAATATTAAAATTGGCAATACTTGATATTGGTACATTTAGAAAAGCGGTACGATATCAGCAAACATTGTCAGGCGGCATGATATCGACCGACAGCTGATGGTGACAACGGCACTGCTTTTGTTTTACCCTCTAAGACAACTTTTATTAAAGTCGACTATTTAGTTCATGTAAATAAAGCTCTAAAATAAGCATCTTCGGGTCCGGCAAGTTGATGGCAAAATAACCAACGAAACCACATTTAAAATGTGCGCTATATGTATCAAACGCTACGCTTCAGTGTGTTTCGGCGTCATGCGTGATGTGTGTGTCCATGATGTCAATCTGCTCTGTCAAAGTTTCATTGAAAATTTTCATCTGTGAAATGTGATCATATTTGGCTTAGCCGTTATACCACAATCCTAATAGTGTTGACTAGTATCATCGGTTTGAGAACAATTATTAAATGATTATAAGCTAAAAGTGTAAAAAAAGTACAAACATAGGTGTACTAATGCATTGTTACTCACTGCATAATAATTATGTTTACTAGTAATTCCATTTTAAAGTTTAAAAAAGGAATTCAAATTTAGTCAATCAGTGTGAAGCGCGCCATATATATACTGTGTGACTTAGAAATTGCAACACCCAGTATAAGCCCAGATATATTTATCATTTTTTGTCAGGTTATTGTTTACGTGAACTGTAGTAAACGATAACATTTTTGTTCCCATTTATCTCCAAATACCAGACTATTTTTGCATTAAAAAAAAATGGAGTAGTTTGTATTAATTTTTTTATTGTTGAATTTGCTAAGACAAATTTAGTTTTATTGCTTATGTGGTGTGTAAAACATTGTTTAGCAATGCCTCCCATAAGGAAACGAGCCGTGTATAGTCAATTAGTGAATTTGAACGGGGTAGGCTAGTGGGTCTACGCGAGGCTAGGATGTCCTTCCGGGAAAATGGAAACAGAATTAGCCGGAATGCTACAACAGTGATGCGGTGTTGGCGGGAGTGGTCTATAAATCGTCGCCATACATGTCGCAGGGGCACTGGGACTTTGAGGAGGACCACTGACGGTGAAGAACGCCTCTCAAGATTTAGTGCCCTAAGAGACCGTTTCAGTGCAACCAACGCAATCGGACATGCGTGGAGAGTAGCTACGGGTCGACAGTTTGTTAAGGGGTTATGGGCTACTGTCATACCGTCCTCGCCTGGTATTACCATTGGCCAAGAGACATAGACAGCTACGACTGACCTGGTGTCAAGAACGGGCTCATTGGAATCAGGAGTGGCATCGGGTCGTTTTTGTCACGTTTTTGTTTGTGGGCTCATGATGGTCTCAGAAGGATCAGGCGAAGACGTGGAGAAAGGCGCCAACTTCAGTTTTGTGTGGAGCGCGAGACTGCGCCTGTTAAACGCGTTATGGTATGGGGTGCCATAAAAATTGGAAGCAGATCACCTCTAGTATTTTTAGATAGAAAGATAAAAACATGACCACCCAGTCCTACATTAATAACGTGTTACAACCTGTTGCGTTGCCGTACCTTCAACAACTGCAAAACCCAATATTCCAGCAGAACAATGCCAGACCGCATACCGCTGCAGTTACCAGAGACTTTCTCCGACAAGCCAATGTGACCATCCTTCCATGGCCCGCAAGGTCACCTGACTTATCGCCCATTGAACATGTATGGGATATGATAGGTAGAAGACTGGGTCTATTGCAAGTTGTTATACTGGATGTAAGCCGATTGCGTGACGAGGCTAGATTAGCCTGGGACAGCATACCTTAGGCAGATATCGATCATCTCATTCGCAGCATGCAACGAAGGGCTGCAGAGTGTCAAAACTTAGATAGAGGCGCAACTCACTACTGAATTTTTGCGATTACCTTCCAATAAATTTGTTTCATAATTCCATCGATTATTATTCCTATTCATCCCAATATATTCTCCAAATATTGATAAAACATATTAACGTTTACTGGGTGTTGCGATTTCTATGTCACACAGTATATATCAGCAGTGCGTTGTTAGCTCGGTGACTCCCATATCCCGGTATTGACGAGAAAGGTTCTGTGAGAATAAGCTTTGTTTTGTGGGCGGTGCTGTTGGTTAAACCTAAGTTAAACCTAACCTTATAATGTTATCAATTTTTCATCCCGTATCGAAGCTTTTTTGTCTTTAGTTATTGTGCGGTGAATAATTATTGATTTCGAGAGCTTGAAAAGTTACACATTTCTGTATGAGTGGGTACTCGTTACATGTTTTCCTTTTTGCCGTATTATCTCTACCTGGGAAACATGCACCTTTCAACCTAATACCATTTTTTGTAAAAACTCCAAAAATTATAGAAAACTTTGCTAATTACTTCGACGTCACTGAATTCGATATTAAAAAATACGCCAATATTTATTATTGTTTTATTAAAAAATAACTATAAATGTATATCAAGGTTACTGGTAATTCGACCACTTTCTTGCAGGAAGTGATAGAGGGACTCAAATGCAATAGATTTAACCCCCCCATATGTAATTCCGAAAACCGATGGTTTTCGAGATAGCTAACATTTAATGTTTTTCAAGGATATGTCCAAATTTCTACACTACATCCCAAATTTAGAAAAAAACTGCTGTCGATTTTAGTAATTTTCAATTGTTTTTTACTGACACATACGCAAATCTAACTTCGTACTAAAATGTGTAAAAATACTAAACAGTTTCAAACTACATACAATTATTTGACAAAATAAAGAACAACATTTTTACATTCATGGTGAAAGAAAATTGTCTAGCTAAAAAAAAGATACACAACCAGTCAAACAAATTGTTATAAAATCTTCCTTGTCTGATCGCCTATTCCAAGGACAAGAATGGCAGTACAATCACAAGTAACTATTTAACAAAATTTATCAACATAATACAAGCCCAGGATGCACGGCGCAAGAAATACCCTTTGTTCTATTATTTTTTGACGACTTATTTACTCATGTCACTTGTTACGCTTACTGGTTTGTATAATTTTTTTGTGAGCTAGACAATTTTCTTTCAGGGTAAATGTAAAAATTTTGTTGATTATTTTTTAAATATTTGTATTTAGTTTGGGACTGTTTAGTATTTTGAAACATCTTAATACTAAGTTAGCTTTGTGTATGTGTCAGTTAAATACTAAAATAAAAATTATCAGAATCAACAACTGGTTTTTTCTTAGTTTAGGATCTAATGTGGAAATTTTGGACATTTGGTTGAAAAACATTAAATGTTATTTATCTCGAAAACTATCGGTTTTCGGAATAACATATGGGGGGGCATTTGAGTACCTCTATCACCTCCTGCAGGAAAGTGGTCGAGTTACCAGTAACCCTGTATAAGTAGAATATTATAGGCAAGCCTAAGTCGTTTGCCGACTTTGTTAGGAAACAAAATTAGCTATAGCTGGGAAGCGGCAAAAGATATATTAAAGCGAAGTGTATTCTTCAAACTGAATTCCAAGCTTTCGGAGAACTATGCTTCCATCATCAGGGCTGAAATATTGAATTAACATAAGCAACAGGTAAGCAAAAAATGGAGTTTATACTTACAAAGTTTGTTGAGATTGTTGCTTAGGTTAGAAAATACGCAATGGAACATATTGGTTAGACTCGCACAGAAATTCTTTAAAAATATTATGATATTTAATAATATCCTCGTCAATTAGTTAATCACACACAACATTTAGGTTAAAAAAATCTATAGATTAATAAAATAGAATCAGATATCTGTTACGTTCGAGGACTGGTACCACAATGAAGAGTTTTCCAACCCAGACAGGAAGCGAGGTTATGAAGTACCTGGAGTGGGGAATGTCAATCAAATGTCATTTCAGAAGTATCAATTATAATTCGAAACAGGTGTCGATGTTTCTTTCATAGTCCAGGAAACAATACCAACCACAGATAAAGATATTGCTTGTAATAAACTTTTGAATTAATATTATCTAAAAACTTTTATGATTTTTATATAAGTGGTACTATAAGTAGAATATATTATTTATTAGACAGCCATTTTCGACATATTATAAAACATCAATAATTATATCTACGATTTTGATTTTGTTCGCATTACCTTCCCCCGCGTCAAATTACACTAACTTGTCTCATGCACAAATACGTTCTTCTAAAAATAACGACCTGATAAATAACAGCTGATGTATCTCTATTTCTGAAAAAGTAACCCATCTCTAGGAGCCATCATCCAACTTTAAAGCTTGAGTGGCTCTTATGCGACGTATCAGGTGTTAACGTTTTCGACTAAAAACAATAATTGGATAATGATGTTTGGGAATACTTTGCCCCTGTCTTGTTGTATTTTTAACCCGATTTAAAAAAAATACAGGTAAGCTAGATTTTTAGCATCTCCCTATGTCGTTTCATAAACGAACAATAGGAGTTATTGATTCAATGTATTCATGTTTGGTGATTATTAACACATTAGTGCAGTAGGTTACGGATGTTATGCATAATAAACATAAAACACTAACTCAAGTTAATTGTCTCAGTGCTTCTCACACATTACGGTGAAACCATTTTATTATTTTCTCATTGCATGAAGCTATAGTCTGAAATCCCCATGCAACCAAATTATCGCCCGCCCGCCCGCAAAAAAACATCCGACAAACACTTTTGTAAATAGTTTCTTGCATCTCTCTTCGTAGGAACTAGGACGACACAGTTTGTATTTTGCGAGCTTCAACTGGACGAAACGAAAACATCAGGAAGCCCCAAATCGCCTAAATAGAAATTTGACCTGCGTTTATATTTTTAGTTTTTTATTATTGCTGGGCCGCCACTGACGCGATTTTTAAAAACTAAGAAACTGGCTCTCCTTCATAGGTCAATGGACTGCCTATTATGAACACAATAATTTTTTGAGTTTTACAACCCCCAATTTGACCTCCATCCAAAAAAGTAGAAATACGCCTCAAATTAAAGTTTGGTGACCATTTTAAATTCTCTGTTTTTTGCTAATTACTCCGCCGCCCATGTACCAATTTCCAAATTATAAAAGCATTACTTACTAGGACCCCACACCATATCGCTACCCAAAATTCATCACAATCCATGCAGCGGTTACTGGGACTACGAGGCTAGAAAAACGAGAATAGACACACAAACCGACAGACCGGCAGACCGACGCGACAGAGTAGAGTAGAGTATTTATTGACTATTATTTGTACAATGTACGTTATAGCAAGTCAGTTAGAAAGAAAACAATAAAACATTAAAAGAAGGCTCACATATACATACATATGACCTACATTAAACAACGTTAAAAGAAACAGAATAGCAGAGAATAGCACAAGTGCGTCTGCTATATGAAACTGCTTTCGAGGTATTCTTGTGTTGAATAAAAACATTTTGATAATAGGAAACTTTTTATAGAGATTTTGAATTTATTCTTAGATAGTTTCTTTGATGACTCTGGTAGTTTATTGTATAAATTGTAATTCAATGAATTTATGCTCGGTTTTTTAAGTTTGTGGAGAGGAATGGTAATCATATCGGATCTGAGATTATGAAAGTGGTTTTTGCTAGTTGAAGGCAGTTCAACTTTTTTATGATGTATTTCTAAGAGTGTATAAGAAATATATAAGTAAGGTAGAGGCATTTATTTGTACTGGTATTTGTATAAAAGAGCATTATTTTGTGACCTTGAAATAGGGGTCTATAGTGAGCACCACCTAAGATACGAATCATTCTTTTCTGTAACCTAAAAACAGAAATAGCTGCCGCACTTTGACCCCATAAGGGGATCGCAAATGTAATCCTTGAATGAAACAGAGTAAAATAACAGGTTTTTTAAGTATTGAAGTTAATAAAAGTACAGAGTCTTCTTATTAAAAATATTACGCTTTATAATGAACGCCCTAAACTATCAGTGTGCTGAGCCCACGAAAGTTTGTCATCTAAAGTTAGTCCCAAAAGCTTTACTGAGTTGCCCCGAGCTAATTACGAGCTTTAAGGAATTATTAATCTTTGGGTTTTATCTTTGTTTAGAAGCAAATTATTCGCATTAAACGATTTTTCTGCTAGAGTTAGAGCATCATTTGAACTAACCAGTAGACCATCAAGAGTGGGGCTATGCGTTGTAAAATTGGTGTCGTCAGCAAATCTGGTGCATTTAATTTTGAACATGTGATAGTTTAGATCATTCACGTAGATGACAAACAGAACAGAACCTAGTATTGCGCCTTGAGGGACTCCATAATTTAGATTTTTTTGTTCTGACAGTTGGTTGTTGAAAAATACTGACTGAGACCTACCCTTCAGGTAACTTTCAAGAAGCTTCAAAGGTAAACCTCTTATACCGTATGCTTTTAGCTTTTTAAGTAAGATATCATGGGAGACGCAGTCGAAGGCCTTCGACAGGTCGCACAGGGTTATTATACTGTGCGACCCTGCATCGAAGCCCTCGACTACGTCTTCCAGAACTTTTAATAAGGCTCTAGTAGTAGAGAGGCCCTGTTGAAAACCAAACTGATCTTTACTACCGACAAACAGACAGGCCGACGGAAATGAGTGACGTGGATTTTCGTCATGTAAACATCATAAAATGCCCAAAAGGTGTATCATTTCAAAATCGAAAATTTCCGCGATCACAATACTCCCCTCACCTATCGGAGTGAGAAGTAAAGGTAGTATCAGACACAGCTGCTTTGGCTGCGCAGCACATTAAAGAACAGCGCAGCATGATCTGCTGCATCTGCAGCCTGCAAGTTTGCGGTCGCAACCTGTTGGTTGCAGTAAATATTTTATTGCACGCAGTTCAAGAAGTAGCCGCGTGTGAATAGTCCTTGGAGAGGGTTGCGCGCGCAGCAAAAGATATTAAACCTGTTGAACTTACTGAGGCAGCCGGTGCAGTATTGTTTTGGTATCGCAAAATCGGAATGAACAGCAAAGTGAGTAGAGCTTCATCAATGAAATTGTGTTAGCAGGAACTAGAAAACGATACATTAGTGACCAAAAGTTGTCGCCTGGAAATTAGTTTTCTAGTTAACACCTTCATGAATATCGAAGGAAATGGTCTACCTGTTGTAAAATATCCTAGAGTTATGATCAGACGTTCCTTTAGTGTAATAGCGCGTCTGATCGAAACATCTTTCCTCCTAATTCGAGAACATACTTTTCCTAAGATATAATCAAAGTCCACTTTTTATGTGCAGGAAATTTTCGGAATGCATCTTGTCTTGGTCGCACAATTCAGTAACCAGATTATTCAGTGCAACCAACTGCTCGCGTTTTTTATCCATTAGCTGACCCACACTCTACTTTTTTACTTCCCACACCGATAGGTGAGGGGAGTATTGTGATCGCGAAAATTTTCGATTTTGAGATAATACACTTTTTGGGCGTTTCATGATGTCTACATAACGAAAATCCATGTCACTCATTTCCGTCGGTCTGTCTGTCTGTCGGTCTCTCGGTCTGTCTGTCTGTCGGTCTGTCTGTACGCGTTTTTGTGTCCTCGTAATCTCAGTAACCGCTGCATGGATTGTGATGAAATTTGGGCAGCGATATGCTGGGGGGTCGTAGTAGGTAATGTTCTTATAATTTTGAAAATCGGTGCAGGGGCGGCGGAGGAATTAGCAAAAAACAAAAAAAATTAAATATTCTTCAAACTTCGTTTTTAGGCGTTTTAGAGGTTCCTGATCATTTTTTACTTTTTTTTGGGTGGGGGTGAAATTGGGGTGGTTGGGGGGTGGGGGGTTGTAAAATTGAAAAATTTGTTGCTTTCATAATAGACTGCCCACTGACCCATGAAGGAAGACTTAACAACATAAATAACTTTTTTAGGTCCATCCGAACATTGCCTTGCCTATTACAGAAACCAAAGGACTTTTTTCTGGTGTAAACATACGAGAGTATTGCTTTAGATCCTTCTATATTGTGTTACAAGGAAACTGTTGAATTGATGTTAATGAAATTTTGACACAGTGTTACTACTGTGGCGAGGATGGAAAACGCGTGTGTTTGTTAAATATCGTGTCAGTGGCAGCGTATATAGCAATAATCAAAAAACTAAAAGTATGAAAACAACTCAAACTTCGTTTTTAGATGTTTTAGGCTGTCCATTGACCTCTGAAGGAAATACTTAGCGGCATAAGACAATTTTAGGGGAGGGAAGGCTGCCGATGATTTGGTTGCAAGGAGATCTCAGAGTAAAGCTTCATGCTATGGGAAAATAATAAACTGATATCACAGTAATGTGTGGGAAGTACTGAGTCAATCAACTTGACTCCATTTTTTTGTTTATCGCAAAGGCTACACATAAATATGCTGCCGCTACTACCACGTCAACCGTTTTTGCTTATTTACTCTAAATACAACTACATACATATGTGGAGAACACACACAGGACTCAGATGCGTAAAACATACACGAACGAACTGCGTCTTGGATCTGCAAGCAACCACAATATGATGTAAAAGGTAGCATGTAGTGTGAACACTTCTGCCACTTTTAGTTTCGATCTGCATTTTTTGTAGGCAGGTGCAGCCTAAATACTGCGCTCTTCACGCTACTTCTGGCTAGTGTGTGAACGCTTCATGCAACTTTTGCGGACACTGCAAGAAAACTGCGCAGCAAAATTAGCTGTATCTGATATTACCTAAAGATTCTATGATTATCAGTCTTTAACATTGCAAACAGCAGACTTTAATGTTAATATCAGATGTTGGTGTTGAAGACTGGTTTTGTAAAATCAATCCCTTAGTTAATAGTTTTTGTGTATGCTGCTAAGCTAAGCTATGCTAAGTGTTGTATTAGTGTATCTTTATATTACGTGATACCCATTTCTTTTCCAATATACTGGGTCGTTGAGGTAGGATTAGAATTTATTGTAGCGATAAACGATTCATAGAATATTTGCTAAAAAGTCGACTATGAATAATAATAATTAATTTTAAGTACGCTCTAAGATGTCTACTTCACGAAAATCTGTGTTGCTAATTTCCGTCGGTCTGTCTGTATGTTACGACTTTTCCACTGTGTTATCTAATTGATCGATTGTGATCATTGAGATAAACTTTGCAGTAGTAGGTAACGCAGCTATATTTTTGAAAATTTTGAAATTCACTTAGGTTGAAAAGTAAACATATTAGTGTTCATTCGGGTTCCTAAGGTAGGAGGACAAACACTAAATGATTTTAGTTCTTCCTGAATTACATGAAAGAGACCTAAGCTGTATGTCATTTCTCATGAATATCACAAACAAAAAGTTCATAGGCTAGTCAGTTTTTGTGTAGATTGCCAATACACATTTTTCATGACCACTAGATATCCTTTGAAATGGTTCCTGATTCCAACAAAGCGACAGAAAAGTTAGTACAACGTAATTTAGAACTTATTTATTTTAACATTCATCCATGGCATTGAATTTAATTATAAGACGAATTATAGAACCCACAGGCCGAATTACGCTTGTATATTCCAAGATGCAGGGCGGAAATCGAATTGTAATGTATAACTTTCAACGTGATTCAGGATAGTTTAGAGGTCGATTCTGGTATGAATAACATCTGCACTACTAAATCGCAATAACTATTGTCAAGTGCATGTGCAAGCACATGATATCTGGCAAAAAATCAGTAAATGTCGAATTTGTAAGAGTATTAACCTTCGCGAACATGTGTTTTATGAATCCAAGTAATTAAACATTTCACAGAGAGCAAAACATTGCAACGGCAACGGCAGATTATTGGCATACGTCGTACATTATATCCAAAGCAAGCGCCAGCTACTAAAACTAACTCTCAAACCGATGAAAGGGAAGTTTATTTTTTTTATAATAGACCGACGTAATTGAGAGCGAAATAAGTGGCACGACGACACGTGGAAAAAGCCTTCCGATTTACCATCGAGTACACAAATCTCAGTCATAAATCACTTTTTGATTTAAGTTCTGTTCGTGAATGTGCCCAGCAACTATGGGGCTTGGAAATTCAAGGAAACCGCTGTAGTACTGCAAGTCTTGCCAATCAATCGTGAATAGAGATTATAGACTTCTGTATTCAATAAACCATTATTTTTTTTTAGATGTTTTAGCCTGGTGTTCATGAGGGAATAAACTATAATGATGGGTGGTGACTTGTGGAAAGTATATTATAGGTGAAGGGAATATTGAAAGTTTGTTGTCTGGATGTTTTGGGTGAATATATTAATTCATACTTTATAATAATAGCCCGATAAGTTTTTCTACCTTGAAGCGACCGACATTTTGGAATCACGTAATCGATTTGTCACGAAAAGACGTTTTAAAAATGACAACAGTGCCAGTTTCAATATTGCGGAGGGTTGCCGCTTGAGGGGTAAGGGGGCGAAAACACTGCTTCGCGACGATTTTCGAAAAACAGTCAGTTTGGTAAGCGATAAAGCGAATAAAGCTTCAAATGATGAGAGACTAAAATTTTGCATAATTTTTGTTTTCACATTTTTCGTGTGAGACCAATAGTTTCCGTCCTACAGTGCGTCAAGGTTTGTGATTTTCACTAAAATCAGAAATTCATCGCAGATTAAGACGAAGACCTTTATCAAGCAAGCGTGTAACATTTTTGTTCCCTTAAAAGAATGATATCTTCTCATACATTTATTATCTGCAACTACCTAAACTCACGCATTTGGTTTTTAAAAAAATTACATTTAGGAACACAATGCTACCTACTACCTATATATGTGCTGTTGCAAAAATATTTGTGCATGCATTCAGTCAGAGATTCACGACTTGACTTAATTTTCAAGCTACTTGACTTGACTTGACTTGATATCAAGTAAAGATCAAGTCAAGTATTTGTTTTCGAAATTCAAGTCAAATAGTCACACATCAAGTAACTTAAAAATCAAGTTTTTCAAGCTAACTACTTGATTTTTCTTGAAAAAATAATTCTTATTCGATATTAATCTGATTAACTGCCAAAACGCAATAACAATAAAAATCTATGTATATAAAGATGTAACCTTTTATTTAAAAAAAAACATCCAAAAACAAAAACTCTTTCTTAGTTAAATAATGAATGTAATAATATGAAACGAAAATACGAAATATTCTGAATTCTGACAATACTGCCTTTCAACTGGAGCTGAAGAAGCTGGCGTTGCCAAAAAGTCTTTGGCCATTGCGGCAAGGTTTGGAAAAATACATTCGTGTCTTTTCCACCATTCTAAAGTACCTCCAGTACTGTCCCTTGCCGCTTGAATACAATCTATAATCTGTTCATCAGTTTCATCTCGATCAGGTTTATTGTCAAGTTCCATAGCCCACGAATCTAGTCTATCGAGCAGCATATTAATGCCGATTATTACCATGGGTAGTGTAGCCTATGATTCACATTCAAATATGATGGAAATACTCTTAAAAGCATTAAGGTACTGGCAAATTCGTTCAATTAACGACCACTCTGTGTTGGTTGGCTTTAAAGTTTTAAAGTCATCGGGTGAATGCTTGCTGTCGTAACCTCGGTGATACCCCTATTTTAACGCTTCGATTCGCATTTTACAGATTGATATCAAGTAATATCAAGTAGTTTGATTTTACTTGATATCAAGTCAAGTAGTTCAGATCGAAAATCAGGACAAGTAAAATATCAAATTTTAAAAAACTTGAGCTTTCAAGTCAAGTATTTAAGAAAAAACTCAAGCTACTTGGCCTGATGAATCCCTACATTCAGTGGAAATGATACTACCTCGCCCCTATTTAATTAAGATAATATTCAATTTGCGACCTCTGAGGATTGCCGCTCGAGGGTGGGGTGGAGACGGCTGAAAAATGTTTCGTGACGCTTTTCGGCAAATAGCGCCGTTATGCTAAGTGCTATGAAAAAAAGTTCAAATGATATATGGAGACAACATAATTCTCCACATTTTTGTTTTTACATTTTTCGTAGGCGAGCAATAGTTTCCATTTTACACTGCTCCAAAGTTAGGGGGTGATTTGTGATATTTACAAAAATTGGAATTTTATCGTGTACTAAGTCGAAGAACGCTATCAAAAAAATCCTAATAAAAATAAAAGAATAACATTTCTCATATCTCCGCAATCTGCAGCTGCCTAAATAACACATTTGGGCTTAGAAAAACTACGACATTTAGGAACACATCGCTAGCTACTACTGATATTATAGCCAATCGTTAAGTCCTACAAAAGTCTTTTGAGCGCAAAAGGTCAGAAAGAAATGAACTTTGGAGGGATGGTAGACATTGGTCCCATAAATGTGCACCTACATAAGTCTGCGACTTAGATAAGGAAAGAGAGGGGATACCGCACGCCCATTTGATGCTATATGGCTTAGCTGATACCGAAAATGAATAGCTGTCAAAATGTTGGTGGAAAACTGACGGTAGTGTCAAGGTGGTGTTTTTTGCGATATTTAACGTTTTTAAGACCAATCATTGTGGAATATTGTGGTGAGCGTAATGGTGGGGTGTGCAGCTTACCGTTGTAAAAGCCACAGCAGCAGGAAGGAGCCAGGAATCACTTTTCACAGGTAAATTTATGTTCATATTTTTTGGTGTATCCGAAATTCATGCAGATATCTCGATATCTAGTTCAAAGATATATGTGTATCCGAAATATAATTTGGAATGTACCACTAACATGCGAATCATAATGTTTTTGAGTACGTAAAGTCTAAAAATTATGTTTTTAAGGGATTTTTTGGTTCAAATACAATCATTTTTCCAGTGGCGTATCTATTATAGCTTACATTTTGAATAGAAATATTATGACTTTGCATTGTAATATATAATATACCAATACCCTTATACAAGGTGTGCATTTCAAGGGTGGCCTTTATTTGTAGTTGTTATGAATAATAAAATTAATTTTCTTTCTTCCTCGACAGGTTTCCCAAAGATCTTCCTAGACATGATTTATGGATCAAAAATATGAGGATCGAAGGTTGGAAGCCTACAAGCAACGATAGGCTTTGTTCTAAGCATTTTGAACAGAATTTCCTTCATCAAACAAATCAGAAAGTATATCTTCTGAAAGGAGCAGTCCCCACCATATTTGACGAGCTTCCGGAATACTTGCGTCCAAAAATTGTAAGTTATAATTCCTAGCTTACATTGTTTACGCTTAATCAATATTAAAATAATAAACATCCTAGGATTATGATAGATGGATAGATGGATAGATGGATAGATGGATAGATGGATAGATGGATAGATGGATAGATGGATAGATAGATAGATATACTTTATAGTCTAAGAATTTACAAGATTCTTATTGACAAAGCTATATAATAACAAACAAAACTTTTGGGATATTCACTAAAACCTGTGAGGAGGAAGTTTGTTATAAATCTTCACTCCATTGTATATAATTGGATCATTAATGAGTTATGATTTGGGTGTGATATTAATTTAAAATCATTCTTATGCCTTATGCCTATATTCTATATTTATGGTCTCAAATTTGGTTTTATATTTGAGTATTAGTGATGACGTTTCCAAAATAAACAGTGCAATAAAGTAAGGAGAAATACGATTACGAATGGCTGAATAACCATTTAAAAATTGATAGCTATGAAGATCAAAAGGCAGCTAACCTCAAAAATGTAATAATTTCTTGTGTTACAGTTACATTATTAAACAACTATATTCTCATTCACATCTAATTAAATCATAAATTAATTTGTTGTCTTTCTTTCGGAAATAATGTTTCAAACATTGTCTAATATACAGCTCTGTTATTTTAGGCAAAAGAAAGAAAAAGACCCCGTGAACGTGATGTTCATCCAGAACCATCGCCATCAACCTCAGCTCTGGCTGCACAGGACGACTCTCCCCGGAAAAAGAAACTTAGAAGAGAACTGCTGCTGCAAAAAGATAAGAATAAGGAAAAAACGAAAAAAATCCGTGCCCTTGGTCAGTCACTGAAAAGAGCACACAAAAAAGTAGCCTCTTTAAAACTAATTGCTGAGGAATTAGAGCGACAAAATTTACTATCTCAAGAAAATTTAGTTTTAGTTCAAAATATGAGCAAGGTTAATATAGAAATATTGAACAGAAAAATGGGGAGAAATGTTCAATATTCACCTGAACTTAGGAAATTTGCCCTGACATTAAATTTTTTTTACCAAAGGCATACAACTATGTGAGAGATGTTTTTGACACTTGTCTCCCGCATAGCAAAACTATTGCTAAATGGTTTCAGAATGTGGATGCTGAGCCTGGTTTTACCAAGGAATCAATAAATACCTTAAGAAATAAGGTTCAATCATCTGACAGGCCAATAATTTGTTCATTAATTATCGATGAAATAGCCATACGGAAACATTTAGAATGGGATGGAAAAAAATTCCATGGTTATGTGAACTGTGGTACAAATTTAAACGATGACTCTAATGCTTTAGCCAAAGAAGCTTTTGTTATAATGTTGGTTTGCATCAATGGAACTTGGAAATTACCTGTCGGTTACTTTCTTACAGATTCTTTGAATGGCAGTCAAAAACATTCAATTGTATCTCAATGCATCCATCTGATTGAAGATACGGGAGCCAAAGTTATGTCAATCACATTCGATGCTGCTCCATCTAATACCGCTATGTGTCATAACTTTGGATTCTTATTTAACATTTCAAATATACAGACAAGTTTCAGAGTTACAGATCACAATGTATATATTTTTTATGATCCATGTCATATGATAAAACTTGTTCGCAATGCATTTGGTGAAAAGAAAATCCTAATTGATTGTGATAACAATTTTATTCAATGGAAATACATAGCGCTTATAGAGAAGCTGCAAACTAGCGAGGGCTTACATTTAGGGAATAAGTTACGTCGCGCTCATATTATTTTTTTCAAACAAAAAATGAAGGTTCGGCTTGCAGTTCAGTTACTTAGTGCATCAGTAGCCGATGCTATTGAGTATTGCGAAAAAAAGCTGAATCTTGAGGATTTTAAAGGTAGTCAGGCAACAGTTAAATTTATTAGAATTGTAAATAGCATTTTCGATATTTTAAACAGCAGAAACCTAGTAGCACCAGGTTATAAAAAAGCATTATGTCAAAAAAATTTAGATCGATCTGCGGAATTTATCAATAGTGTAATTTTTTATCTTTCAAAGTTGAAATTATCTAATAATGAGCAAGTAATCATGTCTAACAGAAAAACTGGGTTTATTGGATTAATAATTTCATTATCAAGTTCTTTAGGATTGTACAAAGAACTTGTTTCTGAGAGAAAAACATTACTGTACCTTCCGTTGTATAAGATTAGTCAAGATCATTTAGAATTATTCTTTTCGTCAATTAGATCAAGAGGTGGCTGGAATAATAACCCAACCGCTCGACAGTTTCTAGCTGCTTACAAAAGGCTTCTGGCTCGAGCAGAAATTGAGAGGGCGGTACGGGTAACTGTATTCCATTAGATCAAATCCCTATTCTAAGTAGTTCTACAAAAAATGTAAGGTCTGAAGATGTAATTAATAGTAGTTTATCGAACCATAGTTTAATAGACATAAATGAGCCTTCTGATGATCTAGAAACTATTTGGAAGGATCATGACTACATCATGAATGCACCTGTGATAAGTGAATGTTCATCCCAAATTGTGCAATATATTGCTGGTTATGTTTCGCACCAATTACAAAAAACAATAAAATGTGAAACATGTGTCACAGCATTGATTGGTACTAGAGATCGGTTTCTCAATTCCCTAATTGAATTTAAAAGCCACGGCGGTCTGACTTACCCATCAAATGATGTTATCAAGATATGTTTGAAATCGGAACATTTTCTGAGAGTTAATGAAAATTGTATTCACACCAAACATTTTGTACCTTTGCTGATAAGCAAAATAATATCAAGTTTTCTAGGCACCCCTATTTTCAGCTGCTTAGAACGTCACGTATTAGAAAATGATGTAAATCATATATATTTTTTAATAAAAGCTGTATGCACAAAATACTTAAATATCAGAATCCATTTTATTGTAAAATCTCGATCACAACAGGACAATCCAGTTCGGAGCCAATTAACAAAAATGATTCTGTTTAAAGGGCAGTAAAATATTGGTAGTTTTTGACCTTCATGACTGTAATATTGACTGCCATCAATTGTAGGAGCAAGCGAAATGCCACGTTCCTACAAAAAATTTATTTTTGTTGAAGCACACAATACTGAGTTTCACCCAAACTTCCCCATAAGTAAATACATAACTGCAATAAATTAGAATTTACTGGAAGCAAGGGGTTAAGTGATAAAATAGAGTTGTAATTTCTATGTAAGTTATAGGACCTCACCTATATTGAATGAATTGTTCGTTTTTATTTACTACTAGCTAATCTAGGGGTCATTTTCTAATTTTGTAAATGTTTTGATTTTGGATAAGATTAAAGGACCTTTGTATTTCTAGCCCAAAACTTACTTTATTTCATGTCTGAGATAATTTTTATGTTTAACCCTCCAGCTTTTTCATTAATTATTGCCACCGTCGCAAAAAGAAGTTAAGTATAAAAAAGCCTCGTTGGAGTAATTAAAAATACTGCTCTTCATTACACACTACAAACAGCAAGTAACAGCGTAACAGCAAGTAGATTTTTTTACTGCATATGGGGACTTCGAGATTGAAGGCATCAAATTCCTCAATCTCGTAAGCTAATCTATAATAATAAAAATTTTTTATTGCTGCTTCTGTTTACAGTATGTAATAGACAGTATTTTATATATAAACATAATGTCAATAAATATAAATATACTATAGGTATTATGTGTTCTTTAATAATAAAAAATTGATTTACTACAAACTACAAGCAGTTTTTTTCTTTCTGGGTAGAAGTATAATCGTGTCTTTCATCAGTCATATACTGCAAATGAACATAACATGTTCATGACTGAATAAAATATATACATTATCAATTTTTATATATTATTGGCCACAAAACAGCAGTCGAATGAAAATCACGGTTACAGTAATGTTAGTCACTTAAATTTTAATTGTGGATGGCGAAATTGGCCATATAGAAACCCTGAATAACAATATTTCATTAAATTTTATTTGAAAAAGATTATTTCTACAAATAGCTCAACCATAACGTTAATCCCATTAGTTACGCCACTGGGAATAGCGCTTTGGTGCCATTTGGTATCAGAAATGTCAGTCGCGGGTTCCGTCCTCTCTCTTTCCTTGTCTAAGGTCTGCGACCTCGGGGAGGTTGCAGTTTTAGGGGTGTGGGGTGAAAACTTCGCGATGATTTTCGAAAAATAGCGTCGTTTTGGTAAGCGCTATTGAAAAAAAGGTTCAAATGAGAGGGTGGGGAGGGGTAGGGGGGACCGGTGGAAATCAGAGAGTGAGGTAGTGTCAGATAGCTTATCTGTCAGATAGGCCTATGTTATTAATATGGCGTTATCTAACAGATAGGGTATCTCACACGGTGGAACCGGCCCTAAATAGCATAAGATACCCAAAATGCGTATTTCAAAATCAAATTTTTCGCGATCACAATACTCATCTCGCCTATCGGTGTGGGAAGTAAACAGAAATTTTAAAACTATATAAGTACTTTTCGAGTTGTTTTGATGGTGGCACTGCCGTCACTTACCCCGTTTCAAAACTGTAAAACATTTTCATATTTCATTTTTTATCCTCAATTGGTTAATCTTGTCAGAGATAATATCTCTGAATCCAGCTAGTATATTATACTAGCTACATTCTTATATAAGGTATCCTTGGGTTGGGTACCTGTGAAGCAATTACACAGGAAATGAAAAGGCGGATAAACAAGTTCGAAGCACGTCCAAAAGCTTAATAGATCCAGAGCCCTTTGTGAAATAACGGAATGTTTGGAACGATGGAAGACAAATCAAGGACGGGATAGGTGAAACAGTACATAGTAGACTGGAAAAAAAGTTTACGAGGTACCTACTTGGATACAGTAGGTGGTAGACGGTTAACCGACCATTAAGTCTCGTGCTATGCGTTCAGGTGGCCTAAATATGCATAATATTTGTTCACATTCTTGCTCTTTGCCTTAATCAGATAGCAAACTTTTTACTAGAACCGAGCGGTGTGCAAAAATATGGAAGAGTAGTTATTCTCTTTGCGAAAATTTGAAACTCACAGCAGCCAGAGATGTCTGGCCAAAAAGCATACTTCCATTCTTGTTGAAGATTTTGGAGAAAAAAGTTTATTAGCAATTAAATAGTACAACTTAATGCATAATCCACGGTAAGGACTTCAGAAAAACAGACTATGTTAATCAATATTTGTAATGAGTTATTGATTAGTTTTTCTAGACTTGACTGTTTAAATGCCAAACTTCTGCTAGCATAGTTGCACTTGGGTTTCCCCCTGGTTCTTCCCAAAAATGGAGTATGAGATTTGAAAGTCATCTCACCAAACGATCGCAATAAGTTAACAGGGATAAGTCTCTTCAGATACGCAAATTATTTTCGAAGGAGTGCCACGAAGATAACTTCTTGGACCGATTCTGTTTAGGTTATAAGGGTAAGTATAGTAGAGTAATTCAGGAGCAGACTTTCTAAACACACATTGTCCACTTTGGACTTTTTACGGGAGAGGAGAAAAACTGCTGTACGCTTATTGCTAATATTGGCGAAACGAGTACCTAACAGATGAAAATACGTATTTTATTATTAAAAGTTAGCTATAGTAACAAGGCTCAACAAATGTTAGTAGTTTACTAGAAAAAAAAATGAAAAAATCTAATGGACAAAGGGCTCTTTGAATGTCCACAATGTCAGTCTGTTTGTACATAAATGTAAATAAAATGATTGCAAAGTTGAAATTCTAAAGCAAATAGTTTTCTTAAAATTATACATGTATGTCGTCTTCGTCCAGGCAACACCGTTCTTCATCATCTTCACACCGAACACAACTCTCATCTTTTATTTCGTTGTCAATATGTGACAAAAGATCAGTGGATATTTCAAAATCGGATCAAGTCAGGTCAGCTCTGGATCTTTTGCACAATCTTTGCTGATAAACTTACTAAAAATGCTGATAAACTATCCAGTTTTACTTCACACACCGATAGATGTCTACATAATGAAAATCTACGTCACTCATTTCCGTCGTTCTGTATGTCTGTCAGTCTGTCTGTTGGCGTTTTTCAAGCCTCGTAATCCCAGTAACCGCTGCATGGATTGTCATGAAATTTGGGAGGCGATATGCTGTGGGGTCGTAGTAGGTCATGTTCCTATAATTTTAAAAATCGGTGCATGGGCGGCGGAGTAATTAGCAAGAAACTAAAAATATCAAATATTCCTCAAACTTCGTTTTTAGGCGTTTCAGGGGTTCCTGAACCTTTTCTACTTTTTTTGGTGGGGGTGAAATTGGGGTGGTTTAGGGTGGGGGTTGTAAAACTGTAAAAATCTATTGTATTCATAAAAGGCTGTCCACCGACCTGTGAAAGAAAGACCTAGCCTACGACCCCACAACATATCGCTACCCAAATTTCATCAAAATCCAAGTAACGGTTACTGAGATTACGATTTAGAAAAACGCCGACAGACAGACATACCGACAGACACACAGACACACAGACCGACGGACCGACAGACCGACGGACCGACGGACCGACGGACCGACCGACCGACCGACAGACCGACAGACCGACAGACCGACAGACCGACAGACCGACAGACCGACAGACCGACAGACCGACAGACCGACAGACCGACAGACCGACAGACCGACAGGCCGACAGACCGACAGACCGACAGACCGACAGACCGACAGACCGACAGACCGACAGACCGACAGACCGACAGACCGACCGACCGACAGACCGACAGACCGACAGACCGACAGACCGACAGACCGACAGACCGACAGACCGACAGACCGACAGACCGACAGACCGACAGACCGACAGACCGACAGACCGACAGACCGACAGACCGACAGACCGACAGACCGACAGACCGACAGACCGACAGACCGACAGACCGACAGACCGACAGACCGACAGACCGACAGACCGACAGACCGACAGACCGACAGACCGACAGACCGACAGACCGACAGACCGACAGACCGACAGACCGACAGACCGACAGACCGACAGACCGACAGACCGACAGACCGACAGACCGACAGACCGACAGACCGACAGGCCGACAGGCCGACAGGCCGACAGGCCAACAGGCCGACAGGCCGACAGACCGACAGACCGACAGACCGACAGACCGACAGACCGACAGACCGACAGACCGACAGACCGACAGACCGACAGACCGACAGACCGACAGACCGACAGACCGACAGACCGACAGACCGACAGACCGACAGACCGACAGACCGACCGACCGACGGACCGACAGACCGACAGACCGACGGGCCGACAGGCCGACAGACCGACAGACCGACAGACCGACAGACCGACAGACCGACAGACCGACAGACCGACAGACCGACAGACCGACAGACCTACAGACCGACAGACCGACAGACCGACAGACCGACAGACCGACAGACAGACGGACCGACAGACAGACCGACGGAAATGAGTGACGTGGATTTTCGTTATGTAGACATCATGAAACGCCCAAGAAGCGTGTTATCTCGAAATCGAAAATTTTCGCGATCACAATACTCCCCCTCACCTATCGGTGTGGGAAGTAAAAATCATTGAAAGCAAAAATATCGCACTTTGTTTATTATACTGCTATTTCATTGTCTCGGACAAAATGCGTTTAGTTTGTCTAGGATAATTTTAAAGCCAAACATAAATATCTACTGAGAATAGTGCGATTAGAGTGTCTTTCAGTTTATAACCCTTATTTCATTCAAAATTTTGTGTTATCTTTGATTTTATACAAAAACCTATTTTTTCGTTGTCATAAGCTATAAACAGATAAAATAAGGATTTGTTTGAGGCATCATATTTTCGAAATAAAAACAGATAAAAAAGATTGAGCCTTTCAAGGATACTGAATCATATCATGCTTTCGAATTTTTTTTTACTTCGACCCCTAAGACTCACCCCCAACTTTTTTTCCAAATAGCACCCCACAGGTTTTCCCACATTAATGAGGTATTTATTTTACTTAAAATATTGTAGTGCCTTTACTTCATACACAAACCAATTTGTTTCGTAAAGTCATTAATATAAAGTAAAATAAGGTGAGGATTTGCTTGAGGTGTAATATTTTCGTAAAAAAAAGAATAAAACAGATATTCGTTTTCGAAAGTATGTATTATAGGTCATTCCCCTTAAAAACCCACTGTTTCATTTTTATGCGTTTTTTGCTTCAAAAAATTTTTTATTTTATTTATGTTATGCTTATTATTTTACGAAAAAAAAATAAGTTTTCGTATAAAATCAAAGGTGCTACAAGATTTTAAATAAAATAGGGACTTAATATGTGTAGGAAAAGTTTTTGTTGCTATATGAAAAAATGGAGTCAAGTTGATTGACTCAGTACTTCCCACACATTAACAGTTGCAACCAAATCATCGCCCGCCTGTCGTCAAAAAACATCCAACACAAAAACTAGTAAAGAGTTTCCTAAATATCTCCGTAGGAACTAAAACGACACAATTCAACTTCAACTGGACGAAACGAAACAATCAGGAACCCCCAAATTGCTTAAAAACGAAGTTTGAACTATTTTTATATTTTTAGATTTTTATTATTGCTGCGCCGCCACTGACACGATTTTTGAAAACCATACGCATTTTTCATCCTTGCCGCGGTAATAATACTGTGTCTAAATTTCATTAAAATTAATCCCATAATTTCCATGTAACTAAATTCAGAACGACCTGAATCAATACCTACCTCTACCAATACCAAATCCCTTGATTTCTGTAATAGCCAAGGCAATGTTCGGATGGACCTAACAAACGTCTATTATGCCGCTAGGTCTTTCTTTCACAGGTCAATGGACACTATTATAAATGGAATAAATTTTTGAGTTTTACACCCCCCCCCCCAACCACCCCAATTTCACCCCCACCCAAAAAAAAGTAAAAAATGATCAGAAACCCCTAAATCGCCGAAAAACAAGGTTTGAGCTATTTTTACATTTTTAGTTTTTTTATTATTGCCGCGCCGCCACTGACACGATTTTTCCAAAACATGCGCGCTTTCCATCCTCGCCGTGGCAGTAATACTGTGTCAAAATTTCATTAAAATCCATTCGATAATTTTGGCGTTACGCAATAAAGAACGATCTAAAACTAAAACAACACTCGAAATGTATACATCACAAATTATTCTAAGTCCCTTGGTTTCTATTATAAGCAAGGCAATGTTCGGATGGACCTAAAAGATTGTATTATGGCGCTAGGTCTTTCATTCACAGGTCATTAGAGAGCCCATTATGAATACAACAAATTTTTCAGTATTACAACCCCCCACCCCCCAACCACCCCAAATTCACCCCCACCCAAAAAAAAGTAGAAAATGATCAAGAACCCCTAAAACGCCTAAAAACGAAGTTTGAGGCGTATTTGAAATTTTTCGTTTTTTGCTAATTACTCCGCCCCCTGTATAGCGATTTCCAAAATTATAGGAACATTACCTACTACGACCCCACAGCATAACGCTGCCCAAATTTCATCACAATCCATGTAGCGGTTACTGAGATTACGAGGGTAGAAAAACGCGACAGACAGACAGACAGACAGACAGACCGACAGACAGACCGACAGACAGACAGACAGACAGACCGACGGAAATGAGTGACGTGGATTTTCGTTATGTACACATCATAAAACGGCCAAAAAACATATTATCTCAAAATCGAAAATTTTCGCGATCACAATACTCCCCTCACCTATCGGTGTGGGAAGTAAAACAAAAGTTGAGGCTGAGTTTTAAGGGTTGAAGCACAAAAAATATTTTAAAAGCATGGCATGATAGACACTATAGTACTTATCTACCACGTTTTCGTTTGAACTTTTTTTTGTTACGAGAATATCACGTGTCAAGGAAACTTAGGGACACCCTGTATATCTAGAGTATTTTTATTTTCAAGCTTTTTGATGTAACACATACCCTCGTAATAATAAAATATGACCTTAGAAAAACCAAAGAGTCCAGGGTCGAGTCTTTTAAGTGCGATCTAAGTTTGTTCTCAAATCATACCGCTGGGCCCGTATTCTTGAAACGGGGAACGACGTTCACGAGAGAACGTACATATCAGCTAGCATTGTCGTTCTCCCGTGAACGCTGTTCCCCGTTTCAAGAATACAGGCTTTGAAGAAAAGGCCCTTTCAGCATTCATAGTAGTTGTAGGCCCCGGGAAATTTCTTGCTAGGGGGTCCGAATTTGAAGTTACGCCTCTGCCGGAACAAGGCTAAAATAATACCTGGATAAAAAAGGAATAAGGCAGTTTGAAATTTCAGCATTTGAGAAATAGAGATTATCGGAATCCCGTTTTACTGTTCCCGAGTTTTTCGGGCCCAAAAAATCTCCGAGATCTCGGGTTTTCGAAGTTAAAACCCGACTTGTGATTACAGTTCTTCGTCTGCCTATTAGCGGGGGAGGGTATAGGGATGACATAAACGAAAATTTTTAGCTTTGAGAATCGTCAACTAATATTTATACTTATCTACTTGTAGGCAAGCCTAAGTCGTTTGCCGACTTTGTTAGGAAACAAAATTAGCTATAGCTGGGAAGCGGCAAAAGATATGTTAAAGCGAAGTGTACTCTTTAAACTGAATTCCAAGCTTTCGGAGGACTATGCCTCCATCATCAGGGCTGAAATATTGAATTAACATAAGCAACAGGTAAGCAAAAAATGGAGTTTATACTTACAAAGTTTGTTGAGATTGTTGCTTAGGTTAGAAAATACGCAATGGAACATATTGGTTAGACTCCCACAAAAAATTCTTTAAAAATATTATGATATTTAATAATATCCTCGTCAATTAGTTCATCACACACGACATTTAAGTTAAAAAATCTATAGATTGATAAAATAGAATCAGATATCTGTTACATTCGTGGACTGGTACCACAATGAAGAGTTTTCCAACCCAGACAGGAAGCGAGGTTATAGGCCTTTACGGAAACTGTGATCTGGATCCGGATAGATCAGTATCAGCTGTTTAAGGATCAGTAAACTATCTAGTTGGATCTTTTTTTGTTTCCGAACGGATGGATCAGTTCATCACTGACAAGTGACAGCACACACAGTTGTTTTTTTGTTCCGTGTCAAGTTTTAAATCTGTGAATTCTAATTATTCGAAATTTAAATATTTAAATAGTTTGGCGCTAAGATTTATTTTGGGGTACAGCTACAAGGCAGGATGATGAGCTGAGTCGAAAGAAATATCTTTGCGCAACCGAAAAATAAAATAGTTACAGGCAAGTCGAGAAATGTGTTTTTAATTTTATCTGAAAAATGTCCTAACAAAAAAAAAACTAAAATAAAATAAAACTTAAGCCCTGAAATCACATAGTATTCATTAATTTCTACAAAGGTGGTTAGCTGTACATTTGGGCGAATTTTTGTGACACTAACGCTGCCGCAAGTTGGTGCTGAACACATTTTGTGTTGAACACAGCGTAACACTACTATGCGCATTTCCTTGACTGTGGTGAGATTTCAGGGCTTATTTATTCTTTGCCCTTTTTTCAGGCTGAATTAAAAAAAATTGACCTTAAAGAGCCTGTAACTTGTTTCTTTCGTCTGTGCCAAAAAAAATGTGTCTTTGGATGCAGCTCATCGATTACCATAAGTCTGTGACTCTGTGTCACTATAAGAATATATAAAATAGTTTTATTCTGACAACTGTATCCTAAAATTCAATAGTTTTGGCTTCTAGCTGACTGAAGATGTCTGCCAGATTTGTTTTAAAAGCGGCCTATGATTTTTTCTTTGATACCGTCAGCAGTGAAGATATAGAAATGCAAATAATATCGAATGCTGTAAACAGTGATACTGAAAGAAAAAAAGTTAGAGTGTGCATTAAAAATTATTTTGAAGCTGTTATACCAAAATATACCGATTATGGTAAGTTTGAAGACGTTCATTGGTTACTTTTCGAATTTAACGATATAAATATATTTATAAATACAAATATAAAAATATAAACTCTAAAAATTATGTTATTTTCTCTTTTTTAGAGTTCAAATCGTTTTTTCGAGTGACTAGATCAACAATGGAACTTATAGCTGCTGTAGTGGGGCATGAGTTAAAAGCTAATACTGGTAGACCACAAGTTGCATTGAATAAGCAACTCCTTATTACATTGTGGTTCTTGGGAAACCAGGAAACTTTCAGGTATTTTTTTTGTCGCAAAAATTAAATTTATTTTTTAGTGATTAAATCATAATCAAAACCAAGATGTGAAAGTATGCCATGTTATTTGTAGGTGCTTAGCAGATAGATTCGACATGAGTAAGAGTTCTGTAAGGGAAGTTGTTTATAGAATATTAGACATAATGATTTTGAAGAGAAATGAATTTATCAAGTGGCCAACTCTTCAGGAAGCCAAAAATACTGCTAGGTATTTTGAAAATATAAATGGCTTTCCCAACATTATTGGGTGCATTGATGGAACTCATGTTCCAATTGCCAAGCCGGCACAGCAACATGAAGGATACATTAATAGAAAAGGGTTCCATTCCCTATTGTTGCAAGCTGTATGCAATGAAAAAAGAAAATTTATTGACATTGAGTGTGGTGAGTACAAAGTTTTGCTACTATTAAGAGTAAAATTGTTCAAAAATTGTTTAATAATTTGTTCTGCTTGCTCTACATTTAGAAATTAGTTTTTTTAATCAAATGATTGCTTTCTAAATTTGAAGCGAATAGTCGAATACACATGAATTGCACACTAGAATATAGAATATTTTTTATAATTCTAGTTACACAATTTCAGGTTACCCCGGTAGCATGCATGATGCAAGGGTCCTGAGAAGAAGCTACTTAGGGCAGATTCTTGAGCATAACCCAGAGGAGGTAATGTTCTCCGATGAATTACATCTGCTAGGAGACTCTGCATATCCCCTAACAAATTACCTATTAACCCCATATAGGGATAACGGCAGCTTAAGTGAACTACAGAAACAGTTCAATTTTAAGTTATCTTCAATACGTATGAGAATAGAGCACGCATTTGGCATTCTCAAAGCGCGTTTTAGGATACTCAAATATGTCAATGTATATAATACAGTTAATATCCCTAAAATAATATTGGCCTGTTGCATATTGCACAATTTATGTATCGATGCAAGAGATGAACATGAAGCATCAGAGCCTGAAGAAAATTTTCAGCTTCATGAAGACATACTTCAACACAACAGAATAGGGCAATTTAAAAGAGATTATATTGCTTCAATATTGTAAAAATAGTTAGGTACTATGCATTTTTTGTTAGGTAATATTTTTAATAAAACATCTGCAGTACTTGTAATTTTTATTGTACCTAGTATTCAAAAAAAACCTATAAACTTAACAATACTAAGCAACGTCTACCATAGTCTTCAGAAGATAAAACAGAAAATATATTTATGTATGGAAGTACAATATATACCATGGAACCATTCCGTGTGCCAGTGCTAAAGTTCACCATTAAGTAGTGATGAAATATTGTGGTATACTACATACTATACTGAAATACTATATATTTACAAACAATTATAAAAGGTAACAAATAATACATAAAAGCTTTAAACTTAACAGTATAAATACACCTAAAATTTAATCTTTGGCCTTGGATATCCATTGTTTGAACAAATCCAGAAATTCTTGTTGTTTTTCCATTTTTTCTTTATGCTGCCGAGATAACTCAGCCTTAAAATTGGCCACCCACTCCGGGGCTTTGTCTTTAGATTGCCTTTTCATGACGTTGATGGTGTTATCTGATGGACCAGGCTCAGATTGGTCTTTGTGGCTCAATTTAGGCCTTTTTTGTGTAGAAACCTCAGTGTCACTTTCAATATCATCCAAATTTTCTAACGGAATCTGGGGTTCAAAACCTTCTCTATTTGATGCAATACTGATAGGACTATTTTCTGGATTATTACCTAGGATTTCCTGCATAGCATCAAAATATGGCCATGTGATTTTTCCACTTCCTGTTTTCTTACTGTTATCTAAAATCATTTTGTAAGTCTTTTTTAGGTTCTTTATTTTGGCTTCAATATGGTCTGAATTGAATCTTAATAAAAAATGCTTAGCCATTTCAGAGTATATGTGCTTTCTCTTATATTTTCTATCATTGAGCTTTGTGAAATTTTTTCTGTATAAGTCGATCAACTTCTTAGTCTCACTGTCACTCCAACGTAGATATGCTACAAAATACAAATGCATGTTCATTTTGCTGGCTCTGCAGACATTGGAGGAACATAAGTAATATTAATATACGTGTATACACAACTAAGTAATTTATTTATTTATATACATAATGTGTTTTAAGTGATACTTACAATTTGTATCATTTTGAGCTGCTTCTGATTCTAGCTCTATTGTTGTCTGCTCAGTGCTTGACTCAGTATGTAGCAGATTACAAGATTTGTTCATTGATTGTCCTTGTTCTTGTTCATGTTGTTTTTTTCTTCTTCTACCAGTTGCCTATAGGCTCGCAATCTATTTTTTCTTTCAATTTTTTTTCTCAAATACTGATCTGCTAGTTCATAGTCTAAAACACACAATTTTGTTAGTATATTACCTTTTTTGTTTGTACTGACGCAGTTTACCTCCTGCACAAATTTTATTATAGTCTTCTTCCGAAACCTCTACGTCATGTTCCTCAGCCCCGTCATACTCTCGTAAAGTAATTATATAACTCATTTTTTAGTTTAAGAGTATTTAACGCTAACGAAAAATCACTTCAAATTTTACAAGTAGATTCAAATTTAAATTCGAAATAGAGAAAACATGGGTTGTCACTGTTGACACAGAACGGTCGAACAACTTAGAACACAAAACAGATGGTTAAGAAGCACAGCTACTGATCCGAAAAACCGATTGCGATCACTTTCCGTACGAGAGTGAACTGATCCTAGATCACTTTCCGAACGTCAGGATCAGTGATCGAACTGATCGGGTTAACCCCATCACAGTTTCCGTAAAGGCCTTATGAAGTACCTGGAGTGGGGAATGTCAATCAAATGTCATTTCAGAAGTATCATTTATAATCCGAAACAGGTGTCCATGTTTCTTTCATAGTCCAGGAAACATAATACCAACACACAGATAAAGATATTACTTGTAATAAACTTTTGAATTAATATTATTTAAAATCATATAAGTTTTTAAATAATATTAATTCAAAAGTTTATTACAAGTAATATCTTTATATGTGTGTTGGTATTATGTTTCCTGGACTATGAAAGAAACATGGACACCTGTTTCGGATTATAATTGATACTTCTGAAATGACATTTGATTGACATTCCCCACTCCAGGTACTTCATAACCTCGCTTCCTGTCGGGACTGGAAAACTCTTCACTGTGGTACCAGTCCTCGAATGTAACAGATATCTGATTCTATTTTATCAATCTATAGATTTTTTAACCTAAATGTCGTGTGTGATGAACTAATTGACCAGGATATTATTAAATATCATAATATTTTTAAAGAATTTTTTGTGCGAGTCTAACCAATATGTTCCATTGCGTATTTTCTAACCTAAGCAACAATCTCAACAAACTTTGTAAGTATAAACTCCATTTTTTGCTTACCTGGTGCTTGTGTTAATTCAATATTTCAGCCCTGATGATGGAGGCATAGTTCTCCGAAAGCTTGGAATTCAGTTTAAAGAGTACACTTCGCTTAAATATATCTTTTGCCGCTTCCCAGCTATAGCTAATTTTGTTTCTTATCTACTTGTATGTCAAATAGTATTGATATGGAATTTTCGAAACAATGAGCTACTGCATGCAGTAAACAGAGAAGTTATTATTGATATGTTATACATGTTTACTTGAAAGTTGGTGGCGCACGGTGTGGTATCGAGTTCGAACCTCACTGTTTATTACGTGTGGCGTTGCTATTCTAATGAAGTGCTAAAAGTTAAATTTAGACCAAATCATTGAGAGAGTCCCTAGTGTACCCGTAGAAATGTTGTTAGTCTAGTGTAAGGCCCATTACGTATAAAATCTGTAGGATAATAATACCTATGATTCAAGGTTTATATCGTGAATTCATTAATTTATATACAGGGTGAGTGAAGCTCAATGTCTCGGTGTCTTGTGATCAAACGGTATCTCTTATCCGAAAAATAACTACATCAGTACATGTAGGTCGAGTTAGACTAGATTTTTTAAAATAAAGACATTTTTACAGGACGTCTAATAAAAGCGTGACATGTCAAAGTTATTTTTTTTAATGGGATACCCTGTATATTATTGCATACTTAGATTCCTTCGTCGGTTATAGTGTAACTTTATTTATCACATATGAGACTTAAAACGAATAGTTCAGGTACCAATCATCATTTTTGGTATAAGTAGATATCAAGAAGAAATTGAATATATCGGGGCGATCACAAAACATGGGAGACTGTGACACTGCCATGTGACTAAGCATGATCTGCGTCTGCTTAACTTAGACGGTAAATTTTTAATTATTTCTATGCTTTGAGTAATCAGTTAATCAATTAAGGAAACTTCAATCACAGATAAGTTGATTTTATCAAATGGGAATGCTTAATTTTTTCATATGATCGAATGCAAAATTTGATAACATTTCTAATGATATAATATTGTGAGGATCACTCTGGTACTTTTCATTTAATTTTAAATTTAATATCAAATCAGCGTGTGTCAATTTTTCCTATCTATAGTCAACAAGCTATGAAATATAAACAAAAACCTATTCAGATGGAAGAAAACAACCAACTTAGCATAAAGATACAGATGACTAAAGACACAAGATTATAAAAATCACTTACAACGAATGAACTCTAACAAAACAACAACGGTAACATGTCCAAGGTCAAAGAGAAGCTGGAGTATGACAGACATGGATATTTCAATACTGCAAGGCACATTGATAACTTTCAAAACCATTAAACCTTTTGAAATAAAACAAAAACTACCAGCTTTTATTGCTGGGCAGCATAATCTCTTTAGAACGCAACCTCATATTTAGTGGTATAAAAAGTAGTCAAAAGTAACGATACCTCTGGCTGAAACCTTTTAAATTTTTCAGTATCTATTAGTATCTAATCAGATTTTAATTTTCTTCCGGGTAAATTATTTTTTATAAACTGAACGAATTTTAATTCAGTCTTCATTTTCTATGATCTTGCTAATAGATATTGAAGAACTTGAACGGCTCTAGTCAGACATATCGTTTCTTTTGACTTGACAAGAATGATTACTCTTTCATACCATTAAATGTGAAATTTAATTTTTAAGATATTAAATTGCCAGCAACACTCGCTGGCAATTTTACTTTCATTTGAAAATGTTCAATGGTTTTGAAAATTGTCAGTCTCTAGTATATTTCAGTAGCTAATAGGCTGTAAAAAATATTCATTTCTGTTGTACTCCAGCTTCTTTTTGATCTTAGATATATTACTGCTGTTATTTCTGGTGAGAGTTGATTTGTTGTAAGTTGTGAGGAATTTTTATAAACTTGTTTCTTTACGTCGTCTGTATCTTTCCGCTAAGTTAGTTGTTTTCATCTATCTGAACAAGTTTTTGTTTATATATCAATATCATTACCTACTAGGTTGCTTATAGGTAGTAAAATTGAAAACTTGAAATTAAATGGAAAGTACCAGATATAGATTGATATTCACAACCCTATATCATTGAAAAGAAGAAAAATTCTACATTCAATCGTATAACAAAAATCAGGCGTTACCATTAATTTGAAAAAAATCAACTTCTGGGTTCTGTGATTAAAGTTTCCTTAATTAATCAACCGGGTCCTCCAAGTACAAAAATAGTATAAATTTTACCGTCTTGCCCTAACCTGAGCTGACGCATTTCATTCTTAGTCACATGGAAGAGTCACAGCATTCTAATTTTTATAATCGCCGCGATATTCAATTTTTTTCTGACACCTACTAATACGAAACACTGTGATTGGTACCTAAACGGTTGGCTTTAACTCCCATGTGTGA
Source organism: Callosobruchus maculatus (assembly GCA_951848785.1). Lineage (NCBI taxonomy): Eukaryota > Metazoa > Arthropoda > Insecta > Coleoptera > Chrysomelidae > Callosobruchus > Callosobruchus maculatus. The sequence goes on along the minus strand of CATOUR010000073.1, from coordinate 331,887 downwards.
TACGAGTACATAAGGTCACACTAGAATCGACCAGGGTGTTCCCCACAAATACTCTTAACTTATGTCACTCTTTTATTAAACACCCTGTATAAAAGTTATAATTTTTAAAAAGTAGTCCAACTTAACATACATAAAGTCACGTCGTTATTTTTTTGAAAAGACATATCTTTTGGCCACAATATTTCGAGGCGTTGAGCTTGACTCACCCTGTATAGGCCACACCATTCAAAAAAGCAAAATAACAACATTGGTGTTTCAATTTTTATTGCTTCTCAAAGTAAAAGGAATTATTATTATAAGCGACGTAATAGCCTATTTCATAGCTATCTTTTATTTATTTTTCCGCCGCCACTGAGTCAACCCTCAAAAGCTGCAAACGTTGTTCCACAGCATAAAGAGTAAACGTTGTTCATCCATACTGCAGTAGAAGACGTATACCATGAAAATTTCAGACAGGAGACAGACAGACAGACAGACAGTCCGTCAGAAAAACCTATTATCTCAAATTTTTTCTATAGGCCTGAGAAGTAATTTTTCGATTAGGTATAGAATCTTCGTATCTTATGCAGTCCTAAAACTGGTTACCATCATAAGTTGAATACTACGTCTTACGTCTTTTTTGTTATTATTGCAAAAATCGTATCCTGTTCACAGTTAGAGCGGTAGTCAGATGGTCAGTATAGAATGGTGCTTTCAATAGTCAAATACCCTTTCCACCATCTTTACCACCACTCATATCTGGCTGCTTTTGTGTACTATAAAATTGGTAAAACTGTCAACCTTCCACAATCAAACAACTTACTGATGCAACAAAACGATGAGCGTTGATCTGCAGCTCAAAACTCATTTTGAACTTCAAAAAATTTTCTGGGCCATCTATAAAAAAACCTGCTTGTCTCGGTTACTGTCCAAAAATATCGTCGCCTCAGTCAAAATACGGCAACTTACAATTTTGCAACGAAAAAAATAACTTTGCGGTTTCTGTCTCGCTCATCAGTTCATCCACAGCGGCTTTTTAGTGGAGTGCAATTCATGAATTTACCATAAGTTCTTGAGGCATTTTTAAGCATTGGAAGCAGAGTAAATCATTTGACTGCTTTCAATTTTCAAAGTTCAGTAAACATAACTCATACCTAAAGCCTATGCCGATATAACACAACGAAATGGAATAGTCCTACAGTTTTTAATTTATGTAATCAAAAAACTTTAGATTCAACTAAGCATTACAAGGAAAACTTTCTACATAAAGCACCGATGTGTTAAAACAGTTGGCCATATTTTGTTTTTTATCTTAAGTATCAATTTTATGTCGAAGTCCCAAAGTTAAGTGTTATACAAAAAGAACATCTATAAAGTGATAAATGGTTCTCTGTGAAATCGCTTTGGATTCAGTATATCGAAAGGATAGGGTGCGCATGTTTCTGCTTATTAACCCGAAAATTTGAATTTATGGTGATTAAACATAATTTGGAAATCCCCAGATGTCGCAAAATACTCGTAGATAAACAGATTTTCAACTGGCGGAAGTTTATGCAACCTGATTATTGATGGTCATTAGTTCGTTTTTTAGATAATATCACCAGATTGTTGTTGAACTGGAAAGATTTGGTTCAAAAAATAAACAAATAAACATAATATTAAACAAAATCAAATAAGGAGACGTTTTTATGTCTTCGTTATTTCATCATCATAGTCACAATGTCTTAACAGACATGTTGTGAACTCGTAAAATGCATTAAGTCTGAGCTAGAGTATTGCCGACACGAATATTATCAATACTTTTGAGAAATGTAACTCGCCATCTTTTCGCGATTTACTGTCAGTTCAGTGGCGCTCTTGATACTCATATCCAGCAACTGTTTCGTCGTATCCACCCAGCGTGTAGGGGAACGCAATGCTACCCACGTTGAAACACTTGAGACCTGCATCAGCGTCACCGACTCGGCGTCATGTCTCACCGACCAAAATGGGATTCCAGACTCTGCATCGCTGCAAGCCGCAACTGATTCCAACTACGTGATTCAGTACTACACACGCTGCTACCTGTATCATGAAACGTAGGAATCGATGCCTGCATCGCAGCATACATGAAATGGTTGGAGAAGCTCTGAAAAGGTGAGAATAGCTTTTTTCAAGCAGGTGCTGCAGATTATCAGACATGTTTGTGCCAGATCATTTTTTCATTTCATTTATTTGTACTAGTAAATATTACCACTTGTTGTACCTTGTGTGGGGCATAGGCATACGAAATTGACGTTACAATAATTTAGTTATAACACAGCATACTAAACAACCAGGAGAATATCTCTGAGGACTTCTTATATAAATATAGTTCCTACAGAATTTGGCCTTGATGGCGCCATTATTGGTGAGAAGTCTGGGAAAGTAAAGAGTGTCAGTAATGATACCAATTCTAGATTTTTTGGCCAAGTATAGAGCTGTACACGCCAATGAAGGCGCGTTTGGTTCGTACAGAGGATTTTGTGCAATTTATTACACTCCTTAATAATTAATCATTATATTCGTTACCGATATCCCTACAAAAGTATCGATACCTGCTTGGAACCGCTCAAAAAGTATCTAAGACAAAAATACTCGATACAGTAATGTAAATTTTTAAATAATATTTTGTTTGTTATTTTTAATGTTATTCAAATAATATATAATATGAAATGTATATACTTGATGTTTTGCAAAAAAAATGAAGACCCTCTTTTAATTGTGATTAAGAACGAATATCAGTAGGTACATTTTCGTACATGCACAGCGCTGTCGTGTTTTGAAAAACGTTCTAAAAAGCAACTTAAAATGGTATAAAGTATCATCAATAGGCTTGTATAAAATTTAGCTCAAAAGCGTGCTAGGTTATCAGCTGTTATATATCAAATCACTTAAGTCGCCTCAATCTATCCCTAAAAATAGTCTCCGTACATTTTTGAGTGTACATATTTTATTTGTAGGTCATATGTACTTCCCTTACGGGTCATTCGAAAATCTAAAAAAACTTTTTCTGCAATTATACTACTTACTTCTGCAATGTTTTGCAGCACACACATTTCCAGCACCTTGTTTATTTATTTTAAAGACCATATTATACTATCAACAGCGCGTATAGAAAATCTCACAACGTACGCCTATGCATTTTATCTCAGCAATGAGCAATTAATACGAGCGTCAACCTTGCCTTAATGGTGTTCACCGATGTATCTGCTTCTTTGGACAGATACTCACCCAAAATGGCGGGATGCGCTTATGATTGCCGGAGACCTGAGACATTCCGCTGATTGCTTGTTATGCTGTGGTTATAACACAGCATAATAAACAACCAGCACAATAACTCAAGTTGGCGGAAATTACACGCGCATCCCCACTTTTGGATGATTTTTTGTAGCGATGGTAACGGTACTTGTATACTTCTGCACTAATATCGAGTATTTTTGTCATCGATACTTTTTGAGGCATTCCAAGCTGGTATCGATACTTTTGTATCGGTATCGAAAATAATTATATAATTATTGAGGGGTGCAGTCAGTTGCACAAAATGCTCTGTACGAACCAAACGCGCCTATTTGGCTAGAAAATATCGAGTTGGTACCGGTATCGATATTTTCATTTTCGCATCTCTACCTAAACTTCACAGGCGTAAAATCATCCATAAATCCTCAAATTTTGTGGGAACCATTTTTATATAGGAAATCCTCAGAGATATTATGCTGGTTGTTTATTATGCTGTTGTTATAACCTGTTGCACTAACCATTCGGTTTTCCTTTCTGGATTTGAATGTGGCTGTTGTATCTTCATTCATTCTTACTTTATGATTGTTATCTTGTACAACTAAACTCCACCAGATTTCAACAAGTTAATTTATATAATGGTGTCGATTATGTGCCTAAAGCGGCTCAGAGACGCTCCGGAAATCCTCAGAGGAAAAACTGCACAGTCCTGGCCTCAAGGATTATCGGAGTGTATGTGGAGGTTGGCAAGCGGTTTCGTCGAACTGTACAGGCCGCTGGATGTGGAATTGAAAAACCATTCGACATTCGATCGACCTGCGCAGACCGCAGACCATATTGTAAATAGCATTACATGTTTCAGGAATTATGTAACCTAGGGCCTGGAGAGATATTATCGTTGAAAGTTTCAAATCCTCGTAACTTCCTCCAGTTGCTAAAAATCATAATGTTGCCGTTAGTCTCTCATGAGGCGAAATAACTCGTCGCATAATAGTATATTTTTTCTAATTAATGATGTAACCGTAGCCAACAGCTTCAGATAAGTTTCTTCATCCGTCCTGAGATAGTTGTCCAATCTTTTGGGGTTACTCCTAATTCTGATTGTAGATTTTTATGCGGAAAATGTTCTTTTTTTTCAACCATTCCTTACACCAAATGCTTCTGTTAATGCGCTTTTTGATGCTACTTGCACAATTTATGGCTAATACCAAATCAGTAATAGCGAGACAATCGTTTTTTGATGCCATGTTTGCTAGAACTGAACTGAAAGATTTCCTGAACGTCTAAGTAGCAGGGTGTGTTCAGGCCAAACTGCAATTGCCTTCAGGCCAGAACTGTGCAGTTTTTCCTCTGAGGTTTTCCAGAGCGTCTGTAGGCCGCTTTACAAAAGTTCCAAATTTTGACGTGACGGCACATAACATGACGATTGAGCTATTTATGTTTTCTGTAATAATGTCGTATCCTAAAATGCGTGAATTCTTGGCAAAGCCTAATTATTGTTCATTAGAACCGGGTGCTCGCTTGGGCACTTCTTATTTGAAGGTGACAGGGTGGGCCAATAGTGCGTGGACGGAAGATTGTGGGCTTATTAAAATACATTTTAGAAACCTGTCACTTGACCGTGGTAGGGAACCTTGAGGGCTATAACATAAAAATAATTTCACTTAAATTTTGAGGTTTATATAGGGTGATTCATGTCAAACTTAAAGTTTTTAGAATGGAACCCCCTATATATTATTACATATTTGGATTCCTTGGTCAACTATAGTGTGACTTTATGTATCACTCATGGAACTTTAAACGAACCGTTTAGGCACAAATCACCATTTTTGGTATGAGTAGGTATCAGAAAAAAATTGAATATCGCAGCGATTATAAAACTTAGAAGGCCGTGGCTTTGCGGTACGACTAAGCATGAAATGCGTCACCTTAGGTCAGACGGCTAAATTTGAATTCTTTTTGTACTTGGAGTAATCAGTAGACTAATTAAGGAAACTTCAATCACAGATAACTTGATTTTTTCAAATAGGAATGCCTATTTTGGTTTAAAGAATCAAACGTAAAATTTGATTACCTTTCTAACGATATAGCTTTATCGATATTAGTCTTTCTTGGAATTTCGTTTTATTCCAAATTTTCAGTCAAATCCGTGTCTTTCAATTTTCCTGCGTGTAAGCAACCTAGCAGGCCACGAAAAATAAACAAAGGACCGTTAATATTGAAGAAACCAACTAACTTAGTAGAACGATGCAAACTAACTAGAGTAACGAGGCAAGATCATAAAAATTCCTTGCATTACATTAGCTCTAACAGGATACAACAGCGGCAAGATATCTATGTCAATGAGTAGCTATGGTATGACAGAAATGTTTGTTTTTCACAGCCTACTAGCTATTAAGGTCTGCTAGGATTTCACAACGTTCAAAACGATTAAAAATTTTGAAACAAAAGGAAAACTGCCAGCGATTTTTGCTTACAGTCTGACATGTTTAGAACAAAATTTCACATTTAGTGGGATAAAAAGATTAGTCATTTCGGTTCGTTTAAAGTTCCATGTGTGATACATAAAGTCACAATAGAATTGACCAAGGAATCCAAATATGCAATAACATATAGGGGGTTCCATCCAAAAAATATAAGTTTGATATGAATCACCCTGTATAAACGTCAAAATTTAAGTGAAAATATTTTCATAGCCCTCAAGGGTCCCTACCATGATCAAGTGACAGATTTTTGAAATATTTTTTACTAAGCCCACAATCTGTTGTCCACACACTATTGGCCCACCCTGTATAGCACTGTGTGTTGGAAGCATTTAATTTTAGCATATTACTGGGTCTTTAAGCGGTAACCGTCTTCAGACCTTTTGAAGCGAGGTATATTTGAATTGAACTGACACTGACGTGGATTTTTTAAGACTGCACTCCACTATTATTTTCAATGCGACTTGCCTGTCTGGCTGTGCTGTATGTGTGTACGTATTTAAAACTGAAAACAGTAGATGCTGTTAAACGGTTCAAGTTAATCGCCATGCAGTCTAGTCCTGAAGAGCGCGATGTTATACGTGATGGGTTTGTAATACCAACAGTCATGGGCGTGTCGCAGAACTTTTGTTCAACTATACTTCATCCTGGAGGAATGCACCTTCAATTTGTATTGATGAAGTTCTGCTTATTTATACAGTTTTTAAGCGGTTCTATTCGTCTTCCGGTGAACTGACAATTGAGGACAGTGAATCTATCGAACTATGAAAAAAATGGAGTCAAGTTGACTTAGTACTTCCCATACATAGCGGTAATATCATTTTATTATTTTCCTATTGCATAAAGCTATAGTCTGAGATTCCCTTGCAATCAAATCATCGCCCACCTGCCCTCAAAAAACATCCAACACAAAAATTCTAGTGAATAGTTTCTTGCATCTCCCTCCTTAGGAACTAGAACGATACAGTTTTTATTCTACGATCTTCAACTGGATGAAACGAAATGATCAAATTGCCTAAAAAATGAAGTTTGAGCTATTTTTATATATGTATTTAGTTTTTTCATTATTGCTGCGGAGCCTCTGACACGATTTCTAAATACCATACGCGTTTTCCATCCTCGCGACGGTTATAATATTGTATCGAACTTTCATTGACGTCAATTCCAGGTTAGAGAACACAGAAAGATGTAAAGCAATACTCGTACGTAACATACATCAGAAGAAAAAAGAAGTCCCTTGATTTCTGTAATAGGCAAGGCAATGTGCCGGTGGACCGAAAAAACTATACGTATTATGTCGCTAGATCCTTCTTTCGCAGGTCAGTGGAGAGCCTATTATGCATACAAGAACTTTTTCAGTTTTGCAACCTTCCAACTGACACGATTTCTAAAAACCATACGTGTTTTCCATCCTCGTTACGGTAGTAATACTGTATCAAAATTTCATTGAAATCAACTCAATAATTTCCACAATACACAATACAGAACGATCTAAAGCAATATTCGTATGTAGGTATACATCAAAAAATTCAAAGTTCCTTGGTTTCTGTAACAGGCAAGGCAATGTTCGTATGGACCTAAATTATGCCGCTATGTATCTCTTTGACAGGTCAATTCACAGTCTATTATGATTTCTACAATCCTCCACCCCCCAACCACCTCAAATTCACCCCGACCCAAAAAAAGTAGAAAATGATCAGGAATCCTAAAACGCCTAAAAACGACCCACAGCATATCGTAACAGACGTACCAACAGACAGACCGACGGAAATGAGTGACGTAGATTTTTGTTATGTATACATCATAAAACGCCCAAAAAGCGTATTATCTCAAAATCGAAAATATTCGCGATCACAATACTCCCCTCACTTATCGGTGTGGGAACTAAAATGATATATGACACTTTACTGGCCTATCAATAAAACCACATATTATGCTGGAAGATAAACATTTTCTTACGGAACCCTTCATAAAGGTACAAAATATTTGTCAGAAAATCAAATGAGTGAATACGAGAATCTGACCACAGTCCAATAATGGATTATGCATTCGTGATTTAACTTTATATACGAGTAGGCAGATTCATTTACTGTTCTGTTATATTATCCTTCTTGTGTATTATAGAAACTTGATCCCACTTTACACCCTGTTGCACTGCTTAGCAATTTGTCATGCTGTTTGAATGTACATATTAGAGACCCTAAGACTCACTAAGATATAACATTAGCACACACAATCTATTGTATACAGGGTGGGCCAACAACGCATGGACAGAACATAGTGGGCTTACTGAAACATATTTCAGAAATCTGTCACTTAGTCATGATAGGTAGCCTTGAGGGCTACAACGCAAAAATATTTCCACTTTGACGTTTATAGAGGGCGATTCCTATCAAACTTATATTTTTTTATATTTTACACGTCGGTAAGAAGTTTATCATTCAACGCTTGAAGTTTTGATGATTGGTCAGTAAAACATGATAAAATCTAAGGGCGCCCGCAAACTGACGCTCATGTGTGTGAAACGTGTACGTTATACATCTACGTCAGATAATTGCTGCCTATGAATTAAACTTCAAGGCACAAAACACGCATTGTTACACTTTAGACCCAAACACAAATTTACCCACAAATATGTCATGTTACATATTATAAAATGCAGTTATGACAAACATGCACCCTTCTCTCTGGCTAGTTTCTTTATTTGCATTATCCCAAAGTGTAAACCATGACAATATGGTGGGAAATACTCGTGATCTGACACATTTTTGACGAACAGAACAGAAATTCTTGGTTCCATTTGAGATTGTCTTGCACCTGTATGGATGAAGTGGTACTTTTAGATAATAAATAAATAGATGTTTCTCGCATGGTTCCCACAGTATTAAATGCAGCTAGACAAAAGAAAGCAAATATACACAAAAGGAACAGCGCGTTTCAGGCCTAGACATCTGGAAACAATCTTAGTTAGTCATAGATTCCTAAGTTGGATGTATGACGCCGACATTCAACAAATAAACAGTAGGTACGCTTCGCTTTAACAATATCAAGCCCAATACGAACATGTAGATACAAGAGGATTTGAAGATTATTTGCCCCAATATGGACATGCTGAAGATGAAAGAATTGAAGTTAAAAAAAACTAGCCCTTATATTCTATTAGAGGAAATGTTAGTAGTTGTGAACCCCACTCGATCAATGACTAGTGGTGGTATTTTGTAATTATAAGGACATACTGAAGATATCCTGATATACAAGGAATAAATATTTCTGAAGAGAATTCTGATCATTGGCACCTTCTGTTACATAAAAAATCTGAAATGGGGAAAGGTATCAAGTCAAAATTCACTTTAAGTGACCTAATAGTTTATATAATGGTCTCTACTTTTCAAGTTATAGTTCCATTGTTGATATATTTAGAAAGTTTACAAATTTATTACCTCCATCTTTTTATGTTATAAAGTTCGTGGTAAGTTCTACCATTTGCTCATTCAGAATTTCAAGGGGGAAGTATCGAGCTAATCTAACTAACGATGATCAAAGGAATATCATATTTCCACAAAATAACGATAAAAAAAATTAAAAACCTTTTGTTTTACATTGAAGTATAAGTAATCAAGGATTTCAAAAACAGCAGAATATTATGAACTATGAGACACGCACTATATATGAACAAATCGCATTTTAGCTATTTATTTTCTAGTTCTTATATTTGTAATTCTGTCAATCTGTGTTGTTCATCTACTTAAGATACGTTTTCATTTTGACAATAGACGATCCCAAAACTTATTTTTAACACGCTTTTATTACTACTGTTTTTATTCACCAACAACACTTCCAACACCAGATAAGTATCCTTTCCCATGCTCCTGCAAAGACAATTGTTGAATTTTATCAGTTGTGTGATAGTAACTGCAACAGCGTCATCTGTTGTCTTGAACTGTATATAGATATTCAGCTGGCTATGTATTATAGCCACTTACAACTTACGGTGCGGAACTTTGGCGCTACCTTTCGCCGGAGTTGGAATTTGCATCAACAATTCGCAATGTCTTGTAAATGACAAAAAAGACTGCTTTGTTTTCTCGACAGTAGTTAATAGAATTACGAGTACTAAGATGAACAATTTTGCAGGATGTGTAGCCTAAGTTCAATTAAAAATACACAAACAATAGTTAAAATAAAGTTGGCAGCTGTACGGTTCACAGTTAGATATTGTGTCAAATGGAATAGAGGTTGGTTTTTACAATCCTAGATGCCTCTTTAATGGATTTAAAATTAACAAGTTGTTGATAGGGGAGTGTTTTACATAAGGTCTGGCAGATAGCGCTACAATCAGGACAACGTCTGTCTGGACCGCATGTTTATAACTACGAAATTAATGAAATAGATACAATGAAAAAAAGATTTAATGATAAAGCTAACTAAAAAAATGAAGTCAAGTTGATTGACTCAGTACTCCCCACACATTACGGTGATACCAGTTTATTATTTTTCCATAGCATGAAGTTTTAGTCTGAAATCCCTTGCAACCAAATAATCGCCAGCCCCCCCTCCTCCGTCCTAAAATTGTCTTATGCCGCTAGGTCGTTGCTTCACACGTCAATAGACAGCCTATTATCAACACTACAAACTTTTCAGTTTTACAACGTCCCATCCCCCAACCACTCCAATTTCACCGCCAGCTAAAAAAAAGGTAGAAAATGATCAGGAACCCCTAAAACATCTAAAAAAGAAGTTTGAGTTGTTTTCATTCTTTTAGTTTTTTTAATTATTTCTGCGCCACTGGCACGATTTATAAAAACCATACGCATTTTCCATTCTCGCGACGGTAGTAATACTGTTTCAAAATTTCATTAAAATCAATTCAACAGTTTCCTCGTAACACAATATAGAACGATCTAAACCAATACTCTCGTATGTTTGCACCAGAAAAAATTCCAAATCCTTTGGTTTCTGTAATAGGCAAGGCAATGTTCGGATGGACTTAAAAAAGTTATTTATGTTGCTAGGTCTTCCTTCATAGGTCAGTGGACAGTGTATTATGAAAGCAACAAATTTTTCAATTTTACAACCCCCCACCCCCCAACCACCCCAATTTCACCCCCATCCAAAAAAAAGTAGAAAATGATCAGGAACCCCTAAAACGCTTAAAAACGAAGTTTAAGCAATATTCAATTTTTTGTTTTTTGCTAATTACTCCGCCGCCTATGCAACGATTTTCAAAATTATAGAAACATTACCTACTACGACCTCACAGCATATCGCTGCCCAAATTTCATCACAATCTGACAGACAGATAGACAGTCAGTCAGACAAACGGAAATGAGTGACATGGATTTTCGTTATGTAGACATCATAAAACACCCAAAATCCTCACCTAAAATTCGAAAATTTCCGCGATCATAATACTCCCTTCAACTATTATAATCGGTGTGAGAAGTGAAACGATGGGGGGGGGGGGGTCGCGCAATATTTTTCAATATTGTTTATAGAATGGGGGCTCGTGTCATGAAAAAGGTTAAAATTTCCTCGATCACAATACTCCCCTCATCTATCGGTGTGGGAAGTAAAACTAAAAACAAATATACTTTAGAAGAACTACAAAAACACGCTTTAAAAGCACACAGAACTAAAAAGTTAAATGTAATTTTTAAAATAAGCTTAAAACAACAATTAACGAAAGATACTAGTATGCTTGTAAAAAAGGCGTCGGGCGCTCGACTTACGAATAATATGGCACAAAGCGCCCACGCTTTTTTCACAAGCATACTTGTATCTTTCGTTAATTGTTGTTTTAAGCTTATTTTAAAAATTGTTTTTTAGTTTTTAGTTCCCTGTCCTTTTACAGCGTGTTTTTTTTTTTAGTTTTTTTACTATATTTCTAAATTTGCACATTTTACAAATTCGCTGTGTGTAGCTATTCCAATAAAAGTGAACACTGATTACTATTATATCTTATCCACCGAACAAACGGAGTAACCATGCACAATATACGTAAATGTTTACTGTATGGTCAAGGGTTATATGCACACCGACTACAAAACTGCATACTGAGAGCAGTGATGTTATTATAAACAGAAAAATTAAGTTCGATTTATCCGAGTGAAGCCCCAAAATATGGGTTTGAAATAATTTTTACTCCATTTCTTCAGTGAATGCAGTATAGTGTGTACATTTCAATTTATGTTTTTTTTTTCATCATTTACCATTATCAGCCAAAATTTCCTTATGTTTAACAGTTCATACAAAACGTTGAGAATAATTAAAGAATGGTCTGCCATCACATGTTTCAGTAGCTTTACAAACTGATAACAGAAATATCGAAGGTACAAGCCAAAAAATTTCACGTCGCCTTAAATAAAAGCGTAAAAATAAAGTTGTCGAGCGAAAAGCTGCATTCTGAAATATTGTTTGTTTGTATAAACATACTTGGATGATAGCATTACAGCTCAATAACTGGTGAGCAGAAAAAGGCTGCAAAAACGTTATTCCAAAGTCAGTACTTTTCAAACATGCTCTTTTTGTGCCAAATATTATAGTATCTGCTTTTAGGGAAAACCTGTTGGAACTTGGGATATAGCAGTATCCTGTGGCCGCTTTTATCTTTCACCGCGACCCTGCTGTGGATCCCCGGACACTATTGGTGTACTAGGTAACCAGAGAACGGACCGTCTGGCAAGGATAGGGGCCGGCAGCCTCTGCATCGGCCCAGAACTAATGCTTGGAATTGGCAGGCGCCAGGTCAATGCAGCCTTGAACGACTGGGCCCACAAGGGACTGGCGAAAGCCTGGTTGAATAGAGATGACTCCAAGCAAGCTAAAAGATTCATAGAGGATCCTGTAAGAGCCTAACGCTATGGCTTCTGAATTAAGGCAGAGACGCTTAACCCTTTGGTGGGGGTTCTCACTGGCCATTGCCGGCCAAATAGACATTTGTTACACATCAGAGTGGTAGGAGACCTCATCTGCTCTAGATGCTAGGAGGAGGACGAGAGAACGTTCTACTTCCTGGGCAGATGTGCTGTGTACCGCAGCCTCTGGGTTAAGATATTCGGAACGATGGTGTCCAGGGAGGAGTCACTTTATTCAGTGAGACTTTCGCCAAGAGGTCTGGTAGTTTCAACAAGGAGCTTTCTAGGACGTAGGCTATAGTGTTCCAATGTTGGTTCCATGGGGTTGGCATCACTACTGCTTCTACTACTACTTACTACTCTTCACCACGCTAATCAGTTAATTCGGTTTTTGTAGCTTCCTACTTTTAGGACCAGAGATTGCTCTATAGGTCGCCTTATACCGCAAGATAACGAAAACTACTACTCTAAATCTACAAATGTCGTTAAAAAGTATAGAAATATTTGGGAGGTCAAAACCAAGGATTTTATTTATACGTAATCTAAAATTTATTACTGCAGATTTTTTGACAAAATTGTTGCAATTACAATATTTTATAAATCTAACAATACAGTGCCAGTAAGAAAAGTTATACTAAATACTCAAAGCTTAGATATAAAACCTCTACTAAAGCCCAAAGCATATATAACAAATAGCAAAAAACAGCAAGACTTTTCTATTTCCTGAAACTTAGAAATCTGACTACTGTTTAATGCTTTAAGTGCTATAAAAATTAGTTAATAATTACTTACTGTATGACATGTAAAAGAAGCTAGACCCTGAAAATTATTCAATACTACCTCTGACTAATTTAAACAAAAATTTACGAAAGAGTACTAGATCTGAAGAGCTTCGTCTATATAATAGGAGCTTTGATTATTACTATTAATATTTGATGGCCACTTATAAAATCTTTACCTGAATACTTTATGTATTTGTCAATATGCATCTAGTAATAAAGAGCCCATATTAGATATTCAGATGTCGGTCGAATATATGCAGCGTTGAGGATTTTGAACGTATTGTTTGTGGCATCTGTCTGCACTATTTCTTTTTAAGAAACCAAATCTGCAATACATTATTAATCATTTTAATATAGTGCTCTGCAAAACTAAATTTATAGTAAAGGGAGATACTTAAATCCTTGAAGGAATTAACATTCATTGAGCTAATATCATTAACTTCATAGTCGCACTGAACATTATACGCTTTTCCAAATAAAATATGCTCTAGCAATTACTAATGCGAAAACACAACCCCTTAGTTTGATACCATTCATTTAAACTACCAAGTAGACTTTGAGTTAGTGAATACTTAACATCTGCTACAGAATAAATAATTACAATATTTAAAGTTCATACCAGTTCTATTTGTAAATACACTAAAAAGCAAAGGTCCATAGTAAGAAATTTGTGGTACCCCACACGTTATACTAGACTAGATGAAAATATCATTAATTCTAAAGAATTGACAATGATATTTCCAAAACCTTAAAATCCATATCTGCCCGAAGAATTTATGCTTGCAACTATGAAATCTTGCAACTTTTGAAATGTTAGTGGTACGTTAAGGTGGGTGTAATAAACAAAATCTCGAAAACCCATAGTTTAGTGATCATTACTAGGATCACTGCTAATTATTATTGACTGAAATATAACGATTTCTACAAAAATGCGATGGGGTTTTCCAACCTTCACTATTTCATCAACAGACGCGGGTTTGTTAACCTTATTATTAAAACATTAGGCGGTTTTCCATCGATTTTTTCTATAAATTACATTCCGAGCCTCAAAATAAACTCCGCTGACGTGGAGTGATTATTTTATCCTCCTACTACTTAGACTAAATGAAATTTCATCAATTCCAGCTGATAGATTAGATTGATTCAGCACAAATGAATGCTCGCATGATTTTTTAATAACACATAAAAGAGCCGCGAAATTAAACTTAAGTTTCCACTGCATATGATTTCTCTAAATTGATCACGATACAAATGCATGTATATCAATTACAAATCACATGACGTAAGCGACTCTAGAGGTGCTGTAGATATTTCAGTCCTTTGCATCTTTTAAGAAAATACCAGTATAACAACCACAATTGTGCAAATAGCTAAAAAACATTCCCATGCTCAAATGGCAAGACGATGGGGAGGACAAGGATGCCGATATGCCAAGGAAACCCTTGCAGGTTTTGGCATGACAATATCCAAGAAGTACTTGGCGATGACCAGGTCAAATCTACGTCTGATATTAAGATTCCTGACTAGCCATTGTCAACTCAGGAAACACCTCCACATTATGGGATTAAGTGATACACAAATTTGTAGAAAGCGAAGACGAAACTGTGGAACACGTTAATGTGACTGCCCAGAGTTATCTTCTATTGGAGAGTGTCCGTTCGGCGAGTCTTGGCCTACACTTTCCCTCATTTGGGAGATGTCTCCTAACGACTTGATCGGCTTTCTAAAATTGGAAGGATGGACGATGACCTGGGGAGGACTGGGAGGATGCACAATGGAGCAGTTATTTTTCTATTATAGAGGGTTTAGAAAATCGATTTGATCTCAAGGACAGAAGCAGACCCGAAGGTGTGAGAGAGGGTTTGCTTACCCGACGTTGAACCTAGCTTGAGTTCTCTGATAACATGTCCCACGGACACAAATGCGTCCATCCGACATGCCACCACGGCCCGACCGGCTAAAACCTATTCCCTCTTTCTTACCTCTTTCTTACCTCTGCCGGGCATCATCGTGAACGATATTCTTCTCAGTGCGAGATAAGGTAATGGTTGTACCATTTGGGAATATCTTCCTATTTTCATCTAATTTTGTGATCGTTCCTCTTTCTCCTTTGCATAGAGTATTTTGTTTACCTCCCATGTATAATGTTCCATGCCTCTACTCTGGGTCGTTGGACAACATCAGCGGGACCATAGTCTCTGGGGTTAGCTCACCCTCTAGTTTTCGAAACAGCGCATGCTCGACCATGTCTTCCGTGTCACCAAGATACACAGACTTGCTTGTAGGGTCTTGCACTCTGTTGGAAGACCACGTTAGCTCTCTTTCTTCTTGGGCTGCGCATTATAATTGCATCTGTTTTCTCAGGAGCCAACTGAAGCTTGTGATCGCACATGCACCTTTCCATCTTGCATAGCGACACATTTCCTTTATGGACTAGCTCTGTCTCTTCATTTGCCACGATAACCTGTGCCATATCGTCGGCGTATACTACCTGGAGTCTAGGCAACTGCTTATACTAGTCCTTAGGTATTTTGAAATCTTCAGCTTTTCTAGTTCTTCCATAATCATGCTCCATAAGGCTGTATTGAAAGCATTGCTGACATCCAGCGTCACTAAAGCCCACCATTTCTTCTTGGTTTCCTCCACAATCCTCGTTACCGTGTCCAAGGTATCAATGGTGGACCTTCTATAGCGGAAACCGAATTGGAATGGCGGGAGCCTACAGCTTTCCGAAGGTATCTCTAACAGACAGTTCGGCTTGTATGAAGAGGAAAGCTCTAACGGTCTTCAGATCTTGCCAGTGGGCTTTAGTGCAGTAGGACTACTCACCCCCCTCACTCTACAGATACAGAGATATGTACATACTAATAAAGAGACAGATGAGCATTGACTTTCTTCGTGAATATTGAATAACCTTTGTTTACCCCATTTGATCTTCAGATGCTAACTTGAGCGGAACATTTAGCTAGAGTTCAACATCTACTCGTAATCGTTAATACATTTACTGGAAACAACAGAGGAAACATTGCCACCATTGAGACATTTTTTTATGTATACAGCCATTTATTAAAGGAATTCGAATGTTAAGTCATTTCAAGGAACAAATAAAAAATTGGATTCATATACTACCCCGTTTTCAAATACACAAATATATTGAGCGTATATAGTAGCAATATAATTTATTGAACTTAATAAAAAATAATCATCCGTCAAAATTACAGTTTAGCTTATGTTTTATACCAAAATGCATTTGGATTAAGTATCCCTCAAAATGTAAAATGTAAATGAAAACTTACATAATATTATCAATTTACATGTTCGCTGCGTTCAAGGTGTTCCACCTTCTGCGGCTTTTGATGTTTCTTTAATTTATTACATATATGGAACACGTATTGTAAATTTTATAAATAAACATTGTTATTATTATGATTATTGTACCGCTTACACTCAGCTTTATAACGCGTAATATATCATAATATATTTTCTAAACTTGGAGGCCTAATTAGCTATTGTGGTATAAATCCAAGAATGTGAAATATATAACCATTTTAATTTAAACTTGACAACTAATCGCTTCCTATACTAATATGGATTATGTCGCATTGGCCAACTTTCAACGAACTCAAATGAGATACTACTAAATAAGTATCAAGTTTTCCCAAATTCCTCTACATTTACAACTGTTTTAATTCACCGCTTCACTATTTTATTCAGGTTTAAACTTAGATTAAAATGAGGAAATTACTTCAGATATAATATTATAATTAATAACATGCAAAAAATATAATTTTCAAAAATAGTGCAGTGATCTTTACCAAAGTGAAAAAAAGTAAAAAACAAAACGCCCTTTTTCCAAAAATTTTTGCATTTGTGGTTCTCAGCATTCGGTTTAACGTATGACAAAGATTTCGCATACAATAATTGAATAACAACACTTCAGATTAGAACGTGCAAACAAACGGTAAATTAATATCGTGTCTGTGGTAATGTTTATTAGAATGAATACAAGGCAGTATACAAAGAAAGGATTAAAAAAACATCAGGAATCCACTGAAGCTGTGCTTGTGGGTGGATTTTGATAATAAAGCTATGTCTTAAATCTAAAATAGGTTTATACTAATTAATTAGGGAAATAAAAGACAAGTTAGAAATGTAAATAGAGAAACGATACAAAAAAATCACAATATCCGTTACTTTTGGTAATTACAAGTTATTTTTTGGATCAATTAATTCTGATGCAAACGCTCTGGGTTTATCTAATAACCATCTTTGTAAGTTCTCCTTAAATACAGTTCTAGATTTAATACTTTCAATTTCATCAGGTACATAAGTGTATGCCCTAGGCGCTAGGTATTGATAATATATTAGGCCAATTGTTTTATATGCCCTGGGAACCTCAATATTATTAATTTTCAGTCTTGTATCGTACGGATGTGAGACATGATTGGAGTTTGACAAATGAGATTGTTGATGCAGTAGAATTGTTAATAGGTATATTTGCCGAATATCTAATAGCCTCAGTTGTGAAAACAGTTCATCACTTGGGTAAGTATATTTTACATTTGTCATTATCCGCATAAGGCATTTCTGTACCACCTCCACCGGTTTTAAGAATGCATTAGTAACGCCGCCCCATGCAATTATCCCGTAATTTAAGTGCGAGTATCTCAGAGCGTGATACACTGAGCGAAGCTGCCTTTCGGTAATAAATGTTCTTAATAATTTCATTACTGATATAAAACTTCGCCATTTTTTTGTCAGGTTGCTCATGTGTTTATCCCACTTCATGTGACAGTCCAAATGGATGCCTAGGTATTTAACAGTATCGGCAGATGACAACTCGATACTTTGGCTTTGAAATTGGATGGCTATATTGGAAAAAGTAGAAAGATTTGAGGAGTAACTGGTGAATGGAAGATAAACAGCTTTTCTGAAATATACGGTCAGTATTTTACTGTTAAAGTAATCTAGCAGGATCGGAAAAGTGTTTTTGACGCATGTTTTTATTTCATTCCAGCCTTTCTCTTCATAAAGCAATACTGTGTCATCGGCAAAACTTATAATATCAGCAGGGATAGGTAAACTAAACATCGAATTAATATACAAAATAAAAAGTATCGGCCCTAGGACACTACCTTGTTCCTGAACAGTTTATTTTGTGAATAAAATCTTCAGTTCGGGAAAACTACTAAAAGTGATGCTTTATAATATTTTACAAGACACCTGGACAACTTACTACTTAATTTAGTTTCTCTACCTGAATCAAGCTCATCATATCCATTCGATGAATT
This sequence comes from Callosobruchus maculatus, assembly GCA_951848785.1. Taxonomy (NCBI): domain Eukaryota; kingdom Metazoa; phylum Arthropoda; class Insecta; order Coleoptera; family Chrysomelidae; genus Callosobruchus; species Callosobruchus maculatus. Next base: position 313,243 of record CATOUR010000073.1, on the reverse strand, counting down.
GGAAGCAGGTTCTGCTATATACCGCATAGTTACCTTGCCTGAGATGGCAGGAAAGAAAACAATAATGACACAAGATTTCAGTTGTTTACTCCCTCGCGAAATGAGATAAATCATCATAAAACCGTGTAAAATAATAATAGAGTCGTTATTATGTCGAGCCAGGCCCAATTTTTCACGAGACTCGTGTTATTTTCGTTTCCAGAAAGCAAGTGTTCGCCGCAAGTCTCCGTCCACCATTTTGTGTCTAACTCTGTTGTTGCTCTATCAAGAGTAAAAGCTTCATTTATTTTCAATCTACTGGACTGTGATTCATGGATAGTAGGAAAAAAGGAGGTCAAATTTTATTTTGGCACGGGATGCAGTCGTCTCGGTCGTCGAGGTAGCTGCGGAAAATTTCAATACGCTACTTTGCTTGAGATTTGAGATATGTGTACTACGAACTTTCCGTAAAACAAATAAATAAATTCTAACTTGAAATTTGAATTTGCAGGTATCGGGCCTGAGAACGTCAGAACTTTAAAAAAGAAAAATAGAATCTCAAACAAAGTTTTGGTACGGACTCCAACAGCTAAGAAGTCGCTGTTGTGTTTGCGAAATTTCGAAGTGCCTATTGCCAATAATTGTTTATCGAGAAGGCTCAACGACGCGTTTAGACTATGGCCAAAAATGGTGTTTAGTCTGTTTTGTGGTGCTTAGTTGCTGTGTTCCTCGGTATGGTACCAGTAAAAAAATTATGCGTCATTTTCCTATAAAGGATGAACAGGTAAATCTGTTTTAAAAACATTTGTAGGGTAAATGATAGAAACATGCATTATTATACGTCATCTGCGGGATCTGGTTTCAAAGAATCGGAAAGGATGCCTTAAAGACAAGGTAGAGGATTATGATAATAAAAGTGGCTTATTTTGGAAATGTTTATTCTCAGCTAAAATATGGTATATTTTTTTGGAGTCGATTACTTTGGTATTTATGTGATATTGAAGTATATGCCATAGGCGTATTTGTTGTAGGACTACTAGCTGTATTCTATGAAGGACTACTAACTAGATATCCCTTTTTCTTTGCCTTGTCTCAAATTCCCATTTGTATTCTGAAATAAATATATCTATCTATCTCTACACTATATGCATAACCTACTTCATGTACAATTCTTAATCAATAGACCTTTAGCAGCTATTGGCTTATACAATATTTCATTTATTTACACAAAAATTTCATATCCTCGATGCAAAGTTACCGCCCAAATTTTAGTAGTTTTTTTTTTCTCCGTTGTCTTTAAAACACCCCCTCCCCGGAACTATCGTGCGGACATAACTTCAGGTTGGGGGTTATCTATATTTACCAATCACTCGTTGGTTGAGCGGTTTTCCAATAAGCGGCGTCTCTGCACTCTTTTCGTTTCCAGGACCTTGCGCGTACAGACAGCTATTGCATTCCAATTATCCCTAGACTTCAACATTAATTCTACGACATTGTCCGGTGTCATTGTAGCCTGTAGTGTATTCCCACAGAGCTCCCGTTCATGGCGCCATGCTCTACATCGAAAGAAAGTGTGGAATGCATCATCTCGTTCACCACAGTACAGGCACGAGTCCTCCACTGCTATCTGGAAACGTTGAAAATATGCTTCGAAGCATCCGTGTCCTGAGAGAAGCTGGGTCAGGAAAAAGTCCACCTCTCCCCACTGCCTATTCACCCACTGCTTAACGTCCTTAATCAGACGCCATGTCCACCGACCCGTTTCAGCAGTGCCCCAGGCATTTTGCCAGCGCTGCAGTAGTTGCTCCCGTGCCTGGGCCTTTGACATCCCGCTCCCTCTCCACCGTCGTATATGCAGATGATTTAGCCATTGTGGTCGTGGCAAGAACAGAGGAAGAGCTTATGTGCAAAGCAAACTGTGCCATAGAGGAAATAGTTGGCTGGCTGGCAGAAAAGCAACTCACTATTGCTCCAGAGAAAACAGAGGTGGTGATGTTAACCCCGAGAAGGAAAATGTCACCCATTAGTTTTGATGTACGGGGCACTACGGTAACACCCAAAAGATCGCTGAAGTACCTCGGGGTTTGGCTAGACACTAGACTATCCTTTGCAGAGCATATAACCGTTAAGGTGGAGAAGACCAATAAAATGGTGATGTCTTTGGCTAGATTGATGCCGAATTGCGACGGTCCTAGGGCCAGCAAGAGAAAGGTGCTGTGTAGTGCGGCACTTTCAGGCCTCTTGTATGCAGCACCTATATGGCAATCCGTGCTAAAAAATGGTAAATTGACTCGGCGGCTGGAATCGGCTGGAAGGAAAATGGCACTTCGAGTGTGTAGCGCATATCGCACCGTATCAAATGCAGCAGTTGCAGTCATTGCAGACTTCCCAACTATTGAGCTCCAAATACTTGAACGATGCGACAGATGGAGCGGGATGTCAAATTTTAGTAGTGACTACAACCGTAAAGGAGGCGCAGAAATTGTTTCAGAAGTCTTAACACTAGAGAAGAGCGTCTATATTTATCAAGAAGGCATAAGGACAAGTTTTGTCTATGCCTCTAAGCATGTGACGTGGGGTTAAGGTGAGTATACGCATGCGCTGTGAAATTAATTTTATAGTTCCATGATAATTATACACTGTAAACAGTTCACTATTTAGTTCTGTGGCATGATTAGCTTATGTCATACTCTAGGTAGCTTGATCTTGAAGGCGTTACTTTCTGTTCTCCTGATTTTCTAGTTTTTTGTATGTTTTGGGACGGACACAACTTCATACAATGAGAACATACAGATCCCTTTATTCCTTAATTTTTCTAACATGTGAATGGGTCTTACGCAATTTGCCACTATTGTAAGTGGTCTATCAGCTGAATCGTTTAGCAACCTACTGAATTCCATTCCAGGAAAAAGATGGTTGGGGTTAGGTAAAAAAGGAAATAGAAGTCTCTCTTACCACTTCGCCGACATTTGGACCTTTATTAGGAGCTGTGGGACTTACGGTCGTGGGAGATCCGGTCAAAGCTGAAAGCAGTGGGACTTGCGGTCGTAAGGTGCAGGTGTTTTCATTATATAAGCGGAGGCAGTGGGAGATGCGGTTGACGAAAAATTGTACGAATCCATATGGTAATTAATCCTTGTGCCTCTGTCCTTGAAAGAGAAAATATTATTTTCAGTTTCAGCATTTTATACCAAGGAACAGAAAAACTTCCACTCTGCATTTATTGCAAGGCAAGAATTTTGTTTAGTTTTCTGACAAGTACTACCTGCTAGATTTTTTATGTTTTTTTTAATTCTTTATTCAAGCTTTATTCTATATTAATAATATTAGAAATAATAGACAAAAATCTTATAACATTTCCGTCTCGCTCGTACTTGGTTGTATTTCTGTCGATTCTGTCATCCAGTTGAACATATCGTCGCCTTCCTTACAAAAGGGCCTATCTCAAAAAAATGCTAAAATGAGTTAGACCCCTGCATGGTATCGAAATAGCAACCTGCAGCTACCCTCTTAAAGGCGTATCTCAAATATGGATAGTCTCGGAGATATGACGTTTTGAGTATAATACCTATCTCAGATTTTACACCCAAGGAATCTTATAGAGTGGCTCATCTCAAGATAGGCCACTTACAAGGAAACATGAACTGTAACTATTACTGTTCGAAACAGGCCTATGTTGAGATGAGCCGATTTGTGCGATTTATTTTTTAGCTTTTAGACCTGATTCTGGTATGCGCTGGAAAGATGCGCCATTGGACAATGTGTAGACATAACCTATCTTTTAACTCAGGTTACTTGACGTTTATCATACTGGTTATATTATTATTATTATTAATAGTTATCCAAAATGCTTCAGGACTGTGATATTTTGGTTCAGTAGAAAGATGGCACCAGAAATTTGCGTAGTTCAGGGTTATCAGGTGTTATGTACGAAATTTAAAGAAGGAGCGCATGTTAAAATGTTCTATAAAACAAAATGGTATTATGGAAAAGTACTTGCAGTGGAAGAATAAATTTCACAAAAATTAATAAAATCTTGAAACGAACTGGCGAAGGATATATTAAGCCAAAATCCATGAACCTCGTACCACCAAAAACTCTAGGGCCAACGTGCACAGGGGATACCTGTAAAAATTTTGGAAGGCTTTGTCGAAACTTTAGCCAAGACCAAAGGAGTAATATAATGACCGCTTTTCATAAACTGGGTGACTTGACTCGCCAAAGAGAATTCATTGTTAGGCATTTTAAAGTTAAGAAAACAAAACAAAAAACAACAATCACGGAGAACTCGCGTAGGAAAAATAGTAATTATTATTTTCTACCACTTGAGGACAAAAACATACCAGTATGTAGAAAATTTTTTCTAGCTACATTATCGATTTCACAAGAAGTCGTTCGAACTGCTTTAACAAAGGTTTTGGATACAGGAATCATAGAGGGAGAAATGCGCGGTGGTAAATCTAAAAAGCTCCAACAACTTGATACAGTAAAACGAGAAGACATTGAAAAACACATAAATAGATTTCCTAGAGTGGAGTCCCATTATTATTGCCGTTCAAACTCAACAAGAGAATACCTATGTAGTGACCTGACAATTCCAAAAATTTACGGACTGTAACCAAAAACCTACTGGATCTATTACCACTTATCGTAGAGTCTTTAAATCGTTGAACTTGTACTTTCACTCTCCGAAAAAGGATCAGTGCAGCCTCTGCATGATGTACAAGCAAGGAGACACAGAGACAAAGCTAAAACTAGAAGAGGCGTTTTCAAAACACACACAAGAAAAAGAGAAAGGTAGGGAGTTAAAAACGGAAAGCAAACTTAAAGCCCATTCCGATGAAAAGTGTCTAAGCGCTGTATTTGATTTTCAGCAAGCCATCCATTTACCTTTATCAAAAGAAAGTGCGGTTTTTTTACAAACAGCGTCTTTCTAACTATAATTTTACCATTTATAATATTGGTACAAAAGATTGTGACTGTTATACATGGCACGAAGGTATTAGTAAACGAGGCGCATCCGAAATAGCAACCTGCGTATACGAGTATCTTTTTTTGACAAACAATGATACGGAATCCATCAGAAATGTAGATCTATTTTCAGATGGTTGCTTCGGGCAAAATAAAAATTCTGTAATCCCTACTATGCTTCTCTATTTTGTGAGAAATAGCCGACATATTGAACAAATATCTTTAAGATTCTTTGAAAAATCGCATGGGCAAAATGAAGGCGACTCAGCGCATAGTAGAATAACCAATGCAATTCAAAGAGCAGGCGACTTATTTTTGCGAAGCCAGCTAATACCCGTTATTAGGTTAGCACGCAGAAAGCATCCATATACTGTTCATAATATGGTTTTCAAGGATTTCTTCGATTTCAAATTAGTATCTCAAAATATTAGAATTCTGACTGTAAGAAAAGATGATGAAACACAGGAGGCAATTAACTGGACAGAAATGTCCGAAGTTTTGGTAAAAAAGGCAGAACCAGAAAAAATATTTTCCAGAACAAGCCATTTGCAACAAAACTATAGAAGTATTTCACTTAAACGCCAGCATACTGATTCGTTGGACACTAGTCTCCCACTACTCAATGCTGCACCTCCAAAAATTTCCTCAGACAAACACAAGGCATTTGTATCATTATGTGAAGGTATCACGCCAGTGATAAGACCTCCGGAATATAAATATTTTTACATGTCTCTTCCTCATCTGTAATGTTTTACTGTTTTCTTTTGTACCCTAAGCTAAGCCAAACTTTTGTACTCACTTAGGTAGTAATATACCGTTTTTTTGGATATTTGTCTTTTCATTTGAGTAATATTTTGATGAAGGCCTAAATGGAAATTATGATGAAATTTTATATTTAGTGGCTTATCTCCTTTTTTATTTTTTTTCTTAGTGTTAGGTTTGACAAAAAATAAAAATATATTGATTAAAGTCTAGTCCAGTTACTCCCGAATACTTTTACGGTATTTAAATTCTACAATTGCCTATGTGCTGCGTGTAGTAGTATCTCAAAGATTTATAAAATCTTCTTTCGGCTCTCCTGAAAAATCACTAAAAGTGAGATGAGCCCTTTTGCAAGGGAGGCGACGATATATTTCCTTTTTCGCTTTACTCCTTCCAAGTTTGATTGGAAAGCTATCTCTAGTTTTCATTCTGCCACGACAGCAAAAACTTTTTTCTTTGAGACAAACCCATGTAACGATATCTTTACTTTTCCGATATTCGCGATACATGTAACCATTATGTATTGCACAAGGCTTTCCTTTACTTGTAGAAATAACTTGAATTTCATTCTCCATGACTTTTGCTTTGGTATCTACATATATAACTCCACCATCTAAATAACTCCACTTGTCAAAAAACAACAGCAACTAATATATCTGCCCAGGTATGAACTCGTTAAAGTGTAATTAAAGCAGTATACCCGTATCCTCTGACCGGATCTCGTACTCGATCTAGGTAAGAAAAAAAAAGGTGATCGCATCTCCCACTGACCGCATCTCGGAATGACCGGAAATCTCACGACACCCTTTATTAGGCCATCTTCAGGGACATTAGTAGTGGAACTTTGATTCAAGGAGTGAGGGACAATAGAGAATTTTCGTAGTTTGTGCTTTTAAATGACCTCTTGTTGTATCTTTTAAGTTATATCTAGATATTATAATAATCATGGTCATGGTCCAGCTCGCCGTTTGTAATCTTATGAATTTTTAATTAACATATCAATGATTTTACTAATAATGGCCCAGTACTATGGTTACGACCATTTATTCGTATTCCACTATTTCCATTGATAACACATTATTGTGACTATCACTCTGCCAGGCACGTGTGGACTATGGAGGTACATTTCACATTATACCATCCACTCTGAGGTACCCAGGACAAAAAAATAGGACTTTCGTTCAACTAGTATACTTTTATAGTCACACTCTTTGAAAAGCCAAACAGCTCATAGCTATAGCTAGAGTATAGTATGACCTGTGCTTAGAATTTGGTAGAATTGAGCTCTGGTAATATTTCTTAGAATTTAGTGTTTGACAAAATATTCGTGAAAATTATAGTTATTGAGCACTGGTAAACAATTAATAACCCTACCAAAAATTCGCTGACACACTGTGTGCTTTGTGCTATCAAAAGTTGCCCAGCTACGATTTTTGGTAGCCAGCTCGGTTTTGAAATTGCCCCTCTGGAAGAACATCGCATACCTGGCAACTCTGGGAACGCGTATTCTAAAGAATGGGAGAGGAAGGTAGGGGATATTGTGTTCTCTGATCAACCAGTTAAAGGCTAAGTTATCTTCTCGGCGATCTGCGTCCGATGCGGTTATATCGGCATTCAAGATCCCGGCTTGACAACAGGGCCGTTGCTAGGCGTTGACCATGGTGGGGGTTCATGGTGACCTTAGGGGGGGGTCTTATTCTAAAAGGATATGTAATGTCTTAATTTGCTTAAAATCTGTATAGATTGTATCGCTGCTAATGTGTCATGAGCGCCGAGGGATTGGCTAGTAGTAGAGTAAATTTTATTTTTATTTAATTCATTTAATCTTTATTTTGTGTTATTTTAGTAGTTTCATTCATGGGAATACTCATGGGGGGGGGGTTTGAACCCCTCAACCCCCCCGCTCCTTATATACGGCCCTGCTTGCCAATCGTGTATACCTTATTCAATACACAGTGTCCCACGACTATAAAGACAAGCAATATATCGGAACTGACCAGTAGTAGGGAATTATAAATTTGGGGGTGTAAATCATAGAAAATATAGTATCTTTTCTTATTATTGTGTCACCAAATGAGGTATTTGTTTTTGGTCACTTGACGTCCGATTCAAAAATTTTAATGGGATATCCTGTATATTTGTGACCTTTTGTGTTCCTCCCGATAAAACAATTCCAACAAACTAGCACACTTGGGGTCTAAAGTGATTAATTCAAGAGCTACAGGACTAACTATTCGTCATTGTCTGTCAGAGCGGTCCGGAGGACCTTTGCTCTTAGTTGCAGTCGTGTCGGTCGATCGGTCTGTCAGGTCTGGTTACCCAGAGACCAGACAAAGTCATGGAGAAGTAAGGGAAGAAAAAGAGAGGAAGGAAGGAGAAGAGCAAAGAGGAGGGAGTATGTCGGTTGGAGGGTCTAGATTGACATAGACTATTTGAGTTCGGTAATTTTTGGGTTTAACCAAAAGGGTTAATTTTGAGGTTTGGTATCTAAAAGGGCAAAAATTTAGTTGTTTCCAAATTTGCACGATTTGATTTTGATCACAGTGCGAGCCGCGGCCTTGTGTGCTTGCGAACTTGCTCGACTGTGTAGTCCACTGACTCGCGCAACAGAGGGTTGCTGTGCGATTCCGCTTGACTATAACGTCGTTGCGCCTGTTGTTTAATGTAATCCCTCAAGTAAGGGATGTCGAGGTCCCTGTGAAGGGTTTCGTTAGAAACATACCATGGGGCGTTAGTTATTGTACGCAATGTCCTGCTCTGCAGAACCTGCAGGTTTCGCATGTGCGTCTTGGCGAGGAAACACCAAGCCGCACATGCGTAGGTAATTGCTGGTCTAATAATCATTTTATAAAGTCGAATTTTATTTATCAAACTCAATTTTGAAGTTCTACATAACATAGGGTAGAGTTGACGAAACGTAATTTCGAATTTTGTTTTTAACGCTTGAGTGTGTTTCTGCCAAGTCATGCCCTTGTCGAGGGTAATTCCTAGGTACTTGGCAGAATTTTCCCATGGAATCCTAGTACCGTCTACTGAGACCTCTAACGGGGCACCACGACGTTTTTTGGTACAATATATAGCCTGCGTTTTCGAATGATTAATTTTGATGAGCCACCGATCCGCCCACTCTAACACTTCATCCACCGCGAGCTGCAACTCATCGCGGACTAGATTTCCAGTCCGCGACTGAGCTACAATCGCAGTGTCGTCAGCGTAGAGATAGACTTCACAGTTGCTGGGGCAAGGGACGTCATGTATAAAAAGTGAATAAAGGATAGGTCCAAGGACCGAACCCTGAGGAACACCGGCCTTTATGGGCCGTAATGTCGAAAAAGTATTGTTAATTTTGATTCTAAATTTCCTTCCTTCGAGAAAGGATTTTAAAAGTTTTAGAAGCCAAAATGGGAAACCCTTTTGAATTAATTTATAGAGGAGGCCCTCACGCCACACCTTGTCAAAAGCCTTTGATACATCCAGAAGCAAGATGCCAGTACTTTTGTCTTGAGTGAATCCACTGGTTATACGCTCCACCAGCCTGACTGCCTGCAACTCCGTGCTGTGCTCAGACCGAAATCCAAATTGAACGTCAGGAATCGTGTTGTGATCTGACGAGCAATTCTCAAGGTGACGTTTAATCACCCTTTCGGCAAGCTTAGACGGCGCAGACAGTAGACTAATGGGACGATAATCCTGCGGAAAAATCGAACCCACCTTCTTTGGAATCATGATGACATCAGCAACCTTCCATGCCCCTGGAAAGTACTGAGTTCTGAGAATTGCGTTAATTATTGCCACCAGATATGTCAAAGCCTTCGGCGAAAGTAACTTCAATGCCTTATTTGTGATCTGGTCCTCTCCAGGTGCTTTACGCACCTTTAGGTCTTTAATATGACCTTGAAGCTCTGCTGGTGTGCAATGAGGAATCACTTGTGATTCTTCGGGTGTGCTATGTAGAGCTTCTGTAGAAGAATTTTCCGAAGAAGAATCTTCAGAAGAGGAATCACAAATAGAAGCATCATCGCCACTGACGCCATTGGTCCTAAAATATCTCCTGACGGATCTTACAATTTGTCGCTCCTCATCGAGGTCATTATTCAGATCATAGTTGGGTGAGAACTGATTTTCCATGGCATCAGCAAAAACCTCCACCTTTTCCTCAGTCGTGAAGACAACACCTCCAGGACCATGGATATGGGGAAGTTGTTCCCGTTTACCATTCCTGAGCGATTTTGCTACTTTCCAGAGAGGAACACTTGAGTCAAGCATTCCCGCCAGAAAGTCGCTCCACTGCTCGTTTCGGAATTCATGAAGAGCGTTTCTCACTTCATGGACAAGATTTGTTGCCCTACGGATGTCGTCCGGATGACAAGATCTTTTCGCCTGTTTGATTGCTGACCTTTTATCAGATATTTTTTGCCTAATGTCGGCAGGGAGGAAAGGTCTGCCCGGTCTCCGTACAGGAAGAACGGCTGCACGTTGTAAAGCTTGTTGAACAAACCCTGTCCATTCCATTTGAGCGGCATCTATTTCATTCTCAACATCTATGATCGGGATATCTGGAAACTCTCTGAGAAGGGACTTGTATAGTTCCCAATCAACGCGTTTCTTTGGAGGAGTTTCCTCCTCCAAAGTATTCCCATCACCCACCTCCAAAACTACAGGAAGATGGTCGCTTGAGATGTCATACATGACTCGAGAAGTAATACTGTATCTACAGCTTCTAGATATTGCAAAATCAATTACATCTGGTGCTTGAAGATGATTGCATGGATAGTGTGTAGGCTCGTCAGTGCTATGTATGAGACACCCATTTCGTACTACATGGTTATACAGCCGAATTCCACTAGTAGAATTTAGCCTGGAATGCCATGCTCGATGTTTGCAGTTGAAGTCCCCTGCCACGAGAAGCGGACCCGAGTAGTCCAAGAGGACCTCCAAGTCCGCCTCACGTAACCTGGCACCACACCTGACATACACCGATGTGATCTTCAACGGGATGCCTCCTGCCATATTGACCACCACAGAAGCTGCCTCGATGGTTTGCATCTCAGCATTTGTGCTTCTGTGATAGTCAATACCACGTTTGATCAGCACCGCCAAGCCGCCACCCCGTCCATTCAGTCTATCAACGCGGATGACATCATAATTCGAGAAAGCTAGACGATCTCCCGGATTAAGTAATGTTTCCTGCAGCAGAGCTACGTCTATGCATTCATCCAAAAGAACTTGGTGAAACTCACGTTTTTTGGGAATGTCCCTTAGACCTAAACAATTCCAAAAAAGAATTTTGATAAATGCAGGCTGTCTACTATTGTACCTAGACATTTACCGGAAAAATCGCCTGCAAGGCCTGTGTGGCGCTTATCAGAGGACTAATTATTTGCTGTAAGGACTTGAGCGCTGTTGCCAAGTCCACGCTTTGAGCAGTCGAAGGTGAGCTCGAGGCAGCAGGGGTAGTCAAGGTTGCAACCTTGGCTGCGTCCGCGTATGAGTTGGTTCGCCTTTGTGCGATGACTTGTAGATTCCTCCTAGGAGTGAATCTGCAGGTGGGACTGTTTGCCGGATGATCCCCACCACAGTTCGCACATTTGCGCACCTCTTGTCCTGTTTGAGGGCACAGATGTGTCATGTGGTCTTGGGCACATTTCAGACACTTTGGAGAAGCAGTACGGTACGACTGAGCGTGTCCATACTTCTGGCAGCGGTGACACTGCCCTATCAATCGGGAGTTCTTTTGCACCTCAACTCTGACAGACAGTCCTAGAAATTCGTGCTCATTAAAAACCTGCTGAGATTTTTCTGTCTTTGGCAGAATCACCACTACCAAAGGCATGGGCACGCCACCGTTGCGCTTCAGGCGAATTATGTGGTGGGGAGCATAACCCTTCTGCTCGAGCTCCTCTTTGATTTCCTGCTCTTTAGTTGATGCTGGGATCCCTCTGATGACAGCGTGGATATTTATCTCGGAGGGTAGAGGAAATGTATGGTGAGGAATATTTTCCTCTTTAAAAAGACGGATTATCTTCCGATAATCGTCCTCGCTTTTGGGTATTATACGTATCCCAGCATCAACAGCTACTGCACGCGTAATCTTTATGCCAAGGCTAATAAAGGAATAGTTAATAGTGCGCCATCTCGTTGCATCCCTTAATACAACAGGAGTTACTCGGCCTTGGCGAGCTTGTTCAGCCTGTGTATCAATGGTAGCTTGAGACGGCGAAGCAGCGATGTTGCTGCCAGCCGATGGAGCAGTAGGAGATAGTGAAATAACCTTTTTTGGAGCTTGTGCAACCATTGGCTGGCTGGCAAAGGTAGAAGGAACCGACACAGATGGTATTTGGTTTAGTGAAGTTTCACTAGTTGGGGATCTGTGCGTCGGTAAAGGTGGAAATTCGTCGATTTTACGAACAGTTCGCTTTTTGCGACGGCGGGCAGTAGTGAAATCACCACCCTGTATATCTTCTTCAGTCTCCGTATGTTGGTCACTAGTTGGGCTATCATGTCTACGTTTTGATAATTTGGAAGAACTGTCATTGGGCATACATTTATTAAGAATATTGGTTAAATTAAAAACCTGGGTATTTAGTTGTTCAACGCAGTCCGTCAGTCGCTTAATCTGCTCTGCCTGGTCCTTAATTAGTGCTGCTTGGTCTGCTATGATCTTCTGGAAGTTCTGAGGTTCAGCTCCAGAGCTCTGGTGTTTCGCCTCCCCAGCTGTCAGTGGTGACGTCTCTTGATGGTCCCGCGTGCTTTCAGGTTTTTGCAGCCTGGTATCAATCTCCATACTGCCCACCGTGTTACCTCCATTCGTGGCCTTGGAGGGGTCAACCAGTGACCCCTCAAACTCATTCTCCATATTAAATTCAGCCTTTATCGCCAACAATTCAATAAAATCTTTACGTCGAAATTTTGACACGACGTGTCAGTTCGCCATATACTGGGCGATAGAGCTACAGGATGGTACCACTACCATTGATTATAACATGTACCCCTACAGTTGAATTACTTTGGTAGTGTGTCATAATGGTAGTGGTACAGTCCTTTAAATACCTGTAGCTCTTGATCTAATCACTTTAGACCCCAAGTATGCTAGTTTGTTGGAATTCTTTTATCGGGAGGAACACAAAAGGTCACAAATATACTCATTAAAAATTTTGAAAAATTTTTTTATCAGCAGTGAGACCTTCACTAAACGTCAATCCTAGAGTTGATATAGGTATATTGTAATTTAGCGTTCACACTGTCACAGTTATCTTTCAACAACTGTTGTGTTGAGGATTGGTGGAATTGAGCCCTGGTAAAATTTTCTTGAAATTTAGTGTTTAACCAAATATTCGTAAAAGTTATAGTTATTGAGCACTGGTAAAAAACGAATAACCCTGCCAAAGTATCAGTGGTTACACATTTACAAGCAATAGACAATATAGACATGCTTTTAGTGTAACTATGACAGTAGGTAGATAATCGCTCTATTGAGTGAACTCTTTTAGTAACTAGTAACATCCTACTCATACTTTCAAATGAAATCAATATCGCGGAGTATCGTTAAAAGAACTGGACATCAACCTGTAGATACCTAAGATTAGTTGTCTTAGTTTGTAGCTGTATATATTTTATTATAGGTTATAACGTGTTACTGTTTCAAGACTTTGTTTGTACACACCGTTATCTATACATACGATTATCATGTTTTTGACCCATACTATAAATAAATAAGTAAAAAATTGCTTTCTGGGTTATTATTTGACATATCTAAATAAATAAATAACAATATATGGAATAGGAGACCTTTTTCTCATTGCAAAATATTTAGAGCCCCAGGCAGAAACTGGACAATGTCCATTAGTCGGAAGTTCTTTACCAGTAACGGATTCTAATACTTCGATAGTGATTTTCGGTATATCCGATTTCATGATCACTAGTTTGAAACTGGACCCCCCGTGTGGGGGCGGGCTAGAATATCTCTCATCGTATATCCTGCGTGTCGTAAAAGGCGACTAAAAGGAACCGAACTACTGTCGGTATAAGCAATAACCTCTTCTCAACAAACAGCTTTGGGTGGACGAGTTGAGAAGAGTCAGGGGTGAGAAATTGCCGCTAAAGGCGGATGAACCAGTAGGTACCATCTGGTCAACGGCATGAGGATGCAGAAAGCGAATGGGAAACTACTGCATTAAAGATCTTAAAGATATCCCAATAGAAACTCGTGAAATGAGTAAATGTATTTTACGAGTTCACAACATGTCTGTTAAGACATTGTGACCATGATGATGATGAAACTGGACAATGTCCATTAATCGGAAGTTCTTTACCAGTAAAGAATTCTAATATTTCGATAGTGATTTTTGGTATATCCGATTTCATTATTTATCAGTAGTTTGCAGAGCTTGCATTCTTGTCAGAGACGGGCACCGCGAAACAGTAGCCGATCTTGATATAGAATCCATCTCTATCTCAATGGCGGCTTTCAAAAATGTCCAAGATCATCATTTCGTTACATTATAAATTATTATCGGTTTCAGACTGGCCTCACCTTCAATGCTTCACCGCCAGCGCCAGCGTCAAGTTGTTGTTTATCGCTTTATTTAGACTGACTGAATATTGTATTATTTTGCTGTGTCTTACGGTGCGAATAAAAAATGTTGTGTAGCTTATGCTTTCCCACGATTGATCACTTGGCTACCTATACACAGAGAGTCAGTGATCGGCAGACTTAATGTATTTTAGAAAACTTCATATTGATGCTAGATCATCATCATAGTCACAATGTTTTAACAGACATGTTGTGAACTCGTAAAATGCATTAAGTCGGAGCTAGAGTATTGCCGACACGAATATTATCAATAGTTTTGAGAACTGTAGCTCGCCATCGTTCGCGATTTTCTGTCAGTTCAGTGGCGCTCTTGATACTCATATCTAGCAACCCTTTCGTCATATCCACCCAGCGTGTAGGGGAACGGCCACAGCGCCGTCCACTCGGGGCGTGATCCTGAACTACAAGTTTCTCCATATTATCGCTTCTGTGAATATGTCCGAAGAATGTAAGCATTCTCGTCGAGTCAATGGAGGATAGTCTCTTTGGATTACCGAGCTCATACAGTATGGAAACATTAGTTCGATGGGCGGTATAAGGAATTGTCAGCATTTTCCTCCACGTCCACATTTCAAAAGCATCTAAGCGAGCTCGATCTGCCTTTTTAACAGTCCAAGTTTCTGAGGCATACAAAAATATGGAGAACACAAGAGACTGAACCAGCGACGTTTTGGTAGCTTTAGTGATGTTATGGTCACGTAAGCTTTGTCATAGCCACCCGTGCCTGTTGAATGCGCCGTCGAATCTCATTCTCACAGCTACCCGAATTGTCGATCAAAGAACCGAGGTACACAAAACTTTGAACTACCTCACAACTGCCTATTGACTTTATTTCTCGATGATTGTCATGCCTCTATCTACGATCATAACCTTGATCTTGTTGTAGTTAATACCAAGACCATATGCTGCACTGTGTTGTTCTAAAATGTTTAATAGAGCTACTAGTTCTTCCTGAGAAGCAGCAATAAGGGTTGTATCGTCAGCAAATCTTAAGTTACATAATTTGCTTCCGCCAATAGTTATACCGCCTTTCTAGTTGTCCAATACCTGTCTCATCACAGATTCAGAGTAAATGTTAAATAACATCGGAGATAATACACATCCCTGACGAACTCCTTTTCTGGTTGCTGTTTGACCAGACAGGTTACCACACGAGCCGAGCTAGTCTCATAGAGTTGCTGTATGAGAAATACTAAGTGGTAAGGGACTCCCATAGAAATAAGGATTTCCCACAGTTTAGGCCACTTTACGTTATCAAACGCCTTATAATAGCCCACAAAGCAGATAAAAACTGGAAAATAATGTTCTCTGGCTTTTTCAATAATCTCTCTTAAGTTTAAGATCTGTTCACGCGTCCCGCGTCCTTTTACGAAACCTGCCTGAGCCTGAGAAATTTGCCAGCCAATAAGACCCTCCAAACGAGACTGTAAAATATATAGTAGAACCTTGCTTGCATGAGAGATTAACGAAAGCAGGCGATAATTGTCTGGATTTGTTAGAGATCCTTTTTTATGAAGTGGAACAAAAATGGATGTGCACCATTCATATGGCCAAACACCGGAGGACCAGACCCTCTTACAAATATTATATAAAAGAGAGATGCCGTCTTCACCCAGGCATTTTAGCGTTTCGGCAGAAATAACATCAATGTCTGTAGCTCTATTAGTTTTTAACTTGTTGAGAGCATGTTCCACTTCAGACAAAAGAATATCCGGTTCATATTCAAAATCCAATGAGAGGGCCTGAGGGCCGTCCTCATGATACAGATTTTCGCAATAATTTCGCCATACCTCAATAACCTCATGCAAGTTGGTAATTAGCAGTCCCTCGGGATTTTTAATAGCCCAAGATTTGGGTTTAAAATCCCGACTGAGGGAGTTGACCTTGAAAAACATCTCTTTCGGATGGTTAGTATTGGCATGCATCTCTATTTCCTGGCACAATTGCTGTATTATCTCTTCGGCATAGTCTCTGAATCTCGCATGAGAGCTGTCTATATGCGTTTTGCTTTGTATGTGAATCCAGACCTGATTGATGCTAGATACCTATACCAATTTACACATGTCACAGGCGAAATGGGGATTCACTATCCCCGGCGGCGGTTTCGTTGGGCATGAGCGGGAGTCTAAAAGCGACAAAATGTTTAAGTTCAGATACGTCATTTTAGCAAGTCTGCCTTTATAATATGTCGTAGAATAGACCTTTTCTTATACAAAAGCCCAATGGTAGACACCTAGCTCGGTTCCAATGTGTTTTAAAAAATTTCAGAGTTGATGAATTTTATGAAAAGTTACGGTATTTTGGCAATGCTGAAAATGATATATGTTATTCACATTATTATTACAAATATAGTTTTTGAATGGCAGACACCTAGTTGGGCTCCGACATACTAGCAGACGCTATAATGTCTCTCTGTTGTGCTAATTATTAAGCAGTGCCAAAAGTGGCTTCTAAAGCACTAGGAAGCGGAGTACGTCTCTGCCATTAGCTTTTTGAATAAAAAAACAAGCAGTTTCGGAGGAACGAATTGATATCCTACTAAAGCGAGTATAGCACATTGCCAGGTTATAAGTATGCTTGTAGCCAGCTTTTGGCAAAAAATCGCCAGAAATCTCGAATCAGGGCATGCACGAATGAAAACACGAAAAAGCGACTACAGGGTTGTGAATGTGAAAGTTTTTAAAACTCAAACGCCGAGGTATGACAGATTCTGTGGGTGAGGGTGACCTCTCACCTACGGAACTGCAAACATATGTCAAACTGATGCTTAGCCTGTGGTCAAGGTCATATTTGTTGTAGAAACTAACGGCAATGAATGTACGTTGAAAACACATAAACATTACTATGTATTTGTTTCTTTACTTCAATAAAAAAAGATTTCAGTATTAACTCCCTGTTTGCGGATTGCGGATCAACTCCAGCTTTTCAAATAACCAAAAATAACGACCCTCCAAACACAGATACCCAGTAAAATCCATCTGCTGCTTGCTAAATGTTCCACCACGGTAATGCTTATAGTATTTCTTCGTGATGGGTAGAGTCAATTTTCAGTGTTCCTGATCTATTTATTATTGTGTATTGTGATTAAGATCTGCTGGTACACATTTCGAAAGATCGTTAACATTTAACATTTGGTTTTAGGCGAAAGCAAGAATTCTTAAAATAATTGTTCCTTCAGCCTTGCAGTACCCTTCTGGGTGAGACTCTTCAAATGTGATACCCAGAAAACTCCGTTAAACTCCTGGGCCGTTTTCTAGGTATCTCACCACAGTAATGCTTGTGGCATTTCTTTGGTGAGTAGACGCCTGACCATTATTACTAACGGTTTACAGGATGTTCAATTGAAAACTTTCAATCCCAGTTTTATCGAAAACCGCTGACTAAAAGAAAAAACGCCAAAAAGATTTGTCAAGGGGGACAACTTTTTAACCATAAACTTTACCCCCTTGTACCCTCTGTCACCCCAGGTTCATCCTCTTAAACATTTTAAATGACAAGTGTCGAGCCATATCTTGTTTCAAAGGTACATCGAAGTCCTTTATTTTGAGTTTTAATTTTTTTAAATCGGTCGATTCGTTTGCGAGAAAATTAGAACCTTCGTGCATCTTAGCTGGTTCAAATAGAATACAAAAACACATGAAAATATCACTTTTTATTGCAATACGTGTTCAAATGTTGCCCGTTATTGGCCAAACAATGATATAGACAATTTTCAAATTCCTGAAAGGCAGTTTGGATGACCTTCGTCAACACATTATCGAAAGTTGCCATGATATCATGTTTTTGCAACTGCCTGACAGGAATTTGAAAATAGACTATATTATTGTTTGGCCAATAACGGGCAACATTTGAACACTTATTGCAATAAAAAGTGATATTTTTGTGTGTTTTTGTATTCTATTTGAACAAGTTAAGATACATAAAGGTTCGTCTGGGAATGCTTAGAAAACCTCAAACAACTTAGTGCCACGAACAAGGTAACCTTGAAATGGGTGCCAGGTCACAAGGGAATTGAAGGGAACGAAAAAGCAGACACCTTAGCACGAAACGGATCGGCATCCAGCTTTACCGGCCCCGAACCGGCGATAGGCATTTCAAGGTCTTTGGTAAAAACTACGATAAACCAGTGGGTGCATTCACAGCACCTAAAATACTGGCAGTCACATCCAAAGCTCAGACACAGCAAGCTGATGGTGAAACAACCCACACCAAAACTAGCTGAAGAGATCCTAAAACTAAATAGGAAAGAAACTAGGCTAACAACCGGCCTCCTAACCGGACACTGCGGCCTAAGAAAACATCTACACACATTAGGGATCTTCAAAGAAAACCCAATATGCAGACTATGTGACGAGGACGACGAAACAGCCTCCCACATAATCTTTGAATGTGAGGCTCTACGCTGGTGGAGATTCAGACTGATAGGGCCAAACAACCCCAAATCACTCCCAATCGAGATATCGTGAAGAGACTCTTGGATCTTATCAAGGTCACAAAACTCTTCACGGATTAACAAGCGCACAGGACAATACAATAAGCCAATGGCTGCAGTGTTGGGGCTACCTAACCCGGCCTGTACGTTTGACCCCCCTAACCTAACCTAACCTACATAAAGGTTCTAATTTTTTCGAAAACGAATCGATCGATTTAAAAAGATTAAAAGTCATAATAAAGTACTTCGACATACATTTTAAACAAGATATTACTCTTTACCCCTTGTTATTTGAAATTTTTAAGGGGATGATCCTGGGGGGGTCATGGAGATGAAGTAGTTTCTTGGTTAAATAGTTGTCCCCCTTGTATTGTGTTAGTGCGCAAACACAGTGGGGCTTTTTAGTGAGCGTGCAAGGGCGTGCAGGTACCGCATGCAGGCTAACCTGCTCATCTGAGTTTTCGACCGCTTACCAGCGTCGGAAGCCCGCTTGAACGCCTTTATAGTAACAGAAATTCAGTTTGCTACCTGGTTTCGTCTGTGCCGGTCGAAGATGAGTAGCGATAAAGAGTTACTTATAGCATCAGTGTTTGCGAAAACCCCTATTTGGGATAATAGACACAAGCTGCACAATAACCGCACTGCGATAGAAAAATGTTGGGAGGAATTAAGTGCGGTTATGAAAGTAGACGGTAAGTTGTATATATGTATACAATAGTTATTTGGATATATTATTCATAAGCTTGGAACCGAGGTAATACATCAAGGAATTTGTTATAAATGTGGTAGTGATAGATAAGATAAGAGGTGCTCTGCAATATATTTAACAAAGATATCTCGAATTGTTTTGGTCTCATTTGGAGGCATTTACTGGTAATTACGCCTAATCCATATTCTAGCCCGAGATAATGGGGTATGAGGCATTCCTGTTCAAACTGTACATCTTTTCCACCAAAAGGCTTCAAAAGAAGTGGTAAGAGTGGATATGCCTCGTCACTTGTTAGCACAAAAGGTCCCTTTGTTCGTGTTTGAGGAAGATGAGATGGTTTCGGAATCTGAAATTTGCCATAACCGCTAACGTCTATAGTAATGTAGCTAGTTAAACGGCTGTTAATATGATTTTTCATCCATTAAAGTCCATCAATAAATTTTCGTGTAAATTGGAAAAACCTGCCTAATTGAATGATTGTTAATAACGTGAAAAATATTTATTATGTGTACATAATAATTAATATCACAAAAATAACGCCATTAAACGTCTTCATCACTGTAAAGGATTATTTAATAAAGCGGAATGGTTGCATCGGAGGTTGAGAGTCGAAGCAACTTGAATATGTTATTCATTTTTGGTGAAATCGTTACTAAATAAAGTCGTATAAAATGGAGTCACTCTTTTATAATAAACAAATTCCATAACTGTTGCGTTTATTGTCACATATATTTGCAGTAAAGTTGTTAGGAAAGCTCATTGAAAAACCTTTAATTTGATAAAAAACGACGTACGTCGGTACGAGTAATAGGAACGAACATATTTTATTGAAAAAATCATATCTCAGCTGCTTATAAACATTCGGAATGCAACTTATGAATTGAATTATAAAATGAATGTAGAACGTTTAGTTTTTCTTTATTGTGGGTATCTCGTCGAGATATCCACGGGTCTGGGCCATTTTTACTACTTTACAAGATCAGAAAATTCCTGTAAAAATGACTCTTTTTATCATGTAAACTTTGGATAATAGAAATCTTGAGATTCGTTAAGTATGTCTGATGTTCGATATGTTGGTTAGTTTCAAAACTTGATATTAAAAAGTGGGCTATTTAACGATAACAAGTTTGAATGAGAAATGTGCATCAAAATATAGTATAAATATGGTAAAGAAATGGTTGAATCATATATTCATCTGATTGACAAATTTCAACCAAATGGTTCTAATGTATATGTATGAATCTACATGTGTATGTACTAATAGTTCATTTGACAACTTCCCACCACGGATTTATCACAAACCGCTGATTAAACGAAAAAACGCCAAGACACGCCAAAATATTTGTCCAGAGAGACAACTTTTTAACCAAAAACTATTTCACCCCCTATTGTGCCCTCTAGCCCCTCAAGGGAATCATTTCCAGTGTTTTTGCAACTGTCCCTTATTGTTTTGTCAATAATGGGCACTCCAACGCTCTCCAACGCTCCTAACTGCCGCTACTATGAATGCCTACTTAGACTTTCGCGACCATGATCCGATGAACTGTTGGTTCTTGGGCTGTTCGGTCAGCGTTGTCACGCTCTGCTGTCTTGGCGCCGGCACAGCGCAGCCGCCCCCACTCCTAATCCGAGAAATATAAGTACCAACACCAACCCTGTGCCGTGGTATCAGTCTCTCGGAACACGCCGAACAGGTGACATCAGCTTCTGAGGATGCCGACCACTCGTGTTGGCGAAACGTCAAGCAGCGAAGCGTACTAACGCCAAGGCGGCGGAGCGTGTCGACGCCGGCCGAACAGCTCAAGAACCAACAGTTCATTGTCCCCTTGACAAATATTGTGGCGTGTCTGGGCGTTTTTTCTTTTATTCGACGGTTTTAGAGAAATCCGGGGTGGGAAGTTTTCAAATGATCACCTGTATATTATGTAATCGTGAACTAAGACAAAAAAGTGAAGTCAAGTTGATTGACTCAGTACTTCCCACACGTTACGCTGATACCAGTTTATTATTTTCCCATAGCATGAAGCTTTAGTCTAAGATCCTTGTAACCAAATAATCGCCAGACCCCCCCCCTAAAATTGTCATATGCCGCTAGGTCTTTCCTTCACAGGTCAATGGACAGCCTATTATCGATACTACAAACTTCTCAGTTTTACAACCCCCACCCCCCCACCACCTCACTTTCACCCCCACCCAAAAAACTTGTAGGAAATGATCAGGAACCCCTAAAACATCTAAAAACCAAATTTGAGTTGTTTTAATACTTTTCGTTCTTTAATTATTGCTACGTTGCCACTGACACGATTTTTAACAAGCATAAGCGTTTTCCATTCTCACCACGGTAACAATATACTGTGCCAAAACTTCATTAGAATCAATTTAATAGTGTCCACGTTACAAAATACAAAACGATTTAAACCAATAAATTCTCGTATGTATACAGAAAATGCTAAGTCCCTTAGTTTCCGTAATAGGCTAGGCGATGTTCGGATGGACCTAAAAAGGTGATTTGTGTCGCTAGATCTTCCATCACAGGTTAGTCGACAGCCTATTATGAGTACAAGAAATTTTTTAATTTTTCAACCCCCAACCCCCCAACCACCTGATCAGGAACCTCTAAAACGCTTAAAAACGAAGTTTGAGCTGTTTTTATATTTTTTGTTTTTTTTTTTATTTCTGCGCCGCCACTGGCACGATTTATCAAAACCATAAGCGTTTTCCATCTTCGCCGTGGTAGTAATACTGTGTCAAAATTTCATTAACATCAATTCAACAGTTTCCTCATTACAACGATCTAAAGCAATACTCTCGTATGTTTATATCAGAAAAAATTCTAAGTCCTTTGCTTTCTGTAATAGTCAAGGCAATGTTCGGAGGGACCTAAAAAAATTAATTAATGTCGCCAGGTCTTCCTTCACAGGTCAGTGAACAGTCTATTATGAAAGCAACAAATTTTTCAATTTTACAACCCCAATTTCACCCCCACTCAAAAAAAAGTAGAAAATGATCAGGGACCTATAAAACGCCTAAAAACGAAGTTTCAGCAATATTTATTTTTTTTTTGTTTTTTGGCAATTACTCCGCCGCCTATGCACCGATTTTCAAAATTATAGGAACATTACCTACTACGACCCCACAGCATACCGCTGCCCAAATTTCATCACAATCCATGCAGCGGTTACTGAGATTACGACGCTAGAAAAACGCCAACAGACAGACAGACGCACAGACAGACCGACAGACAGAACGACAGACAGACCGACGGAAATGAGTGACGTGGATTTTCGTTATGTAGACATCATAAAACGCCCAAAAAGCGTGTTATCTCAAAATCTAAAATTTTCGCGATCACAATACTCCCCTCACCTATCGGTGTGGGAAGTAAAAATTAAACTGTAGTTAATCAAGTCGATAAAATTTCTCAAATATATACTATTTCTGCATAAAACAATAATCGATCATAAACGATCTCAAACCCCAAATATACGGAGTAGAGGCAATCAATTTAGTGGCTGTAATGATATCACTTGTTTCAAAGAAGATACTTAAATTAATCTCTCTAGAATTTCACGGTTTAACTGCAATTTTATTTATAACCCGCAATAATGGGCGAATTTATGTTTCGGATAAATCATTTTGCTAAAGTGGGAAGCTTGAGATATAAACCATTTTCTAATCTAGATTCAGACATTATTATTGCTTCTTGCCTGGATAGAAGTATTCACAAAGTGTGCCATAAATTGGTTCATCTCTAATACAATTTCAGTCATATATTTGTTATATAATTAAAAATTTTAAAACGCTTGTAAATGACTTTTTTAATCCCTTTCGGTCAAAGAAACCCTCAAACAAAAAAAGCTAACTTGAAATCAGAAATTGAATGCTACGATGCTTCATATGCATAGTATATGTAATTAAATTTCGCAATATAGTATAGTCGAATTTTTCGCTAACAGGCGTAACAGGTATGCCGAACGACAGTGGATCCAACTATATACTTTGGCTGTCAATCCTGCCCCAAAAATTTATGGGGCAAATATAACAGTTGATCAGTTATAGCACAGCCATATGTTGAGCTACTTCTTTATTTTGTATTATGAACCTGTTAACGTTGCTTTGGAAATAATTGATAATCGGCTTTCAATTGCAAAGACTTTAAGGCTCGTCCACATTATGCCGGTTTAGGCCGGTCGGCCTATGCCAGGCGGCACGTTTGGTTCGGCCCATTTGGGTCGGCAGGACGTCCACATTGAATGTGCAGTGTAGACGTCCCCAATTTCCAGTCGTTTCTTTCCCTTAAGAAATGGCTTTGCAAATTTTTTATTTTGAGTTTAATTTCCTGCTTTTCCACTCTAAATTTTTTTTATTTCTGTAGTTGGCATTTGAACTGTCCCACAAAGAGGGACGGGCACGGTACATTTCGATGAGATTCAATGTTTGTTCGTCTGTCCACTCCATGGCATTCACAAAAATAAATTTCGATTGAGGATGAGCACCTTTTAGCATGAACAACCACGAGATTACCTTATTTTCTGTTCAACAGAAGCCGATCGGTTCCTCTATACTGCATAGTTTGTACTATTCGGTTCGGCTTTCTTTAATCCGTACCGACATGGTTCGGTACCGATTCGGCACAATTCGAGTCGGCTTTCGGCATGTCGGGCAGGCCGAAAGAGTCGTCCACACTAATTCGGCTTTTTCATTCGGTGTAAGCCGAACCATGCCGCTCGGAATAATGTGGACGCGGCTTTACTTCCCGTTCGACGGCCTTGCCCACGCTGTTCGGTCTTCCGGCCGCAGTTTTGAGTTTGAGGGTTTTTTGATAAAAATAAAAAATTTCAGATATTTCAGATCCCCAGGTTTGCCTAAAAAATCTAAATACTTTATTTGGCTTTCTATTAAGACGAAACCTAGTGTTTTGTATAATTTGAGGGTGCTAATTACAAATCCGGTGGCAGTTTTGAGTTTCAGACTCGTTTGATGAAAATCAAAAATTTCAGATCGTCAGGTTTGCCTAAAAAATCTAAATACTTGCACTGGCTTTCTATTAAGACGAAACCTCGTGTTTGGGATAACTTGAGGGTGCTGATAACAAATATTGTCGCAGTTTTGAGTTTCAGGCTAGTTTGATGAAAATCAAAAATTTCAGATCGTCAGGTTTGCCTAAAAAATCTAAATACTTTATTTGGCTTTCTATTAAGACGAAACCTAGTGTTTTGTATAATGTGAGTGTGCTGATTACAAATCCGGTGGCAGTTTTAAGTTTCAGACTTGTTTGATCAAAATTAAAAATTTGAGATCCCCAGGTTTGGCTAAAAAATCTAAATATTTGGCCTTCTATTAAGACGAAACCTCGTGTTTGGGATAACTTGAGGGTGCAGATAACAAATCCTGTCGCAGTTTTTAGTTTCAGGCTCGTTTGATAAAAATCAAAAATTTTAGATCGTCAGGTTTGACTAACAAATCTAAGTAATTTATTTGGCTTTCTAATAAGACGAAACCTCGTGTTTTGGACAATTTGAGGGTGCTGATTACAAATCCGGTCGCAGTTTTGTGTTTAAGGCTCATTTGATAAGGATGAAAAATTTCAGATCTTTATGATCGTCAGATTAGCCTAAAAAATCTACCTAAATACTTTATTTAAGTAGATAAATAGTTTGTTTGTTTAACATATCTACCTATCTTGCCTCTGTAGAAACATAACACCGAGCAAAGAAATTGGTTCTACCAATAATATAATTAGAGTTCCGTAATTTTTTTGTACATGTGTAAGCAGCTGACAAGGTAAAGCCTGAATACTACACCTTTTCCAGCTGTAGTTTCTAAAGCATCAATTGTAAATTCAAGTAGAGTACCGCGACTGCTACGAAAAGTTTGTGAAGTTTATTATTAAGGGCTTTCAACAGCCTTACTTTCACAGGCCATCGACACCTTGGCAATGAAAATGCAGCTGAAGTGCTCTTATCTCGATATGGGACACGGAATTATGGAAGACAGCCCAAAAAGCTGGCTTATTTGGAGAACATAAAAGGTAACCCACCCCGCGAAAGCATCTGGGAATAGCGCGTCAAGGCAGGCTCTCCGATTACTTGAATTACTCTTCTCTGAACTGCGTCGAGTATGGACAGGGTAGTAGGGCCAGCACCTCCTTGGATATGTGAGTAATATTTCGGGTCAGGTGTTATCTAGCCCTTATCCAATGTAAGAGAGTTGGGTAGTAAGAAGTATTTTCCGGCACTGAATAAATGCCCGAGTTTTTTCCCAGTAGCTGTTGCAAGTGACGAAACGCATTCGTGCCAGATGTTGGAGGTTTTTTTCAACCTTAACTCCTACAAGACTGAATGAATAGCTTTTTGGCAGAGCCCAGAGTCCTATTGTCCACCAGAATCGCTTCAGCACGACCAGCACGTGCTCCTGCTTGAATGCACCCTCCTTCCCCCCTATTTTTGAACGGGTCATTAAAAAAACTGAAACTTGGGATAATGAAATTGACGCATGAATACTATATTTGGGAATAAAGTTGTCTGATGAAACTCTTAAGACGGCGAATGGGCGTCATTCGAAAAAAAAGTAATTTAAAGGGTCTTGTGATACATCTTTTATGAAGCCCCTAGCAAATACTCCACAACCCTTGAATATAAAGTCAATAGACTCACCTTTCAGTAGATAGACAAAACAACATGTTTATAATAGTGGTGTTTTTGTAACAATGTATTCAGGAAATTATTAAATATTCCGAAATTTTGTAGTAGGACTAGTAGGTGAACATATTGACTTTATATTCTAGAGCTGTGAAGTATCCGTCAGGAGCTTTAAAAGGTTGTGGCACGAGACGGAAGAGAGTATGACCTATAAAGATCAATATAACAAAAACTAAATTAATGATTGTAAGTCGAAAATAACATGCCAACTGATCAAACGAGTAGATAAATTCAAATATCTGGGTTCAAATCTAAATGCACGATGGGACTGTGACGACGAATACATCAAAATACGCATTGCGATGGCTAGGAATACTTTTATAAAGCTTAACAGCTTTCTTTTACCCGAGAAACACCACTAAACCTCAAACTCCGAGTGGTAAAATGTTATATATGGCCAATACCAATGTATGGTGCTGAAACTTAGTGCCTCAAAATTAAGCCAATGAATAGAATCGAAGTGTTCGAAATGTGGACGTTACGTCGGCTTTTGTGAGTTCCACGGACAGACAATGTTACGAACCAGGATATATTGAGGGTTACTGGAATTCATAAAAAAACGCAAGTAGCTTACTTAGGCCATATGCTTAGAGGCCCAAAATGTCGTCACGTCAACGACATCTCACCAAATGTAAGGAGAACAGAGGACGGCACTCTACACATCATCGGCCACGGGAGCAGATAACCGCCTACACGCTGCAAAGCGTATGCCACCCAAAGAAGAAGAAGAAGGCCCAAGACCCGCCTTCCAATTCAATTTTTTGCCCAGTTGGCATCCAGTCGCCATCCTGAAAGTTCCATCTGTCAATCTTACAGCAAAATGCAGTATTTATGCATTAATTTCATTATCCTAAGAAACGGTATTTTGAGCTGACCCGTTCAAAAAATAAAGGGGGGGGGCATTAATAATGGTGGTAATTAGTACTACCTCCTAATAAAGTCAGTATATCCAACTAGGTAGTCCCAGCCACCATGATTTCCTTAAAATGACCTGTACAATCGTAGACTTTGGGTTTGAACATACAATCTCTATATAGAATATCATGATAAAAAGATTATCAGCATATCTAATAGGCTCTAAGATCAAGATGGCTGTAGTGACAATGAAAAAAATGGAGTCAAGTTGATTGACTCAGTACTTCCCACACATAACGATGATACCATTTTATTATTTCCCATTGCATGAAGGCCATGAAGCTATAGTCTGAAATCTCCTTGCAACTAAATCATCGCCCACCCGCCCGCAAAAAAAACATCCAACACAACAACCCTCGTAAATAGTTTAATAGTTTCTTACGTCTCCCTCTTCAGGACATATGCATTAAAAATCAATTGAACAATTTTCACGTTACGCAATCTAGAACGATCTAAAACAATACTTGTATGTATACATCACAAATACTCGTGGTCCCGTGGGTTCTATAATAAGCATGCAACGTTCGGATGGACCTAAAAAGTGTATCACGCCGCTAGGTTTTTCATTCGCATATCAATGAACAGCCCATTACGAATACAACAAAATTTCCAGTTTTACAACCCCCCAACCACCCTAAATTCACCCCCACCCAAAAAAGTATAAAGTGATCAGGACCCCTAAAACGTCCAAAAACGAAGTTTCAGCTGTTTTCATATTTTTAGTTTTTTTAATATTGTTGCGCCGCCACTGAGACGATTTCTAAAAATCATACGCGTTTTCCATCCTTGCCAAAGTAGTAATACTGTGACGAAATTTCATTAACATCAATTCAGTGGTTTCCACATTATAAAATACAGAACGATCTAAAGCAATACTTGTATGTATACATCACAAATACTAAGTCCCGTGGTTTCTATAATAAGCATGCAGCGTTCGGATGGACCTAAAAAGTGTATCACGCCGCTAGGTTTTCTATTCGCATATCAATGGACACCCCATTACGAATACAACAAATTTTCCAGTTTTACAACCCCCCACCCCCCAACCACCCTAAATTCACCCCCACCCAAAAAACAGTATAAAATGATCAGGAACCCCTAAAACGTCTAAAAATGAAGTTTGAGCTGTTTTCATATTTTTAGTTTTTTTAATATTGCTGCGCCGCCACTGGGACGATTTCTAAAAATCATACGCGTTTTCCATCCTTGCCAAAGTAGTAATACTGTACCGAAATTTCATTAACACCAATTCAGTAGTTTCTACATTATAAAATACAGAACGATCTAAAGCAATACTCGTATGTCATACATCGGAAAAAATTCTAAGTTCTTTGTTTTCTGTAATAGGCATAAGGCAATGTTCAGATAGACTTAAAGAAGTTATTTATGTCGCTAGGTCTTCCTTCATAGGTCAGTTGGCAGTCTATTATGAATACAACAAATTTTTCAATTTTACAACCCCCCAACCCCCAACCACCCCAATTTTCACCCCCACCCAAAAAAAGGTATAAAATGATCAGGAACCCCTAAAACGTCTAAAAACGAAGTTTGAGCTGTTTTCATATTTTTAGTTTTTTTAATATTGCTGCGCCGCCACTGAGACGGTTTCCAAAAATCAGACGCGTTTTCCATCCTCGCCAAACTAGTATTACTGTGCCGAAATTTCATTAAAATCAATTCAGTTATTTCAACATTATAAAACAAGAACAATCTAAAGCAATACTCGTATGTATACATCGGAAAATTCTCAGTCCCTTGGTTCCTGTAATACAAAAGGCAATGTTCGGATGGACCTAAAAAAGTGTATTATACTGCTAGGTCTTTCTCTCTCAGGTCAGTAGACAGCCCATTATAAGTACAACAATTTTTTTAGATTTACAACCCCCCACCCCCCCAACCACCCCAATTTCACCCCCACCCAAAAAAAAGTAGAAAATGATCAGGAACCCCTAAAACACCTAAAAACGAAGGTTGAGCTGTTTTCATATTTTTAGTTTTTTTAATATTGCTGCGCCGCCACTGAGACGGTTTCCAAAAATCAGACGCGTTTTCCATCCTCGCCAAACTAGTATTACTGTGCCGAAATTTCATTAAAATCAATTCAGTTATTTCAACATTATAAAATACAGAACAATCTAAAGCAATACTCGTATGTATACATCGGAAAATTCTCAGTCCCTTGGTTCCTGTAATACAAAAGGCAATGTTCGGATGGACCTAAAAAAGTGTATTATACTGCTAGGTCTTTCTCTCTCAGGTCAGTAAACAGCCCATTATAAGTACAACAATTTTTTTAGATTTACAACCCCCCACCCCCCCAACCACCCCAATTTCACCCCCACCCAAAAAAAAGTAGAAAATGATCAGGAACCCCTAAAACACCTAAAAACGAAGTTTGAGGCATATTTGAAATTTTTCGTTTTTTGCTAATTACTCCGCCGCCTATGCACCGATTTTCAAAATTGTAGCAACATTACCTACTACGACCCTACACCATATCACTACCTAAATTTCATCAAAATCTATGCAGCGGTTACTGAGATTAGGAGGCTAGAAAAACGCCAACAGACAGACAGACAGACAGACCGACAGACCGACAGACCGACAGACCGACAGACCGACAGACAGACCGACAGACAGACCGACGGAAATGAGTGACGTGGATTTTCGTTATGTAGGCACCACAAAACGCCCAAAAAGCGTGTTATCTCAAAATCGAAAATTTTCGCGATCACAATACTCCCCTCACCTATCGGTGTGGGAAGTAAAAATGATGATGATGACGACCTTTCAGAAACTACACAGAAGGTTGCTTCTTAATCTACTATTTTAGATGACTATGGAATGTCATTGTCTTGTTCGTATAATTTATTATCTATTTTGTATTATAGAAATTTATTACGTACTATTTTTCGGTGCAAAGCTCAGTTATCTAGGCGTGGCCTTATTTGTAATTGAATTGCAAATAAATTGTGATACACGAAAGTTTTTGTGATCATAACTGCCGTTTGCTTTGGATAAGAGGTACAAGAGCTTTCTGGTAATCTTTTTATTATATTCCATTATAACAGCATGAATAAATCATTGCGAGATTCACTGTAATCTGTATTATAGGATATTCCATGTTTGATCTTAAATGCATTCTTGAGTAATACAAGGTAGGACAGAGTAACGATTAGTTCTGAAACGGCTTTGAATAGAAGAAATTTATTAGAGATAAAAAAATAATTTTATGATCAACTGCTCGTTCCAGGGTTCCGCCACCACGAGTGGATGGCATCCTCAGAAGCTATTACCTGTTCGGTAGCTCCCGACAAACTGAGAACTTGGAAGTCAGCTGAACAGCACAAGAACTAGCAGTTAATCGGACCATTACAGGGAAAGCTACACACAGTACAGAATTGCTTTATATTTTTCGAAAAGGCTTATTATACGTAAAAAAGTGCTGTGAAGATATCTTTACGGGTTTCAGAAATCTTGAGAAATCGATCCAGGTAAACGTATAATTTTAATTTTTTATAAATATCTCAAAAACGAAAATAAGCCATTTTACAAGTGGCTTTTAACTAACTTTAATTTTTAACTTTAAATACCATTGCCCAAATCTTTTCACATTTAATTCTATAGTTCTATACTGTTCTCTGTCGCTCCTGAGCCTGTGTTTCTCTGCGGCTGAATTTTATAATAATAATATATGACTTTATTAACCAATTACATGGCGCAGCAGAATGTGGAGCTTATTGCGGCGAAGTTTAGTTACTCTTGCACTTAACCGACGTTTACATACCTAATAGAAACATTTGCACAAAACATAATCAGCTAACAAACGTGAGGTGGTAACCTTACCAAAAATACGTGAACAAAATTTAAAATAAAATATACAATAAAAAAGTGGACAAAGACTCGAAAAACGAAAACAGTAAAGTGATGAGTACTACCATTATTGAAACATAAGTTTCTTAACTTATTTTCTAAAAAAAGACGTTGACATAGTTTTGTCATTAGAGCTAATAGAGTTATATAGCTTAGCTATACATTGTAGCTAAAACTACGTCTAAATAGAGTAGATGAGTGCGGACGTATTATAATATTTCTCACATTATGCAATTCTCTGTTGTGTAGGTACTTCAAAAGAGAATGTTAACTTTTCTAATAAATATTTTGGTTTGCCACTTGAAACAAGCTTTTTAATAAAAAGAAGAAAGTGGTAGGTATCTTACCAGATAACCAAATTTCATCCATTTTATATTTTCAGATTTTTAGCCCAGTTAAACCTTTCTATGAGAATTATTACGGGATACATCAAATTAACCCCAACTTACTGGCTGACAGCACTCAGCCAAATAGTTCCACCACCCACCCGGCGAGAAAATGTCCTTCTGAAAAAATATACAAAATCAAAACGAATCCCTCACTGCCAATCCACGAGGATATAACCTGACGTCTCCTTGTGCAGGTTAAGGTCAAGAAAACCACCAATAACAACAGCTTTCCAACTTGCGTCTGGTGGTTTTAGCCCTGGAGTTAAATGGGCAGAAATTTGGGCGACCCAACGACCAAAAGAAGTGAACAGTTATCCAGTTGGTCAATAACTCTGGTTTTGAGCTTCACTGAAAGGAACCGTCAACTCTAAACAGAATTCGCACGTCGTCGTGTGTGCTCGCTGATTCGTTGTTTAAGGCCCAATTTTATCAACATGCATATTTAACAAAGACTTTGACAAAGCTTTTCTATTGGATGTTATTTAGCAAAAGCTTTCTATTGGGTATTGAGGGCTAGGTTAATAAATATCATCCAATAGTATTTTATTAATATAATAATTAATAAAATTTGATTCAAAAACATTCAAAAAGATATTTATTTCGATCGTTGACTTCGTCTCGAGCTGCAAACTTCATTCATCGCGTATATTGCAACAAATATACGTTTTAGTTACAACTGTTACAAGTATTTTCACGAAGTACGTCACACGGCGTGTTTTCGGTTCTGGATTCAAAAACCCATTTTTATTGTTATATAACTTTTGAATTATTGCGAAAAAAAAGAAAACAAAAACAGTTTTGTTGTAAAACTTATATTTGATCTCTCCATTTGTCACAAAAAAATGATTCAAAAACCTAATTTTTTGTCATCATTATCATTTAGCAGAAGAAAAAACTAGCGATCAAACGTACAGTTTTTGCGGAATCTGATTGGTTGAAATTAGCAATTGCTAAACTCTTTGTTAAACAAGAAAATGCAATTTTTCACCCACTTAGGATGGAAAATTATACCGGAAAAGATATTAGATGGTTCATAATGGTCGATTGTATATAGAGCATGTCATTTTTAACCTTTTTGAGGTAAACTTCAAGAGAAATCAATAGTTTTCAGAGAACTTTGACAGATGCATGTTCTTGAACGGGCAAAATGTAACAAGCGCAAGTCACCACGATGCGACTGAGAAGCGGATTACCAATCTGTGCAACAATGTGGCCTTAAAGCATATCCAGGAAACAACAAGAAGTTCCTCCACACCAAGCCATCAGCCGTAGAATGGATTTCCAAGCTTGATAGCCTAGTTACTATTTAGACTGCAATTTTTTTTCAATTTTGTGTTGTTTGTCTTAACGGATTTACTTTTTTTACGACTTTTTTTCATGTGTACTAAAATCATACGCTAAATAAACCAATCAATTTCGGGCATGCAGCTTTTAGTTTCCCCACTACTTTATAACTTTGTAACAGTGGATTTTCAAAATCACTCGTCCTTTGCCACACCCTGTATATTTATTTATCCATTTTCGGCAAACCGCTTAAGTTTGAGTAGGCAGGCTGTAATCGGCTGATTCGATGTCTAAGCGCTAGCACTCTCTCAACCAATTATAACTTGTTTTACTGTTATGTGAAATATGACTGCTGTATATTGATTGACTCATTTCCAATCATTACATCAGTACTACTACTAAATAATTTATCCAACATTGTGAAGATTAACAGAAGACAGGTAATTCTGAAATAGCAGTATGTCCTCCATATAAAAACATCAAATACAAATACGTCGTGGAATAAAATGTTGTAAAGGAGATTGACTCTGTTCTTCCCATGGATATCAAGTCAGCTTACATCATAATGCTCTAGTATAGAAAAACCCCAGACTATATAGAAGTGATACAAAGTATACCACTCGCAAGTGAAATCCAAAGGCTGAGAAAAAAAGGGTTGCGGTTGATGAAATGCCGTAGAACTAAATACAATAATAATCGAACTCATTTGCCATAATAGTTTATAGAAAAATACAACAGGTCGATAATGGGTGGGTCCTCCGTGTTGACGGATGCACTCCTCTGGCCTACGCGGCATGCTCGTAATCTGGTTGTTGATAAACTCTAGAGGTACAGCCTCCCAAGCTGCCCTCACAGCATGTTCCAATCCCATACTTTTACTTCCCACACCGATAGGTGAGGGGAGTATTGTGATCGCGAAAATTTTCGATTTTGAGATAATACGTCTGTCTGTCTGTCTGTCTGTCTGTCTGTCTGTCTGTCTGTCTGTCTGTCTGTCTGTCTGTCTGTTGGCGTTTTTGTACCCTCGTAATCTCAGTAGCCGCCACATGGATTGTAATGAAATTTGGGCAGCGATATGCTGTGGGGTTGTAGTAGGTAATGTTCCATAATTTTGAAAATCTGTGCATGGGCAGCGGAGTAATTAGCAAAACACGAAAAAATTAAATATAGCCCAAACTTCGTTTTTAGGCATTTTAGGAGTTCCTGATCATTTTCTACTGTCTGTAGTATTGATAATAGGCTGTCCATTGACCTTCGAAGGAAAGACATAAGGCATAAGACAATTTTAGGGGGGGGGGGCTGCCGATGATTGGGTTGCAAGGGGATCTCGGACTAAAGCTTCATGCTATGGGAAGTAATAAACTGGTATACAGTAATGTGTGGGAAGTACTGAGTCAATCAACTTGACTTATTTTTCAATTGGCGAAAATCGGGTGATCGTGGAGGCCAGGGGAGTACCCTGATATCAGCTTCCTGTAGGAACCTCATCGATATGAGGACGTGCATTATCTTGCTGGAAGAAACACTCTTCGAGGCCTCGGACATGTGGAATGGCTATTGGTTCTAACATCTCATTCACATAACGTTGCGCAGTCATTGTGCCACGAATCACAAGTAAAGGTGACTTGCTGTTGAATGCAATGGCACCCCAAGACAACAAACCAATAGGGCGGTGTACATGGCGCTCAACAGCAAATTGGATATCACGTAGTTCACCCTGTCGTTATCTTACGCGATGGCGTCCGTCATGTGCCCCTAGACAAAACCTGGACTCGTCGGAGAAGGCCGCCTGATGCCACTCAGCATGCCATTGTGGGTGTTGTTGGCACCAATCTAACCGTTGGCGACGATGATTTGCAGTGAGTGGAAGCACCAGATGCGAACGATATGATCCTAAGCCCATTTCACTCAATCTGTGTTATACCGTGTGGATTCGAATGGACCTCTCTATAGCTGCATACCAAGCGTCAGCAACAGCTCCAGTGGATCGCATTCTGTCTCGAAGGGCCAGTAGTCGTAGAGATGACGATCTTGCCGGTCTGTAATACTACGTCCTCCAAAACCTCTAGCTCGCTGAATTCGCCCTTCTGCGATCCATACGCGTCATGCTGCTACAACTGTAGCCACGCTACACCCGATGGTTACAGCAGTTGCTCTGAAAGAAGCACCACATTCTCGTGGGCCTACAATCCGCCTCCATTCAAAGGGGCTTAACTGCGTAGACTGGGGCTGTCTCTCGCCACATTTACAACAGATATCATCGTTTTTGAATCGACAAGAAAACAATGCTTTGTTTTTACACGTCTAGAGTTCTTTTAGAGGTGCCATGTAGGTAAACAGTGTCTGAACGAATATTGCAAATATCTCTTTTTTTATAGGTGTTAGGATTTCACTTGCGAGTAGTACACAAAGCAGAATCAGAAAGAATAGAGAATTGTGATGATTCCTTTAAAAATATTTTGAAAAGTAATCCGACTTTGTAATTATAAAAAATGGTTCACAACCCGGTATTGCCCCTTCATCAAATCAAGAGCTTGAAGTTCCCAAAAGTGTTTCCAGCCCACTAGAAGTAATTAAAACAGATTGAAAAACTTTGAATTACGCTTTCCATAACAAACTACCGGGAAATATTGTGAAACAATTAATTTTGCAAGCTACAGCGCTTCCCAACTCAATAAGTAGTCTATTGTATCGCGAGTTATCGGGTTTGCACGTCACCTATATAGAGTTCCGCTAGTATCAAAGCGAATAATAGCGTCGTTTGTATAAAAATGTGGAGAATGCGTCGATGCTCCGATATCTCGTATTCGGGGCCATGGCAGGCAGGCTGGCTGCCGGGCTGCCGGTCTGCAGTACTGCCAGTACTGCCTTCGACTTCGATGCCCACAACGTCTCTTACCCGGTTTTCCATTTACAGTGATTCTCTCCATATATGATATACTCGATCTTTATTCTTTTACAAACTCCGGCCAAATGTGAACAGTGGAAAGCAGTTTTGATATGAGGACCTTGTAAGGTCGCATTGCTGCTTCTTCTGCTACGACAAGACGAAAACACTGGCGTACTATATTTTCCTTCTCCACTCTAGTCAGTGGTTTCAATTTCTTTTCCTCCTTCGACCAACTGATCATTTTTCAGGCGTCTGATTGTGCTTATGTGATTAGCCTGGTATAACTTTTTCATCACTTCAAGTGCAACACTCTAGTGATGCCCACTCTTATAAAGTGACCTTGACTATACCTTGTTACCACAATTGATGGCATCACCAACGCCATGCAGATATTTAAGCCGTTTGGGCGCTAGATGCAGGATTAGAGGCTCTTATTCATAGCTGATGCATATACCTTGATCTTAGTACAATTATTTGCGAGCCTGTAGTAGTATTGTTAGAGGGGCGCCTGACAATATATCTTTTGCTCAGTTTGTACTCATTTGGTGCCATCAATTGTGATAACAATGTATAGTTATTTTAAGTTATCATCATATTTGTACTGATGGTATTTCTGGTTGCTTATGTACGAATATATGTGCAATAAAAATGTAAACAAACTACCATTGATGTTTTAACCATTACTATCTTAAAATTCTGAACGTCTTTTTATGTAATTGACTTTTTTGATCAAATTTAAAAGTTTCTTTTTACGAGCTTTAGTATTTTTCTATGATTATTATGATAAGTTCCAAGAAATGCAAATATCCTCAAGCAAGGGCTGTACCATAGCAAAATCGATCACGATGATTTCTAAAGCTGAGCAGCATCGAGCGCGTCCAGTTCTTGGATGGGTGACCGCTTGGGAACTCCCGTGGCCTGTGTTTCGTTTTTGTCAGCATTAATACCTGCCGCCTGCTTCCCCTCCCCCCCTTCGCTATCAGTGGGGGGTTATCAGCCTATTAGTGTTCATGGCTACAAAAAGGAACCCCAACAATCTTAGATTTCTTGTTTTCATGAAGAATAGATGGCTAGCTGTAGATTAGATTAAACGTTCTTTCTAACGGGTAGCTGAATATATCCTGTAGATTTGCGTCTACAAAACCCATATTGGCGATCGTTGATTATTATTTATTATTTAAGCAATCCAACCATTTCCAGCAGTAGTTTCAGAAGGATCAAATTAAATTTCTAAAGCGTCAGTTGTAAATTCAAACTGACAGGTATAAATTACACCTTTGAGAGAGCCTTTGTCCTATCGAAAATTGGAGAAAACCATCTTGGTGAAGAATTTTTGAGATATGAAATGATCTGCCACGGAGCTTATTACCGGATAGTTATAACGTTATATACTTTACATAGCTTTAAAGCCAATGTTTATTGACAGCACCGATGAAGTAGTTGTTCTTGGGCTATTCAGTCGGTTTCGATATGTTCCATCCACCTTACGTCGGCGCACTGCTTGATATTTCGCCAACACTAGTGAATGTCACCTTCAGAAGTTATATGGGCGGCTCTCTTCTGAGAGTGTCATTCAGTCGTATTGACGGAACGTCAATAGCTGTAGGAACAATAATAGTTCAACTCTATATATAGATTATTTTTTAGGCTGTTTTGTGCGCGACACCCATTCTAAGCTCAGAATTTAAATACCACTTGAGAATAGGTACTTAAATTTTTCAAATTAAGTATACGAAAAATGTATGCTCAAGATGTATATGATGATATGTATATGCACTAGGTCCATGTAATTTTTTAGTTCCTTACAGTGCTAGTTCCCTATAGATTGTAAACTGATATATTTTATAAAATGTCCCCTTTAGTTAGCTACCAGTAAGCCTTTTATGAAATAGAAGGGCGTAGCAAATATGTACTTTGCTAATCAAATCAACTTCTATAAATTTCCTTCTATAGGTAATTACTGAAAAGTCATCTTGCGAGTACTTAACCACAAATATTTTGAATTCCTAAATTAACTAATTATTTTTTTGCAGACCTGCGTTATCTACTAATACAAAATTTAATATTAAGTATTTTTCGTGAAAAGAATAATGATTTTCGTATCTAGCCTAATGTCGTAGACATAGCTTCACATATATCATCGTGTTTTGACAATGAGGCCTGTATACCATTTTTTGGGTACTTTGTACTGTCAGCTGTATCGAGAGCTCACAGCTGTTCGGCTAGTGATAACTAAAAATACCCCAGAATGCGTCTTGACATATTCTTTGATGGTATATGGCTGTACTCGGCTACTGACTAGTAATTATTGACGCCTATTTGTTTTGGCCAATCATCTTTGCATTTAATTTATAGATATTGAGGCAATTC
Source organism: Callosobruchus maculatus (assembly GCA_951848785.1). Lineage (NCBI taxonomy): Eukaryota > Metazoa > Arthropoda > Insecta > Coleoptera > Chrysomelidae > Callosobruchus > Callosobruchus maculatus. Next base: position 275,375 of record CATOUR010000073.1, on the reverse strand, counting down.
GTTGGCCAAAAAAATATTTATAATTTTTTGGCAATGAGATATTTAGTGAAAATATTACCAAGAGGGTCCTGACTTGTAGGACTGACAACTCAGATCACTACTAAAAAGTTGAGTCTGAGATGCACTTCGTAATCAGCAGATATCTATCAATAGACGTCAAACCAGAACAAATAATTCCATAAAATGTTATACTTGCCCCTTTTTTTGAGAGACACCATTAGGCTCATAATTATACCTAATTGTAATTTTAAAAACATCCCTTGGACATATCTCTGATCCATCGCTCTTTGCTGGTGTATCATTAAAGCCAGGTATGTTGAAATATACACCTTTCACTAACGTTTCGGCTATCTTATTAATCTCTATCAAATAGTAAAATTTTTGAAAACAATCACTTCATTAAATTAACTTGATTTACAGTTGCTCCAAGTATAGCAGCTTTTGCTTTCGTTGAATGATAGATTGGTGGCATTAGCGTATTCTACCAAATGTACCCTTGTAACAATTTTAACTCTAAAAGCTTCATCGTTGATTAAGTTTTACAACAGTAATATCTCCAAGAAGCAGTTATCGTCCTGTGCTGGGGTGCTTAATGGGTGTTCTGTCATTAAAAACAGCTTTTAATAATATTCAATAGATAGGTAGTGTGTAGCTATTCAAACCGTTGTTTCGTGCTAGCACATTTGCTTTCCATGGACCACAAATTTCGATTTTCACGTTCGCTATTTAGTGTTCAGTACTAAAATGTAATTTGGAGATGCGTGTGTATAGTAACGGGACCAACTGGTTCGCGCCTTTTTCTAATCGTGCCACCTATGTATTAGGTTAGTTGACATACATTCATTTGACCCTATTCTCTAGCTGCGGGCGTATCTCAATCATCAAAGGCCCAAGCTTTGTTTGGACCTTGGTCACCACGTCATAATAGTACACCCAAGTCTCTTAACGTGTCATGATGTTGTTTTCCTACCGAGATTGTCCCTTATAAAGCTTATTTAGCATCTCTCGCCACCATGTCACATGTTGTATTGCTCTTTCAGTCAGTTGATGCAATACTCAGACAGAACAAAGTTTCGTATCGCGCAAATGACCGTACATAGTCGAAAAAATTACTGGTGCATTTAGGTTCTATCTTTTTTTCTCCGTACCCGACATTCAAGGCTTTTGTGGCAACCTGTGAAGTGAAATTTCCACTTTAGAATTCTCCGTAGCACCTGAATACCGTTGTTCAATGTGGAAAAACATTACCTAGTCCAAGAGTCGTGTTTTCTAAGGGCTGGTCTATTTTTGAACGACGCAGGAAGTTATAAGTCATAACTGCCCTTATCTGATTTCGTGACCATGATTGCATTGACGCGGCGCGGCTTCTATACACGTATAGACATGTCTCAGCACGCAGCAATACGCAGCTTCGCATGCGGTTAATAGGGTACTTGCAGAAAAAAATATTATGTCGTTTACGCGTTCCTTAGTAAACATGACAAAATCACGTGTTTGGTTTTTGGAATCGCCTGTGAGAGATATTCCAAAAATTATTTCAAATGCCGGAAAATACCGCGCAAACAACCTCTGACGTCAGTGATATCCTATAGTGATGGGATGTAAAGTATTGATATTCGATATCGATAGCCAGTGCTAACCTAACATTTTGACATTGATCATTATAACCACAAAACACACACAAAAGTACAAAAGTCAAAACAACAAAAGTTAGGCTAGATTACTGATTCACTTTGTAGGGATGGGCTTGAATTAGATTCTATCTTTGGATTCATTCATAATGGGATGAGCCGAATTAAAATGATGGCTTCGATTAGTTGTATCAATAAATTGAGTCGCATTGTTAAAGAATTCAGATCATCTCAAGTTTGCAGTTGAATCTCACTGACCTGCGCTGTAGCAGTATCGATTGTCGATATCGATAAGATACCTGTTACGTCAGCCCTTGTTTTAAATCACGTGGAAAGATTTGAATATATCCTTATTTTATTTTGCAAATATCTTTTTTTGGCCGTCAGTAAAATCATGTTTTTTGTTTCCTACTGCTTCTTGATATGGTTTTCTTTACGCTATGTATACTCCCGAGACGATTTCACGACCCATGCAAGTACCCTATTGTTGCGTCATATTGCAAAACTTACCTAGTAGCCTTTGTATTTAATGTATTAAGGGTCTAGGGTATAGCACGCGAAATTAAGGATCCAAGAAAATTTAATCCCGTGTTATCGAGGAGCACCGCCTGTTCCCTTTCTCCAGCATGTGTGTCTAAAATGAGGGGAGGTAGGTCCAAAAGTCGCAAGGTAAGGGCAAAAACTCCAAAAGTAAGGTCTAAAGGTCGCCATAAAAATAAATTTCGCATTTAGAAGCTCCTGACGTTATCTTTGAACTTACAGTAATGATTCGAAAAGCAAATTAAAGAAGAAAGCTTGCGCTATGTCACTTTGGTAGCCTTGTTTTGATATCGTATTTGGTTGTTGAATTACAGATATTTTTAGAATTATGACTTTTGCCCACTAAAAAACCTTTTTGAAAAAATTTCTCTGAGATGTCATTCATTAAGGTCTTATTTATCACCTTCTGAAATACTATGTATGTACAACTCGACAAGAATAGCTAGAGACGTGAGAAATATGAAATAAGAAACGCCCCTCGATGCGCAGTGGACAGCGAACAAATTTGCCATTTGCATATTTCGTAGCATACGGAACGGTACACTCTGGGCAAAATCACGTAAGGTGAATGGGTGATATAGGTTTTCATAGTAAATCCATGAATAAAATTTAAGTCTGGCACTAAGTCAGGGGATTATCAAAGCGCAATGAATTATAACAATTATAAAAAAAATGGCTTCAAGAAAAACTTATTCCAAATATACCAGCAAACGGTGTATTGGTTATAGATAACGCGCCTTATCATAATGCTGAAGTGAACAAATGTCCTGCTATGGCAACCAGGAAAAGTAATATGAAAGAGTGGTTAAGACAGCGCAACATTCCATTTTCAGAAGACATGATAAAAGCTGAATTATACGGTTCAATAAAAATGCATAAACCCAGATACAAAACCTATGAAATAGATAAAATTATGACTGAAGTAGGTCATTCTGTTTTACGAATTCCACCGTATCATCCCGACTTAAATCCAATTGAATTAGTATGGGCATCCCTAAAGCAAAATTTGGCAGAAAAAAACGTGGATTTCAATTTTAAACACTTGGAAAAATATTGTGATCAGTTTTTCCCACATTTTCGCAAGAAGCGTGGAAAAAAGGTGTGAACATGCAATTTCTTACGAGCGCTATTTTACTCAAAAAGAACCGTTTCTGGATGTAATTGTGGAAAATCTGATAACAAAAACTTGCAAGAAGACAGTGACAGTGATGATGCAGAATTTATAGAAAATCTAAGTTCAGATTCGGAATGCGATTCAGAGTGAAAGTGAGCTTTCAGAACTGTAGACATTTTAATGCCACCTAATAATTATTTATTATTTGTTATCAACATTGAGGACCTTACTTAACAAAGCAAATATTTTCCTAAGTTCAACTGTTTACTTAGGGTGCACGCGTACACTGTGTTTCTATTTCTTTTGCGCCGAATGCGTTCTCACTCTTTAGTGTGCGCAACCGGCGAAATTCTCAAGTCTCTTCCTATATTTGTCGAGTTATATGTAGTTTGAAAAACAAGTGAGTTGTGCGTTTACTTGCGAATCCGTGTTTTACATGGCAAATACAATACATAAATGTATAAATGTGTCTACCCAGGCCCCTCAACCAACTTTTTTCAACTATTTTGTGGTACTGTGTCGTATCGGAAGCATTTTTGTAGTGGCGCCCCTGGTTTCGGTAGCTATCTGAGTATTTCTTAATTTTGCAGAGAATACAAGATGAGAAAAGACAAAGTCGGGATGGGATGAATTCCGCAATTTCTCCTTGGATTTGGTAAGTTGGCAGTTGGCTGCAGTTTTCACTTTTTGTGTCTTTTTAAGGACTGAAACGGCTGCGTGCGGTGAGCCTCGTTCTCGTCTTCGTCTTCCATATTTATGAAAAACTGCACAACGAGACGTGCGAACGATACGAAAATTTCACGTATTCTTATTTCTTATCGATGGACAGTGAAATATAACCTTCCATTATGGCGTAACTATGATAATAAGTACAACAATATCAATTTATTACAGGTATAATTTTCATCAGAATACGGAATTGTAGAGCTTTTAGCCTGGCTGATCTTAAACTTCAGAATTAACTGGAAATCAATTCTGAAGATATTTGAACAAAGTTCAGGCAGGCAATAAAAGCTAAACTCTTGGTTTATCGGACCACGGCCGCGGAAGCCTTACACAATAAACAATAAAAACTGTCATTATACATTTATTTGCAAATCATGTCAGCGGGTGTTTACAACAATTTTTGACTCGATTATAATATGAAAAACCATGTTTCGATCAAGTCAACTTTATCATACTCTGCAATACCCGTTTTATGTCGACGATTTCTTTGCGAATTTATTCATGGATTAATCCATGGTCTTCTTCAAGGTCAAACTGATAGTGTTTTACGTCTGTGAATTAAACCATGGATTTTGTGACAGAATGCAGTGCTGCCAACACTGTTGCTGTCATATGGGTCATATGATTTGGCGGTTTTTGCAAAATCTATTCAGTTCGTATATTAAATACAACCGAATAGAACAGAAAACAGCCCATAACAACGGAAAGCAAGCAGATAACAGCGCTAAACAATAGAAAACGACTAAGCACAGCCGAATACAACAGAAATGAACAGAAGACAGCTGAAATCAAGAGAAAGCAAGCAGATAACAACTGTAAACGGTAGAAAACGACAAAATACAACAGAATAGAACAGAAAACAGCCCATTACAACAGAAAGCAATCAGATAGTATCGCTAAACAATAGAAAATGACTAAACGCAGCCGAATACAACAGAAAAGAACAGAAAACAGCTCAAAACTAGAGAAATCAAGCAGATAACAACTGTAAACGCTAGAAAACGACCAAATACAACCAAATAGAACAGAAAACAGCCCGTTACAACAGAAATCAATCAGATAACACCGCCGAACAATAGAAAATGACTAAACACAGCCGAATACAACAGAAAAGAACAGAAAACAGCTCAAAACTACAGAAATCAAGCAGATAACAGCTGTAAACGATAGAAAACGACCAAATACAACCAAATAGGAAACAAAACAGCCCATAACAACGTAAAGCAAGCAGATAACAGCGCTAAACAATAAAAAATGACTAAACACATCCGAATACAACAGAAAAGAACAGAAAACAGCTGAAAACAAGAGAAAGCAAGCAGATAACAACTGTAAACGGTTTGTGGTCTTAACAGTAAAACTCCTAATTAGACTGCAAATTTTTATTTAGAAAATGTTTAATAATATACAGAGATGCGTATGCAACATGCATTATATGATTTTTTTAGCGCTACTGAATTTGGCGCCAAACTTGACCTCAAATTAGGGCAGGTTCTAAATCCGTGAAGAAATCCATGGACTTATTTGACGTCAAATTCCTGTTTTACAGTTTTACATTTGTCAAATTTGACCACGAACTGAATCCATGAAGAAAACCATGCATTTGTTGTTGATGTAAAGCGGCCAAAAGTAAGCTCTAATAACAGTACCTACAGCGAAAAACCTGATGAAAATACGTTTTTCCGTGTTAGCGAGGAGGCGTGGCCGCCTGCTCCGTTTCTCCAGTATGTGTGTCAAAGATGAGGGGAAATAAGTCCAAAAATTCAAAGGTAAGGTCAAAAGGTCCAAAGGTCACCATAAAAATGAATTTCGCATTTCGAAGCTCCTGACGTTACCTTTGAACTTACAGCAATGATTCAAAAAGAAAATTGAAGAAGAAAGCTTGCGCTTTGTCACTGTGGTGGCCTTTTGAACACACACTAAATTTTTTTTTAATTGCTCTTAGATGTCATCCATTAAGTTCTTAACAATCACCTTCTGAAATACTGTACATAATATAAATTGAAAACCAAGTGAGTTCTGTTCGAAATGGGAATCCGTGTTATAACATGGCAAATACATATGTATGACTGTGTATACCCAGGCCCCTTAAGTACCCAAACAAATCCATACGATGTGTAAAATATGTTTTCTTATAACTGACGAGACAGCGAAGCAAAATCCTAAATATCAGAGTGCCCTGGCTACTATAAAAACGTAATGTTAGAGAAAGTTTGTTAGCGCGAGACTTGAATAGGCCAACACTGGGAGGCTAAACAAATACATCTCCAGTCAGTCCTTTCCAAGTCCTGGACACCCTGGGAACAAAAGTATGGTCGTACCGCTTGATTGAAATCCGCAGGTGCAACTTCTATACACGGCGGAAGTATTGCGAACAGCTCAGAGGCGCAGACTCCGCTTGAATGTCGGTAGAAGAGTTAGGGTCACCAACCGAATGCCACTCCGGTGATAAGACTGCTGGAGGTGGCGTGTTCAGCCCAGTGTGGTGATTCTGTAACTCTAAGCGAAGCGATAGCGACATTCTTCCAACATTTTCGCTCGTTTCAGTATTCCATAAATGTCTTCGTTCCGACTCGGATATAACGAGCGCAGACGAACGTTATAAGCGATAGCGAAATAATTTGGATCTCGTTTGACAACTTTTGACGTGATTATTGCTGTGTGTCAAAGTGACAATTCGCTCAAATTTATTTGTGTGGTTAATTACCAGCAATAAATTGAAGAGAAAAAACTAATCATCCTTTGCAATGGTCGGCATTGCTAGATTTTGCAGTCTCATCCAGAGATATTTAAGCGACTCGTGAATGCTCGTGAGTCATCGAGCTCCATGCCGAAAGCGAACGAAGCGTTCAACCTTGGTTATGGAATGGCGTCAAAAATCGTTTTCGTAAATGATCAGCTTCGCCTTCGTCTGCTTCCGTTACTACTTCCGTTACTACAGCGAAAGTTACAGAATCGCCACACTGGTCACCGATTAGTCGAACCGACCTTCTCTGGATTGTATCAAGCATAGACAAATATGTTCATATAACAAAATCAATTTTAAGGTAAGACAAACATGTTTTGAGTTTAACAAGTCATACAAATTAATTTTGACTCATATATTAACACGAAAAATTGCACTTGCAAATACCTCTAGAGAAAATAGAAACAAACACTAATAACAAAACATAACCGTTAATTTCTACTTTAAAACAATCAAATTCGCATGCACCAAATTCACTGCGACTTTGCTGTGTAATTTTCACAATTTTTTTTCTGCTCATTATAAACCAATAGGTTTATGGCTCGCTAAACACAAAAGTCCAGTTCTTTTTCCCATTGGAGAGCATGTATAAGTAGCAATTCTCACGTTCTACTGCAAAATTTAGATCTACATCATTTTCGCCATAGCTGCCAATTTCCTCGTACCATTTTAAAAGCTGCTCTTCAAAATTACCATCCCCAAAAGTCTTTAGAGTACTGCGGCGAATATCTATAATATTTTTATATTTTTTAAGCGTCTCACAGGCCCATAGGCGGCACGTTAGTAGTTAAGGTTAAGGTTAATTGTACATTTTATTCCTTATAAGAACATGCCAGTGACGTCACACAATTGATGACGTACCGGTATCTTGTTTTGGCTAACCTTCTCCTATATCTCCTTTCTCCAATTAGAGAGACCGACAATTTACGCTGCTCCGTGTGATGAGTGTCCACTAATGCGAAAAGGTGTAAACTTTTCAAAATCTCAGAGTCAGTCATTCACCGCACAATAACTAAATACAAAAAATGCTCCTATTCTAGACAAGAAATTTATAAAATTATAGGGTTAGGCGTTTAGGTTTAACTTCACTTTGAAACCAACTGCACAATTCACAAAACAAAGCTTTTTCTCCCCCTTCGTGCGACACGGCTGAGACATCAAACCCACAGGTCATCCCCTTGATGGAAGTCAAATCACAACACAGTAGTTTGTTTCGTCAAAATTAGGTCAATACTGCGATTTGGAAGTTAACAACAATGCGCTGCTGATGTATGACGCTATTTGCATTGATTGGCTAAACTTGAATTTCATTTTTTAAACTTTAAAATGAAATTACTAGTAAACAAAATGATACAGGGAGTAAGGAAATGCCTATTTTTGTATACACTAAGAGGTTGTAAAGATTTAGTCATTGTTCTCAAACTGATCATACCAGACCATTCTGGCATCTGAAACTTGACTGTTATACGCAGAATCCTGAACTGTTTCTTAAACAATAAATTGTGTAAGTGTAATACCTATTAGACCATTTTTCATTTTGATTCTTGTTCAAGAAAATGGACCAAATCTTGTTCAAGAAATAGTGTAGCCAAAAGCCGTATCTATTTAGACCTAAAATCACTGAAAATCAAAGAGCCACCGTGTTTTGTCTGTTTATTCGCATCGCCACTTGTGGCGTGGATGTCGGTTCATTTCAGATCGATACCTATTGTAATCAATAGTGCATGAATCCTGACGATTCTGCGGTCAATTTGATGAACGTTTAACAATCATCTCTGTCTGTCGCCATACCAAAACGCGACGGTCTGCAATCGTCACTTCACTGGTCGCCGTGATGATGCCAATCATTTGGGTATTTTTATTGAAATTCCTTCGGCATGTTTTCTTGAAGGATGAAGGAATTAGCGTGCCTGCAATTTTGGATTCACCAAAATTCATCCTTATCTGTGCTCGGGAGCTAGGACAATAAATTTAAAAAGACGTAGAAGAAAAACCTTTCTTTCAAAGTGGGATTATCCTAATACATACATAAACTAAATTAATTATACCAGATTTACAGTAGTTAAATTGCTTCATTTCATAGTCTTACTGACCTATACATGAGTGTGAAATTTATTTTAGAACAAAGTTAATCATTTTGCCTTAGAAAAAGCTTCAAACCGCTATATATATGTGATTCATGAAAACACAGTTTCTATAAATAAAACCAAAAACCTTTCCGTATATCGGAGCCGAAATTGGGGGTAAAAATTGTCTCCAAGAAAATAATCCCATTCCATTTTCCAATCTAGGTTTACAAGTTACACTGAAAAGACTAGGACACCCTATAACAGACTGTGGAGATTATATCTATTTGTTAACGTCTTTATGTTCCAAGATCTTCTAGCATTTAATAAGTGAATTTTAGGCCACGAATACCCTATATTCGAGATATAGGTCATCCGAGGTTTAATCCGAAAAGTGTACAAGATAATAATTACTAGTTCAGAGAAAAATCGAAAAAAACTACTCTTTACATAGAATCGATGAATCATTGTCAACAATGTCTTAAACAGCAATTCTTGAATCGGTGATTGTTACAATGGCTTCTGATCATAGATTATCGACAGTTTGGATGACCTTCGTCAACGCATTATCGAAAGCTGCTATGATATCCCACATGCTTTTGCAACTGCCCGACCCGTCAGGAATTTGAAAAAGGCCTATATCATTGTTTGGACAATAACGGGCAACATTTTGAACACTTATTGTAATAAAAAGTGATATTTCCGTATGTTTTTCTACTCTATTTGAACAAGTTAAGATACATAAAGATTCTAATTTTCTCGAAAATGAAAAAATAAAGTACTTCGACATACCTAGAAAACAAAATATTACCCGATACCCCTTGTCATTTAAAATTCTTAAGGCGATGATCCTCGGGGAGAGGGTAAAAGGGGAAGAAGTAGTTCTTGGTTAAAAAGTTGTCATCTTGACAAATCTTTTGACGCGTCTCGGCGTTTTTTCTTTTAGTCGGCGGTTTTCGAGAAATCCGCGATAAGAAGTTTTAAATGAACTCCCTGTATAATTTCAATAGATTTTATAACATTGTATGCGTTGAATAGTCTGTCGGGAAACATAACAAACACGTGTAAGAAATGTTGAAGAGTAGGGGAAGCTTGACGAAAATATTACAAGCGCTATATTATAGCATTCTGCCAAATTATTTTCAAAGGATTATACACATTAACTATTTTTAACGTGTCGCTCTTAGAAAACGTTATATGCTTTGGTTATTGTACACATCACAGTTATTTACTTGTCTGTGTTCCAATTGCTTCATTATGTGTCATAATTTTAGTGTAAAAATACATAAACGTCAATATTTTAAATTTAATATATAATTCATAAACTGATACAAATTTAAAAATTAGTCAAACCTGTGTTTTGCTGCTATTTGAGAAACTAACTGATTTTTACTTTGCTCAAATGTTACAGCTTTGCCTTCAAAATGCGCGTAAAATGCTGTAATTTGACACTATACTATTGATCGTAAAATTTTAAGCGCGTCATTTATGACTTAATACTGTAGTAATTCAAAATTCACAGCTATTTCATAATTATGAGGACAAAGCTTCGTTAGAGCATTTTTTGATAAATTACTTTGTAACACTCCAGAACCTCCGTTATCGCAACCTATTTCACTCTACCTTCGTGCAGTCAAACACCTAGTTGCGCCTGTGTATACCTACAATGTGTCCGGTCATCAGTATCGGAGCCTTTAGGGGGATGAAATACGTTAATTTTTATCGACAAGTCACCCCTCTAAAGTAGTTTTTCCCACCATAATAAAATGGCAGCCATTTTGTTTTTTGCTTATAGCGTTTTTCACTGGGCGCATTTTAGCGCACTCCGTGCAACTGCAGAATACTGAAACATTTCACCTCGGGTAGGTAACACTTTTGCACTGGGTTCTTCCAGTGGAATACACATCAAGAAACAACAACTTGTTTTGACTACAATCTTTGCATATAGTACTTATTCGTTTGTCTGAAAACTGTTCAATAGTTGTCATATAATTGCTAATTCTGGGAATTTTTTCTCCCGAATTTCTTCCTAAACACATTATTTGTTCATCTTCAGAAGATGAGCTGGATTCTGCCAATTCAAACAAGGAAACAAGGAAAAGGTTTTATTTTTTTCGTTCACTTTACTCATTCGGACTGAAGAAAGTGAAAATCAACTGGGTATTACCGTATTCAAACATCGAAAGTTTAAATAGGTGAAACACAATTCTATGATTTGAAGTTTCCCTCTCAAACCTACTGTCATTTTCTTGGTTCACTTCCACGGCACTCACTTTGAAAGTGGTGCGAAATTATTGCACTGAATTCGACCGCTCCGAGTGCAGAAATGCCAGTGAAGGGTACTTAAAAAAATTTGTACTGGAACTATCAGGGTAAAAAAAATTGTTGAAAGAAAATTATTATGTAATTTATTTCGATTTTTTTTTCAATTGTAGTTTTTTCAAAAATTCTGAGCTGTTAACCGACATTTTTTTTATTTGTAGGCGATAGTACATGGCGTTTCCTAAAAAATATAGCTATACATTTTAGCCTATAAGTATAGTAGTTTAAAAGCTATGATGATTTGAATATGACCCTTCATTGTCTAATCCGGCAGTAGAGAGGGCAATTAAACAAAATACTTAGTGGTCACGACATTTACCTATTTTGGGAAAAAAGAAACAAATGGATAAAGTTTACACTGTGAAGCTTGTTCTTATAGATCCCAAATAGAACAGTCTTCAATTTTCCCAAAATAAAGATATTAGCACATGTGGGATTTCTCAAATAACCAACTGATTTATACTTCTGGGAAAATAAAGTTATTATCATGACATAGAGCTCTACCGCTTTGGTTATTTCCTAAACTGTATAACTTTTCTATTCCAGAACGCAAGCAGGCATTGTAATTTTGTACAATACTGAAATTCGGATTTCATCGACTTGCAGGCGTAGTTACGTTACCCTTTGCTGTCTAAATTTAACCAATGAAGATGCGCCGACACCGACCGACGTTAAGTGGTCTAGGCTTCTTGATGTGTGTCACCATAGGCGCTTCAAACTCAAATGCACACACTCCACAGTGACCGATTTTTCAAAAATCTGACCGAAAACTTAAAGTGAAGTGTTTGAAACTTCAGTAAAGAGACGATGATGAAAAGTATGTATCTTGTGTGCGACATTTAGGGATGCCCTCCTTTAGGGATTAAAGAAACATTACCATTAATATTTGTGGATAAAAGTAAATCGATTGGAATGTATCGTTTATTAGCAGAACCGAAATACACAGACTACACAGTGTCAGATTTTTTGAAATAGGTGGCATAAAATTGAAGAAAATAAGTCGAAATTTCTTTCTAATGTTCAACAAAACTGTACATGTAGTGTTACACCTCTACAGGGGACGCAAAAATTTCCAGAGTACTACATTCAACGTATAAACGTATAGATTTCTTTGATATTTGGACTCTGACCGTCAGTGTCAGATTTATGAAATAGCTGGCAAAACGTTGAAGGAAAAATGTCAAGTTTCTCACTAGCGTTCAATAAAACTGTACATGTAATGTTTCTTATTACCAATGAATTTTTTGTCAAACATTTTGGGTCCTAACCGTTGCGCGTCGGTATCAAATACTCAGTAATAAAATCTTCATAATATAATATGATTGAAGCGCGAGTATCTTAATGAAGCATTTCGATTCGACAGACCTAAAGGGTTAAAAAACTTTACCATGATTAGTTAAATAATTGTGCGTTGAAATATGATGTGTATTAGCAGAAGAAGAAGAAAATCATACAGATGGACAAAAATCGTGACACTCTCCAAGCAAAAGACAAATTCTACATGCAAGAAGGGTTACCACCGCTCTCTCCAGTCGTGGTGAATCTTTACATGGAACGGTTTGAGTTAAGTGCCATTGCAAAGTCAACAACCAAACCAAAATTATGGCTTTGCTATGTGGACGATATATTCATAATTTGGAACCACGGAGTCAACCAACTTGAATCGTCTTGCACGCGCCTCAGCAGCATCAGACCGCCAATAAAATTAACTAAAAAAGAGAACAAAAAACTTGCCGTTTTTTTTGATATTTTAGTAATAAAGAACCTACGCACACAGGATTGTGACTGAATCGAGTATTCCATCATTTTGTTTCAATAATTATTCTAGTCATGTGAGCGAGTTCAATATTTTAACAAAAAAGCCACATTACTAAAATGGTTAAGACGGACAACAGGCTGTCAAACGTTAAAAAACGCATTAAATTAAAATGAAACTTTTCGATATCGCCAAGATTTATCCATCTATTGGCGTGAGGAGTAAAAAAACGATTTAGGTATTATTCAATATTATTCAAATTCCATATTATGGTGAATGTGATATGGTCTGTATATGGGTATTTACTAGAACGTCAGCAAAATTGGGTACGCGAGCCTCTTGCAAACAAAAAAATTAACAATTGACCGAAAGGAGTTACTACTCGTCGTTAACCGTCAAGGCGGTCCGGAGAACCTTTGCCTCTGAGCTACAGTTCATCAGTCAGTTTGTCATTATGTCGGTCTGGTATAAAATAGCTCGAAGTTCGAAGACCAATGACACATCACAGTCTTACCGAATAAATCAACAAAAAATCCGCTCCCTTTTTTAAGAAAACCTAGCTAGAACGACTAGAAAAGAATTAGTTAACATTTAACAAGGTATTGCACTCAGATAATGATAATGATGTATGGTGTCTCCCCAACGGAGTAAAGAAGTAAAGATGTCAAAATATTTGCAAGCAACAAATTTCAACTTCATCTCCAAGGCCTCATCAATCATTTGATCAGGTAATATATCAGAGCATTATGTTTTCTAAGAAGTTTGACAGATATGTCGTTTCACCAGTAAAGTAACTCCCCTCAACACATCAAGACAGGAAAAACATCTTTGACCTCACTAGATGAAGACGTCACATTACTGCCGCTAGTTTCAAAGCAGCGTTTTTCTACTGTCAAATTAGATCGACTCAATAGTTATAACAGATTTCTCAACTCTGTGGTCTTTAAAATTTTCGAAACTACCCTAAAACATAGCCAATCCGACGTCAGTAGCCTTCACTCAAATTGCACATAAACCTAAAATCAACCCGACTTCTTCTTCTCTGTAATCGAACCTGTGTGGCTTTGCATTTACGATCAGTCAATATGAACCAGTTACGTCTTTGATTCAGATCAAAAAGTGTCCCATTTTTATGTTTAAGGTTGTCGGGGTTTAGCAGAAGAGACATAATTTTCACCATACATCTCACCCTCGATCTCACCTCAATCCCAAATCAACCCGAGTTGAAATAGTGGAAATGGTAATCAATCATGTTTGTTCATGAACTTTTGTTTTGTTTAAAAGTTTCCTATTCATCTGCTTGAAGTTGGAAAGGTTTTGAAGAAGGTCAATAAATAACCTTCACCCAACATGCTCCTCAAAATCAATCCGAGTTGAAACTGGGCAATCGGAAATCGAACCCAGGTGACATTGTCCAGTCGTGATTGACTCTGAAGAAAAGATGTCTTATTCTTACGCTTAACTTTGTCGTGATTTGGCAGAAGGTCAGTAACCTTCAGGCATATAGCCTGAGATTTTGAGGTTATTGAAGAAGGTAGCGTAGTAGGTTCGTAGCGTCAGTTAAACGTCGGTTTAGACGTAATTATACGGGTTACTGTCACCGTAGTTTAACTGACAATGGGTGGATATGGTAGCACTTAAACTTCAACCGCCGGTAAAAGACACGCGTATATTATATATATTTTAGACTTTTTAATTTATGGTTAGGTTAGCTATTTACAAGTGTCAGTTAGTTTGTACATTTTACCTTTTTGGTCAGTATAAAATGTATTTTTGAAATTGTTGAATATCTTATATCTGATGATATAAGGATTAACTAGATGCCACCGATATTGTGGTAAACCCATGACGACCTCGTGTTTTCAAATATTGTAAGTAACCTTCACCATCCATGCACCTCAATCCCAAATCAACCGAGTTGAAACGGCCGAAATGATAATGAAACCTGCTTGACTATGGATTTTTCATGAGAAAAATTTTCGTATGTTTGTACTTGAGGTTGTGAGGGTTCAGAAGAAGGTCAATAACCTTCACCTAACATGCTACTAAATTTAAAATCACTCAAGTTGAAATAGTTGAAACGGTAATCAAACCTACGGGCTATCAACCAGTCACATTTTGATTATCGAGAAAAGGTGTCGTATTCTTTAGCCTGACTTGGTCGTGGTTTGGCAGAAAGTCAGTAAGCTTCACCATACATGCACCTCAATCCCAAATCAACCGAGGTGAAACGGGCGAAATGATAATCAAACCTGCTTGACTATGGACTTTCATGAGAAAAATTTTCGTATGTTTGTACTTGAGGTTGTGGAGGTTCAGAAGAAGGTCAATAACCTTCACCTAACATGCTACTAAATTCAAAATCATTCAAGTTGAAATAGTTGAAACTGTAATCGAACCTACTGGCTGTCAACCAGTCACATTTTGATTATCGAGAAAATGTGTCGTATTCTTTAGCCTAACTTGGTCGTGGTTTGGCAGAAAGTCAATCATCAATTAATCATGCTTTATTCATGTTTTACACACAATACACATGTGTTTACACAAGTCAACGAAAAAACATGTAAGCACTGCTGAGGAAGCAGTGCATAATTGTAAAATCCAAAATGGAATATTAAATATTACACACAAACATATAGTTAAAAACGAACACACATAAAAATATAAAAATACATGCAATTAAAAGTCAAAGATCACAGGTACAATAATCTCAGTCTGCTAGAAATTCAGCTACACTATAAAAGACCTTGCTAGTTAAAATTAGTTTTTAACTTTTTTTCTAAATTCTTTCATATGTAGCAATCGAATCTCGACTGGAAGCTTATTGAATAATTTTACGGCTAAAAACTCTGGCCGATTTTGGCACCTAGAAAGTCTACAATGTGATGGCACTAGCTTACCTCGCTGTCTGGTATTGTAATTGCTCAGTTCACCATGCTTATTAAAGGCGTTCTCAAACTTTTTGACGTATGTGACACTCTCAAGAATAAAAACCGATGGAAAAGTCAATATGCCTGTTTGTTTAAATGATGATCTACAGTCATCTCTATATTTGAGACCCGTTATTACCCTGATTGCTTTCCTTTGGAGTCCAAATACTCTATCAGCCGACGCCGCACTGCCCCATAACATTATCCCGTATGACATAACCGAGTGGAAAAGTGCGCAGTAGGCAGAAAGTCTTAATAGAGACACAATCATATAGATTCCGCAACAAGAAGACACAGCTTCTGAGTCTACTTGACACGGCATCAACATGAATGTCCCATTTCAGTTTGGGATCCAAATGTAGCCCCAAAAATTTGACGCTCACAGGGTTGGGTACTTCGCTCATATCTCTTAGCGATAACGGCATCTTATGAGTTTTGTTATTTTTGAGCTTCAGTTTGTTGGCATTAAACCAGTTTTCGACTTTCGACTGAGTCTCAATGACCATTATCTCAACAGCAGATAAGTCCCTCCCCCTCACAGTTTATTTATTTAATGCTTTATTGCCCAACAGAATATACATTCCAATTACAGGTCAATTACTAGAACTACGAGTAGATAATATAATCACATACAATGAGTTTACAATAAGAATAAGTTTGAACTATAGCAACCGTAGCAACAACAGTTAAAAGTTCAGCCTAAAAATAATTTATCTTCAGGTTAATGTGGGATATAATGACGCAAATGAACTTCTTATTTCCTTAAGACTAGAAAAGTTGACGTCACATTGATCAGCAATCATGTTGAAGTTTGAGCACATACTATATAAAGGGGAATTAATTAACAAATTTGTCTTAGCAGTAGTTATGAGGAAAGTGATGTTTTGTCTTGATGGTCTTGCAGGAATGCGGAAATTTAGTTGATGCAATAAATTTGGCGCGTCTATCATATTATTTAATAATTTATGTAGAAAGGTCAGGGCACTACTGATTCTCCTTAATTCTAATGGTTCTACTTCAAATCTCGCTAGTAAAGCTAAATGGTCACACCCGCGCATTGCATAGACTCCATCTGTTTCGAAAGACAAATATTTCAGAAATTTGCGTTGAACATTCTCAATCTGATGGGTACGAGTTTGATAGTAAGGGTTCCATATCACTGAAGCGTAATCGAGCTCTGAGCGAACCACAGAAAAATACAGGGATTTGAGTGCAGATATGTTAAAGAAGTATTTGCAGTTTCTTACCATGAAGCCATAACTTCTGATGGCAGAGAGTGCTGTATTTTGGATATGAGATGCGAAATTTAGTTTGGAATCAAACAGTACGCCCAGGTCTTTTACTTCACCAACTCTCTCTAGGGTAGTAAGCTGTAAACGATATTGAAAATCTATGAATGTAACTTTTCGCGTGAATGTATAAACTTTGCATTTTGAAAAATTCATAAATAGTTTATTGACTTCGCACCATTCGTTGATCCTGATTGATTTTGCAAGGCCTGACAATCTTGCAAGCTCCTAATATTCGCATAAATTTTCAAATCGTCTGCAAAAAGAAGATGCGATGAAGTTAAGCTACCTGACAGATCGTTGATGAAGAGCAAAAAGAGGAGTGGCCCTAAATTCGCCCCTTGAGGTACACCAGACGTAGCAATGTACTGCGGCGAATTAAACCCATTGAGAGAGACATATTGAACTTTAGAATCAAGATATGAACTGAGCAATTTGACCAGATTATCATTAAAGCCATACCATTGCAGTTTAGCGATTATTACCGAGTGATCAATTTTGTCAAACGCTTTGGAGAAGTCGGTATAAATGACGTCAAGCTGCCCTCTGTCATCCAAAGCCTCTGATATGGTTTGAGTTATTTCGATCAAATTGGTAATGGTTGAACGGCCTTTCAGGAATCCATGTTGTGAATCTGAAATAATTTGACTAGTTTGGAAGTAAATAATATGACACTACATACAATGACATTTCGAAAACTTTAGAAGAAGAATCTGAGATGGATCTCCAGATTTAAGAATTGGGCATATTTTTGCTACTTTCCATTTGTCTGGGAATACACCAGTCTTCAAAGCACAGTTGAATATCCTTGCTAGAGGTTTAGCGAACACAAACGCTCCATCTCTAACTAGAAAGCTGGGGATCATATCGCTTCCACAGGTTTGCTTATTAGGAAGTTTACGCGGTGACTTTAAAATTACCTCCTCGCTGAGTGTTCCTATTAGTTAGAGATGTATCATCAGCAAAGATGATGTATTTTGAGAAATTATCCTGGAGTGGTAAATCATGGAAAAATATAGGAAGTCAGTAACCTTCAGCATACATGCACCTCAATCCCAAATCAACCCGAGTTGAAACGGTCGAATCGGTAATCGAACCTGTGTGACCGTGTGATCGTCGCCGGCGCGTTGTCGCAAGTCGCAGACAGTTTGGTATTGCGAGGAGTTGTGCGCGTTGCCGTTGTCGTTGTCGGGGCTATTTTGGGTTGTCTGGCTATGGCCAGGCTGGCAAAACGAACCAACCGACGCCGCCCGCCGACGCCTCACGCCGCGCCGCGCCGTCACGACGCTCTCTCAGCCTCTCCTTCCGAACCTCTCCAATCCGCACTCTAATCCATTGACGTACGTATATTTTCTTTGACTAGTTAACGTAAGCGCCTATTCATTCACGCATGGCCGACTCTACTCACTAGGCCGGAGCATTGAAATATGGCAACACTGCATCGTTGGCCGAGCTTTTGTTTGTTGTGAAGTCATTAGTGTAATCTTCCAGAGTGAAAAATAAGATTGGAAGGTGATTTTTAATGTGTTTCTAATTATTTACCTGCACAAACGAAACTATAAAGATAACAAGATGCCTGCAAAGTGTGTAGTACCAGGTTGCAGCCCAATAGAGGACATACCAAATCATGGCCCAACATAACCTTATTCCAGAGTAAAAAGAACATTGCAAGGTGATTTTTAATGTGTTTCTACTTATTTACCTGCACAAATGAAACTATAAAGATAAAAAGATGCCTGCAAAGTGTGTAGTACCAGGTTGCAGCCCAATAGAGGACATACCAAACCATGGCCCAACATAACCTTATTCCAGAGTAAAAAGAACATTGCAAGGTGATTTTTAATGTGTTTCTATTTATTTACCCGCACAAATGAAACTATAAAGATAAAAAGATGCCTGCAAAGTGTGTAGCACCAGGTTGCACTAGCAATTGTACGTCCAATAAGGGACATAAACAGAAGTGGGTGAAAGGTATTCCTCGGAAGGGCTGGTTATATTTATAAGGATAAGGACAATAATTTACAAACATTTCAAAGGATAAGACCTATTTTAAAGCACAATGTGGTACCTACAATGTTTTCTGGACCTGCCAAATATCACACAAAAATACAGTTAATAGAACTCATCTGGGCATGCATCTGGGGCATACCTACGAAAAGATTTGATAGTGAAAGGGAATCAAGACCAGCAAGAATGGCTTCACAGTGACCTAATAGTGAATTTTTCTAGCTCAAGTGACAATTTACAAAGTAAATTGAGTGTTCATTTAAGTGGAAGTGGAAGTGGCAGCAGGAAACAGGTTGCGTTTATTTTTATTTTGTAGTGTCTGACTGTGATAAACCAGACATCAGATGTAAGTGGTATTAGTAGTAGTAGTGGTAGTAGTTCTAAAAAGTATTTTTCTCAATTTATTAACCCAGATGAACTCTAATACATATAAACGTAATAATTGTTCTGAAACTATAGGCCAACTATTTGACAGCTAAGCCACGTTGCCACATCTAAGGCTCCGGCCAAGTGTAGAGTCGGCCATGATTCACGTCATTTGGACAATGACCTCTCATTGATTCTGGAAAATACTTAAAACTTTTATTGTTGTTTAGTTGTTATTGTACCGGGTAATTCACGTTATTCGACACGGAGCATTATGGCTAAAGTATTTGAAGAAAAAGAAAATGCTGATTTCGGATGGGTAGGGACCTATTAAGGCTACATTTCAAAAATATTTTCATGTTGTACAGGGTACCTCCAAAACACGAAACGTATCAAAGTTATATTTTTTCAAATAGAACACCCTATATATTATTGCATATTCAGATTCCTTGAATTCTAGTGTGACTTTATGTATCACATATGGCATTTAAAGTGAACCGTTTAGGTGTAAATCACCCACAGAGTTAACATCTATAGAGGGAGTGTAAACAACAAAATGCACAGGTCGCTGACCAGCCAACATGTAACGGATATTTTGACAGCTTGAGGGCATTACCAGTGGCGTGCGACTTTATATTAAAATTGGATGTTCATTAATAGATTCAATTATTACTGTGATGTTACAAACTGATACCAATAGGTTGTATTAGTATTTAGCTATACTTAGAGAATTACTCTTATTATAATTTCATTGTAACAGTTGATAATTTATTATTACCATGAAGTGTTTTTCAAAACATATTAACAGTGTTCTGAAAGGTAGCCTGGTGAAAAGGCTGCATCATATTTTTACTTCAGCAATAAAATATAATAATTGCATTAGGTAATATCCAGTTCTTTAAAATTCTCATAGATAAATTTTCTGTAAGTAAATGTGGCCTACATTTTTGCATTTCACGTTCTCAAATAGTTTAAAAAATGGAATTTGGAAAATTCATGTTGATTGACATGAATGTAATGCGTGTACTTACCACCTGGTAAAGAAACTGTATAAGGGCGATAGGTAAAAACAATAAATAGTATAGAATACAGATATGTATGTATTTATCCACATGCAGCAATAACCTATTCCTCAACTGTAGTGAAGTTACTTTTGTTCCCAGTTATCCCCATATATTACGCTACTGAAAACTAAAACAAAACCTATACTCACCTATGATAAGAAGTGTTCACCGATTCGTCGCTATTACAGCAAACTATGCACTTTTATGTGGTCTCATCATGCAATTATGACAATATTGTTTATAAATAATTTAATTCACACCACAAATAGTCACAAAGTCAGTCAGATATACACTATAATCACAAAAATCTCGACACACGCAATAACCGCAACTACAATGACAGCCACATGACAGCTTAAGGGCACTCCGATTGTAGGTTGCTAGATTTATGACATATTAGAAGTTATTGCGACATTCCACTATGAAATTTACCGTTTTTGAGATTTCATTAAATCAATACAAATTATCTTCACGTAAATCAGTTACATTGCAAGTATATTGGAATGTATAGTTAAATACCCAGTTAAATACTTTGTGTTCAAACTGCGGAAACTGCCAGATTTTGAAGAAACTGGAAGCTGACGAAGAAGAGTGGCAATAGCGCTACAGATGTTGGCTGGTCAATATTCAAATTAGGCTCCCTCTAGAGATGTTAACTCTGTGAAATCACCATTTTCGGCATAAGTAGATGTCAGAAAAAAAATTGAATATCGCAGAGTTTATACAATTTATCAGACTGTAACTTTGCTGGATTACTAAGCATGACATTCGTCAGCTTAGGTTAGACGGTCAAATTTGAATTACATTTGTGTTTGGAGAAATCGGTAGATTCATTAAGAACACTTCAATCAGAGAAGAGAACGGCTGGACCGTGAGTTATGAAATATAACACACGCTGTTTGTTTGTAGGTAGCATAACTTGTTCAAAGGTAGTTTGGTAATAGCTGTGTAATAGCAGTAGGTAAACAATTTTGCTTGCCTGTAGTCATCTCCCCACATAGCACCGGATGATATGAGAATATTCTGTTCACATTCACTACAGATATTATGAATATTCTGGAAAAATTCCATGGATAATTAGAATATTTACAGAATATTCTGTAAACGTTCGAAATGGGAGAAACATGCTATATTCCTAGAATATTCCGCACGGATATTACATGAACAATCGTGGTAGAATGTTTTTGAATATTCTAGGAACCGCATATACGAAACATTTTTAGGGAATTATCGATACTGTTCCAAAAATAATGGCACCTACTAGTGGCAGATGGTCACAAAAGTTAAGCGGTTAGACATCTCAGTTCGGATGCCTAAATAAAGTATAAAAATGTAAACTTGTTGCATTTAACCTCAAAATTCTACTCACATTATATAATGAACCTTACACCATAGTAGGTGACCATAATTTAGAACACTGTCACACACTCTTTATAACAACCAGCAACTTTATTGTACAAAATTGGGTATAAAATGCAGGCCTTTCAGGAATAAAACTCGTAAATTCGTGAACTGCTAAAATGCCGACATCCACATGTTGAAGCACAGAATGACAGAACACTTGAAACGAGTGACAACCAGACAAGACGACACCATGCATTTAGAACCTGCTCTAATTTGTGGTTAAGTTTGACGTCAAATTCGGTAGTGCCAACGTGGTGCCAACCATAAAGCAATATGATGCATGTCATGCATTTTGCATTCTTGTGTATTATTATACATTTTCTGAATAAAAATTTGCAATCAGATCAAGAGTTCTACCATCAAGATCACAAAAACTACAAATTGAATAGGTCTTGCGAAAACTGCCAAACCACATGACAACAACAGAACTGCATACTGTCACAAAATACATGGTTTTCCTCACCTGATGTAAACACAATAACTTTGACTTTGAGGAAGACTGGATTAATCCATGAATGAATTCGCGAAAAAAATCGATGTAAAGAGGGTATTATAGAAAAAACCTCAACAAATCACAGAGCATCGATTCGGAAACATTTTATGATCACAGTACTTGCTTTATGCTATGATTGCACTGAAATACCTTAAGTCAAGGCTTAGGCATTCTTTATATGGCTTTACATATTACAATCATCACTTAACGTCACGTCCTTGCCTAAGTAGTAACTCTATTATATGAATAGCAATAAAAATAATAATAAGTTAATACTTTTTGAGATATGGAGCATTTGTGAGTGGTACACATGGTAAAGCTGTGGACCTAAATCCTAGCAAGGGTGTATTTATTCACCAGGTAATGAAAAGCCAATTATGTAAATAGCAAAGGATGTGTAATAGTTACGACACCATAGTCACCATACATCAGCATAAGATGCTGTCACTTTATCGTCGGTGGATGCCGTATCTGTATTGCTGGCAATGGCTAATGACTAATAAACTTTTGAAAATTGCACATAATATTTGCATACATACAGATATTTCTATTACAAATATTACTAAATGTTCGTCAGAAAATAGCTACATCTTGTTCTTAATAGGTTATTAAAATAATATTCTATGAACAATATTACTGGTATATTCTGGAATAGTTCAGACATTAAACGAATAATCACTGATTATCCTAAGTGGATAAAATACTAATATTCTATAAAGAATATTATGTTAATAATCCAGAATAATCAAGAGAAATAACGAATATTCTATGATTCTACTGAATATTCATGGAACATATAGGAGATTTAAAGAATATTCATAGAATATCCAGTGCTATGTGGGTCGCTCTAATCAAGTTTCCGTCAGTTCATTGTAAGCCCACTCATTCAGAGCATCCAAAATATCCCTAGTGGACACACCTATTCCCCAAAGTTTCGGAAAAGTAATTTTGTTTACAAAAGCATCGAAATTTCCAAAACATCAATGTATCGTCGATATCCCCGGTACGCGATGCAGTACGCAAGGCTTGCCGGCACATGTAATAATCATATCGTTTGCAACGATCTATAAAAATTAATATATAAAAATTAATTACCACAAACATGCGCACATACATAATTTATACAGTTTGTAATTTCTTGGCAATAACGCTGTTACTTTTCTAAAATGGTGGTATATTCAACGCTACCTCTGTGCCGACTGAATTATTATGATAAGCCCAGCTAGCATCAGCGTAAATAACTGTTGATGGTGTGAAATGGAAATTATGTTGATTTGGTGTTGTTGTTGTTTGCGATACCTGTAATTATCATGTACACAGAAGAGTGGTCGTATCCAGTGAGTGCATAAAAAAGGTGTAAATCGGACCATCCAACTACAAGCCCACAGATCTACTATCTTTAATGAGAAATGAGATGGAGAAGAGCATCAACCTTAAGGCGCGATTCCACCAAAACGGTGTGCAGCGCATTGTTCACTAACATCTTGTAAAGAGCTCCAACTGTGCGCGTACTGAGCTGCACTTGCTTTGGGTGCCTATGTCCACTGGCAAGCTATGCGTAGTTCTTTTTGACAAACTGTGCACCACATTTTGTACACGAACATATTTCCTTCGACAGCGTTCTACATTCAGTCGTGAACATGGACGCTGACGAAAACGTATTGGTTTGTGCCGCAGCGTGTGTCATATTGTGCAGTTTGCTTAAAAGGAAACAAAGAGCAAAACCACGTTGTTGCAATTTTTTTCTTCTCTCTTCGGTACTGAGCTAAAATAATTTTCCATTTTCGCAGTACCTCAGCCGAGTCGCACTTGAAAATTTCGGCTAATTCTTGGGTTGCGTCATGTTTTTTATCTCTATTCTTATAATCCACGTGACTGGCATCTCACATTAATGTATACGTTTCGATTTTTTGAATAAATTCTACTATTTTATCGTTCGTCCATTCCATACTGGATTGCGAGGTGTATGCGTACAAACAATGTTTTCGCTCTGACAGCGGAAGCAAACTGAGTTCGTGAACAAGTGGTTTGTGTGCGGTGGTGTGCGCTGCAGCGGACTCCACCGCTTGTACGTGTGCGCCCACAGCAGTGCACAGTTGTGCGCGAACATTGGGGCCAGTTACGCGCACATTTTGTTAATGTTCACTTCAGTGAGTCCACTAAAAGAAACTTTTGTTGCATACACTGTGCAGCACAGTGCCGCACACTGGTGGAATCGCGCCTTTAGAATGATCATCTAATCAAAGGCAAAAGTACATGAATTCCGACATTGCAAGTCAGTCGCGCGTCTCCTAAAGCGGCGACTGACTTACAACAAAACGCCGTAGCGTAAAGCCGGCGCCACATATGCGGGATTCGGCGAGCAACGAACCCCGATTATTTGCTATTCGGCTATGTGGCTGCAGGATTTTACCCGAATATTCGCCATTCGCCGAGCACCCAGCGTTCAGCCGGCGCCATAGCCGACGCCACACATGCGGCATTTAGGGAACAACGAACAGCGAATATTC
Organism: Callosobruchus maculatus; assembly: GCA_951848785.1. Classification (NCBI taxonomy): domain Eukaryota; kingdom Metazoa; phylum Arthropoda; class Insecta; order Coleoptera; family Chrysomelidae; genus Callosobruchus; species Callosobruchus maculatus. The sequence continues at coordinate 250,411 of CATOUR010000073.1, read as the reverse complement.
GCAATTCGGCAAACGCCTACTAGTGTGGCTGGAGGCCTTTACGGAAACTATGATCGGGTTAACCCGATCAGTTGGATCACTGATCCTGATGTTCGGAAAGTGATCTGGGATCGGTCAGAAATAGGGTAGTTCACTCTTGTACAGTAAGTGATTGCGATCGGATGATTCAGATCCGTAGCTGCTTTACTTCACCATCTGTTTTTTATTGTTAAACAAACTTTTTCGTTGTTCGATGACCGTTAAATTCATGGAATCATAAATGCCACTTGACAGCTGTTTGACATATAACTGATCTATCCGGATCCAGATCAGTGTTTCCGTAAAAGCCTTGAAGCAGTTTGTGCGAATGGTCGGGCTTTCCCATTCCCTTTCTTCTCGGAACTAAACATAGCCAACTACGCACATCTAGGGCGATACGTGCTCGCTATTCGGCGAGCAAGGTTGAAAAAACGGCGAATATTGATATTCGGCAAATACCCGCATATGTGGCGCCAGCTTAACACGTTACAATGCGAGCACTTGGTTGTCGGTTTCCTCGCGAATCCCTTTAATTGTTAAAAACTCTTTACACGATCAAGAAGTCGATCAACTTTGTGAGCCTGAAGTAATCGGTGAAGAATTGAAAGAAAGAATCTGACGATTTATTTTCATTTATAAAGTTCTGCTAACATACTATGTAGGGATGTTGTAATAATGCCAACCGTTATTGTTCAGTGGTAGTCTCAGTATCTATGTGTTTTGTGATTGACAGTGAATCCATCCATTTCTTAATTTTTTCTATTTTATGGTATCGTCATAATTATGAATAAGTCATAGCCTTAGACAAGGAAAGAGAGAGGACGGAACCCGCGACTGACATTTCTGATACCAAATGGCACCAAAGCGCTATTCCCAGTGGCGAACTAATGGGATTAACGTTCTGGTTGAGCTATTTGTAGAAATAATCTTTTTCAAATAAAATTTAATGAAATATTGTTATTCAGGGTTTCTATATGGCCAATTTCGCCATCCACAATTAAAACTTAAGTGACTAACATTACCGTAACCGTGATTTTCATTCGACTGCTGTTTTGTGGCCAATAATATATAAAAATTGATAATGTATATATTTTATTCAGTCATGAACATGTTATGTTCATTTGCAGTATATGACTGATGGAAGACACGATTATACTTCTACCCAGAAAGAAAAAAACTGCTTGTAGTTTGTAGTAAATCAATTTTTTATTATTAAAGAACACATAATACCTATAGTATATTTATATTTATTGACATTATGTTTATATATAAAATACTGTCTATTACATACTGTAAACAGAAGCAGCAATAAAACATTTTTGTTATTATACATTAGCTTACGAGATTGAGGAATTTGATGCCTTCAATCTCGGAGTCCCCATATGCAGTAAAAAAATCTACTTGCTGTTACGCTGTTACTTGCTGTTTGTAGTGTGTAATGAAGAGCAGTATTTTTAATTACTCCAACGAGGCTTTTTTATACATAACTTCTTCTTGCGACGGTGGCAATAATTAATGAAAAAGCTGGGGGGTTAAACATAAAAATTATCTCAGACATGAAATAAAGTAAGTTTTGGGCTAGAAATACAAAGGTCCTTTAATCTTATCCAAAATCAAAACATTTACAAAATTAGAAAATGACCCCTAGATTAGCTAGTAGTAAATAAAAACGAACAATTCATTCAATATAGGTGAGGTCCTATAACTTACATAGAAATTACAACTCTATTTTATCACTTAACCCCTTGCTTCCAGTAAGTTCTAATTTATTGCAGTTATGTATTTACTTATGGGGAAGTTTGGGTGAAACTCAGTATTGTGTGCTTCAACAAAAATAAATTTTTTGTAGGAACGTGGCATTTCGCTTGCTCCTACAATTGATGGCAGTCAATATTACAGTCACGAAGGTCAAAAACTACCAATATTTTACTGCCCTTTAAACAGAATCATTTTTGTTAATTGGCTCCGAACTGGATTGTCCTGTTGTGATCGAGATTTTACAATAAAATGGATTCTGATATTTAAGTATTTTGTGCATACAGCTTTTATTAAAAAATATATATGATTTACATCATTTTCTAATACGTGACGTTCTAAGCAGCTGAAAATAGGGGTGCCTAGAAAACTTGATATTATTTTGCTTATCAGCAAAGGTACAAAATGTTTGGTGTGAATACAATTTTCATTAACTCTCAGAAAATGTTCCGATTTCAAACATATCTTGATAACATCACTTGATGGGTAAGTCAGACCGCCGTGGCTTTTAAATTCAATTAGGGAATTGAGAAACCGATCTCTAGTACCAATCAATGCTGTGATACATGTTTCACATTTTATTGTTTTTTGTAATTGGTGCGAAACATAACCAGCAATATATTGCACAATTTGGGATGAACATTCACTTATCACAGGTGCATTCATGATGTAGTCATGATCCTTCCAAATAGTTTCTAGATCATCAGAAGGCTCATTTATGTCTACTAAACTATGGTTAGATAAACTACTATTAATTACATCTTCAGACCTTACATTTTTTGTAGAACTACTTAGAATATGGATTTGATCTAATGGAATACAGTTACCCATACCGCCCTCTCTAATTTCTGCTCGAACCAGAAGCCTTTTGTAAGCAGCTAGAAACTGTCGAGCGGTTGGGTTATTATTCCAGCCACCTCTTGATCTAATTGACGAAAAGAATAATTCTAAATGATCTTGACTAATCTTATACAACGGAAGGTACAGTAATGTTTTTCTCTCAGAAACAAGTTCTTTGTACAATCCTAAAGAACTTGATAATGAAATTATTAATCCAATAAACCCAGTTTTTCTGTTAGACATGATTACTTGCTCATTATTAGATAATTTCAACTTTGAAAGATAAAAAATTGCACTATTGATAAATTCCGCAGATCGATCTATATTTTTTTGACATAATGCTTTTTTATAACCTGGTGCTACTAGGGTTCTGCTGTTTAAAATATCGAAAATGCTATTTACAATTCTAATAAATTTAACTGTTGCCTGACTACCTTTAAAATCCTCAAGATTCAGCTTTTTTTCGCAATACTCAATAGCATCGGCTACTGATGCACTAAGTAACTGAACTGCAAGCCGAACCTTCATTTTTTGTTTGAAAAAAATAATATGAGCGCGACGTAACTTATTCCCTAAATGTAAGCCCTCGCTAGTTTGCAGCTTCTCTAGAAGCGCTATGTATTTCCATTGAATAAAATTGTTATCACAATCAATTAGGATTTTCTTTTCACCAAATGCATTGCGAACAAGTTTTATCATATGACATGGATCATAAAAAATATATACATTGTGATCTGTAACTCTGAAACTTGTCTGTATATTTGAAATGTTAAATAAGAATCCAAAGTTATGACACATAGCGGTATTAGATGGAGCACCATCGAATGTGATTGACATAACTTTGGCTCCCGTATCTTCAATCAGATGGATGCATTGAGATACAATTGAATGTTTTTGACTGCCATTCAAAGAATCTGTAAGAAAGTAACCGACAGGTAATTTCCAAGTTCCATTGATGCAAACCAACATTATAACAAAAGCTTCTTTGGCTAAAGCATTAGAGTCATCGTTTAAATTTGTACCACAGTTCACATAACCATGGAATTTTTTTCCATCCCATTCTAAATGTTTCCGTATGGCTATTTCATCGATAATTAATGAACAAATTATTGGTCTGTCAGATGATTGAACCTTATTTCTTAAGGTATTTATTGATTCCTTGGTAAAACCAGGCTCAGCATCCACATTCTGAAACCATTTAGCAATAGTTTTGCTATGCGGGAGACAAGTGTCAAAAACATCTCTCACATAGTTGTATGCCTTTGGTGAAAAAAAATTTAATGTCAGGGCAAATTTCCTAAGTTCAGGTGAATATTGAACATTTCTCCCCATTTTTCTGTTCAATATTTCTATATTAACCTTGCTCATATTTTGAACTAAAACTAAATTTTCTTGAGATAGTAAATTTTGTCGCTCTAATTCCTCAGCAATTATTTTTAAAGAGGCTACTTTTTTGTGTGCTCTTTTCAGTGACTGACCAAGGGCACGGATTTTTTTCGTTTTTTCCTTATTCTTATCTTTTTGCAGCAGCAGTTCTCTTCTAAGTTTCTTCTTCCGGGGAGAGTCGTCCTGTGCAGCCAGAGCTGAGGTTGATGGCGATGGTTCTGGATGAACATCACGTTCACGGGGTCTTTTTCTTTCTTTTGCCTAAAATAACAGAGCTGTATATTAGACAATGTTTGAAACATTATTTCCGAAAGAAAGACAGAACAAATTAATTTATGATTTAAGTAGATGTGAATGAGTGACTGAATCTTATAGGAAAAGTGACAGTAACATTTTGTTTTGATTTCGTATCGAGTAAACACACCTAAATATATTTGTTTAATAATGTAACTGTAACACAAGAAATTATTACATTTTTGAGGTTAGCTGCCTTTTGATTTTCATAGCTATCAATTTTTAAATGGTTATTCAGCCATTCGTAATCGTATTTCTCCTTACTTTATTGCACTGTTTATTTTGGAAACGTCATCACTAATACTCAAATATAAAACCAAATTTGAGACCATAAATATAGAATATAGGCATAAGGCATAAGAATGATTTTAAATTAATATCGCACCCAAATCATAACTCATTAATGATCCAATTATATACAATGGAGTGAAGATTTATAACAAACTTCCTCCTCACAGGTTTTAGTGAATATCCCAAAAGTTTTGTTTGTTATTATATAGCTTTGTCAATAAGAATCTTGTAAATTCTTAGACTATAAAGTATATCGATCTATCTATCTATCCATCTATCCATCTATCCATCTATCCATCTATCCATCTATCCATCTATAATAACCCTAGAATGTTTATTATTTTAATATTGATTAAGCGTAGACAATGTAAGCTAGGAATTATAACTTACAATTTTTGGACGTAAGTATTCCGGAAGCTCGTCAAATATGGTGGGGACTGCTCCTTTCAGAAGATATACTTTTTGATTTGTTTGATGAAGGAAATTCTGTTCAAAATGCTTAGAACAAAGCCTATCGTTGCTTGTAGGCTTCCAACCTTCGATCCTCATATTTTTGATCCATAAATCATGTCTAGGAAGATCTTTAGGAAACCTGTCGAGGAAGAAAGAAAATTAATTTTATTATTCATACAACTACAAATAAAGGCCACCCTTGAAATGCACACCTTGTATAAGGGTATTGGTATATTATATATTACAATGCAAAGTCATAATATTTCTATTCAAAATGTAAGCTATAATAGATACGCCACTGGAAAACTGATTGTATTTGAACCAAAAAATCCCTTAAAAACATAATTTTTAGACTTTACGTGCTCAAAAACATTATGATTCGCATGTTAGTGGTACATTCCAAATTATATTTCGGATACACATATATCTTTGAACTAGATATCGAGATATTTGCATGAATTTCGGATACACCAAAAAAATAAGATCATAAATTTACCTGTGAAAAGTGATTCCTGGCTCCTTCCTGCTGCTGTGGCTTTTACAACGGTAAGCTGCACACCCCACCATTACGCTCACCACAATATTTCACAATTATTGGTCTTAAAAACGTTAAATATCGCAAAAAACACTACCGTCAGTTTTCCACCAGCATTTTGACAGCTATTCATTTTCGGTATCAGCTAATCCATATAGCATCAAATGGGCGTGCGGTATCCCCTCTCTTTCCTTATCTAAGGTCATAGCGATTCAACATAACTTTTCAACTAAATAACGATCACAAAATATACATAACTAATAGGTAATGCCACAGAATACAGAAAACAAATTGTCACTAAGACGCTAACCTCAATAGAAGATATGTACGTCACAGCCACCAAAGATAAATGACGCAAACCATGAACTATCATTAGGAAGTTGGTATTGTCGGTAGGCTCAAATATCCCTACAATTCAAGTTCTAATTTGTCGATTTTTTCACAGATCCCTTCAAAGTCACAAAATCGATCGAGCTTTATGGGTTTCATTGTCTTCCCCACAGAGTATCGTAACTAAAAAAAAATTGAAAATTTTGCCGCCCCCAACCTTACTACGACGTGCTATATCAGCTCACAAAATGCCGTAACTAAATTACTAAAATCCCTTAAGCACCAGCAGACAAAACAAATGTCGTCTCTAACAAAATTTCATTTTTAATTTACACAAAACAACATAACTTACTTTACGACTTTTTGTAAGAAATGGTTACTGATTCAATATGCATGCAATAATGCGTTGCACTTAGTTTCTGAAAGTTTGTTCCCAGTGTAGATTTTCCAGTTCTAGAATGTAGCTTCGTCCTTATTTATCTCTTTTTTCTACATACCGGAAATTTTTTATACTAACAAACCTTTCTTCTTTTCATAAAAGAACTATATTTCTTCTTTGTCTGTAACGCACTAATGGTACTAATAGAAGAATCCAAAGTTCAATCACGCAAAAACAAATCCTTTTTCTGTGCAGTTTTCGATTTGTAACGAGTAGGGTTGATTAATGGTAGGGTTATGATTATTATCAATGGACATTTAAATGGATATGTTAGAAAATACCATCAATTCGCACATCACTGAAACCCGAATCGAAGAAGATGGAAACACTATATACTTGATGGGGCTGAAATCGATTTTCAGAAAGACGGGGCTCTTCCGGTTATGCGTTTCCACATAAATGGATAGGGCGAAAAGGACCCACAGAATGGCCTGCTAGATCTCCTGATTTCAAGGGGATGACCCAGGGGGCAGGGGGTACAAGTGGGTGAAGTAGTTTTTGGCTGAAAAGTGGTCCCCCCTGATAATCTTTTGAATGTCGAGGCGTTTTTTATTTTAATTAGTGGTTTTCGATAAATCCGTGGTGAACAAGTTGTTTGGTGATATGAATAAGGCTGTGAGCCACAATAGATCAATGAGATGCGATGAAGGGTCTATTGACGATCCACTCACCTCAAAGCGATAGCTACCTAGGGTAGGACGATGAGTTTGGTTGACAAAGAAGGAAACAATATGCCAAAAAATTTGGAATATGGTTATAGTGTTGGCAACTAGAAAATCTTATTATTTATGTCAACCTTACATTTTGAAGCTTCCTACTTTTTGTACGCGGTTCTGAAACAGTGGTTCTTAACTGGTGGTCCTCAGGCCACTGGTGGTCCTTGTGCAGCCGAAGTGGTCCGTGAAGTGATCGTATTTTAAAACTGTTAAATAACAAGCAGCCGAGATCGACGCGTCAACTTCTATTTGTTCGTCTGTGCTTTATTATACAATTGACTCCGTTCGTTTTGAAGAGGTATTGCTTCTTCTTCATTTTAAAAACTTGCAGTTTTGGATCAAACATTTTTTGGGACCATCAACAACAAATCAATGCATAAAGTTCTTAGGTCTAATTACTGATCAAAAATGGAATTTTATAAATCATATTGATAATTATTTAATTAATGAATTCGCTAAAGTAACTTACACATTTAGAAGAGTTAGAGACACTCTTGGAAGGAACACCACCAAAAGTTGCTATTTTGTATTATTCCAAAGTAGGTTGAGTTGTCATCCCATTTCTCATACCTACTTAAATAAGTTGTAGGTCTTACAAAAGCGAGCAGTTAGATGCATTGCCGAGAGTAGACCTAGAACTTCGTGCAAGCCACTATTTTTAGAATACAAAACTATAACCGTAATAGCACTATTTATTTTGAAAATCGAAATCGCTGATATTATAAATTGAAACAACATTTGAGATCGTGAATATAGAATATAATATAAGACAAAACAGTGATTTTTAATTAATCACCCCCAAATCATCACTCAAAGTTTTCCGTAAAAAACGCAGAATGTTTCTATTACAAAAACCTTTTTACACCCTAGATGAGTTCTCTGACGAATTTAAGTGAATATTCATCCACACATTTTGTTTTATTTAAACAGCTTCGTCAATATGCACTCAAAAAAATGTCGTTCGTAATATTCATAAACGCTCTTTATTAGTTAATTTTTTATTGTATCGAAAATTTTATTTATGGTACACACGAAACCTCTTTATTGGCTCATGTTCATATTTGTTGATAGAATAAATCGACGTTTATGGAAATAAAATCCGACATGAGTTGTACGTTATGACGAAGCATTAATATATACAACAATTTATTTGTGCTGACAACTAACAACGTTTATTAGTAACAAGAACCGTATTTATGAATTTGCAAACTGTATTTTATAAAACATCCTGAAAGAACAGTAACATCCGTTTATCATAATAATTAAAGTATTTGTTGTTTCAACAACCGTGATTGTGGGCACCATTAATAGTTTTCATTGATACTATAAACCTATCTTTATGTAAATCACAAACGCCAGTGCTTATACGTAAAACGCATTTGTAAGATCAATAAACGCTGTCGTGAATATCATGAAACCGTTCAACGAAAGGCTGTTTTGAAAGTAGTGCCGCTTGGCGTTAAACATACCGAATCAGTGGAAGCGTCTGTATTTACACGTACACGTAGTTTGTGTTTGTATTGATGGCTAGTGGACTGTGAAAAAAAGTGTTGCTGTTCTGTTGGAAGTCTAGCGTCCTTTAGGAATAATATTTAATAAAGAAATACTGTGCTTTTTGCCGTTTCTGTGGTGGGATAAGCTACTAAAACGTGAGTTTTTTCCTTCCTCCAACATTACATTACGTTTACATCGCGCTCACTATCTTCTAGCGGGTACCCAACATTGATCCCGAATCGTTGCTGCATGGATTCGTCAATTGAATTTAACCTGTACAAATACATATACCTTGCTTGTCCTTAATTGAGGAAGAAGGATGAGAACCTAACCAGTGAACGGATAAGCATTATTGATGACGATATGTACCTGTAGAATTTTTCGCATCACGCGCCAATCTCTTTCTCCGGCACGGCGCCGGCGTTCGGGATCGCTGTTAGGGGTACCTATACCCGCTATAAGTTTAATTCACGTTCGGAGGTCACTATAGTTTTTATACGACATTCGAGTGTTGGGTGAAAATTCACTTTTCTTTTATTTCAGTATCCAATCTACATAGAACAAACTAGGTGTTGATGAAATCCACTCTAGAAGAAGCAAATGTTGGTAGCATTTTTACATTATATTTTTGTTTATTACATATTTCAAGTTTTTATTTGAACAAATGTAAATTTTATTTGCCTTTTTCCAAGAACAGTTAACCACCTTCCAATGAGAAAGAGAAAAACGAGTTCCACTGAATTCTGTTTATATTAGGTGTACAGTTAACAAAAAAATTGGCACGTCCCTTGCGCCTCCCCTACATAATTCAGTTAAAAATTTAAGTAGTCTCAGTCACACCGTTTCCTTGATGCAGTAAGTAAAATACGTTAAGACCATAAACATCAGTAATTGAATTGAAAAATGCGTTTGTTATATCAGATGGTGATTACTAATACCATAATATACAGGCTGTCCTAGCTGAAATTTCCCACCCACGTTATCTCTGAAATTATCAGAAAAACTGAAAATCGCCGTGACACGTCGCTTTGTATTTTGAGAGGGAACTTTCCCCCGAATTCGTCATCATTGTGTTATCAACCCTTTCACCTCCAGCAGCCCCTACTCCAAAATCTTAAAAGAGACCACGATACTTATGATATATCATTTTGAAGGGAATTCAAATTGATTTATCACAAGTGTGGTAGTCTCGATAGCACTTACCAAAATGACGCTATTTTTAGAAAATCGTCGCGAAGCAGAGTTTTGATCCTCCCAACCCTCGAGCGGCAACCCCCTCCCGAGGTCGCAAACTGAGGTGTACATTCAAGGAACCAATGTCTACTATCCCACCAAATTCCATTTCTTTCCGACCTTTTGCTGTCAAAAGCTTTTTTATGACGTAATGATTGGACTAGAGATATTTGTGGAAATTAGAGATTTGATACAACATAGTAGTAGCATGCGTTCTAGACAGAAACAACCGCGTGACAAACATGACTGTCACTAGAGCTAAAGATATCTATGGTGGTACTATAACAATAAAAAATGTGTTTTGAGAACAAGGTACAAAATTTTGCTAAGATTTCGAGAAACTGCTTCAGGTTATCTATTTTTTATCACATAATTTGGACGCAATTGGCATCATCCGTATGCTTTGAATAGCACCATAAAGTTATATTGTAATTTTTTGCAAATTCTCTTGGTTTTCCACTAATTCCATGTATTTTTTTATTCTACTATAATAATAATATAAATTCTCCAAAGTGTAGTCCATAGAGAAGCAAAAATTACTACAAATGGTCCATAATCACTAAAAGCTAAGAACCACTGATCTGAATCATTAATTTTTGCAGAAAATATAGCTTATTTTATAAACTCAATTTTTAACAGAAGGATTAAATTTAGAATTGCATGTCGACGGTATTCCCTATAAAATAATCCAGATAGTGTTCGTGAAAGTAATCTGTAAACAAATCTATAACCGCCAGCCTTTCTGGAATTTGAACAATTTACTACACATTTATTTATCTACAAGCATAAAAATAACAGTAATCATAAGCAAAGAGGTTATTATATCTATTTAAAATACGTGCAGCTAATAGTAGGAGTGGGTTTTAAAGAAAATTCCTGGAATTCGCCTGTGTGACTGTTTATTATTGCAGTGGGAGTACAATTATATCATTCAAAATATTTTGTACTTGACAAATATAAAAATACAGTTAATGTCGAAACAATGAAAGTATTTATGGATATACCATCTTTATGCCACACAGAACCTTCTTAGCCGACTAGCTCTTTTCATTAACACCTTTAGAAAATGCATTATTCTTGGGGTATACAACACGATATATGCGATTTAGCTTGTGCCTTTCGTATTCAGGAAATTCAGGGGCCTGGCAGGCAGATCACCATCTGCTCTGATCAGTGTTGCCGTTTCTGGCATAATTATGCGATTTTAGCATAATTTCAAGGGCTATCGCACAATTTCAGCACATTAAAAAACAGAGCACATTTTGGCACATTTTTTTCTTGCTTTAAAGGTAAAGCACCTAAAACGCGAAGAAGTGGAAATATGGAATATCTTATTTAATATATTTTAAATATGTGATTTGTGCTGCACTGGTATCCATCTGTTTTTCTCGCTGTTAAAATTTATTGTATGACGAAACAATGATATGCTAGGTTGCAGGATTTGAATGTCCCCTTGCACACACAGAAGGGGACTGTTTTTTTTTTGCTCTTCAGAAATGGAAGGAGACAAAAGCATAATATAGCACATTTTCAAAGCGACAGCAGCACAAAATGAACATTTAGGATCGGCAACACTGGCTCTGATAGTCAGTAGGCATTCACAGTAGCGGCAAAGAGTAGGTAACTAAGCGGCTTATAGGATCGTTGGAGTGCGTTGGCCAACGCCGAGTCCCCTCGGCAGGTAGAAGCAGGCCGGCGCCGGATCCGCACGTAATCAAACACACCAGTGCATGGTACAGTGAAAACAGACAAGAAAAAGAGTACAGTCGCATCTAGACACGGTATAGGAAACATGCAATAAGAGTTCAAAATGTTGCCCATTATTGGCAAAACAATGAGGGATAGTTGCAAAACACTGGAAATGATTTCCCTGAGGGGCTAGAGGGTACAATAGGGGATGAAATAGTTTTCGGTTAAAAAGTTGTCTCTCTGGACAAATATTTTGACGTGTCTTGGCGTTTTTTCGTTTAATCAGCGGTTTGTGATAAATCCGTGGTGGGAAGTTGTCAAATGAACTATTAGTACATACATATGTAGACTCACATCATATTACATTAGAACCATTTAGTTGAAATTTGTCAATCAGATGAATATGTGACTGATACTGTACATGTTCAACGAATTCTTGTGCGCGTCTTATTAAGGAAGCTATCCACTCTGGTAGAGACTGTTTGAATCGCTTTGTAAACAGGTTTTTGGTATCAAAAGAAAAGAAGTGTTGTATCATTTTGGCGCTACATCGAAATATGACCGCCGCATGACTGATTTGTTTGGTTTGGGAATTATTGTGGTACCTAGCCTACATCTAGTGTTGTGGTTGTGTATAAATGTGTTATGCTCATTTGAATATATCTCTGATACTAACACCCGTATGCACCGTTTGGCGATTCTAATCCTAGTTCCCTAATCGCGTTTTGCTAATCTTTGGCATCTAGCCATGCACCGTCAAGAGATTAACTAATCTAGATTGGAGATACGGCAAGGTTGTGTTCGCAAGATTGTTTTGACAGTGACAGTGTCAAAATTGTCAGTTTGCGGTGCATTGTAAACAGGTAATCTAATCCAGGTGTACGTAACTAATCGCGCAATTGACTTACGGTGCATACGGGTGTTATAGTACGTAGTAAATACAATTGCCTAACGTTATATATTTGGGTCTCGTAATATCATTGGTCGGGTACATTGTTATTTTGTTAAACATTAATATTAGAATAGCTTTTACTTCCGATACACACCGATAGGTGAGGGGAGTACTGGGATCGCGAAAATTATCGATTTTGAGATAATATGCTTTGAGGCAATTGGGAAAACATTGACATTGGACGCGCTACATAAGGAGGCTCCTGCATTTGGCAACGCATGAGGACCGACCTGGGTTCGGTGGGAATTCCCGTGTCGGACAGATCCTTTGGGCTGGCCCGCCAGGTATATTCTATCGCAGTGCGGTTATAGTGCAGCTTGTGTCATTTATCCCAAATAGGGGTTTTCGCAAACACTGAAGCTATAAGTAATTCTTTATCGCTACTCATCTTCGACCGGCACAGACGAAACCAGGTAGCAAACTAAATTTCTGTTACTATAAAGGCGTTCAAGCGGGGTTCCGACGCTGGTAAGCGGTCGAAAACTCAGTTGACCAGGTGAGCCTGCATGCGGCACCTGCACGCCCTTGCACGCTCACTAAACAGCCCCACTGTGTTTGCGCGCTCAGGCAGCATTAAAAGCATGAAGTGCTTTAGGTTTACATCAAGGCTCGTTCTGCAATGTGGAAAGGTCTTGGATGACATTTCGGCAAGACATTAGGTGTCACTTATGAGGGTGCCGAGTCATGCTGGAGCTGGTGGCAATGAAATGGCGGACGCGCTCGCAAGGAGAGGGTCGAGGAATAATTTACTGGGTCCTGAGCAGACTTTGGGGCTGGCCGTAGGTACCACTAGAAGGAAAACGGAGGTGTGGTTGCAAAATCAGCATCTTATGAGGTGGAGAGGAATCTCTGGATATCTCAAGCTAGAGAACTTATTTTAGGACCTCTGGCCAAGGTGGGGAGGTTGTGTCTCTCACTGGACAGAAGCCGGCTAGGGTTACTTGTATGTGATAGGGGTGGCAAGTAATGATCCGACGTGTACACACTGTGGCGAGGAGGAAGAATCTTCGGCACACATTCTATGTCGCTGTGAAGCTATTGGGGTAACACATTCAGTCTATACTAGGTTCAAGGATTCTTAAACCTGAGGATATAAGATGCGCTGGACCCAAGGTCATCCTCACCTTTGCGATGAGGGCTAAACTTGGGACCTAGGGTAAGAAGAGGTGCATAACACTTGTATCATTAGATGTGACAGGAATGCATAACTATTCTGTATCTCACTTATTTTTCAGTTTTCTGGAAAACGTTATTTGAAAAAGTTATTTATTTTAACGACTTCTATACACAGTTTCACATTGTATAAACTTTGCCGATTGCCAACCTAAAATATATGCATAGTATATATGCTGGTATAAATATTACATTGTGTAAGACTTTCGCGGCCATGATCCGATGAACTGTCGGTTCCTGGGCTGTTCGGTCGGCGTCGGCACGCTCCGCCGCTTTTGCGTCGACGCGCTTCGCAGCTTGGCGTTTCGCCAACACGAGTGGTCGGCATCCTCAGAAGCTGATGTCACCTGTTCGGCGTGTTCCGAGAGACTGAGACCGTGTCACGGGGCCGGCATCTGTATTCCCCGGACTAGGAGTGGGGGCGGCTGCGCTGTGCACCGCCGATGCCAGTGGAACTCCTGCGCATCCCAGAATCTTTGCGTCTCTTAAGGCGGGTATCCATATTCTGTTGAGCTTATATGCTTCTTCTTTGTCGTTGAAGTTGTTCTTATGTTTATAAATTTCAATGGACAATCTGGCGTAAAAACAGGAGGTCGTAGCCAGAACCTGTGTCTCATCAAAGTCGGTCAAAGTCGGTCATCAGGTGAGGATACCGACCACTCAAACACCCATTTTGTGAACTCTGCAGGTGGTGGTAGTTCATAACATGAAAAAATGCTCAGTAAATCGAAGTTATTCATCTGACAGACCATGATATATGTACAGGGTTGGGATAAAGTATGGAACCAAGCAAATAACTTTGAAACGGAAAGAACGATATTGCTGAAAATTTGCAGGCAAGTGTAGTGACGTCCAGTGCATCCGAAGACATTATGTTAGCTATTAATGTACCCCGGTTTAACCGGAAGTACCGTCAACTTTTTTAATTTAAATGGGACACCCTGTATATTTTTGCAGATTTTAATAGATCTTTTTTTTTTCGAATACGTCCATAGTGGGTTTAGTATTAGTTTCTGTAAAAACGGGAAAGATAAAGCTTCTTTATCATTGCAGGTGTTTAAAATGCCGGTCATTCAAAGTCGGTTTTGGCGATCGCGTGAGAACTCTCAAAGAAGAGTCAACTTTTAATGATTTACGTCCCGACAGGGGTCCTATAACACGTTTGACAGTGACTAAAATACAAAAAAAAATACAAACAAATTACCTCAAATGGAAAGACCGCAGACCGCCACGAACGAACTTGTGAGACAAATAAAAAAGCTTTACCGTTCCCATTTTTACAGAAACAAATACTAAACCCGCTATGGATGTATTCGGAAAAAAAGATGTATTAAGATCTGGAAAAATATACAGGGTGTCCCATTTAAATTAAAAAAGTTGACAGTAATTCCGGTTAAGCCGAAAGTACATTAATAGCAACATAATGTCTTCGGATGCATTATGCGTCACTACATTTATCTGCAATTTTTCAGCAACATCGCCCTTTCCGTTTCAAAGATATTTGCTTGGCTCCATACTTTATCCCAACCCTGTATAACTTAGTAGTGGTTATCTTTCTTCAATCACAAAAAATAGTATTTCGCTCAGAAGCTAGCAAACTGCAAGGACAGCAATAGCTGAATATATAGCAACATACATGTATACATATGTGCCAGACAGCTGGCACGATAAATAATCAGTTTTTAATAACCATCTGATTTACTCCGATTTTACTATTAGTAAAACCATAAAATCCGAAAATAATACCAGGAAAATTGGAGTCGCTGTTCTGATTCTCATTAAAACGGGTTTTGCTTACACTTTTCACATGGTGTTGTTAAAGAAAAGTGACGGAGACAGTGCCGTAATGATTATGATGGAAAATTTATTGGATTGGAACAAGCTATTAGGTCAAGCACTCAAGCGAATATAACAGTTAAAAGGAAAATCCTTATTCACTAATGTAGTAAGTATAGGTACATAAATAACATACAGAAACAGTAAATCGACCGTTATAAAATTAAGGATGAAGGAGTGGCGGTTTCTGAACTTTTGAAAGGGAGGGAAAAGTGCAGTTTAGTCGAAATATTTCCGGGAAACTGGGATTAGGTTCCCGGAAATAGGCAGCGCCAAATGGCCTCATGGCTCATGTTCCGTCGCTGGGCCGATGTCCCCGGTTATTCATAGGTGACAAACTGAATTGATTTGAAATAAAAAAAGCTCAATGGCTCTTCAAGGATCAAAAGATTCCGGAGGTAAAATACCTGGCCGTTCGGATCTCCGGGTGCCAGGTGGTCCGGGGGAACATTAAGCGAAGTTTGTTTAAAGAATTGTGCTGCCACTCCTCGCCAGGCTAACAACAGAAGCCGGCCTTCTCAGCAACTTCGCCCTAACGACAGGCCCGAAGGCCAGAGAAACTTGTTCAGAGCCGACTTTACAAATATACGACGTCTTGCCTCCAACATAAACTCTGTCCATCAACACCTTCAGGCAGAGAAGCCACACATTCTGGCTCTTACGGAAACTCAAGTCGGCTCTTCAACAATGGATAACTGCCTTAGACATCCCGGATATGACTTATACCCCCGATTTAGACATAGGTTTGGCGTATGCGTGTACGTTAAATCTGGGCTTTCTTGTCATCGAGAAGAAGAGCTCGAACTGGAAGGATTTGACATCATATGGCTTAAACTATCCTTCCAAAATCAATCTAAATTCATATTCTGCATCTGTAGGCCACCAAACAGTAACAGTTGCAAAGAGCTCTTCCAGAAGCTTTCAGCCACTGTAGACGCGCTGCAATCGGGTCATCCTAATTCAGAGATCGTCTTTCTGGGTGACTCCAATGTTCACAACTCATACTGGCTCAAACATACAAATAAAACGAATGACGAGGGACGTGAAGCTGAAGCCTTTGCTATGAGCTACGAATTGGGGCAGATAGTTGAAGAACCAACAAGGATCCTCAGCTTCCACGGAGATTTTGCTAGCCTGCTGGACCTATATCCCACAACTACACCAACAATTTACACAGTGTAAGTAACCGCTCCACTGATTCGCTGCATTTGTGGCTGACGGAGGCAGTTTTTGAACCGATATGCGATGGCGATGTATAGCGGTTAAAGACAATTACGGACTAATCATTCTAACACAATGAAATTACAAACGAAAATATAAATAGAAAATCATCTGTATATTTAAATCCAGATAAGCTTATTTTCTATTATTTCGGCATGCCCCTCGTATGAAGCGTATTAAAGAGGCCCTTTTCCTTAATGGGATCAGTTCAGAAAATCAGCCTTTCGTGTAATGACTTAATTTACGATCAACTTGAAAAAGACGAGACTGATGACTAGCCAAATGTGATGTTAAATTAGGTGGTATTTATGATGGTCGGTTGTTTGACATTGAAGTGACAATCCTCGCTCGAATCTGGTTGGCGCTTGCGGTTTCAATTGTTTCGACTCGATTGGCGTTCGTTTGTCACACAAGCCGTCTATTATAGCGTACGCATCCACACCTAAGACTGCGTTATTTGCGATCTTCCACAGTGTTTTTCATTACAATTAGTCCAGTGGTATTAGGTCTCATAGCTGACTTTTGTCTTGCACTTTTTGCATACAAAGTACTAAGATACATTTTGCGAACTTATTTGTATAATTAAAACCTCATTCATTGGCGTTGAAACGATGGGTGAAGCTTTTTCCAAAGGACAGATTATTTGACAATGAATAAGTTTCACGACACCAATAGATGAGGGGAGTATTGTGATCGCGAAATTTTTCTACTTTGAGATGATACGCTTTCTGCGCATTTTATTGATGTCTACATAACGAAAATCCACGCCACTCATTTCTGTCGGCTTCTCTGTCGGTCTATCTGTAAAGACGGGTTCTCACGATTCAGTTTCGCTGAATCAGTTTGACTGATTCAGTGATAGTGAAAGCGATGTTCGTTCACACTGTTCAGTTTTAATGAATAATTTTAACCTATTTAGCATTGATAAAAGTAACGTTTGTATTCATTTTTCAATACTGATTCAGTCAAACTGAATGAAAAGTAGGACTGGCTTTCAGTTTCACAAACCCACTGATCAGTTTCACTGAAAAGGTGTTCACACGTTCAGTATCACTGAATCAGTCAAACTGATTCAGCGGAACTGAATCGTAAGAACCCGTCTTTAGTCAGTTTGTTTATCTGTAGGCGTTGTTCTAGCCTCGTTATCTCAGTATAACCGCTGCATGGATTGTGATAAAATTTGGGTAGCGATATGCTATGGGATAGTTTTGAAAATCGGTGCATGGGTGGCGGAGTAATTAGCAAAACATAAAAATAAATCAAATATTCCTCAAACCTCTTTTTTGGGAGGTTTTTTAGGTTGGGGTGAAATTGGGGTGGTTGGAGGATGAGGGGTTACAAATTGAAAAATGTGCTGTATTCAAAGTAGGCTGTGCACTGACCTGTGAAAAAAACCTAGCGGCATAAATTTTTTGCTTAGGTCCATCTGAACATTTTGCTTCTCCTGTTATAGAAACCAAGCGACTTAGAATTTAAGTACCTGTAGCTCTTGAACTAATCACTTTAGACCCCAAGTGTGCTAGTTTGTTGGAATAATCTTATCAATAGGAATACAAAAAGTCACAAATATACAGGGTGTCCTATTAAAAATTTTGAATCGGATGTCACGTGATCAAAAACAAATACCTCATTGGGTGACACAGTAATAAGAAAAGATAATATATTTGCTCTAATTTAAACTCCCAAAATTATAATCCTGTACTGCTGCCCAGTTCCGATATATTGCTTGTCTTAATCGTCGTGGGATACCTGTATATTCTTCTCGCCTAAGGGCCCATCGAGGCATTCATATTTGACACAAACAACAATTGGGCCACGGTTAGGATGAGTTATATTTTGTACAGAGGATAAATACAGAGGAAAGCTAAGATCGACAACTATACTATCAAACTTGTTTTTTTTTTCAAAAATATTATCACGCACGAAATTACAGCTGCCTGGTGTAAAGAGATGATACTCGTATGTCCTGTATTCAAAGAATCAGTTTCTACTTTATTTGGGGTGGTTAGGGGGCTGCAAAACTGAAAATTTTGTTGTATTCATGTTAGGCTATAGCTTGGTCTTTTTGCGGGCGTGCGGGTGATGATTTGGTTGCAAGGGGATCTCAGACCATAGTTTCATGCTATGGAAAAATAATAAACTGGTATCACCGTAATGTGTGGGAAGTACTGAATCAATCAATTTGACATTATTCCTTATTCGGAATATAAAATGACATTGTGACAGAATTGTATTTGATTAATCCTTCTAATAATTAGTTCCTAAACCAAAGAATGTTACATTTAAGGGCCGTTAAATTCACAAATTCATAAATTTATATGCATATATTGAGTTTTTGTTCGAATTAACTAATGAATTATATGAATTAACATCAGGTCTATTCTGATAACTTTTGAAACTTCCCATATAGTTGCCTATTATTATTTAAATGACGATTCGGCCAGCTCTGTAGCGTTTCTCAAAGTGCAAAATGTTTTACAAAGAATGTAATATCGTTTCGGCAATTACTTTATTGGTACATCTATAGTTCTGGGCCCCCTTCTCATTGTGACTTGGGACCCCTAAGATAATTAACTAATGAATTGTATGAATTGACATCAGGTCTATTCTAATAACTTTTGAAACTTCCCATATAGTTGCCTATTATTATTTAAATGGCGATTCGGATAGCTCTGTAGTAGCGTTTCTCAAAGTGCAAAATATTTTACAAAGAATGTAATATCGTTTCGGCAATTACTTTATTGGTACATCTATAGTACTAGGCCCCCTTCTCATTGTGACTTGGGACCCCTAAGGCAAGGGATCATAATCATAAACATCACAGTTTCCACAATCATATATTTTCCTACCAGAACCCTCCTAGAATCACAATGATCATTATATGTAATTGAAATTATTAAGTTAAAAGAATCTTAGGTATGTAGAGTGATCCTCTACAAACGCAATATTTATATTGTATATCTCATGGAACCTTGTGGTCCATGATTGAGACTATGTAGCTATGATAATCAATCGCTGTATAAAAATAGTTTTTATCAGTAAATTTCAAACAAATCTCGAAGCACATAATATGTGCTTTCATCCGTATATTAAGTTTTTCCCCCCTTAATTATTAATTATACGATATAAATTAACAGTTCGGGTTCCTAAGTCTTTAGTTAGCATAGCTGCTTATTTTAACAGGAGTATATACAGCAGGGCCGTAGCTAGGCGTTGACCATGGAGGGGGTTCATGGTGACCTTAGGGGGGGGGGGTTTATGTACAAAAGAATGTAGGGTAATGTCTTAATTTGTTTAAAATCTATATAGATTGTATCGCTGCTAATGTGCTATGAGCGCCGAGGAATTGATTAGTAGTAGACTGAATCACTAAGCTTGGAGAAAGCATACTTGATTATTTTTATTTTATATTATTTTAGTAGTTATTTCATTCATGGGAATACTCATGGGGGGGTTTGGGGGGTTCAAACCCCCCCTTATATACGGCCCTGATATACAGGGTGTTTGGTGAACATGCGGCAAAAATTTAAAGGGTGATTTTTGAAAAACCGCTGCATTTCAAAGATACAGAGTGACAAAAATTGCCCAGTACTATTTACGATATTTCTTAAAAGTATTAATCTAAATAAAAGGATGGCTTTTTAGAAGAAATGCTACCCGGCTTACTGGATGATGGATCATTAGCAACAAGACGAGCAATGTGGTTTATGTAGATGTACATCACCACATTTTAGTTTGGTTGCTCGTGAATATTTAACAGCAACATACGAGGATCACTGGTTTCCTTGTGCCAGGTGTAACTGATGTAAAGTGTCACAAAAATATCAACATGATTCTGATATCGCGATTCTAATATGCCACGACTACAAATTGCTGCCGTGACAACTTGACTTTGAGGATTGCATGTTTCAAAATGTTGCGACTTTTAGTGTCATGGCACAAAACTCGCGACACTTATGTCACATGAAAATGGGCCCCTAAGGTGGAAATATTTTGGGGTCGTATTCATAGTCGATACTTAAGGGTCCCTCAATACCTGAGGGTCCCTTACGTAAGGCTTCCTTGAGTAATATTCAAGGTAGTCAAGGCGATCTTGTAGGATAACTTTGGAGTACGTTGTTGTCAGTTTCTGTCACATCTGGAAAAATGTCCGACACAAAACACGAAATACTGGCACAAAACAAAAGGATATAACAGAAAAAATCAAAATTCGTAGGCATAGATGTAAGGCCTCTACGGAATTTATGATCGGGTTAACCCAAACACAAGGATCACTGATCCTGAAATTTGGAAAGTGATCTGGAATCAGTCAGAAATAGGGTCAGTTCACTTTTCTACAGTAAGTGATTGCGATCGGATGATTCAGATCAGTGCCTGTTTTTCTTAACCAGCTGTTTTTTATTCTTAAACCAACGTTTTTGTTGTTCGATGTCTGTTAAATCCATGGAATCATAAATCCCACTTGATAGCTGTTTGACATAAAACTGATTTATCCGGATCCAGATCACTGTTTCCGTACCAAAAGACTGATATTTGAAATATGACAACGTCGCCAAATGAATCCCGCCATATCGTAGATGTTGTCTAGGAAACAGATACACAAGGAAAGCGACACTTGAGAGTCCCTCAAGTATCCCTTGAGTGTTACTTAAGGGAACCTTAAGTAGTACTTAATGGACGACTATGAATACGGCTCCTGTACACTTTCGTTAGTTAGCGAATGGTGTGACAAACATTCGTTTGGCGTGTGGTTAAACTGTGTGATGTTTATCAGCATTTGATTAGCCTTGGCAAGAAGACTAAGGCCCGATTTTTATCAACATGTGCATTTTAACAAAGACTTTGACCAATCAGAGCAGCCCTTTCAAGATCAGGTACTCTGAAAATTATTGTTCTCTCTTGAAGTTGACCTCAAAAAGCTCAAAAATGACATACTTTATATACAGTCGACCATTGTGAACGATCTAGTATCTATTCCTGTCTGATTTTCCATCCTAAATGGGTGAAAAATTGGATTTTCTTGTTTACCAAAAAGTTTAGCAATTGCTAATCTCAACCAATCAGATTCCAGAGAAGCGGTACATTTGATCACTGGTTTCATGCTGTATCAAATGATATGACGACAACAAATTCACTCACTGTATTATTTGGATAAAACAATAATTTACTGTCCATAATAATTATAAATACATGCAATATATCTTTGTTTTATAGTAAAAATGGGTAAAAATAGCATTTTGTTACATTTCAAACGTTAAACAAACGATTTAACTGTTAGGCAAGCTATTTTCCAAGCGTGTTTGTGCATTATTGGTTGCCTACCCAGAGCGGCAGAGTTCACTATTTAGCTATGTATAACCTCATTTTATATACACTGCACCTTTAGATCCTCTGTGAATATTTCGATAAGAAGTATAAGAAGGTCTATAACAAACATGCATCCAGGAAATGAAAGATTGATTTTTCATAAAAGTATGTTTTTTTTTCTAAAGTCCATCTGACTGACGGGGGTGGGATTTGTAATTATTAAATAAGGTAGTTGCTGTGATTGATACTAGGTACTTTTATGATTCTGTCACAAATTATCACAGTTTGCAATTAGTAATTATACAATAATTATGATGTAAAAATGAAAAATGTGGCATTAATTTGCAAATCAATCGCTTTGTTCTGATATTCTGCTATGATTTTGATCCATGAATTCTAAAATATTTTTCACAAAAGTATCATCCAGCTTTAACGTTTTGTTTTCAATACTGATAAAATACTATTGGATGTTACTTATTAACATAGGCCTCAATACCCAATAGAAAGCTTTTGCTAAATAACATCCAATAGAAAAGCTTTGTCAAAGTCTTTGTTAAATATGCGTGTTGATAAAATCGGGTCTTAGAAGTGTGAGAAGTTGGATGTTTACCGGACGTAATTCCCAAGCTGTGCGCCAAAGTTTTATGAGACATTTTTTCATTATTAAATTTGCAGTATCATCGAACTGTTATCAAAATAACTGAATTTTGATTAGAATATGATAGAGGCAGACTAGAATAAATACTTAAGCCACTGTCTTCAAACCCACTGTAAGTACAGTATACCTAAAAGAGATTTCTCTGAGTGTAGCGATGCTGTTGAATATTAGATGGATTCTTCATTTAGAGCCAGAAGTCACCTATAATCTATTCCGTATTTGTTCTGTATAGTAGTGGTTGTGGTCGCTGCGAGATGCCATTCCATTCTTGTGACACTGCTCGCACACCACTGCCTCGTACGCCGTGCCGTGCCGCTTGCTCCCAGTTGCGTTTACCATGTCTGTTGTAAAATGCACTGCTATAATCCAAAGAAAATTTCAATCTAAGTTCTGTGGCTTGGACGAATAGCGGCCTATGTGCAAATTTTCGTAAAATGGGGTTTTGGCTCAACTTCATCAGCCAAATACGCCCTTTCCGATGAAGTAGGTTCCAAGTCAAACGGTTATTTCATTGGAGAATAAATAGTACGTAAAAAGGCCTTAGCATGGACACTTCCGTATATGTAAAGGCCTATGTATATCTTAGGTCCTTTTATCATGGTATTATCTACACTAATTCAACATTTTACATCACGTAAATCTGCCTATCTTGTAATATAGGCCTACTAAATTGGACCATTAGGGACTTGAGTCTTTATGCTTTTTTTTACTTTTTGCTTTGTGTCTAATTAACAAAGAGAGTAAATAAAACAGCAGACAGAAACGTCCGCTGCCCGAATTTAACACAAACCGTCACAATGACAAACCAGAAGAGGTAATTTTTTTTAGATATCTAATTATGACAGTACGCATCACTCCATTACTGCCAACCGCTGACATCAGTTGTCAGCATTAAACCTAAGCTTAGCTAAGCATAGGTTTAGGGCCGTATTCATAGTAGTCCCTAGAGTAATTAAGTAACACTTTTCTTGTGTATCTGTTTCCTAGACAACATCTATGATATGGCGAAGTTCATTTGGCGACGTTGACATATTTCAAATATAAGTCAATTTGTTATCCTTATGCCTACGCATTTTGATGTTATCTGTTATCCCTTTTTGTTTTGTGCCAGTATTTCGTGTTTTGTGCCGGACATTTTTCCGGATGTGACAGAAACTGACAACACTGTACTCCAAAACTAACCTACAAAATCGCCTTGACTCATGGCCGACTGTACTCACTAGGCCGGAGCATGAAATATGGCAACACTGAATCTGGGGGCCGAGTTTGCATTTGTTGTTATGTCATGTGTACTCTTCCAGGTGCAGAAAATATGGTTGGAATGTGATTATTAATGTGTTTCTAATTATTTACCTGCACAAACGAAACTATAAAGATAACAAGATGCCTGCAAAGCGTGTAGTACCAGGTTGCAGCCCAGTAGAGGACTACCAAACCATGGCCCAACATCACCTTATTCCATATTAAAAAGAACGTTGCAAGGTGATTTTTAATGGGTTTCTACTTATTTACCTGCACAAATGAAACTATAAAGATAAAAAGATGCCTGCAAAGTGTGTAGTACCAGGTTGCACTAGCAATTGTGCCTCCAATAAAAAAGAAAGGTATCCCTCGGAAGGGCTGGTTATATTTATAAGGATAAAGACAATAATTTACAAACATTTCAAAGGATAAGACCTATTTTAAAGCACAATGTGGTACCTATAATGTTTTCTGGACCTCCCAAATATCACAGAAAAATACAATTAATAGAACTCATCTGGGCATGGCCTGGGGCATACCTACGAAAGGATTTGATAGTGAAAGGGAAATCAAGACCAGCAAGAATGGCTTCACAGTGACCTAATAGTGAATTTTTCTAGCTCAAGTGACAATTTACAAAGTAAATTGAGTGTTCATTTAAGTGGAAGTGGAAGTGGCAGCGGGAAACAGGTTGCGTTTATTGTTTATTTATTTTTATTTTGTAGTGTTTGACTATGATGAACCAGACATCATATGTAAGTGGTATTAGTAGTAGTAGTTCTAAAAAGTATTTTTCTTAATTTATTAACCGAGATGAACTCTAATACATATAAAATGTAATAATTATTCTGAAACTATAGGGCCACTATTTGACAGCTAAGCCACGTTGCCACATCTAAGGCTCCGGCCTAGTGTAGAGTCGGCCATGCTTGACTGCAACGAAATGTCATGTTGACATATCATTTCTTTACTCATGACCGACTCTACACTAGGCCGGAGCCTTAGATGTGGCAACGTGGCTTAGCTGTCAAATAGTGGTCCGGTTACAGTAAATTGTTTTATAGTTTCAGAATAATAATTATTACATTTTATATGTATTAAGAGTTCATCTCGGTTGATAAATTAAGAAAAATACTTTTTAGAACTACTACTTCTACTAATACCACTTACATCTGATGTCTGGTTTACCGTAGTCAAATACTACAAAATAAAAATAAACGCAACCTGTTTTCTGCTGCCACTTCCACTTCCACTTAAATAAACACTCAATTTACTTTGTAAATTTTCACTTGAGCTAGAAAAATTCACTATTAGGTCACTTTGAAGCCATTCTTGCTGGTCTTGATTCCCTTTCACTATCAAATCTTCTCGTAGGTATGCCCAGATGCATGCACAGATGAGTTATATTAACTGTATTTTTCTGTGATATTTGGGAGGTCCAGAAAACATTGTAGGTACCACATTGAAAATAGGTCTTATCCTTGGAAATGTTTGTAAATTATTGTCTTTATTCTTATAAATATCACCCACTTCTGTTTGAAATGCTCGTCTTGAGGAAAATTGAACACCCTAATATGTCCTTTATTGGAAGCACAATTGCTAGTGCAACCTGCTACTACACACTTTGCAGGCATCTTTTTATATTTATAGTTTCGTTTGTGCAGGTAAATAATTAGAAACACATTAAAAATCACCTTCCAATCTTCTTTGTACTCTGGAAGGTTATGTTTGGTATGTCCTTCATTGGAAGCACAATTGCTAGTGCAACCTGGTACTACGCACTTTGCAGGCATCGTTTTATCTTTATAGTTTCGTTTGTGCAGGTAAATAATTAGAAACACATTAAAAATCACCTTGCAATGTTCTTTTTTACTCTGGAAGAATTACACTAATGACAAAAGCTCGTCCGACTATTCAGTGTTGCCATATTTCAATGCTCCGGCCTAGTGAGTAGAGTCGGCCATGCTTTACTTTAGTATTACTCAAGGGAGCCTTACGTAAGGGACCCTTAAGTAGCGACTATAAATACGACCCTATAAAGCTTGAGTTGAACCGGCATTTGTACAACCGAACCTGCTTTAGGATATTTGAGTGATAAAATATCATTAGGAGGGTGGACCAATATAAAGATAAGTGAAATATTTGGCTATAGCTAAACATTTATTTCGAGAGCTAAAAATACGGTGACGTATTTCACTGGATGGTACGTGGAAAGTATGATAAGTGATAGCTGGTGAATGACAGATAACTATTGAATGAAGTAGTACGCTAAATGTATGGATCCCACGGCTGGTTTGATGACCAGGTCGAAAGAGGATTGGCTTGTAATGTTTCATGCACCAGCGATTTTATTATTCGCCTATTTCTATCAATTTGTTGCATAATTTTCATCGGGTCAGATGCGTGAAGAATCTCGCATCATGCTTACAGAAATTTAGTATGAATCAAATTCGTCAAGTCTTGAAAGTGCTGTTATGTTTTGGCCATTGCGGATATTCAAAATAGTAAGAAAACTCCAATATAGGATTTTTTAACATTTATATATATATAGTAGTTGTAACATTAAATATTTAACCAGACACATATTCGTACAGATAAATTAAAATAGCTCGTAAGTTTCCGTGTTTACAATGTACGTGGTTGAGGTTATTGAAAAGGTATCCTAATTATCTACTTACATAAAGCTGCCTTTACCAAATTCAGGCTATTCAATGGCTTTTTTCCTTTCCTCCTCAACCAACTACACAGTAATGCAAAATCGTTGGTAATTAGAGTAGAGTTTGCACCTATCCCATGCTGTATCCATAACAGAAATGTTAACTTACCTGTAGCCAGTTAAAAAACTTACACAGTTCACATTATAACTTTTACATTCTACATGCTCCAGAAAGGCAGAAACCAGAAAAACAAGAAACACCGCGAACGGAAAAGTGAGGTTAGCGTGTTTACATAAGCCTACCGGATCACGCTCAAAATGTCCGTCATTCAGTGGATGGGGTGCACCCCGGGGGTATAGTCTGTGGTGTACGTATATGAGACACCTTTGAGACGTCATCGTCAAGACGACTTGAAGATGTCATTATCAAGACTTCTTGAAGATATCATCAGCAAGACATCTTAAAGATGTCATCGGCAATACACCCTTTATTAGGTCTCATCGTTTTGAATAAAAATTCTGTTAAATGGACATCTTTAAGACTTGAAAACTTGGAAATTTTTAATATGCACTTAGCAAGACATCTTAAAGATGTCTTCTTTATGCCTCAAGATGTTCAGTCGTAAGTGCGACATAGAATGGACGTCTTACAGATGTCTTGTGCTATCCGGGAATCAAATTCCGGGCAACACCTTTTCCGAAAGATAACCTGAAGCCTGATCTGTATCGTAGACGGACGACAGCCAACGGAAGTACGAAAACGAATCAATTTGTCTGTAAGACGAAATGTCATATTATCCGCAGACAATAATGGTAGCAGTCGCGCTTCAATTGCTAGGTCAAACTATCTATGTTATATCGTGCCTGCTTACGAGTGCGTGCTGTGAACTAAAACACAAAAGAAGTCGCACAGAAAACGCCTGTGTTGGAAAATACTGTTCTCTTAGAGAACCAGTGAAGCAATGATAATTATTTAAAAGTTTCTGTGATTTTAAATGGTGATTGATTACTGAACAATGAAAATTTGCTTTGATATTGCTAAAAAGACGATTTCAGTATTTTGTCAGTAGTGTGATTAAAAAATAAAGAGATATTAAAAATGTATCATCAACAAGTAATTGCGGAAAAAAGCTGCGTTAACATTAGATTAGATTAGATCTGGTTGTTTGAGATGGACTCAGTCGGGTTAACCAATTCCCGTGTCCTTGACCAAGTACAGGAGCTTTTTTCCAATACTATAGCCAGTTTCGTAATCTGGCTGCATCAAAAAAAACAGAGCCCTTCTTTTCACTCCGAATGCCTTGCAGTCCAAAACGATATGTCAAGCAGTCTCTTGAGACTGATGGCAAAGTATATCCTCATGTTTTTTGTTAGAGATTCCAAGAGTATATAGCTGTAGTCTGAAGTGGCCATGTTTGGTAATAAAAGCACTAGCCAACCAGTGAACCGCCTATTTGGGCCGGTAAGAAGCAGCTTTTCGTCTATTGCTTGTCCAGAAGAGTCCGTACTCCGTAGGCACCTCAGAGTGTCTTTTGAACGTTTCCAACCCCTTCGTAAAAGTATTTGCTTTTGCAATCCTTGTGCACGTTGACAAGTCAATGTCTCTGGATTTTCGGTCACACCCTTGTGTGTTTTGCATCACTAAGTGAACCAGTACTATCGAATTTTTTTATAATTTCTTCCTGTCCTAATATTGGACGCATTCTATGAATCATGATAATCCATGTTTGACAATCAGAGAACGTTATTCTATCATGTAATGTGAGCAACTCAAATCCTGCGCTTTCATTGGATAGTCTATATTTTACCTTAATTTTCTACTATTTCTATTTCAAAGTTGGCACTTTCCTTTTCAGAAACAACTCTCTTTGAAATGGCAATGCTAATGTACGGTAAATCAGCAGCAGAAGAACAAAAAAATGGTAGGAAAATACTTACTATTCGTTCTTGCGCATCCCTCTTGATGGTTACGTCTAGCTGATTTGTATATTGAAGTGGAATTGAACCAAAAACCGCATCTTAAGAATGTCAACGAAGAACTGTGTTTAATGCCCAATTTATAGGAAACACATGTCAATACTTAATGCCGATGCCGTACTCTTATAAAATAAATAATACATAAAATTTCAAGCGGCCGGGTAATGCTTTAAAATACGATCTACGTAAATACGTGTGCATGTTTATAACATCTTCAAGGCAAACTTTCCATGAGGCAACTCATTTCCTATTGTAAGCATTGAAAATTTCGTTCAATCCCACCATGAACTATGATTTTTTTCATGGTCTATATCTAGCTGAGTTAAAAGAAACCGATATCAGTGCATGCGTACTGATGCTTTGGAGGAAAAATTTGTTTGGTTGGTGGTTAGACCGCCTAAAATTTAGAACTGCTGCACAGTAGGGTGAGTTTTTAGTACCGGCTCGGTCGATAACTCCACTACTGTAGAAGACAGCGAAAAAAGTTATATATAAAAGTTGTAGCCACTGATATGCTCCTTGCTCAGAAAATATTTAGATTTATACCATAACTACGTGGTGATGCAAACATGCATTTTTTTTAAATGAGACACCCTATATATTATTTCATATTCAAATTCTAGTATAGATTTCCGTTCTTCCATATAGGGTGCTGTTACATTATACAGGGTGTTTCCAAAGTTATGACCATTTTTATATCCAAATCGCTGTTAAATGAACATACTGTATACCAAAAAGTGATGAACCAAAAATCATTTTTTTACACGGATGAATAAAAAATAATCTCTTGTTTAAAAATCGGCAATAAAGAAATCCCGCAACGCATATTCGTATACAGGGTGATGTAGAATGCAAAATCTAGATTTTCTCTCTTTTTTTAAATATAACTTCCAATATTTTATTATACCAAAGAATTGCCTTTAATATGCTCTTTTATCTTTGTATAGCACTTGTTATGGCTGCATTCATTAGTTCCTGAGATATTTCGATATGTCTACAAACTTTAAATATACCTTCTGTTTGTTTACTGAAATTTATTTATTTTGAGAAACTACTATTCAGTTTTATTTTTGCTTAACAAACAACTAAAATATAAGGTCACAATAGTACTTGATCGAGTCGACACACTGAATTGACGAGATATTATCGGTCAAGTGTGCTGAGGAAACAATTTTATAGACGTCATGCATAACTATCAAGCAGATCTATCAGGTAGGCTATGAAATATTAAACGACACAGTCCAAATAAAACGATTCTTCAATCTTTCAAACGAATTCGTTTTAGAGTGTCTCCGTTCTGGATATTGCTGTTCATAGTTGATATATTCTAGAAGTAGGTAGGCAATTTCTCAAAGATTCTCCTGAATACCCTCAATGGTAAAATTAATTTTCAAAGCTTGTTGTTCACACAGTACGGAATTATTGAGCAGGTTATAAAAACCGTCAATTTTTCAAAGCCTACCTGATAAATCTGCTTGACAATTATGCATCACGCCTACAAAATTGTTTCCTCAGCATACTTGACTTTATTATCTCGATGAATCAGGGTTTTGACTTCATCAAATACTGTCATGACCTTATAATTTAGTTGTTCGTTAAATAAAAAACAAATTCGATAGTACTTTCTCAAAATAAATAAATTTCAGTACAAAAATAGAAGCTATATTTTAAATTTACCGAAAAATCGAAATATCTCGGAAACTGATGGACGTAGGTACAAGTGCTATACAAAGATGAAGGAGTATATTAAAAGCAATTCTTTGGTATAATAAAATTTTGGGGGTTACATAGAAAAAAAGGGAAAATCTGGATTTTGCATTCTACATCACCCTGTGTACGAATATGCGTCGCGGGCTATTTTTATAGCCGATTTTAAAACTAGAGGATATTTTCAATCTTTCCATGTAAACAAAATAATTTTTGATTCATTACTTTTTGATATACAGTACGTTCGTTTGACAGCGATTTGATTATAAAAATGGTCATAACTTTTGAAATACCCTGTATGATGTTATAATACCTTATAATGTGAGAAGAGAAATTATTAGTAGAATCTAAAATTTAAAAAAATATATGTTTGCATCACCACGTAGTTATGGATTACCCTGTATGAATCAAAATATTTTCTGAGCAAGCAACATATCCGTGGCTACAACTTTTATGTACAACTTTTTTCACTATCTTCTACAGTAGTGGAGTTATCGACCGAGCCGGTATTAAAAACTCACCCTGTAGAAAAGTATGTGCTATAAGTTTTTTGCTATAAAGCAAAAACAAGCGAACAGATCTGAACAAAGTAAACTGACATTAGGAAAATCAAAACAAGCAGAGAAGATTATGTGAACTGAATGAATGCTTTTGAAAAGAAATATCTTTTTTTATCCTTTTTATTACGCCTCAAACAAAACCTTATTTAGTTTATCTTATGCTGGTGACTTTACGAAGAAACTTGGTTTTGTATATGAAATCAAAGACGCTACAATATTTTAAATAGAATAATGACTTCATTTATGTAGGAAAAGCTCTAGAGTGCTATTTGAAAACAGTTGAGGATGAGTTTTAGGGGTTGAAGTACAAAAAAGGTTTCGAAAGTATGGTAAGATAGGTCATTCAGTACCCTTGAAAGGCCCACATAGTTTTCACTTTTATCTGTTTTTGTTTATTTTATTTATCTTATGCTTATGACTTAGCGCAGAAAGTAGGTTTGTGTAAAAATTAAAGGTACTACAAGATTTTAAATAAAATAAGTACTTAATTTGGCGGTGAGTTTTAAGGGTTGGAGTAAAAGAATATCTTGAAGGCGAGGTATCATAGCGTCTATAGTACTCAGTTTTCGTTTGATTTTTTTTTTGTTACGAGAACATCACGCGTCAAGGAAATTCTGGGACACCCGGTATATATCTCCTTCATCCATTCCTTATATTTAAAACATGATCACATTCCTCCTTAGGAGTTCGAATTTATCTTCTTTTTGCCGAAGACAATGCTAATGATATAATGCATCTTACCCTCTTCATTCGTGAAGATATGTTAACTCATATAATCTTGACTACCTCCTTCATCCATTCGAATCTTCAATTGTACTAAAATTTATATCTTTATTATGGAGCAATCGATTGAAGATATTGTCAAACTTGGTGTTCTTTTTTCCCTTATAAACAAATGAAATAAATCTGCTAATTTCACGATTGTGATAACTAGCATCGTTGTTAATACCTAAAGGAAAACAAAAATCTCATAAAGCCTCGGACATGCGGGATATATTTTTATTTTCAATTAAATACTTAAGGCACAATATATCATATGCAAAACCCGCCTTTTTGATGTTATTATCTGCTTTAATAGGCAAATATCTGCATAGCAGGAAGCAGGAACCAAATTTATTAATAAAATTTGTATTCTCAAAAACAACCGTTCGACAGCGAATCAGGCGAAAAAAGCTTAGGAAGTTATGGTGAAGGAGTGCTTTTATACTTAACAGATGCAGGAAAGTAAACGCAAGTAAAGACTTCAAATGACGCGTTTCTCGGAAAAAACACATTTCGTCCAAAACTAAGATATTTGGGAAGATGAAAAAAATTCAGACAGCCCATGGATCCAAAAAAAAGTTATTTCTCTGGTTCTGTCCCTGACACAAAAATATTTTTGCACTTACCTTTGTCCCACATTAATTTAGTAGGTAACTCTAAGAACCAAGATAATACGTTTTGTAGTAAAACTTACAACGCCTTTTGGAATTTTGAAATATGCTGAAACAAACACCTCATAAGAAGCTGAGTTTGTTACAACGTACTAAACACCCTGTTTGTGTCCACGCTGTGATATATATACAACGTGACAACGTCTTGGGAAAACTTGTTTAAATTTTATGAACTACGTAAGTCTGTGAATAAAAAACTACTTGTATCTATCTATAAAACTTTGGCCAAATCCACGTTACATATGTCATAAATGTGTGGGGTGATCTGTATACTAAGCCAATTGAACGTCTAAATATAGTGCAAGATTACACCCTAAAAACTATATTTCGAAAACAAAAACCTTTTTTCTCTGATATGATGAAAATTGATTGAGTTTTACGATATTATATTCTACAGTGTTTGCCACCTAAATTTAAAAACAATAGTTACGCACATATACCAAACTAGGCAAATAACAAATAATTTATTAGTTCCTCTTTTAAAGATGGTAGCAAAAGGCTTATAACGAGTTTAAGTCCAAAAGTTTATAATTTTATGACAAAAAAATCTGTCTAAATATAAAACGTTTGCAGAAAAGTGTAAGTGTATAAATTGGTCCTTTCTTTATGATCCTTTTTTTGTACGAATGCATGATTATAAAGTATTATCTTTTGATCTCAGTATGAAAAAATATACTGATATACTTGACAGGTGGTAGGTCTCACATTTTTATGGACATTGAGATAAGAACATGAAGCCTTAAAATGCTTATGCTTAATTTTCAAGATACAGGGTGTCAAGAGTTTACTTTTATTTTCATTTTTTTCTCAACTATTCAGCAATAAAATGGCACAACGATCTAAAATTAAGTAAAGGGTTTATTTTAAAGCGAGAAATCCAAATTCAATCACGGTTTTGCTATCATGAATAGAGGGCGCCACCTATGGCATATCGAACTCTTTTAAGTCAACAAAACTTTTTTCCGGTTTGGTGAATCAATATGAATATTATGGAATTCTTTTCCACAACATGTTTTACGCAAAAGAGGTATAAATTGTTTGAACCCCTAGAGGTAACCGTTCTCGAGATAACCCTTATAGAAATTTCCAAGTCACCTCAATTGGTTGTAAAATGGTATCGAGAGAATTATGGGTATTCTCGCACGAATTAATATTAGATCAAAATCATATCTCAAATATATCTAATTTTTAAAACAGGTGGTGTTTAAGTTTAAAAATATTTCGTGATATGTAAAAGTATGAGCCTAATATTCATTAGGGCGTAAATAGTGATAATTCAGTCGCATTGGAAACTTCAATGAAGGTTATGTCTAGAGACACGTAAAACATATTGAGGAAACGATGTTTTTGATACTCACATTGATGCATTAATCCGGAAAAAAGTTTTTATAATTTAAATAAGTTCAATGTGCCGTAGGTGGCGTCCTTCATCATGATAGATCGTTTTGCCGTTTTGTAGCGGAATAATTGAGAAAAAACAAAAATAAAAGTAAAACTTTGACTTCCTGTATCTTGAAAATTAAGCATTTTAAGACTTCATGCTCCTATCTCAAAGTTCATAAAAATGTGAGATCTATCACCTGTCAAGCGTTGTCAGTCGAATATTCGGACACCCTATATATTAATCACTACATGAGACTTAATTTAGCTTCAAGATTTTTACAGATTGCGTGTAATCTAGGTGAAATATTTAATTTAAGCTGTGGTTGCATATTTTTAATTTATATCAGTTTTTAACATATACAGGGTTATTCACGTTATTCGACACGGAGCATTATGGCTAAAGTACTTGATAAAAAAGAAAATAATAATTTCGGATGGATAGAGACCCATAAAGGCTACATTCTAAAAATATTTTCATATTATACAGGGTGTCCCAAAAGCACGAAATGTATCAAAGTTATGTTTTTTTAAATGGTATACCCCATATATTATTGCATATTCAGAGTCCTTGGTGAATTATAGTGTGACTTTGTGTATCATACATGGGACTTAAAGTGAACCGTTTAGGTGTAAATCACCATTTTCGGTATAAGTAGATATCAGGAAAAAATTGAATATCGCAGAGATTATAAAATTTGGAAGGCTGTGACTTTGCCGCATTACTAAGCATAAAATGCGTCAGCTTTGATGAGACTGTCAAATTTAAATTACGTTTATGCTTGGCGAAGTCGGTCGATTAATTAAGGAAACTTCGATCAGCGATAACTTGATTTTTTCAAATGAGAATGCCTAATTTTTTTTATACGGTTAAACGTAGAATTTGATAGCCTTTCTAATGATATCAGGTTGTGAATATCAATCTCAGGTAGTTTTCATTTAATTTTAAGTTTTCAAACAAATCGGCGTTTTTCAATTTTCCTACCTATAAGCAACGTAGCAGGCCATGGAATATAAACAAAAACCTGTTGAGGTAGAAAAAAACAACTAACTTAGCTGAAAAACACACACGAACTAGATTAAAGGGACAAGATTATAAAAATTACTCACAGCAAACCAGAAACAACGGCCGTAACATATCTTTGGTCAAAGAGAAGCTGGAGTATGGCAGAAATGGATTTTTTCACGGCCTACTAGCTACTGCAATGTACTAGAGATTGGCAATTTCCAAAACCACTAAAAATTGTGAACTAAAATAAATACTACTAGAGAATGTTGTAAGCAGTTTATAATTTTCATAATAAAATTTCACATTTAATGACATAAAAAAGTATGCAATTCTGTCAAAACTCAAGTCAAAAGTACCTCTGACTGGGCTTCTGAAAATTCTTCAGTACCTTAGCAAGATCGCAGAAAATGAAGAATGAATTAAAATTTGTTCAAATTATAAAAAATAACTTAAATGGCAGAAAATTCAAATCTGATTTGTCAGTATTTCTTTTTTGCAATATTGCTAATAGATATTGAAAAATAGAAGGGCTTCAGTCAGAGGTATCGACTTCAACGCAAATTAGTAATTTTTTACACCATTACATATGATTGATGGTTGCGTGCTGGAGCAACAGTCGCTGGTTGTTTTTGTTTCATATCAGGGTTTTTAATTGTCTTGGCAATTTTTAGCCTCTAGTAAATTGCGCTAGCCAGTAGACTGTAAAAAATATCTATTACTGTCATACTCCAGCTTCTCTTTGACCTAAGAGATGTTATCGCAGTTGTTCCTGGGATAGTTGATTTATTGTAGGGGATTTTTATAATCTTGTCCCTTTAGTCTAGTTAGTGTGGATTTTTCAGTTAGTTGTTTTCTTCTACCTGAGCAGGTTTCTGTTTATATTTCATGGCCTGCTACGTTGCTTATAGGTAGGCAAATTGAAAATCGCCGATTTGTTTGAAAATTCAAAATTAAATGAAAACTACCAGAGATTGATATTCACAACTTTATATCGTTAGAAAGGTATCAAATTCTACGTTTAACCGTATTCCTATTTGAAAAAATCAAGTTATCGCTGATCGAAGTTTCCTTCATTGATCGACCGATTTCTCCAAGCATAATCATAATTTAAATTTGACAGTCTCATCAGAGCTGACGCATTTTATGCCTAATAATACGGCAATGTCATAGTCTTCCATATCTTATAATCTCTGCGATATTCAATTTTTTTCTTATATCTACTTATACCGAAAATGGTGATTTACACCTAAACGGTTCGCTTCAGGTCCCATGTATGGTACATGAGGTCACACTATAATTCACCAGGGAATCCGAATATGCAATAATATGCGGGGTGTTCCATTTAAAAAAACATAACTTTGATACATTTCGTGTTTTTGGGACACCCTGTATAACATGAAAATATTTTTACAATGTAGCCTTTATGGGTCTCTATCCATCCGAGATTATTCTTTTTTATCAAATACTTTAGCCATAATCCTCCGTGTCGAATAACGTGAATAACCCTGTATATACTAGAAGTTACAACATATTTTGAATCAATTTGAAATGAGACAGAAACTTACCCAATTTTGGCATGCAAGCATGTCTGATGATCCTATCCGTCTTAGCCTCTTTGTTGGCTCTGACCAGCTTGGGTATATCCGCCTGCTGGAAATTACTGCTGCCGCTCGCGTTCAAGAACAGCACATACTTCCTCCTCAAATGGATTTTGTTTCTGACTAGCTTCCTCTTGTATTCTCTAACGGCTTCTTCACAGTCCAATCTCACCATGATCCGATCCACGATGGGGAACGAATTGGCGTTCTTGTAAACTTTCAGCACTCGGAACACGAACTGGCACGAATGGCTGCTACCCTCAGCGTAGGCGAGAAGGACCACCTGGGAGCGGTACGCGCGCACGGAGATGTCGTCCTCCTGCTGGGGCAGCCACCTGGGGGCGGGCGTGGCGGCGAGGGCGCGACGCGGATGCCGGTGGTGCCGGAGACGGTGGTGGGGCGCCAGCTGGGCCCCTTCCGCGGGGCTCGTCCGTTGCTTGTCGATCTCCGCCATGGCCACCAGGTCATCGACGCGGACGCCGGCACAACTCAATACGGATAAGATCACCAGGAACACAAAACAAACGCATCTCTCGTACGAAAATCTACACATGTCTAAGGGGTGCGAACGGGGTGTATGGGTTCATCGGATGTCCTCCAGGAGGTAGTGACCGGTCGAGCGGTGATGGTGTTTCCTCATGGTGCTCAGCGAAGGCTTACCTGCACGGTGACGTCCACGCTTAGTTCAAATTGCATATACCTAAAAGATAAAATGCTGATGTTACTGGGATGTCTTCAAGACGAGCACTTCAAACAGAAGTGGGTACAATTTATTCCTCGTAAGGGCTGGTTATATTTATAAGAATAAAGACAATAATTTGCAAACATTTCCAAGGATAAGACCTATTTTAAAGCACAATGTGGTACCTATAATGTTTTCTGGACCTCCGAAATATCACAGAAAAATACAGTTCTAATAGAACACATCTGGGCACACCTACGAAAAGATTTGATGGTGAAGGGGAAGCAAGACCAGCAAGAATGGCTTCAAACTTCAAAGTGACCTAATAGTGAATGTTTCTAGCTTAAGCGAAAATTTACAAAGTAAGTAGAGTGTTTATTTAAGTGGAAGTGGAAGCGGAAGTGGCAGCAGGAAACAGGTTGCGTTTATTTTTATTTTGTAGTGTTTGACTATAATGAACCAGACATCAGATGTAGGTGGTATTAGTATCAATGAATATAGACATTCCTTTAAATCAATAAATCATAATTTGTTGGTGATTTGAGTTAGATTTTATCACTGTCATCAAGAATATATCCTGTTGGTCTCAAATAGAAAATATTTTGGCACACTATTTTCAAATAGGTTTTCTGTTGATTTAATGTTAAAACCTTTTCTATGTCCAGCCAAAGAAAGTTTATAATTTTATGAGAGAGAATAAGTTGCCAATTTTACCACCATCCTAAATATTCCTCAAAACTTTGCAGTTCTTTAAAAATTGCACCTGACAGAAAATATGCCTTACATTAAAACTGTTGCAGTAGGGTTTGTTATTCTCGGATAAGTACATTGTTTTACAAATTGATGAAATATCAGCCTGTATAAATGTTCTTGTCAGTTTCACATTCTGTTTCTGAAGGCACGTTTAAGGTTGAACACGTACGAACTGATCCAAGGGCGTAGCCAGGTACGGGCAAGGGAGGGCAGGCAATGGGTAACCACTTGCTACGAGTCCGATCGAACCGAAAAATGTAGCTAGGAGCTCTATAGTCAACAGTTGAGAAGAGATAGTTGATTAAACTTGTGTGAGTTCATTATATGCGTTGGTTTAATAGCCTAAGATTCAAGCACATTGAAACCTGTTGTTCAAACCATATCAAAAGAATAACGTCTATCATAAAGGATCATCGTAATTCGGTTCAGCCAGTACTGCAACTGCCATTAGAACTCACTTCCAAGTTCTGCAACATCGCTCCAACTACCGGTGTGAGTCTCCAGGAGATTTTTGGAAGCAATCTATTATTCTTGTTTATTTAGATTCCTTTATACCTTTTAGGGCCGGTTCTACAATGCAAGCTTAAGTTTCAGCTTAAGGTAAGCCGACGTTAAACCACGTCAGTTGCAAATCGTCCATTGTACAATGCTAGCTTAGCCCCCCACTCCAAGCTTAGCACGAGCTTACGTAAGCCGAAGCTTAACGCAAGCTTAGCTGAGGTTTAAACCTAACCTAATACAGGTGACATGATATGTCAAGAAGAAACCCTCAAATTGCTTGTCACTTTGGTAGGTCATATTTTTTGAAAGATTTGTGTCTAATTTAACAACGGCAGCAAATTAAAGAACAGAGACAGAAACGGTCATTGCCGAAATTTGACACAAACTGTCATAAGTGCCTAACCAAAAAAACGTAATTTTTCGGATGATTATGTCAGTACGTATTGCTTCATTGATGCCAACTGCAGTGAATTTCATTTTCAACCAGGTTTAACTAAGCCGACCATTGTACAACGGGTGTCGACTTTAAGCCTGAGCGTAGCTAAGCTTAGGCCTAACAAAGCTCGTGCTAAACCCGCATTTGTACAACCGGCCATGCAAGCTTAAGCTTCGGTTTAAGGTAAGCCGACGTTAAACCACGTCAGTTGCAAAACGTCCGTTGTACAATGCTGGCTTAGCCCCCCACTCCAAGCTTAACACGAACTTACGTAAGCCGAAGCTTAACGCGAGCTTAGCTGAGGTATAAACCTAACCTGATACAAGTGCCATGATATGTCAAGGAGGAACCTTCAAATGGCTTGTCACTTTATTAGGTCATATTTTTTGAAAGATTTGTGTCTATTTTAATAAAGAGAGCAAATGAAAGAACAAAGACAGAAACAGTCGTTGCTGAAATTTGACACATAACCGTCATAAGTGCCTAACCAAAAAAGGTAATTTTTCAGACGGTTATGCGTCAGTACGTATTGCTTCGTTGATATCAACCGTAGTGAATTTCATTATCAACCAGATTTAACTGAGCCGACGATTCTACAACGGGTGGGGACTTTATGCCTGAGCATAGCTAAGCTTAGGCTTAACAAAGCTCGTGTTAAACCCGCATTTGTACAACTGGCCCTTATTCAGACTAGAGCAGCGTTTTGCTGATAAAAATTTCCCTGCTTTTAGTTTGATGTCACTACATCCCAGTGTAATTTTGAATATGTCACTATTGATCTTAAATAGAAATTACAATTGTTTTGCTAATACTACCATTTGGAAGCTTTCAATAATTAAGCCGAACTAAGGTATAACCTATGCTACTTAAGGGAAGCAGACATATTCTTTTCCGCTTTTCCGTGTACACAGAAAGTTCGAACACAAAAATTGAGATAAATTTGCATATGAACTTTAGAAACGTTTTTGCAAAGAACCTCAAAATTTTCCGCTAATGTAAAAAATAACTGGTTTCCATAATAAACGTTTTTGTTCCGTACAACCTTTGGACTGAACTGTCAATATTCGAAAAACAAATGAAAGGATAAGTAGGAAAGAATTTACTTCAAACGGCGCTCTCACTGTGGAATTTGTTGGTATAAAAATTTAAAGTTTCTTTAAACCGGAAGCGATATTGACAAACCGGATTTTCCCGGACCTAGTTTTTCATGCTGATTCCGAATCTGTATTTAGTTTTTCTCTAGCACTTGTAGTTTTGGCTATCTTTTGTATACGGACAGACGGACGGACAGACAAAGACTCTACATAAGCTTTCTTCAGTGAGAGCTAAAAAGGTCTTTCAAATACAAATAACGTCTCCTTTTGGCCTCTGCCAATATCATCTATTACTGACAGTAACCTATACACTTATTTAAAAAGAGTCAAAAAGAAATTTTCGTGGCTGACTCCCTAAAGACCCCTTCGCTACACCCTTGATGTTATTAATACCCCTGTCTGCCCCCCTAAGTGAAATCCTAGCTACGCCCTTGAACTGATCCACCACAAATACTCAAATCAAAAATGGTTTGCGAAGCGCCCAGGGTCATGATCATCGGTCATCACCAGGAAGATATTAGTGAAGAACTACTTATGAAAAGAGGTGTACCTCAGGGTTCATCTTGGTCCCTTTCTTTTTATTGTCTATATAAATGATATCAGTAGTCACATGCTAAGCTTAAACAAAAATATAAAGACGATCATGTATGCGGACGACACTACTTTTGGCTTTTCTCTTGGGAAAAATGAAGTTAATAGTACAGAGCAAATGACCCAGGAAGTCTTAAGTCACTCTAAGGAGTGGTTTGCATCTAACGAGCGGTATCTTAATAGCAATAAGACAGTCATCTGTAAGTTTTCATCAAATACTTGTGATGAGCTCACATCATTGAAGTTTCTGGGAGTGCACTTTGAGTCACATCTATCCTGGATCAAGCAAATAGATTATCTATGTTCTAAGCTATCCAAAATCGTATTTGCTATACGAAAAGTCTTACTCCTCGTAGACATAGAGGCTGCATTAACTACCTACCATGGCCTATTTAATTCTATTTTAAATTATAGGATCCTTAGTTGGGGCGGTGCCTGCTACACCCACCTCAATAAAGTGTTTTTAGTTCAGCTGTACGCAGTATAGTAGTAGGGCAAAACATGATGCTCACTGCAAGGATATTTTCAAAAATCTTAGAATTATGACCATTTTTGGCATAGTAGGCAATCATAGTATTCTATAAATTAGGCAAAATTCTAATAACTTCCATACTATGTCGGAACAACATGACTATGAGACACCTGGCAAACATAAACTTATCCCACCTAGAACGACGATAAATAAATCATATCGGCATATCGGCTACAACTTACTGCCTACAAATATTACTGATCTTGCAGCACCTGCCTTCGAGAGGAAGACTAAAATTTTACTGACGGACAAGGTTCCATATAGTTTGGACGATGTCAGACTATGCTTACAAAAACTGTAATTTCTGTGTTATTATTTTTCTATTTACAAATTGACAAACACGCTATTTTGTAGTTAAGAAGTTGTTTTGTTTTATATATTATAATATATGTGTTTGGGTGTATTCGTCATATACTCATGCTTGTTCTTCTGTAAACTATGTATACTCGTAAATGTAAATTTACAGTGACGTGCCAACGATGTCTGTACATCCCATGGTTAATAAATTATTATTATTATTAATTAATTAGGGTGGCCGTACACAAGCTTCATACTGCAGTCGAGTCCGGCCGAATACTGTGCGGCCTAGGGCCGAACGCAAATTTGCAGTCGCGTTTGAGCAGACATCCACAGTGGCTCGAGGTCCCGGAAGGATGACAAAGGCTCAGATTCACGACTTGACTTGATTTTCAAGCTATTTGACTTGTCTTGGCTTTATATCAAGTCAAGATCCAGTCAAGTATTTGTTTTCGAAATTCAAGTCAAGCCAAGTAGTGACACATCAAGTAACTTGAAAATCAAGTTTTTCAAGCTAACTACTTGATTCTTCTTGAAAAAATAGTTCCTTTTTGATATTAATCTGATTAACTGCTGAAACACAATAACAATCAAAATCTATGTATATAAAGATGTAATATTTTATTTAAAAAAATATCCAAAACAAATACTCCAACAAACTTAGTTAAATAATGAATGTAATAATATGAAATAAAAATTCGAAATATTCTGAATTCTGACAATAATACATAGAAAAACAACAAACTCAAAATGAAAAGAGTGAAGATCTAAAATAGATCTTTGATATCCTCATTTGCCATCCATGATTTGAGACATATAAGACTTCTAACGGAGTTATCACCTAATCGATTTCTTGTTTTGGTAATAGTTAGGGCAGCTCTAGAAAACTGCCTTTCAACTGGAGCTGAAGAAGCTGGCGTTGCCAAAAAGTCTTTGGCCATTGAGGCAAGGTTTGGAAAAATACATTCGTGTCTTTTCCACCATTCTAAAAGCTCTTGGGTCAAAAATATATTTGTCGATTTTGTAACATCAGGCCATATCGTCGCCTGCATTATGAGCAGGTTTTCTATTAAATAAACTAAGTAGATCTATTTCAAACCTTTCGATACCACTATAGTTTGAAGATGATGCTGCTGGAACTGGATCTGATGGTAGTGGCTCAGCCATCTGCAGAGAGTCAGCCCCCTGCTTTAAAAATATCTCCAAAATGTTTAACTGCTTCTATTTGCAGCTCTTTTCCCCAACTTTATGTCGGGGTCTAGAATTAGGGCAAACCAGTACATCCAGTTAGTTCGCTCGTAATGCTTAATGATTTTGTAATACTAATAGCAAGAACGCGTCGTCATCGAGTGCCTGTCGTAACCTCAGTGAATCCCCTATTTTAACGCTTCGATTCGCATTTTACAGATCGATATCAAGTAGTATCAAGTAGTTTGATTTTACTTGATATCAAGTCAAGTAGTTCAGATGGAAAATCAAGCCAAGTCAAATATCAAATTTTCAAAAGCTTTAGCTTTCAAGTCAAGTATTTAAGGAAAAACTCAAGCTTCTTGGCTTGATGAATCCCTACAAAGGCTTGCCGGCATGGGCGTCACAGGGGTAATGAGGACGACCCCAGATGCAGCACTGGACGTCGTGCCCGGACTGCCGGCGGTGCCATCTTGAATTAGGATGGCAGCATATCTGAGAATGCGGGACTCTGAAAATTGGCAGATGGATGGTTGGCTACGCAAAGATAGCAGAACTGGCGGACGGAGCATTGCCTATCTCTGCCTACCCAGACAGCACAATATATTCCTAGAATAATCTTATTTAATCCAAAATAGATTGGGATTATTCAGAACAATAATAGAATGTTTTATGGATGTTTTTATTGGTTTCATTCCCATGAGGATGTGCTAGGAGTATTACGTCATGATTATCCCATGAACGTGTCGATAAAAATATTCTGATAATATTCATAAATTAATATTATCTAAAGAATAATCTTTGAATATGCCTTTTGGTATGATTCTTAATGTTAGCGTGGCACCGTTGCAGGTTAGGTTAGGTTTGAGAATTTTGAGGTTAGCTTCAGTCGTTACGGTGGCGGTGGTCGGTGGTGCCTGCTTGTGCTTGTGCATTTTTCTCCTGCGATAATTGGATAGTTATCCGTATCCGTCTTCTGGAACGTGATTTTACTTGTTATTTAGTTTATAACTTCATCTAGGAGCGACTAGGGTGAGTATAACTATTTTCTTTCTATAAATTACCGACTTTCTAGCACCATGTGGTAGCAACTCTCTTGTTCTAGTCTTACTTGTCGTAGGTACCTACCCTAATTAATATATAATAATAACCACTAACAAGACATTTGCTATATTTGTGATCATGAATTTCCAACATTTATTCTCTTACGTGGTACCCACGTTTTGCTCTAAATGTAGGTACAAAAAAATTGATTAAAATACGACAACATTTTGGTGAAAATTTATCACTGTAGTTAAGGAAGTGTATTTGAATGTACATCGTATATAATGCTTTAAAATTAAACGGGTTTTTCTATTTTGCAGGATAATACGGGGGGACGACTCCGTGCAATGAAATGTGTTTTGTAATGTGTACATTAAACTTATACAATTATAAATAGAGGTTCCGTTTTATATACATTTTTTTTAATTAATCCCTATAATCAGTGTGTGCCTAAAACAATGCTGCCCAAAACACTGTATGAAAGTTGGATACTAGGTTATATAAAGATATACCAGGAATCCTCCTACAATATTTGGTGCATTTTAATAACAATCTTAGAATATTCTGAGGGAATAACCTATGTATGTTTCTTCAAAGATATACCAAGAATCTTCCTACAATATTCCATACATCTTAATAATAAT
This sequence comes from Callosobruchus maculatus, assembly GCA_951848785.1. Taxonomy (NCBI): domain Eukaryota; kingdom Metazoa; phylum Arthropoda; class Insecta; order Coleoptera; family Chrysomelidae; genus Callosobruchus; species Callosobruchus maculatus. The sequence goes on along the minus strand of CATOUR010000073.1, from coordinate 206,467 downwards.
CGTAGAATACGCTGAGGGAATAACCTATGCACGTTTTTTGGTTTCACATTTTCACATTCCTGGAATGTTCATCAGATAATCTATATATTCATGGACTTTTCATGGAATGATACAGTGTTTCAAAATGGTGATTCTTAGAATGTTCCTAGATATTGTGCTGTCTGGGTACAGAACTGCCGAGGCAAACCGTCTACCAAGGTCGGATAAATCTTTCTCTCTGACCATTCCCAGTATTGAGGAGTGGAAAAGAGGGGAGATTCAGTTTCCCGAGGACACACTGGTATGCTACATGGACGGCTACTGCCCAGCTAGTGGACAGGACTCGGAGTAGGGAAATCGAGATAGTTATGTGGGAAATCAAGCAGTACGGGAGAGTTACTGTTTAGGTACGAACATCACGATTTTCGAAACGGTAAGTAAAGTATATGCAACCTGCAAACTGCTCATCTTAAAGCTCAATATTACACTTTTGCAGACGATACACTATTAGTATACACAGGCGAAAATGAGGAAGATTTAGAAAAGCTAATAAATGAAGACCTTGATAAATATCGAAGATGGCTGTATTTTAATAAACTAAAACTAAATGTTAACAAAACTAAGTTTATAATACTTAAACAACGGAATAAATTAGTGAGCGAAATAAATTTAAAAATCAACAATGTTTTCTTAAGTACCTGGGTTTGATTGTAGATGAGTTTTTAAATTGGGAGAAGCATATCAACAAAATTGTAAATAAAGTAAATCCCATGATCCCTGTTGTTTATAAATGTAGAAACTACATCTCGTTAAAGACAAAAAAACAAATATATACTGCTTTATTCTTGTCGCATTTGCGATATCTAATACCTATTTGGGGAACTTGTGGAAAAACAAATTTTAATCAAATTAAAATCATACAAAACAAATTTTTAAAAATTTTATACAACTATGAATATCTCACACCAACAAACACTCTGTATCATGAACTAAATGTACCTAAATTAGAGAGCCTATTGGAATTAGAACAATGCAAACTCATAAACAAGATACTTAATAACTTACAAAAATCAAACACAAATTTTCAAACCATTGGTGAGATTCACAATCACGATACAAGAAGGCTAACAAATGTATACCTAGCACAGGGCAGAACCAACGTAGGACTAAATAATCCAGGGCAGCTTGCATCAAAACGTTACAATAATTTAAGTCATAACATTAGGTCAATCACTTCTGATCCACTTTTTGTTAAAAATGTAAAGACCACCTGAATATTCGTTGAAACAAAATTGTTACTTTAAAATAACTCTAAGAATATTAGTACGACTTATCAACTAGTCAACGTAATACTGTTAGTTTATAGGATAAGTCTCGAGGCCAGGGCTATTAAAGCACTGATTTGAGATTAAAAAATATATTATTGTTATAATTTTGAGTTAATAAAGTTGTTGTTTCGAAAAAAATACTCTCTGCTGCATGCAATAAAATGGGCAAGGAGCAGAAGGTTTACATCTGCTCTGACAGTCAAGCAGCAGAGCGACACTGAAAGCCATCTGAGGGCCCAGAGCCAGGACATCTCTGATTCAGGAGTGCTCGGAGCATTGCTGCTAACGTGAACATACACTTACAGCCCGTTCACACGATGCGGCCAAATCACCCTTTAGGTAATTTTTCACACGGTGAACATTCGAAACGCCTACGACAATTTCGTCGTTTCGGTCGCGTGTTGTCACCGAAAACCGAATAGCTGATTCGGGAATAAAACCTTATCGGTGGTAAGCACTCAAATGAGACCTTTGACTTGAAATGCTTATGTGAATGTATGCTAGGAATGTCTTTCGAGAGATCTCTTCAGTAAATGTGTACTTAGTTAATAATTCAGTAGGTTCGAGTAAACCAATTCATTGCTTCATAAATTTCAGAGAGGTTAGTGAAATAAAACTAACGTAAACATGTATTTTTCAGAAATGAATTAAAGTAAAACAGGTACAGCAAATAGTAACGAATAAAATGTAAAACACAAATAATCATACTTTATGCCTGAATAATCGCAAGAGAAAAAATCACCATCGAATGAGCCTCTTTTGTTTTTTTTTGAAAGAAAAACAACTGAATACTGTCGTATCGTGGGAAATACTGAAAAAAAATTATAGAATCATTACTTACCGAGATAATATACCTACTACATTCCATACATAGTGGCACCCTGTATATTAAAATCTAAACGTATATTTGTATGTCCTATATTGATCTATCCTATTCCATTCTTTAGAAAACAATAGAAAACATATACATAGATTCAACTAAAAAATTTATACATTTATACGAAAATATTGAGGAATCGAGTTTGGACGAAAATGCATTCCTCTGTCGCATCTCGTAAGTTCCTTGAAACACAAGACAGATCACTCTCATTGTTTGCCAAATTGCGTGTATCTATCGTATGGTTGTCGAATGCATAGATTGTAGATTTCGCCATCGAGAAATTCTATAGGTACCCGAAATCTAGCAGTTCAACGTGTTTTGGATATTACGGTAGGTTTAGGTGTGTTCGAGGTAGAACGGTGGCCAGAGAACTGAAACGGCATGTAAAACGGTAGATCTGGCAACATTGACTGAGACGCCAACAACGGCAGATACACCCCGCTCGCTGGCAACCTGAGAAGAGCCCGCTACACATCCTCGCAACCTTCATCTGCACACCATTTCACAGCTCCGCCACACATTTTCTCACCGCTCATCTTCCTAGCACATCTCTGGTGGTAACCCACACGGTGTTTCAAAGCTCCGCTACACATTCTCGCTGCGCTCATTTTCCTAGCACATCTTTGGTGGAAACGCAACCTAGCTCATTTCGTATCGCACTTTAACCTACTAAATGCTCAGTACTGGGAGCATTAAATCTTCCAGTTGTTAATAGCTCGGGTTAGTATTGGTAGTGCTTCAACCAAATTAGTATTTAAAAGAAAAAAAGGGAAAACCGACGTCTATGGGATTTGACTCTGCGCTGTATGTTTTTATAAGTCGATTTGAGCGCAATTATCATTACATCTGCGACATCCTTGTCGATCGTCATGAAAATAGCCATTGAAATCTATTGAGCTTTCGAGACAAATAATCTATTTGATATCCAAATGCTCAATTTTCTTTGAAGAGCTACCTGTGCCTGGTCTTGGTCTTCTAAAATATGTATTTCAATTTTCCGCCAGGAATTTAGATTACGAGGAACATTTTTCTGCCAAGCTTGTGCAAATTCAAATCAAATGCCCTTATTAGATAATAAATTCCTGAAGAGCATCAAATTCTACTTTGAAATGTGAGGTTCACAAGTATGTTTGTGTATATTTTTCATTGGTTTTATTATTATTATTATTTCTCCATAACCACTGGATCAATTTCACTGTCACTCAACTCTAGTAACCTACCAGAGTAATTTTCTGAGAATTAAATAAGAAGCCTCTGAGTTGCAGAGGACTTTGGAGTATCATTTTTTATAATTACATCGCCGCTACTGGATAGTTCGCAAAATTAACCTACTGTAAACATATTATTCAGGTTAAATCTATATTGGATGACAGAGAGGAGAAGGAGGTTTTCTTTAATTAAATACCATAAAAGGTCAAAAAACTAATTATTATAGTAGCTAAACTTCAAAACTACTCGCGATTTTAATACTTCCGCCACCTATTGGCAATAGAGATCAATTAAAGGTATTTATATTATGAACTTGTTAATTTAAGCTTGAAATGATTACTAAAGTAAAGGTCAAATCTGAAGTTCTATTTTCATTTGAGCAGGTTTTCTTCTAGTAGGCGACCCCTTAGAAAAAATTAATTTTTACGCATTTATCAGAAGTGAGCATATAGCCAGTAACAAAAAACCACTAATTAATATTGCAGCTTTTGTCAGAATACAAAATTTGTTAATAAAATCATGTTTCGAAATTACTTTTGTCTATGGGAGATATTTGTATTTCGTATCGAGCAGTAAGGTACTCTTATGAGTTTAAGATTTATCTTTCTAAAGCACTCAACACTTCAGTAGGGTAAACGGATTTGATCAACTGTTCAGTTTACATTCTCGACGAAAATAGATCTGGTAATCAATCTTTCCTTTAGAATTAACAGTGCGTCCTAAATGACTGTTTATTCATGTTAGCGCATCTGCTCCATATCCATATTTCTAGTACCTTTGTAAAACAATCTGGTTAAATGGATTGACCTTCCCACGAACCATTATATTCGTTAAAAAAATGAAGTCAAGATGACTCAATACTTCCCACACATTACGCTGATACCAGTTTATTATTTTCCCATAGCATGAAGCTTTAGTCTAAGATCCCTTGCAACCAAATAATCGCCAGCCCCCCCCCCCCTAAAATTTTCTTATGCCGCCAGTTCTTTCCTTCACAGGTCAATGGACAGCCTATTATCGATACCACAAACTTCTCAGTTTTACAACCTCCCACCCCCCAACCACCCCACTTTCACCCCCACCCAAAGAAATGGTAGGAAATGATCAGGAACCCCTAAAACATCTAAAAACCGAATTTGAGTTGTTTTCATACTTTTCGTTCTTTCAATATTGCTACGCTGCCACTGACACGATTTTTAACAAACATACGCGTTTTCCATTCTCACCACGGTAACAATATACTGTGTCAAAATTTCATTAGAATCAATTTAATAGTGTCCACGCTACAAAATACAAAACGATTTTAAGCAATAAATTTTCGTATGTATACAGAAAATTCTAAGTCCCTTAGTTTCCGTAATAAGCTAGGCAATGTTCGGATGGACCTAAAAAGGTGATTTGTGTCGCTAGATCTTCCTTCACAGGTTAGTGGACAGCCTATTATGAGTACAAGAAATTTTTTAATTTTTCAACCCCCAACCCCCCAACCACCCCAATTTCACCCCCAACCACCCCAATTTCACCCCCACCCAAAAAAACGCAGAAAATGATCAGGAACCTCTAAAACGCTTAAAAACGAAGTTTGAGCTGTTTTTATATTTTTAGTTTTTTTATTATCTCTGCACCGCCACTGGCACGATTTATAAAAACCATACGCATTTTCCATCTTCGCCATGGTAGTAATACTGTGTCAAAATTTCATTAAAATCAATTCAACAGTTTCCTCGTTACAACGATCTAAAGCAATACTCTCGTATGTTTACATCAGAAAAAAATCTGTCCTTTGCTTTCTGTAATAGGCAAGACAATGTTCGGATAGACCTAAAAAAGTTATTTATGTCGCCAGGTCTTTTCTTCACACGTCAGTGGACAGTCTATTATGAAAGCAACAAATTTTTCAATTTTACAACCCCCCACCCCCCAACCACCCCAATTTCACCCCCACCCAAAAAAAAGTAGAAAATGATCAGGGACCCCTAAAACGCCTAAAAACGAAGTTTCAGCAATATTTGATTTTTTTTTGTTTTTTGCTAATTACTCCGCCGCCTATGCACCGATTTTCAAAATTATAGGAACATTACCTACTACGACCCCACAGCATACCGCTGCCCAAATTTGATCACAAACCATGCAGCGGTTGCTGAGATTACGAGGCTTACGACCCCTCACCTATCGGTGTGGGAAGTAAAATGTAGTCAACTAGCTTGACTTAATTGAACTTATTAAGGAATGAAATTATATTCACCAGCAAATGGTTTTACATATGCCTAAGAATGAAACCATTCAAAATTTCAGTTTTACATTAAAAACGAGGTTTTGAAGATAACGACGCCGACGGTGTGGTTATCGTCTCTGGACGATTCCTATGCACGGTCTGTGATAGAATGCAGATGGTCTATAGAGTAATTCAAGGATGGTATACGGATACAGGACTCTCGGTAAATCCAACCAAAATGGAGCTAGTACTGTTCTTTAGACGGAGGAAGTTAGAAGATTTATAGCGCCTACAATGTATGGAAGACCTTTAGCTCATTCGCCGGAGGTCAAATACTTGGGGGTGATCCTTGACTCGGAGCTGACGTGGAGGTCGCAGTCAAGGCTTGTGTCAAGGTGGTGTCAAGATCGACAGCGACCTCTTGATCAGCTGCGGCAAGCAGTAGGAAGGACATGGGGTTGAACCCCAACATAGTCCTATTTTGTTGGCGAGGAGCGATATAGTTTCTCCTACGCATCGCTTCAATCGCAAACTGGGAGACTAGGGAAAGACAGCTCATCGAATGAGGAGGACAGGTCTGGTACACAGACGGTTCACTCGCTAGAGAGGGCTCGGGCTCGGGAGTCTACGGACCCCATACAAAGAGTTTCACTCTCTCTTGGGGGGCACACCACAGTATTCCAGGCTGAGGTCTATGCGAAACTTGCTTGTGTAAATCATATTCGGGAAATTGACGGGGCTAGGAGGCGGACTACTATCTGCTCTGACAGTCAGGCAGCCATCAAAGCACCGAGTGCTTGGAAGATAACGTCGGGACTGGTCCTGGAGTGCAGGAGGGCTCTTGACGACATCTCAGCTAAACACAAGGTATCACTGATGTGGGTACCTGGGCACTCTGGGGTAAAGGGTAACGAAATGGCGGATCATCTGGCTAGGATGGGATCCGGCAACAGTTTTGTGGGCCCGGAATCAGCCTTAGGACTATCTGCAAACTTGATTAGGAAAACAACTGGAGAGTGGATCCGAACAACATCTCTGGTCATCTCCGTCAGGCTCGGGAACTATTAGCAGGGCCTGCAGAGAGAATAGGACGATTTTGTCTTTCTCTGGATAGGAGTAACTTGAGATTGCTAGTAGGCCTATTAACGGTTCACAACACCTTCAAGCGTCACCTGTTTGTAATGAGGGTGGTCAACGACCCAACGTGCACGTGGTGTGATGAAGAGGAAGAATCCTCGGCACACATCTTGTGTCGCTGTGAAACCCTGGGTTATCACAGGCAGACTATGCTGGGCTCAAGAACCTTGGAACCAATAGAGATAAAACGGATAGGACCTAAGAATGTACTTGCCTTTGCCCAAAGGGCAGGTCTTAGGAACTAACGCGGATAGAGGCGCAAAAGGGCCCATCGTGTGGCCTATGCACACGCCACATTCCGTGCTGGATAGCCTCTGGTCCTTATTCATTCAAGCCCAACATCCTGCAGTGGATATACACTGCTATCATAAGACCACGAATACAACACGGCTTGGTGTGCAGAAATTCACAGTGGCCCGAAGTCTAGGACGGATACAAAGGCTTGCTTGCATGGGCGTCACAAGTGCAATGAGGACGACCCCAACTGCAACACTGAAGGTCCTGCTCGGACGGTCGACGGTGGCATCCTGGATAAGGATTACAGCGGTGGCAGCGCATCTGAGAATGCGGGACTGTGGTCACTGGCAGATAAAGCAAGAGGCGGTTGGCCACGCAAAGATAGCCAAGTGATAACTATTATGGAAACTTTTCAGCAAACATATTCAGCCTGTAATTATCCCCACTGAAGGTTTATTCTTCTTCTTTTAGAAAACAAAGTTGTACATAGCTGTGATGTACCTCCAAGAAACAAGCCCTTACCTGCCCTTACCCGTCCAGATCTACTCCAACTGAGCATCTCCTTGTTTTATCGCTACCTCTAGGTTTGAACCTTTACTGGGAAGGCAGGTCAATCGGCAACAGCAACCTAATATCTTCACTAAATCCGTTTTATAAGTTCGCACTTTGTATTTTGACATGTCGTTTTTGCAAATTTGACATAACTCACCCACATTAATGTGAGTCGCGCTGGGATTTCACTCGTGTTCAGAAAATGAGCCGAACAGTCCTGCAGACTTTCGATACCTACCAAAAGGCCAGATTACAGTTTGTGCAATGTGTTGCTGATCTAGCAGTGAGAGAACAGAACTGCGAGCTTCTATATAACGCTGGTATTTTGGAACTTCTGAGGCCACTGTTAACAGATCCATGTGTACAAATACAGCAATGTGCCGCTGTTGCGCTTGGAAGACTTGTCCACAACGATGCAGCTATCGCTGATCAACTGTTGGAGCAGAACTTTGTGCCCATATTCCTTAACAATCTCACCATAGGTAACAAGTATCAAAAGAAAGCAATCCTCTTCGTATTGAGATCCATTTGTAAGCATAGCGACACAAACACTATGTACATTATCAACGCCGGAGGGCTACAAGCTATGATCAACTGTCTAGAAGATTTCGAGGTAACTGTGAAAGAAGCCGCTGCATGGGGCATAGGATATATAGCTCGACACAACAAGGCTTTAGCTCAGGCATGCGTTGACGCAGGAGCTGTACCATTGTTACTGTTGTGTCTCCAAGAACCTGAGTTGAATCTCAAGCAAATTGCTACAAGCGCGTTGTCAGATATAGCCAGACACAGTGTGGAGTTAGCCCAGCATATCGTTGACTCAGGTGTTATACCGTTCTTGGCCAAGAACCTCAACAACACTGACGAGAGGCTGAAAAAGCAAATTTTGTGCTGCTTGAGCTCTTGTGCAAAACACAGTACAGATCTTGCTGAGATGGTGGTGGAAGCTGAAGTATTTCCTTCAGTATTACTGCATCTTGCTCATCCTTGCAACCAGGTTCGTAGAAATGCAGCTAATTTAGTCAGAGATGTCGTAAAGCATTCTTTGGAGTTAACACAACTAGTGGTTAATACAGGTGGAATACATGCTTTGATGGAAGTCCTCTACCAAGAAGATGGAATGGACGATGCAAAGTTGCCATCGATTACTGCTTTAGGATTTATTTCGGCTCACTGTGATCAACTGGCTATGTCCATACTAGGTTGCAAGTGTGTAGTAGTGCTGGCAAAGATATTGAATGAATCAAACGACGACAGATTGTTGTCGGTAACAGCTTGGACCTTAGGTCAGATTGGCAAACATAGTCCTGAACATTCCCACGCGGTGGCTTCTGCTGACATCTTTCCTAAACTGGTAGAATTATACGTCAGTGAGGAATCGTCAGAAGACCTGAAGCACAAGTGCAAAAACTGTCTGAAGCTGTGCCTCCAGAAATGTTTGCTTATCTCAGCACTTGAGCCACTACTGGTCGATGCTCCTCCTAATATAATGAAATACGTACTAGGTCAATACAGCAAAGTGTTGCCTCAAGATCCGAAGGCACGAAGGATGTTTGTTACATCTGGGGGGTTGAAGAAGGTGCAGGAAATGGAAGCTAAGCCTGGCTCTACCCTCTACGAGTACATCAACATCGTCAACTCATGTTTCCCGGAGGAAATTGTACGGTACTATTCACCTGGGTACCCTGAGACACTACTTGATAAAGTGGAGCAGTATTCCCCTCAAATGATGACAGTGCTGAGAGAAGGTCAAACAAATGAAGAAGGAATGCAAACTGAGCTCATCAATATGGTGGATGAACCAGGGACCTCGGACGAAGAAGAAGGCAATGACTTACCAATTGAATGAACAAGCCCATATACATGTAATATTTTTTTATATAGGGACAAATTTTTACGATATTGCATAAAAATCTTCAAACCGCAGTGTGCGCAATTATTATTTATATCGAATTCAGAGCAATTGTTTCTAGAATATTACTCCTGGGGTTTCGTGGACTAATCACGTCTCAACTCTCTAAATCCCGATAATCAAATTTATGCCAACAGTTGACACAACAGTTTCGTTTTCTATCAAGTACGACTCCTTTTTCTAAGAGCAAAAATACCAGGATTAGTTTTCGTTGTTCCAATGTATTTGCGAAAACAATAAAGAGGCCGAAGGAAAAAAAACGTAAGAGTAAATGCAAATAAGTAATGAGGAGTTATAGTTTCAACAATAATAGCCTATACAAATTTAATATAAGTTATTGTGTTTCTATTTTCTGGCGAGAACTTTTAAAAACAACGCCATTTGAAATTTAATAACTTAACCCTTTTTATATAATTCACCTGTATTTCGAAAAAAAAGTAGAATTCGATTGAAAATTTCGCGTATATTATTATCATCAATTTAAATATGATATACCTCTTTGAATGATTTGTAATGTGCTATTATGTTACCTTATTACTAGAAAACTTACTCCAATATTTAAAAGTGGTGATACAGCTGATGCTGAAAACTATCGTAGTGTTATTTTTTTTGAACGCGGAATAGGCAGAAATTTCATAGACATTTTAGAAAGCAAATTAAAAGTATTTCATAACTTATACGCTATCTTTTTCGGTTAATAAAATAGTAAACTTGCATAATAATAAAAAATAAAAGATCACCTACCGTATTGGGTACGATATAGCAGGGTACAATAACCTCAAGTTTTAAAAGATTATTTTGATTGAAAGCTGAACACGAACTTTTGACACAGTTGATATTAAAGATCTAGGTTTGTATAAGATTTCTAATAAAGCTAACTCCTTTTTTACTATTTTCCCTTATTATTGGAAATCTAGATATATTACTCCAACATTTGAAAATGGTGGTAGAGCTGATGTTGAAAACAACTTTGAAAACTATCATGGTGTTTCAATATCTTCTATTTCAATTTTTTTTTTCATTTTTTTTTTATTTGCATAGAATTTACTTGAGAGTGTATACAATTAATAGTACGTGAACAACATGGTTTTACTCAGGGTAGATCAACAGTAACAAACTTGCTAACTTACGTAGAGTCTTCCACTGAACGCGGAATAGGCAGAAATTTCATAGAAGCTTTGAAAATCAAACAAAACAAAAAAATATCTCATAGCTCCAGGTCTCAAAAGATTATTTTGAAAGTTGAACTACAACTTTTGACACTTGTAGGCCTGTATGAGATTTCTAATACATTGTCAGACCTTTTAATAAAATTGACACTAGAATAGTAAACTTGCATAATAATGAAAAATAAAAGACAACCTACTGAAGTGGGTACGATTTAGCAGGGTATAACTTTAGGTTTCAAAAGATTATTTTGATTGAAAGTTGAACGCGAATTTTAGGCACAATTGATATTAAAGATGTCGACTTGTATTAGACGAACTTTTGACTCAATTGATATTAAAGATGTAGGCTTGCATCAGATTTTTCATCACTAAAGCAGTTAGATCTTTTAATAAAATTGATACTAAAATAGTAAACTTGTATAATAATACAGCAAAGATTACCTACTGAATTGGATACGATTTAGCAAGGTATAATAACTTCAGGTTTCAAAAGATTATTTTGATTAAAAGTTGAACACGAACTTTTGACTCAATTGATATTAAAGGTGTAGACTTGTATGAGGCTTTTAATAAAACTATTAGATCTCTTAAAAAAATTGACACTAAAATCGTAAACTTCCAGAATAATGAAAAAAGAAGCATCACCTACTAAATTGGATACGATTTTGCAAGGTATAATAACTTCAGCTTTCAAAAGATTATTTTGATTGAAAACTGAAAGTTGAGCACAAACGTTTGGCACAATTGACATTAAAGATGTAGACTTGTATAAGATTTTTCATCAGTAAAGCTGTTAGATCTTTTAATAAAATTGATACTAAAATAGTAAACTTCAGAATAATGAAAATGGAAAGATCGCCTACAGAACTGGATACGATTTAGCAACTTCAGCTTTCAAAAGATTATTTTGATTGAAAATTGAAAGTTGATCACGAACTTTTGGCACAATTGACATTAAAGATGTAGACTTGTAGGTATAAGATTTTTCATCACTAAAGCTGTTAGCTCTTTTAATAAAATTGACACTAAAATAGTAAACTGCCAGAATAATGAAAAATAAAAGACCACCTAATCAATTGGGTACGATTTAGCAGGGTATAATAACTTCAGGTTTCAAAAGATTATTTTGATTGTAAGTTGAATACGAACTTTTGACACAATTGATATTAAAGGTGTAGACTTGTATGAGGTTTTTAATGAAGCTGTCAGATCTTTTAATAAAATGGACAATAAAATAGTAAACTTGCATAACAATGAAAAAGGAAAGACCACCTACTGAATTGGGTGCGATTTAGCAGGGTGACGGTGGATGCAACCCCATTCCGGTAATCCGATCACACAATCATGGGAATCACTGATCACACTGAGCGGGGGAGAGGGGGATGAGATGCGGGGGCGGCACAGGTCGCGACGGACGGACAATTCGGATACGGTCGGCGCGGCGACACGGATATCGGATACGGTGCGTGATCGCGGCGGCGTCGGCGTGCGGCCGTCACTAGGTCGGCTGTCGTTATCGGCAGGTCCGTCTAGGCTGCACTGAGCGCAAAACGGCGAAACGTCGTCGTCGGCGGCGAGCAAAGCGGCACTCGCATCGGCGGCAGCGCCGCTGTGGCCAATCGCCGCGCCGCGCCGCGCCGCCGGTGAGGGACGCCAGAAGATGCAGCAGCGCCGTCGGCGTCCTCAGGCGTCGAGACGCTGGCGCTGCTTCGACTTAAGCTCCGCTCACATTCGCACACGCGGCGCTAAAGCCGCTTTTCACGGCCTGGGTACACACATTTATACATACAGTGCTTTCCATTATTTATTTATTTATTTATTTATTTATTCATTTATTTATTTATTTATTTATTTGTTTATTTGTTTATTTGTTTATTTGTTTATTTATTTGTTTATTTGTTTATTTATTTATTTGTTTATTTATTTATTTATTTATTTATTTATTTATTTATTTATTTTTACTTTACTAACGGCATCAACATCTAAGGTTATTAGCCGTAAATCATTTTGTTTCCAAGTTCTCAGATTGCGCAGGTGTGCATTTTTAGGTTCGCATAGTATGGATATTCAGGATCTGAAGGGAGCATCAATAAGTGCAAGGGGGGTTTATTTTAATTCTAAATTTTAAGATAGATATTTATAGTTTTTAGGAAGGTTTAGGCGTAGGGATGTGGCGACCCCATCGCCCAGAGGTGATGGTACACCTTGCACCGCCGACGGTGCCTCATGTACTATTATCTCTGCAATCAGCCACAGGGGGGAGAAGTGGAGTCACTTAGTTTCGTCCGCGGTGCAATCACCCCCACATCGGAATATTTCCGGGAAACTAGAAATAGGTTCCCGGAAATAGGCGGCGCCAAATGGCCTCACGGTTCATGTTCCGTCGCTGGGCTGATGTTCTCGGTTTCTCATAAGTGACAAATTGAATTAATTAAAAGTTAAGAAATGCTCAATGGCTCTTCCAGGATCAAAAGATTCCGGAGGTAAAATACCTGGCCGTTCGGATCTCCGGGTGCCAGGTGGTCCGGGGGGAACATTAAGCGAAGTCTGTTTAAAGAATTGTGCTGCCACTCCTCATCAGGCTAACAACAGAAGCCGTCCTTCGCAGCAACTTCGCACTGACGACAGGCCCGAAGGCCAGAGAAACTTTTTCAGGGCCGACTTTACAAATATACGAGGTCTTGCCTCCAACATAAACTCTGTCCATCAACACCTTCAGGCAGAGAAGCCACACATTCTGGCTCTTACGGAAACTCAAGTCGGCTCTTCAACAATGGATAACTGCTTCAGATATCCCGGATATGACTTATACACCCGATTTAGACCTAGGTTTGGCGTATGCGTGTACGTTAAATCTGAGCTTTCTTGTCATCGAGAAGAAGAGCTCGAACTGGAAGGATTTGACATCATATGGCTCAAAATATCCTTCCAAAATCATTCCAAGTTTATATGCTGCATTTATAGGCCACCAAGCAATAACAACTGCAAAGAGCTCTTCGAGAAGCTTTCAGCCACTGTGGACGCGCTGCAATCAGATCACCCTCATTCAGAGATAGTCTTTCTGGGTGACTTCAACGTTCACAACTCCTACTGGCTCAAACACTCAAACAAAACGGACGACGAGGGACGTGAAGCTGAAGCCTTCGCTATTAGCTGCGGCTTGGAGCAGATAGTCAAAGAACCAACAAGGATCCCCGGCCGCCACGGAGATTTTGCTAGTCTGTTGGACCTATATCTAACAACTACTCCAACAATCTACACAGTGAAAGTAACTGCTCCACTGGAATCGTCTGACCATAACACCGTCTCAACGCTATGCAGAATGCATTCTCCAGATCTTCACCATGCAAAGCCTCGCCGGGCCTGGCATTACGGATCAGCAAAGTGGGACGATCTAAGAGAATACTACCAGCCTTTCCCTGGAACGACGTCTGCTTCAAGTCACGAGACCCATCAGCTTGCGCCCAAGAAATAACAGCGGTATTAATATCTGGCATGGAAGCCTATATTCCTCATGTCGTCAAGCATCCCTCCAAAAACAAGCCATGGTTCAATCAGCGCTGTAGAGATGCAGTTTCCTCTAAAAACCACCATTACAAAGAATGGAGGAAAAATCCAAATGCCGAGAACCACCGCAGTTTTATCGACGCCAGAAATCACTGCAAGCGCGTGATTGACAGCAGCAAGGAGGAACACAACCAAAAATTTAAGAACAAGCTCCTCTCATGTCCTAGTTCGTCCAGAACATTCTGGTCTATAGCTAAGGCTGTTAGTCAGAACTTTTCCTATTCGTCAATACCACGCTTGACCAGAGAGGACAAGTCCATCGCTTCTGCTCCTAAAGAAAAAGCAGACATCTTGGGGAAGCTCTTCGCAGCCAATTCCACTGTAGATTTTCAAGGAAGTACTCCGACCACCACCATAAGCGTGAACTCGAGAATGGCAGAGGTCAAATTTCAACATCGAGATGTAAAAAGCATCCTCCAAAAACTGAACACCAATAAAGCTACTGGTCCTGACCAAATTCCAGCCATTGTCCTTAAACGCTGTGCCGCTGAGCTTGCACCTATTCTTTGCAAGCTCTTCAAACTTTCGTATCAACAAGGCGTGTTTCCCGATTCGTGGAAGATTGGCTGCGTGCAACCTATCCCTAAGAAAGGCAAAAAAACTGATCCCACCAACTATAGACCTGTGGCTCTTCTCAGCATCATGTCTAAGGTTATGGAGACTGTCATTAACACACAGCTCCTGAAATACCTAGACAACAATGACATCATAAATGATCGCCAGTATGGCTTCCGCAAGCACAGGTCTACAGGTGACCTCCTTGCCTACGTCACTCACTTGTGGAACAGGGCAATAGACAATCATGGCGAATCCCGTGTTGTTGCACTTGATATATCGAAAGCTTTCGACAGAGTATGGCATGACGGACTTCTGGCCAAGCTTGCTGCTTATGGACTACCACCTGGCCTGCGCCAGTGGCTGAATAGCTTTTTGAACGATCGATCTGTGTTTGTTGTAGTCGAGGGCTCTTCATCAGACGTATTTTCAATAAACGCCGGTGTCCCTCAGGGATCTGTCCTATCCCCTACACTGTTTCTGCTGTACATCAACGAGCTGCTGGAAATAACATCCAACCCAATCTACAGCTTCGCAGATGACAGTACATTAGTGTCGTGCATGGAACCAGGCAAGCCACTATCATCCCAGGAGACGGTACGTCGGCGACAGCAGCATGCCTCACAGATCAACGCAGATATCAAAACAATTGTCGAGTGGGGATTAGCAAATAAAGTACAGTTCAACGTACAAAAAACTCAGGCAACAACACTGACAAAGATGTCTCACGATGGCTTACCAACCGTGGAAATAGAGGGTCACCCCATAGTCGAATCACCTTCCGTCAAGCTCTTGGGAATCAACATCAACAATGTCCTGGCACGACCACGTCGTCAGTATTGCTAAAACGGCATCCCAGAAGCTTGGAGTTTTGTTCCGATGTAGGAAGTTGTATACACCAGAGCAACTGCTGCTGCTGTACAAGGCACAGATCCGACCATCGCTGGAGTATTGCTCCCATGTATGGGGATGTGCTCCGAAGCACTCTCTAAAGCTTCTGGACACTATCCAGAAAAGAGCAATTAGATTAATCGATACGCTTAACCTCACAAAGGACCTCCACAGCCTGGAACATCGAAGGAGGGCGGCTGACCTATGTCTGTTTTACAGATTCTATCACGGAAGATGTTCGAGTGAGCTCTCCCAGATAATAACATCAAAGGCCGTCCGGACCAGGAATACTAGAGAAGCTCTGCGAGCTCATCCTTACCAGGTCGAGGTCCGTACTCCCCGAACCAGTCTCCTCCAGCATTCCTTCTTTTGGAGAACTTCGACGCTGTGGAATCAGCTGCCGGGGAATTTGTTTCCCGACGGCGACAACCTGCAGCGTTTCAAATCTAACGTGAACAGACATTTGTCCTCTCGCAGCGCTTCTACAGCGCCATAGGCTTTCAGCCTTTGCGCGAGGCCGACCATAAAAAAAAAAAGCATAATAGGTTTTTAGTGGCTAGTGTATTTGTAAAACATCCTTGAAGAGTACTTGGTATAGAGCATTGTGATCGGATGGAATTATATTTTGGACAAGTCAGAATAATGTGCTCAATTGTTAGAGTACAATGACATTCTAAACATAGGGTTGGTCTGTGTCCGAGGAGAAGGTGGGATGAGGTTAAACGGGTGTGTCCGAGCCTTATTCTTGTCAAACAGACTTGCTCTCGTCTGCTCAATCCTGGCGGGTACTTCCATTTTTCAATAGTTGGTTGCAAGTTCCGTAGATGCCTAGTTGTTCGCACCCATTGACTCTGCCAGACTTGCATTAGACGTGTCTAAAAGGGGTGATACACGTACGAATCACCTCACCGCGGTTTTTAAGTTCGCGAACTTACTCGGCTCGATGCGGTGACACACGTGAAGCTGAAATGACTCAGTTTGATAATTTTCCTAAATAAACAAAACTTTTAACAAACGCCAAACACAACAAGCGTTGCGCATCGATGGCCTGCCAAAACAAAGTGGTGGCTCGCGGCTCGCAGTACGAGCTGAGAACAGCTACGAGCAACATTTCAAACCAGTTGGCTCGCCGGCGGTTTGCGCGACGTTTTTAAAGTACGCGTACTTACGGTGACACACAGGCAAAAAAGGTCGTCAAGCCATAAGTACGCGTACTTGCTCGTAAGTGTATCACCCCTTTTAGATAAGGATTTAAGATCGTCAGGGGCAACTATGTTTACAGGAATTCCATCATAGATGGCGCTTCGGGCTGCTGAATCTGCTTGTTCGTTGCCGGTAATGTCGACATGTCCTGGGGTCCAAATGAAAACAATCGTTTTTGCTTTTTGAGCGAGTTCATTACGTTGATCGATTATTTTTTGAACCAGTGGATGTTTTGTTTGACTATTTTTTATAGCTTGCAGGGTAGTCATAGAATTTGTACAGATGAGGTAGGTATCATTATTATTAGTACTATTGTTAAGGCAATACTTAAGGGCCTCTGAAACGCCGTATAGTTCTGCAGTAAATATGGAAGCAACAGGAATCAAACGATATTTGGTGATTTCGGTGGTGGTGATATATGCCGACCCGACCCCATCATCATTTTTAGCCCCATCCGTGCATATGATTTCTGATGGGTTGTATCTATTCAGGATTTCCATTATCACACGTCTATATGTGCTTGCGGGCGTTACGGCTTTTCTATAGGCAGAGCAGTCCAGAATTATGTTTGGTTTCGTTGAGGCCCAAGGTGGAATTATGTGTCTGGGAGCTCCAAGTTTAAATCCTCTAGAATGAGTACTACTCTAGCTCCAACTGGCCTTGCCATTGTTGGCCGTGCACTGTATGTTTCGTGGCTATCTGTGTTAAACATAATTTCATAGTTGGGATGGAGAGGTTGGGCATGAATATTGATGGCGTAATTTAATAATAATTGCTGAATTCTTATAGTGAGTGGGGGAATTCCTGCTTCGCAGTATATAGAATCTGACGGGCTCGTGCGAAATGCACCCAAGCACAGCCTTAACGCTTCTCGGTGAATTACTTCTAAGGCGTTTAAATGACTCTTTATAGCAGACGAGAAAGCTACGATACCGTACTCAATTTTAGCCATGACTAGAGATCTGTATATTTTTAACAAAATCTCTCTATCAGCACCCCACTTTATACTGGATATGCATCTGATGATATTGAGGGCTTTTTTGCATTTTAGAGCCAGTGCTTCGATTTGCTCGTTCCACAGCAGCTTTCTGTCATATGTTACGCCTAAAATGCGGTGAGAATCTTTGACCTGTATAGGTTGTCCGTATAATATTAAAATCGGGTCTCTGTGGGGTGTTCTTAACCTGCAGAAGTGAATTGCAGTGGTCTTTGATTTGGAAAATTTGAGGCCATATTTCTCAGCGGTATCCGCTAGCCTGTTTATGGCAGGTTGGAGTGTATCTTCTATGGTTTCGATTCGGTCTGCGGAAAAAAAGATTGTTAAGTCATCTACATACATGCACTTTCCGATCGATTCGTCAATGCATTGTAGTAGGTTATTAACGGTGAGTATGAACAAAATAACGCTTTATTTATTTATTTATTCATTCATTCATTCATTTATTTATTTATTTATTTATTTATTTATTTATTTATTTATTTATTTATTTATTTATTTATTTATTTATTTATTGATTCACTCATTCATTTATTTATTTATTTATTTATTTATTTATTTATTTATTTATTTATTTATTTATTTATTTATTTATTTATTTATTTATTGCTTTATTCATTAATTTATTTATTTATTTATTTAACGGAAAACTCCATTTTTACAATTATTGAAGACATTCAAGTTTAACACAGTGACAAAAAAACAACTAAAGGTATACCTATAACAACAAAACATACTTAAACTAAGCAAATTATGAAGAACATGGAAAGAGAATCAACAGTAAGGAAAACGGTATATCAGAAAAACAAATCAACAATGCGGTTTTCACGGGCATTCAAGGGCTCTAAATTATCACATTGTGATAACTATATAAAAAAACTTTCGATTACCAAAAATCCAGAACGTTGGGCATCGTACTGTTATGCTAAAGAAATCCACTACCACTACTATGAAACTAAACGTACAACTCGACAAGAATAGCTAGAGACGTGAGAAATATGAAATAAGGAACGCCCCTCGATGCGCAGTGGACAGCGAACAAATTTGCCATTTGCGTCAGTTATTTCGTAGCGAAACGGTACACTCTGGGTAAAATCACGTATGGTGAATGGATGATATGGGTTTTATAGAAAATGCATGTTTAGTAAGTCTGGAACTAAATCGGGGGATTTCCATAGCGAAATGAATTATAACAATTATAAAAAATGGCTTCAAAAAAAACTTATTCCAAATATACCAGCAAACAGTGTAACGCGCCTTATCATAATGTTGAAGTGAACAAATGTCCTACTGTGGCAACCAGGAAAAATCATTAATTCCATTTTCAGAAGACATGTTAAAAGCTGAATTATACGGTTTATTAAAAATGCATAAATCCAGATACAAAACCTATGAAATAGACGAAATTATGACTAAACTAGGTCATTCTGCTTTACGACTTCCACCGTATCAACCCGACTTAAATTCAATTGAATTAGTATGGGCATCCCTAAAACAAAATGTGGCCGAAAAAACGTGGATTTCAATTTTAAACATTTAGAAAGATATTGTGATTAGTTTTTTCCACATTTTCGCAAGAAGCATGGAAAAATGTGAACATTCAATTTCCTACGAGCGTTATTTTACTGAAAAAGAACAATTTCTGGATGTGATTGTGCAGGATCTAATAATAAACTTGCAGGAAGATAGTGACAGTGATGATGCATAGTTTATAGAAAATCTAATTTCAGATTCGGAAAGTGATTCAGAGTGAAAGTGAACTTTCAGAACGTTACTTACCTAATAAAGGGTTTTTCAATAAGGACGGGTTGATGTTAAAATGAGATAAAACAAGCTGTGTGTGAGATATCAAATAATTTTTGTTTTTATTTGGAAGGCCCATGTATGCCATTAGGTGTGGAATATCACATCGTTCAAATGTCCCCCGCGGCTTCTCACGGTGGCAGGGATCCGAGTGGTCCAATTTTCAATCACTCTGCTGCATAAATCCGGCTGAATTCGAGCCATGGACTGGATTATGTTCACCTTAATGGCAGCGGTAGACTCCGGCTTATTGGCATAGACCTATGACTTCAGAAAACCCCACAAAAAAAAGTCTAGTGGGGTTGAATCGCACAATCTTGGTGGCCAATTCACGTCACCTCTGCGAGAGATAACCATACCTCCAAATCGTTCGTGCAGAAGGGCCAACGTGGCGTCCGCTGTGTGGCAGGTAGCGCCATCCTGCTGGAACCACCAGAATCCGCACCAAACAGTAACTTTCTGTGGATGCATTTTTACCTGGTGAATCTCGTGAGGATTAGCGTTGTCCCATATACAGCAATTCTGCTTGTTAACATAGCCATTCATCCAAAAATGCGCCTCGTCACTAAAGATGATTTTTCGGCCGAAATTGGGGTCTTCTTTCAAACGCTCCGAAGCCCAGTCAGCGAACACACGACGTTGTCTATGGTCATCATGTTTGAGCTCCTCCTGGGTAAGCTGGATCTTATATGGATGTAGGCCCGAGTCCCGGCGCAAAATTCTCCAGGTTGAGGCCTGCGAAAGGCCGAGTTCTTGTGAGCGGGGAGAAATTGACTTCCTTGGGTTCTCTTGGACACTTTCACGGACAGCGGCAACGTTTTCTTCTGATCTGGAACCCCTTTAACGTAAGGGTGTTGGCTGATTGTTAACTAAACCAGTCGTCTCGAATTTGTACACCAAACGTTGCAAAGTCGACTTTGAAGGTCTTCCGTAAAATGGGCGTAACGCGCGCATGGTCTGCACTAGTGAACACGTTTTATCATTCGTACTCGCTGCTCAATTGTGTAACCTGTCATGGTGATTTGGCATAAGTCACTAATCATAAACCACTAGATTCGACACACGCTGTCAAAACAACATGGCCGCCACAGACTGCCAACATCGACCCGTCCTTATTGAAAAACCCTTTAGTTATTTATGATTTGTCATCAACATTGAGGACCTTTCTTAACGAATCATATCTTTTCCTAAAAGGGGTGATACACATACGAGCAAGTACGCGTACTTATGGCTCGACGATCTTTTTCGCCTGTGTGTCACCGTAAGTACGCGTACTTTGAAACCGTCGCGCAAACCGCCGGCGATCCAACTGGTTTGAAATCTTGCTCGTAGTTTGTCTTGGCTCGTACTGTGAGCAGCGAGTCTCCTCTTTGTTTCGGCAGGCCATCGATGCGCAACGCTTAGTGTGTGTTTGGCGTTTGTTAAAAGTTTTGTTTATTTAGGAAAATTATCAAAATGAGTGATTTCAGCTTCACGTGTGTTACCGCGTCTAGCCGAGTAAGTTCGCGAATTTAAAAACCGCGTACTTAAAGCTCGTACGTGTGTCACCCCTCTAAGTTTAACTGTTTACTTAGAGTGTTCGCGCGTACACTGTGTTTCTATTTCTTTTCCGCCGAATGCGTTCTCACTCTTTCCTTAGTCGTGGTCCTTTTTATATGGGATATATAAGACTCTCAATTGTTCTTTACCTGCGAATATACGAAATATCTCCGGTGAACTTTTATTCAATAAAAAATTGAAGAACTTCGTGTAAAGCCGGCGCCACAGATGCGGGTATTTGCCGAATATCAATATTTGCCGTTTTTTCAACCTTGCTTGCCGAATAGCAAGCATGTATCGCCCTTTAAGCCGGTGCCACATATGCGGTATTCGGCGAGCAACGAACCCCGATTATTTGCTATTCGGCTAATAAAGTCGTCGCCACATATGCGGTATTCGGCGAGCAACGAGCCCCGATTATATGCTATTCGGCTAAAGGGCGATACGTGCTCGCTATTCGGCGAGCAAGGTTGAAAAACGGCGAATATTGATATTCGGCAAATACCCGCATATGTGGCGCCGGCTTTAGCTGAATAGCATATAATCGGAATTCGTTGCTCGCCGAATACAGCATATGTGGCGCCGGCTTTATTAGCCGAATAGCAAATAATCGGGGTTCGTTGCTCGCCGAATACCGCATATGTGGCGCCGGCTTTAGACATATGTTCTGTAATCTGTGATCGATTTTTTTAGCCAGTCGCAAATGTTATTCATTTTCTCTTGTCTGTTTGTCTATACGTACGTTTTATCCTGCATTGTTATTTCTACATTGTATGTAGTATCTGTCTGTATGTTTTTATGACTTATCCAATACCTCTGTAGGTCTGAATGGATGAATAAACAGTATTAAGTATTATGACACATTTTTTAAAGCTCCTGACGAATCCGTCACAACCCTAGAATATAAAGTCGATATCTTCATCTCGCACAAAATGAGAGGAATGTAAACTTTATGTTAAGGATACATTTTTTTTAGATAAAACAACATGTTTATAATACAATTATTACGTTTTTGTGACGATGTATTCAGGCAATTATTATGTTAAACATTCAATTTTGTTTTAATATAGATAATAAAAATATGTTTAAATAATGCAGTGATGTTTTTGTAACAATGTATTCAGGCAATTATTAAATATTCCGCCATTTTGTAGTTAGTGAAGATATTGACTCTATATTCTGGGGTTATGAAGAATTCATGAGTAGCTTCAAAAAGATGTGTCACAAGACTCCCTTCCGATTTGATTCGGCGCCATCTTTAAAGTTTTATCTGTCAGTTTCACTCCAAAATATAGTATAACTGCACTAATTCCGTTATTCCAAGTATCTTTTTTTTGAGCTGACTCGTTCAAAAAATAAAACGGGGGAACGTTAAAGAAAAGCACTGTAGGTATACACTTTGCTGCCATTTTGTAGGAGATGAAGATATTGTCTTCATATTCTAGGGTTGTAAAGGATTCGTCAGGAGTTTCAAAAAGATGTATCACAAGACCCCCCTTTCAATTTGATTTTTTTTTCAAGATGGCGCCGAGCCATTTCATTATCCTAAGTTTTAGTTTCAGTTTGAGTTGACCTGTATATGGCGAACTGACACGACGCGACGTGTCAAAATTTCGGCGTAAAAATTTTATTGTATCATTTGCGATAAAGGTCGTATTTAGTATGGAGAATGGGTTTGAGGGGTCACAGGGTTCCAAAGCCACGCAAGGAGGTAGTACGGCGAGCAGTGAGGCGATTGATACCAGGCTGCAAAAACCTGGAAACACACGGGACCAGGGGTGTGAAACTCAAATGAGGACCCTGTGTAGCGGGGTTAGCGCTAGCCACCTAGCGGGTTTGCGTGAATTATTGGTCAGCCAACTCTGTTTCAAACAGATTCCTAGATGCATCAATAGAAGTGGCCCAATTGTGACGCCTAACGTCATTTTGACAGCCATTGTCGTAACTGGCATTGTCGTTGCTCGCTTTTGTCGATTGGCGTCTTTTTGCAATTTTGCACTACTTTTGAGATCTTTGTCTGCCTATTGTTGTCTATATGTATTTAGGAATGGGTTCTAAGTATTTACGCCGTTGTCCTGCGCCAAATTGCAAGAATGCGGATGCGCGAAGGTAAGTGATTTGCCTGATTTATACCGCTCACCTCATTTTTGTATTGTGAATTTTGATGCAAAATTAATACAAGATTGATCATTTCTACATGAAATATACATATATCATTTGAATGCATTACTAAACACTACTACTCATACTCATATAACTTGTATTACTATTCACAATCACATATGCTGTGTGCATTCCCTCTCTTTGGCAAACCGTTGCATTGAAGGTGAGGTCCCATGGTCTAAAAATACATTTTTTTTATTTCAGATATTAAATCCCATCTGATCAGCGTATACAGAGACGCTAGTTAGAACGGATTGGCAACCCAAACCTACAAATATACAAACATCTTGCCTGCATCAATATGAATAGTTAAGGAATAATACCTCTTTACTCTTCAAATTATATGCCATCAAAGGATTGTAATTATCATGAAATAGTGATTCTAGTGAATAAATCATGCTTTACTTTTACATGAATTGCTTTTGTACCTTGTGTAGCTGACTTTATTTAAGCAATTGTCGTATTGAAATAAATTACAAAAGGGTTTGTTTTGTTTTATTACAGTAATCCATATCTAATATATTCCTATTCTTACATAATCAGTTGAATGTCCTGTATAACGTGGTAGCTTGTCACAAAAATTTACCTAACTCATTGAATACCTATTTTCAAAACTGAACTGATTAAAAAGGTTAAAACACTAATTTAAAGAAAATGGAGTATGTGCTGTGGACAATGCCATAGTTTTATTTATTATTATGCCACTTGACAATTCCATTTTGTTTAATTAACGCCTTAACTTTATTAATCAGGTCAATTTTCAAAACAGGTAATGAATGCGTAAGGTAAATTGTTATGACAAGTTACCACGTTGTCTGGAGGCTGAATAAGCTTATATGGTATTTCAAAAAGCCCGCTCTTTTCATAACCTACCCCACCTATCGTCGGTCACCTACACCAAACTCTTTAGATTGACCTAGGTCGTGAATATCTACAGTTTCCTGTAATCGATTCGTGAATGCATTGTAGTGACACACGCAATCCGAATAGATGGCGCGGATGTCAGTCAAAAATGCCATGCCAAATTTTCATACACAGAGTGTCCAGTCTTTCAGTGGATATATAGTCAGTGCACGGGACCATCAAGAGACGTCACGAGTGACAGCTGGGGAGACCAACACGCCAACACTGGAACGGAACCTCAGAACTTTCAGAAGATCGTAGCGGACCAAGCAGCAGTAATTAAAGACCAGGCAGAGCATGTCTAGCGACTGAAGGACTGCGTTGAACAACTAAATACCCAGTTTTTTAATTCAACCAATATTCTTAAATCTTAATAAATGCGTATGCCCAATGACAGTTTTTCCAAATTATCAAAACGTAGACATGACAGCCCAACTAGTAGAGCGGGCGCTAGAGGTAGTTGAGTATGCAAAATCCGAGTACCGCATTTTGGCAACGGATTTGGGTAAAGAACTGATTAAAGATTAAGAATGTGGATCTTGCCGGTCAAGTTTTTGGTCCAATTTTTTTATCCCCTCTACACTTATTCGTAAAGGTAATGTATTGAGTGCATATAAGACAAAATATTTTTTATTAATATTATCGTAATAATTCATAGTTTATTCTAATGGTAAAGTCAGGATGGATTCTTAAATAATGAAAAAAAAATGAAAATGAAACTAACAATTCTTTTAATTAATAAAAATATATCAGTTATACATGAAAATCCAGCGAATTCAAACAATTACTCATTTTTATTTTGACATTCGATATTGATACATTTACATAATGAAATACAATATAAATCTGTTTTTTTTATTTACAACTACAAGACATTGTGCGACAATTTGCAGTACACTTACGGGTGCAATTAATGACTCTAGTAAAGCCGGCTTTGTCGTTTGTCGTGGACGTAAGTCACCATCCATCTTTTCATACCAAAATAAACAATAATTAATAGGTGGTAATTGTGTTGGTGAGAATTTTTCTATATAAATATTTGTACTGTAGCCTTTAATAAATGCAAATGCAAAGCATCTAATGTGCATATCACTTTCGTCAAATTGAAATCAAAACCTATATTTTGAGATACTCATTAGTTTATATCTAAGTTCATCATCAGATACCTTTTTTTCGAAAATAAATATGTGCAAACTATTTCCAACCGTTTCAATTGCTCACTATTCAGGTCAAGGTTATAAATTTGAGCTTAATGTTCGGTTTTTCACGTCATTTTTGTTAAAAAATCGCTAAAAAATTGTTAAAATTGTTCAAAACGAATGACGTTTTTTATACATATTTTTGGGAGGTCCAACCATAACATGTGTCAATTTTATCCGTTTTTATTACCTTTAACCGCAATTTTCAACCCCTAGAGGGGGTAAAATTATTAAACGCGGGCGCCGTCCGTATCCTTTCAGAAGGCGTTCAATAGTGTCACCCCCTATAGCGGTTGGAAAATGGGATTAATCATAATAAAAACGGATGAAATTGATACATGTCATTATTGGACCTCCCAAGAGCATGTATAAGAAAAGTCATCGGTTTTAAACAATATAATTAATTTTTTAACGATTTCTAACGAAAATGACGTGAAAAATCGATCTTTAAGCTCAAATTCTCATAAACTGCCCAGCAGAGATACATGAGTATTTTTTGTGATATCTACAAAAAAAAATCCATCAAGTTCCGACCGGTTTCGTCGCGATTCTTTTATTTTCATTTAAAAAAAATCGGTACGCGCAAACCGCTCGTAGATTTCGGATGACGATTTTTTGAAACATTTGCTGGTAGGTGCACTAAAATACTACCGCATTTTCATTTGGTTACTTAACGATTTTTTTACGGTTTAACACTGTCCCTGTATTTCCGATCCCTGCCATTTTGGGGTTATGGTGCAATGACAAATTTTACCCCCTCTAGGGGCTCAAAATTGCGGTTAAAGGTAATAAAAACGGATAAAATTGATACATGTTATGATTGAACCTCCCAAAAATATGTATAAAAAACGTCATTCGTTTTAAACAATTTTAACAATTTTTTAACGATTTTTAACGGAAATGACGTGAAAACCCGAACATTAAGCTCAAATTTCTTATAACCTGCTAAGCAGAAACGAATGAGTATTTTTTTGTTATCTACAGAGAAACAAAGAATTATCCATCAAGTTCCGACCGATTTCGTCGTGATTTTTTTTATTTTCATTTTAAAATAATAGGTACGGGCAAACCGCCCGTAGATTTCGGGCTACGATTTTTTGGAACATTACCTGGGTAGGTGTACTAAAATGTTACCGCATTTTCATTCGGTTACTTAACGATTCTTTTTCACATTCAACACCCCCCTCCCCCTCTATCTCCGATCCCTTTCATTTTGAGGTTATGGTGCAATGGCAAAAAAGTTTCCAATTTGCCTCTAGAACTCAAATACCAAGCGTCATCCGGTTTCTTTCTGGACACTAAAACTACGAGTCATTGCTCTGAGTTTACTGTCTGGGAGGAGAGGGGCATGTGCTGGGAGGGGGAAGGGACCATATCATCTGGCGGCAAGATGTGTTTTGTTATTACTTAGGGTCTCAGGTATAAGAATCCGGTCATAGTTGCCGATACTCGAATTTTGCATACTCAATTACTCAACTACCTCTATCGCCTGCACTATAGTGACCAACATACGGAGACCGAAGATGATATACGGGGTGGTGATTTCACTACTGCCCGTCGTCGCAAAAAGCGAACTGTTCGTAAAATCGACGAATTCCACCTTTTCCGTTGCACAAATCTCCAACTATGTAGTGCAACTTCACTAAACCAAATACTGTCTGTGTCCATCCAGCCAGCCAATGGTTGTACAAGCTCCAAAAAAGGTTAACAGGCCTATGTCACTATCACCTGCTGCTCCATCGCATGGCAGTAGCATCGCTGCTTCGCTGTCTCAAGCAACCATTGATACACAGGCTCATCAAGCTCGCCAAGGCCGAGTAACGAGTAACTCCTGTTGTGTTAAGGAATGCAACGAGATGGCGCACTATTAACTACGAGTATTTCTTCATTAGCTTTGTTATGCGTGCAGTAGCTGTTGATGCTGAGATATGTATTGTACCCATAGGCGAGGACGATCGTCACACATTTCCTCTGCCCTCCGAGAAAAATATCCTCGCCGTCATCAGAGGGATCCCAGCATCAACTAAAGAGCAGGAAATCAGAGGAGCTCGAACAGAAGGGTTATGCTCCCCACCACATAATTCGCCTAAAGCGCAACGGTGGCGTATCCATGGCTTTGGTAGTTTTGATCCTGCCAAACACAGAAAAATATCAGCAAGTTTTTAATGAGAATGAATTTCTAGAACTGTCTGTCAGAGATACAAAAGAACTCTCGATTGTTAGGACAGTGTTACCGCTGTCAGAAGTATGGACACGCTCAATCGTACTGTACTGCTTCTCCAAAGTGTCTGAAATGTGCCCAAGACCACAAGACACATATATGTGCCCTCTAAGAGGACAAGAGGTGCGCAAATGTGCGAACTGTGGTGGGGATCATCCGGCAAACAGTCCCACCTGTAGCTTCACTTCTAGGAGGAATCTGCAAGTCATCGCACAAAGGCTAACCAAGGACGCAGCAAAAACTTAAGCCTTGACTTCTCCTGCTGCCTCGAGCTCAGCCTCGACTGCTCAAGGCGTAGACGTGGCAACAGCGCTCAAGTCCTTGCAGCAAATAATTAGTGCTCTGATAAGCGCCACACAGGCCTTGCAGGCGATTTTGCCGGTAAATGTCTATGTAATAGTAGACATCCTTTATCAACGTTCTTTTTTGGAATTTTTTAGATCTAAGGGACAGGCGTAGGGATGTGGCGACCCCATCGCCCAGAGGTGATGGTACACCTTGCACCGACGACGGTGCATCATGTACTATTATCTCTGCAATCAGCCACAGGGGGGAGAAGTGCAGTCACTTAGCTTCGCCCGCGGTGCAATCACCCCCACATCGGAATATTTCCGGGAAACTAGAAATAGGTTCCCGGAAATAGGCGGCGCCAAATGGCCTCACGGTTCATGTTCCGTCGCTGGGCTGATGTTCTCGGTTTCTCATAAGTGACAAATTTGATTAATTAAAAGTAAAAAAATGCTCAATGGCTCTGCCAGGATCAAAAGATTCCGGAGGTAAAATACCTGGCCGTTCGGATCTCCGGGTACCAGGTGGTCCGGGGGGAACATTAAGCGAAGTTTGTTTAAAGAATTGTGCTGCCACTCCTCGTCAGGCTAACAACAGAAGCCGTCGTTCGCAGCAACTTCGCACTGACGACAGGCCCGAAGGCCAGAGAAACTTGTTCAGAGCCGACTTTACAAATATACGAGGTCTTGACTCCAACATAAACTCTGTCCATCAACACCTTCAGGCAGAGGAGCCACACATTCTGGCTCTTACGGAAACTCAAGTCGGCTTTTCAACAATGGATAACTGCTTTAGATATCCCGGATATGACTTATACACCCGATTTAGACGTAGGTTTGGCGTATGCGTGTACGTTAAACCTGGGCTTTCTTGTCATCGAGAAGAAGAGCTCGAACTGGAAGGATTTGACATCATATGGCTCAAAGTATCCTTCCAAAATCATTCCAAATTTATATGCTGCATTTATAGGCCACCAAGCAGTAACAACTGCAAAGAGCTCTTCGAGAAGCTTTCAGCCACTGTGGACGCGCTGCAATCAGATCACCCTCATTCACAGATAGTCTTTCTGGGTGACTTCAACGTTCACAGCTCACACTGGCTGAAACACTCAAACAGAACGGACGACGAGGGACGTGAAGCTGAAGCCTTCGCTATCAGCTGCGGCTTGGAGCAGATAGTCAAAGAACCAACAAGGATTCCCAGCCGCCACGGAGATTTTGCTAGTCTGTTAGACCTATATCTCACAACTACTCCAACGGTCTACACAGTGAAGGTAACCGCCCCACTGGGATCGTCTGACCACAACATCGTCTCGACGCTATGCAGAATGCATTCTCCAGATCTCTACCATGCAAAGCCTCGTCGGGTCTCGCATTACGGATCAGCAAAGTGGAACGACCTAAGGGAATACTACCAGTTCTTTCCCTGGAACGACGTCTGCTTCAAGTCACGAGGCCCATCAGCTTGCGCCCAAGAAATAACAGAGGTATTAATATTTGGCATGGAAGCCTATATTCCTCATGTCGTCAAGCATCCCTCCAAAAACAAGCCATTGTTCAGTCAGCGTTGTAGAGATGCAGTTGCCTCTAAAAACCAACATTACAGGGAATGGAGGAAAAATCCAAATGCTGAGAGCCACCGCAGTTTTATCGACGCCAGAAATCACTGTAAACGCGTGATTGACAGCAGCAAGGAGGAACACAACGAAAAAATTAAGAACAAGCTCCTCTCATGTCCTAGTTCGTCCAGAACATTCTGGTCTGTAGCTAAGGCTGTTAGTCAGAACTTTTCCTATTCGTCAATACCACCCTTGACCAGAGAGGACAAGTCAATCGCTTCTGCTCCTAAAGAAAAAGCAGACATCTTGGGGAAGCTCTTCGCTGCCAATTCTACTGTAGACTTTCAAGGAAGTACTCCGACCACCACCATAAGCGTAAACTCGAGAATGGCAGAGGTCAAATTTCAACATCGAGATGCACAAAGGATCCTCGGAAAACTTAACACCAATAAAGCTACTGGTCCTGACCAAATTCCAGCCACTGTCCTTAAACGCTGTGCCGCTGAGCTTGCACCTATTCTTTGCAAGCTCTTCAAACTTTCGTATCAACAAGGCGTGTTTTCCGCTTCGTGGAAGATTGGCTGCATACAACCCATCCCTAAGAAAGGCAAAAAAAACTGATCCCACCAATTATAGAACTGTGGCTCTTCTCAACATCATGTCTAAGGTTATGGAGACTGTCATTAACACACAGATCCTGAAATACCTGGACAACAATAACATCATAAATGATCGCCAGTATGGCTTCCGTAAGCACAGGTCTATAGGTGACCTCCTTGCCTACGTCACTCACTTGTGGAACAGAGCAATAGACAATCATGGCGAATCCCATCTTGTTGCACTTGACATATCGAAAGCTTTCGACAGAGTGTGACATGACGGACTACTGGTCAAGCTTGCTGCTTATGGACTACCTCCTGGCCTACGCCAGTGGCTGAACAGCTTTTTGAACGACCGATCTCTGTTTGTTGTAGTCGAGGGCTGTTCGTCAGACGTATTTTCAATAAACGCCGGTGTTCCTCAGGGATCTGTCCTATCCCCTACACTCTTTCTGCTGTACATCAACGAGCTGCTGAAAATAACATCCAATCCAATCTACAGCTTCGCAGATGACAGTACATTAGTGTCGTGCATGGAACCAGGCAAGCCACTATCATCCCAGGAGACGGTACGTCGGCGACAGCAGCATGCCTCACAGATCAACGCAGATATCAAAACAATTGTCGAGTGGGGATCAGCAAATAAAGTACAGTTCAACGTACAAAAGACTCAGGCAACAACACTTACAAAGAAGTCTCACGATGGCTTGCCAACCGTGGAAATGGAGGGTCACCCCATAGTCGAATCACCTTCCGTCAAGCTTTTGGGAATCAACATCAACAATAACATGTCCTGGCACGACCACGTCGTCAGTATTGCTAAAACGGCATCCCAGAAGCTTGGAGTTTTGTTCCGCTGTAGGAAGTTGTATACACCAGAGCAACTGCGCTCCGAAGCACTCTCTAAAGCTTCTGGACACTATCCAGAAAAGAGCGATTAGACTAATCGATACGCCTGACCTCACAAAGGACCTCCACAGCCTGGAACATCGAAGGAGGGTGGCTGACCTATCCCTATTTTACAGATTCTATCACGGAAGGTGTTCAAGTGAGCTCTCTCAGATAATAACACCACAGGCCGTCCGAACCAGGAACACTAGAGAAGCTATGCGAGCTCATCCTTACCAGGTCGAGGTTCTTACTCCCCAAACCAGTCTCCTCCAGCATTCCTTCTTCTGGAGAACTTCGACGCTGTGGAATCAGCTGCCGGGGAATTTGTTTCCCGACGACTACAACCTGCAGCGTTTTAAATTTAATGTGGACCGATACTTATCCTCTCGCAGCGCTTCTACAGCGCCATAGGCTTTCAGCCTTTGCGGGAGGCCGACCATAAAAAAAATAAATTCCCAGAAAACGGAAGTTTCACCAAGTTCTTTTGGATGAATGCATAGACGTAGCTCTGCTGCAGGAAACATTACTTAATCTGGAAGATCGCTTAGCTTTCTCGAATTATGGTATCATCCGCGCTGTCAGACTGAATGGACGGGGTGGCGGCTTGACGGTGCTGACCAAACGTGGTATTGACTATCACAGAAGCACAAATGATAAGATGCAAATCATCGAGGCAGCTTCTGTGGTGGTCAATATGCCAGGAGGCATCCCATTGAAGATCATATCGGTGTATTTCAGGTATGGTGCAAGGCTACGTGAAGCGGACTTGGAAGTCCTCTTGAACTACTTGGGTCCTCTTCTCGTGGCAGGAGACTTCAACTGCAAATACCGAGCATGGCATTCCAGGTTAAATTCTACTAGTGGACTTCGGCTGTATAACCATGTAGTACGAAGTGGCTGTCTCATACACAGCATTAACGAGCTTACGCGCTATCCATTCAATCATCTTCAAGCACCAGATGTAATTGATTTTGCAATATCTAGAAGCTGTAGATACAGTATTACTTCTCGTGTCATGTAGTATGACATTTTCCTGTAGTTTTGGAGGTGGGTGATGGGAATACTTTGGAGGAGGCAACTCCTCCAAAGGAACGTGTTGGTTGGGAACTATACAAGTCCCTTCTCAGAGAGTTTCCAAATATCCTGATAATAGATGATGAGAATGAAGTAGATGCCGATCAAATGGAATGGACATGGTTTGTTCAACAAGCTTTACAGCGTGCAGCCATTCTTTCTGCACCAAGACCGGGCAGACCTCTCCTCCCTGTCGACATTAGGCCAAAAATTTCTGACAAGAGGTCAGCAATCCAACACGGGAAAAGATCTTGTCATCCCGACGACATCCGTAGGCAACAAATCCTTTCTGGCAAGTAGCAAAATCGCTCAGGAATGGCAAACTAGAACAACTTCCACATATCCATGGTCCTGGGGGTATTGTCTTTACGATTGAGGAAAAGGTTGATGTTTTTGTTGATGCCATGGAAGATTAGTTCCCACCCAACTATGATCTGGATAATGACCTCGACGAGGAGCGACAAATTGTAAGATCCGTCAGGAGATATTTCAGAGCCAGTGGCTACAGTGGCGATGATGCTTCTTTGTGATTCCTCTTTTGAAGATTCTTCTTGCACACCAGCAGAGTTCAGGGTCGGTCATATTAAAGACCTCAAGGTGCGTAAAGCACCTAGAGAGGATCAGATCACAAGTAAGGCGTTGAAGTTACTTTCACCAAAGGCTTTGACATATGTGGCAATAATTAACGCAATTCTCAGAACTCAGTACTTTCCAAAGGCGTGGAAAGCTGCTGATGTCATCATGATTCCAAAGAAGGTGGGTTCAATTTTTCTGCAGGATTATCGTCCCATTAGTCTCCTGTCTGCGCCATCTAAGCTTGCCGAAAAGGTGATTAAACGTCACCTCGACAATTGCTCGTTAGATCACAACATGATTCCTCACGTTCAATTTGGGCTTGGGTCTGACCGAAGTCCAATAAAGACAATGTGCATACCAAATTCTCGTTTATTTCAAAATTAGTCGTAATAAAAAAGCCACACTCATCTTACTTCTTCCTACCTTTTGTTAAGACAACCACCGCCTCTCTGTGATACGTGCCAAGCACATCTGACAATAGACCACCTACTCTTTGAGTGTAGGTTATTTTCAAATATTCGAAGACGACATAACCTCCCCACGAACTTAGAGCAATGTATGACAAACAGCGCCACAATCAAAGTGCTCCTAACCTATCTTAAAGTGAGTAAGTTATATTTTAAACTATGAAGTAAAACCATGACATGGACCACGAAGAACTACGCAGTGGAAACTGCATCCATAGTTGAACAATAATAGTAACAATACCCACGAATGCAACACTTACTTTTACATCTATTTTCGTAGTCAGAATAGGTTTTCCTGAAATAATTTAAACTAATCATGAACCTTTACCTAAATGTGTTAACCTCTGTTATCTCCTCAAACTACCCGTGGACCCCCTTGTGCATCGTATCAATAAAGTCGTCCAGACAGTCCGCTGTGACGTGAAAGGTGTCCCAGTGTTCTCCTCTCCCTTAAAATGAGACCTAAATTGGACGGTGGGAAGCGGCTAATAACCGTCGTAGTTGATGCCGCAAAAAAAAATAAAAAAAAAATAATAAAAAAGCCTACTCGTCGACGATTTTAGTGCTACATAAACAAATTGCATGGCGTTAGACAGCAAACATCCTTATAAACATTAAACTGTATTTATAAATAGGCACTAATATGGCTTTTTTCCAAATTATTTGCAAGTAACCAAAACAAGTGCTACAAATTTTTTTTTAAGTTTGGTGGATTTTTTTAGCCTTAGAAATTGTCGGATATTATTTTTTTACCTTAGTTGATATGCCCAGTCATTCCCCTATAAAATGGGTCCAAAAACTTGTGAATCGCTCGATAAATAATCAAGATATGGCGTTACAACTGCGTGAACACATGGCGCTGTGATACAGAAGTCATAATACAAAAAGGCCTATTCTGTTGAAAGTAATCGTGCTACATACACTATTTGTATGTGGTTGGACAGGAAACATCCTGCTAAATATTAAACTGTCTTAATAAATAGGCACTAATAAGGCTTTTTTCAAATTATTTGCAGGTAACCAAAACAAGTGGATTACAAAATTTTTTTTTTCAGTTTGGTGAATTTTTTTAGCCTTAGAAATTGTCAGATATTGTATTTTTTTGGCCTCAGTTGATATACCCAGTCATTCTCCTATTAAATGAGTTCAAAAAGTCGTGAATCGCTCGATAGATAATCAAGATATGAAGTTACAACTGCGTGAACACATGGCCCTGTGATACAGAATTCATAATACAGAAAGACCTATTCTGTCGAAAATTTTAGTGCTACATACACGAATTGTATGTGGTAAGACAGAAAACATCCTGCTAAACATTAAAATGTCTTAATAAATAGGCACTAATACGGCTTTTTTTCAAATTATTTGTAAGTATCCCAAATAAGTGCATTTAAAAATGTTTCAGTTTGGTGATTTTTTTTAGCCTTAGAGATTATCAAGTATTATCTTTTTTAGCTTTAGTTGATATGAATATGATATGTGAATCGGTCAATAAATAATCAAGCTATGGCGCCTTAACTGCGCGAACCCATGGAGTCGTCATACAGAAATTGAAAATGTGATAAAAAATTAATTTAAAAGTTGACCCCTTTTTTCGCATTTTTTGTCGATAACTTTAATTGTATTTTCATACCTCAAAGTTTGTCGACATGATGGTTGAACACATTGTATATTATTGATGTAGAGCAGAAATCAGGTCGAAGCCAATACCGATCCCTGCGGAATCCGGGCGTTGATGGTATGGATATGGAAGGAAGAGAAGCTGTCTACCATAACAGAGATAGTGTGACCATAGAGGAAGTCTGCTAACCAACCGGAAAGTTTAACAAGAAGGCCATAGGATGCAAGCTTGCTTAGGAGAGCTGCCAGCCACAGTTGATCAAATTTCTTTGAGGTATCAAGAACAAGAAGGTGATCCTTGCCCAAC
Organism: Callosobruchus maculatus; assembly: GCA_951848785.1. Taxonomy (NCBI): domain Eukaryota; kingdom Metazoa; phylum Arthropoda; class Insecta; order Coleoptera; family Chrysomelidae; genus Callosobruchus; species Callosobruchus maculatus. Next base: position 171,428 of record CATOUR010000073.1, on the reverse strand, counting down.
GAATAAATAAGTTCACTCCAGAAATCTGTGACGTAAGCCTGGTGATCTGCAGGTGATCTTTGAAGTGGGAATCCATATTGTTTGTCGTTGATTAACTAGCTCAAGGTGTTTCATGAGCTCCTGATTGATGTATTTCTCCATTACTTTGCTGATCACATAAAGCAGAGCTATAGGTCTGCAGTTGGTTGGATCAGTAGCCGGACTGATGTCAAGTTACTGCAGCACGTTCCGGACTCTTTTGATTTTGAACGTTATCTTGCTCGCTTGAGGCACCCTCGGTATCAACGGTACCTGAAGACGGAGGGACATTTATAGTAACATTTATTGTTTGTCTGACACGGCATGAAATTTGTCGTCAAATTTCATACATAATTTGAGGAGAAAACTGAATGACTTCTATTATCAAATTAGTTTATTTGTGGAAAAACTGGTTGAATTCCATTATCAAATTAGTTTATGATTATTTTGACTATTATTGTATGACGACTTGAAATACTTGTTCATGTATATATTATGTTTAAATTTTCTTCTTGGCCAGTTTGTAAACTGTCTGGGTAGTATATCAGCATTATCAAGTATCTAAATGCCTGGTTATTTTAGCGGATAGTTACATTTCACCTAAAATAACAAGATGAGTTAGTGAGCTTGTATACTATCCAGCTAGTTTGTAAACCAGCCAAGAATTGCCACTACAAACCACAAAATAATTACACAAATTGTAAAGTGTGAGCCCAGTTAAACACTTCTATGAAAACTATTACGAGATGCATCAAATCAACCCCACCTTGCTGGCTACCAGTACTCAGCCAAATAGCTCCACTACCCATCCGTTGAGAAAATGCCTTTCTGAAAGAATATAACAAAATCAAAACAAATTCCCAACTGTCAATCCACGAAGGTATACCTGATCTCTCCTTGCGCTGATTATGGTCCAGAAAATCACCAATTACAACACCTGTCCATGTGTCCAGCTTGTATGTGATGATTTTAACCTAGCAGAAGTGAACAGTAATCTGACTATTTGGTCCTAAAACCTTATGGTCTTGAGCTTCACCGGAAGGAATGGTCGACCCTAAACAGAATTCGTACGTCGCATGGAGTGTGCGCTGATTCTTTGTTTAAATGGAACAAGCACGAATCCCACGATGCGACTGTAGAGCGGAATGCGGAACTGTCAAACATACATATAATGCAAGAATATGGCCTTAGAGCATATCCAGGCAACAACAAGGACCTCCTCCAAGCCAAACCATCAGCCGTAGAATAGGCTCGATATGAACCTATCGTCTAGTTACTATTTAGATCCAAAAAAAAACGAGGTTTCACTTTTTTATGTCTTTTTACTTCTCACACCGATAGGTCTGCCGGTCTGTAGGTCTATCGGTCTGTCGGTCTGTCGGTCTGTCGGTCTGTCGGTCTGTCGGTCTGTCGGTCTGTCGGTCTGTCGGTCTGTCGGTCTGTCGGTCTGTCGGTCTGTCGGTCTGTCGGTCTGTCGGTCTGTCGGTCTGTCGGTCTGTCGGTCTGTCGGTCTGTCGGTCTGTCGGTCTGTCGGTCTGTCGGTCTGTCGGTCTGTCGGTCTGTCGGTCTGTCGGTCTGTCGGTCTGTCGGTCTGTCGGTCTGTCGGTCTGTCGGTCTGTCGGTCTGTCGGTCTGTCGGTCTGTCGGTCTGTCGGTCTGTCGGTCTGTCGGTCTGTCGGTCTGTCGGTCTGTCGGTCTGTCGGTCTGTCGGTCTGTCGGTCTGTCGGTCTGTCGGTCTGTCGGTCTGTCGGTCTGTCGGTCTGTCGGTCTGTCGGTCTGTCGGTCTGTCGGTCTGTCGGTCTGTCGGTCTGTCGGTCTGTCGGTCTGTCGGTCTGTCGGTCTGTCGGTCTGTCGGTCTGTCGGTCTGTCGGTCTGTCGGTCTGTCGGTCTGTCGGTCTGTCGGTCTGTCGGTCTGTCGGTCTGTCGGTCTGTCGGTCTGTCGGTCTGTCGGTCTGTCGGTCTGTCGGTCTGTCGGTCTGTCGGTCTGTCGGTCTGTCGGTCTGTCGGTCTGTCGGTCTGTCGGTCTGTCGGTCTGTCGGTCTGTCGGTCTGTCGGTCTGTCGGTCTGTCGGTCTGTCGGTCTGTCGGTCTGTCGGTCTGTCGGTCTGTCGGTCTGTCGGTCTGTCGGTCTGTCGGTCTGTCGGTCTGTCGGTCTGTCGGTCTGTCGGTCTGTCGGTCTGTCGGTCTGTCGGTCTGTCGGTCTGTCGGTCTGTCGGTCTGTCGGTCTGTCGGTCTGTCGGTCTGTCGGTCTGTCGGTCTGTCGGTCTGTCGGTCTGTCGGTCTGTTGGCGTTCTTCTAGCCTCGTAATCTCAGTAACCGCTGCATGGATTGTGATGGAATATGGGCAGCGTTAAGCTAAATTCAGATGCATACGACATCCGACGATACGACGGTACGAAACTGTTCCTATTGGTTGAAATATTTTGATTTGACATCATTGTGCATATTACAACCAATAGGAGCAGTTTCGTACCGTCGTATCGTCGGATGTCGTATGCATCTGAATTAAGCTTTATGCTGTAGGGTCGTAGTAGGTAATGTTCCTATAATTTTGAAAATCGGTGCATAGGCGGCGGAGTAATTAGCAAAAAACTAAAAATTTTAAATATTCCTCAAACTTCGTTTTTAGGCGTTTTAGGGGTTCCTGATCATTTTCTACTTTTTTTTGGGTGGGGGTGAAATTGGGGTGGTTGGGGTGGTGGGGGGTTGTAAAATTGGAAAATCTGTTGCTTTCATAATAGACTGTTCACTGACCTGTGAAGGAAGACATAAATAACTTTTTTAGGTCCATCCGAACATTGCCTTGCCTATTACAGAAACCAAAGGACTTAGAATTTTTCTGGTACGAGTATTGCTTTAGATCGTTCTATATTGTGTAACGAGGAAACTGTTGAATTGATTCTAATGAAATTTTTGTATTACTGTATTACTACCATGGCGAGGATGGAAAATGCGTATGGTTTTTATAAATCGTGCCAGTGGCGGCGCAGAAATAATAAAATAACTAAAAATATAAAAACATCTCTAACTTCGTTTTTAAGCGTTTTAGAGGTTGCTGACCATTTTCTGGGTTTTTTTGGGTGGAGGTGAAATTTGGCTGGTTGGGTGGTGAGAGGTTGAAAAATTTGCTGTATTCACAATAGGCTGTCCACTGACCTGTGAAGGAAGACCTAGCGATATAAATCACCTTTTTAGGTCCATCCGAACATAGCCTTACCTATTACCGAAACTAAGGGACTTACTGTATACGTACGAGTATTTATTGCTTTAGATCGTTTTGTATTTTGTAACGTGGAAACTATTAAATTGATTCTTATGAAATTTTGACACCGTATTATTACTGTGGGGGGTATGAAAAACGCGTATGGTTGTTAGAAATCGTGGTCAGTGGTAGCGTAGCAATAATCAAAAAAATGAAGTCAAGTTGATTGACTCAGTACTTCCCACACATTACGGTGATACCAGTTTATTATTTTCCCATAGCATGAAGCTTTAGTCTGAGATCCCCTTGCAACCTAATCATCGCCCCAATTTCACCCCCACTCAAAAAAGGTAGAAAACGGTCAGGAACCCCGTAAACATCTAAAAACCAAGTTTGAGCTGTTTTCATATTTTTAGTTTTTTGATTATTGCTACGCTGCCACTGACACTATTTTTAACAAGCATACGCGTTTTCCATCCTCAGTAATAATAATGTGTCAAAATTTCATTAGAATCAATTTAATAGTCTCCACGTTACAAAATACAAACCGATCTAAAGCAATAAATACTGGTATGTATACAGAAAATTCTAAGACCCTTAGTTTCGGTAATATGCAAGGCAATGTTCAAATGGACCTAAACAGCTGATCTATGTCGCTAGGTCTTCCTTCACAGGTCAGTGGACAGCCTATTGTTAATACAGCAAATTTTTCAGTTTTTCAACCCCCCACCCCCCAACCACCCCAATTTCACCCCCACCCAAAAAAACTCAGAAAATGATCAGGAACCTCTAAAACACTTAAAAACGAAGTTTGAGCTGTTTTTATATTTTTAGTTTTTTATTATTGCTGCGCCGCCACTGGCACGATTTATAAAAACCGTACGCATTTTCCATCCTCGCCATGGTAGTGATACTGTGTCAAAATTTCATTAAAATCAATTCAACAGTTTCTTCGTTACATAATATAGAACGATCTAAAGCAATACTCGTATGTTTACACCAGAAAAATTCTAAGTCCTTTGGTTTCTGTAATAGGCAAGGCAATGTTCGGATGGACCTAAAAAAGTTATTTATGTCGCTAGGTCTTCCTTCACAGGTCAGTGGACAGTCTATTATGAAAGCAACAATTTTTTTAATTTTACAACCCCCCACCCACCAACCACCCCAATTTCACCCCTACCAAAAAAAAAGTAGAAAATGATCAAGAACCCCTAAAACGCCTATAAACGAAGTTTGGGGCATATTTCAAATTTTTCGTGTTTTGCTAATTACTCCGCCGCCCATGCACCGATTTTCAAAATTATAGGAACATTACCTACTACGACACCACGGCATATCGCTGCCCAAATTTCATAATAATCCATCCAGCCGTTACTGAGATTACGTGGCTAGAAAAACGCGTACAGACAGACAGACAGACAGACCGACAGACCGACAGACCGACAGACCGACAGACCGACAGACCGACAGACCGACAGACCGACAGTCCGACAGACCGACAGACCGACAGACCGACAGACCGACAGACCGACAGACCGACAGACCGACAGACCGACAGACCGACAGACCGACAGACCGACAGACCGACAGACCGACAGACCGACAGACCGACAGACCGACAGACCGACAGACCGACAGTCCGACAGTCCGACAGACCGACAGACCGACAGACCGACAGACCGACAGACCGACAGACCGACAGACCGACAGACCGACAGACCGACAGACCGACAGACCGACAGACCGACAGACCGACAGACCGACAGACCGACAGACCGACAGACCGACAGACCGACAGACCGACAGACCGACAGACCGACAGACCGACAGACCGACAGACCGACAGACCGACAGACCGACAGACCGACAGACCGACAGACCGACAGACCGACAGACCGACAGACCGACAGACCGACAGACCGACAGACCGACAGACCGACAGACCGACAGACCGACAGACCGACAGACCGACAGACCGACAGACCGACAGACCGACAGACCGACAGACCGACAGACCGACAGACCGACAGACCGACAGACCGACAGACCGACAGACCGACAGACCGACAGACCGACAGACCGACAGACCGACAGACCGACAGACCGACAGACCGACAGACCGACAGACCGACAGACCGACAGACCGACAGACCGACAGACCGACAGACCGACAGACCGACAGACCGACAGACCGACAGACCGACAGACCGACAGACCGACAGACCGACAGACCGACAGACCGACAGACCGACAGACCGACAGACCGACAGACCGACAGACCGACAGACCGACAGACCGACAGACCGACAGACCGACAGACCGACAGACCGACAGACCGACAGACCGACAGACCGACAGACCGACAGACCGACAGACCGACAGACCGACAGACCGACAGACCGACAGACCGACAGACCGACAGACCGACAGACCGACAGACCGACAGACCGACAGACCGACAGACCGACAGACCGACAGACCGACAGACCGACAGACCGACAGACCGACAGACCGACAGACCGACAGACCGACAGACCGACAGACCGACAGACCGACAGACCGACAGACCGACAGACCGACAGACCGACAGACCGACAGACCGACAGACCGACAGACCGACAGACCGACAGACCGACAGACCGACAGACCGACAGACCGACAGACCGACAGACCGACAGACCGACAGACCGACAGACCGACAGACCGACAGACCGACAGACCGACAGACCGACAGACCGACAGACCGACAGACCGACAGACCGACAGACCGACAGACCGACAGACCGACAGACCGACAGACCGACAGACCGACAGACCGACAGACCGACAGACCGACAGACCGACAGACCGACAGACCGACGGAAATGAGTGACGTGGATTTTCGTTATGTAGACATCATAAAACGTCCAAAAAACGTATTATCTCAGAATCGAAAATTTTCGCGATCACAATACTCCCCTCACCTATCGGTGTGGGAAGTAAAAACTTCGTTTTTAGATGTTTTAGGGGTTCCTGACCGTTTTATACCTTTTTTTGGGTGGGGTGAAATTGAGGTGGTTAGGGGGTGGGGAGTTGTAAAACTGAAAAGTGTGTATTATTGATAATAGGCTGTCCACTGACCTGTGAAGGAAAGACCTAGCGGCATGATACAATTTTAGGGGGGGGGCTGGCGATAGTTTGGTTGCAAGGGGATCTCAGACAAGCTTCATGCTATAGGAAAATAATAAACTGGTATCACCGTAATGTGTGGGAAGTACTGAGTCAATCAACTTGTCTTCATTTTTTTTCATGTGTACCATAACCATACGCATAATAATAACTAGGAATATTAAGTTTACACTTTATACAAATACTGTAATAGTCTGTAAGCTACCCAAACCCCCGGTTAACTAGTAGAATTCTTTTGCGTTTTGTGCTTTAGCTACAATTCTTGGCTAGTTTAGTATCTATCTGAAAAGTATACAACATTCATTGCTATTTAATTGAATTGCGACTTTCCACTGCAATAACCAGGCGTTTGGATAGTTTGTATACTATCCAGCTAGTTTATAAACTAGCCATGTAAACACTTTAACCGTAACACATATAAACGATATGGGAATGCCATACGGTGTATGAACACACTTTTATATCCAATAACTTGAATATCACAATTCCAGAGAAAGCTACGTCCGCTGAATCCTGATGGCGCCACATATTAGAACAGTGCACATTGTTTTAGTTTTCATAGTCCATTTATCTGAAGTGTAGACAAATGCGTCGACTTTATTGTCATTTTTTAAACCTACATCAGGTCTAATTGATAAGATTAAGATAAAATAAGTGCATCGAGCGATGGTATTCTATAATAAGCTTCCGTCACTGAAAGATAGTTGTTATTATTTACCATATACAGGGTGAGTTTTTAGTACCGGCTCTATCGATAACTCCACTACTATAGAAAATAGCGAAAAAAGTTGTATATAAGAGTTGTAGCCACGGATATGCTCCTTGCTCAGCAAGTAGCATATCCGTGGCTACAACTTCTATATACAACTTTTTTCGGTATCTTTTACAGTAATGGAGTTATCGACCGAGCCGGTACTAAAAACTCACCCTGTATAATATCGCAGTGTGGCGAATGCTACTGTGTAATTATAAAAGGTTTGTCACTTTAAGTAACTGCTGCGTCTTTGTCATTTCTTCTTGTGTTTGGTTTGCGATGTAAATAGTAACTAGGCTATAGATACATATCGGGCCTGGAGATCCATTCCACGGCTGATGGTTTGGCTTGGAGGAAGATCTTGTTGCCTGGATATGCTCTAAGGATATATTCTTGCTAGAGCCAGCTCATCTGCATATGCGAATTTCCGGGAGGAGGGATTGCTTAGTAAAAAAATTCGTAACGCCATCCGTATCCAAGATACAGAGCGTTGAAGAAAAAAATTATACACATTTTTTACGATTTTGCCGAAACTACTGGCAACATTGTAATGAAATTTCACACGAATATTTTTAGGAAGCTAGTTCATCTTATGAATTTGTTTTTATATGTGACTGTCATAGAGGGCGCTAATTACACGGTTCATACCAGGTAGTATTGAACATAACCTTTTTGAGGTTAGATTTATCAATTAAAATTTTAGGTCGTCGTTCAATTTTACACTAAAAAGGTACTCTTTGTGAAACTCGATGCTGTGTGTTTTCGGAATATTTTGATTTGAAAATTATGGAGTAATAGCCGATGCTGGTACGAAGTAATGTTAAAGTTATTAATTATCATTATTGTTATTAATAATTAGTATGCATTGTGTGAATAAAAAATGTTTTGTCAGGTAAATGAGACATTATCGATCAAACGGATAGGTACATTTATAAAAATGGATTGAGGGCTTATCTTTCTTGTAACGTTTCTCAAGAATCCATTCTAGTCGGTATATCTTGATTTTGTCTATAAGATCGCCATGGAAAACTGATATTTATTGATAGTTATGACAAGAAGACATCAATAATTAGACTTTTGAAACCGTTATTTGTAAGATAAGATATTGTAAATCAGAATGTACTCAAATGTTGATTACACCGACATGTTATTAACCTTAGGCGAGTGTTTAGGAAACTCTAACGCAACTGTTACGCGTTATGCAAAGAAATTTCCTAGAAGAAACTTACCAAGTAAAAATACATTTACAGCTGTTGAACGACGTTGCTGAGAAACTGGGAATGTGAGACCAAAAAAAAACTGTAATCTGGTAGGCCAAGAACAACAGGAACCATCAATAAAGAAAATATTATTTCACATTTAGTTGATCAAGATCCAACGATTACCATAAAGAATATGGCAAGACAAATATATATATACTTGGAGGATGTTTAAAGAATAGCAGCTACACTCGTATCATTACAGACAAGTCCAAAAGCTTCTGTCGGACGATCTACCAGCTAAATTGGATTTTTGTCAAACACTACAAGAAAGGACAGCCCTCGATCCATATTATTTAAAACGTATTCTTTTTACGGACGAGTCCACCTTTACGCGAGAAGGTATGTTTAATTCCCATAATTAGTATGCATTATGTGAGTCACTAGTGTGATAAGAATTCACATGTCAAAACACAACATTAATTTAAAATTAATGTTTGGGCAGCAACTTTAGGTAACAAATTAATAGGTTATCACATTCTACCTGGAAATTCAAATGGTGATATGTATCTGGATTTTCCCCACTTATTCGAGATATTAGAAGATTTAACGCTGAACTAGCGAAGACTTCTATTTTTATGTACGATGGAGCTCCACCGCATAGTTCTCTTAATACAAGAACCCCTCGTTATGTCGGTCTCAGGCCTTACACCAAATACATTTACACAACACCTTCAACAGTTAGGCTTGGACGAAAAGTTACGGAAAGTATTCCAAAAGTCTGTAATCTTTAAGACCTGTAATATTGTACGGTCCTTCCTAAATTCCGATCACTAATAGTTCGGGTGTTGACTTGGCACAGCCCGTCAACAGTTGTCGCCGCCGCAACTATGCGAGAGGAACTTGGAAAGTCAGAATAATAATGATAACAAAAGCTACATCCATAACCGATGACAATTGCAGAAAGTGCTACCAACAGAAAGAAACAATAGTCTACATAACAAGCGCATGCAAAAATCTCGCTGGAATCGAGTATACAGCTAGACATAACTCTGCAGTCAAAGTCATACACCAAGCACTAGCCACAACAAACAAGCCAATAGCAAACACAGATCCATATTACAATTTCACACGGATATCAGTACTCAAAGACAATAAATAAAAACTATACTGGGACTTGGCACAGCACGTCAACATTCGTTGTTACCGCAGTCATGCGAAAGAAACTGGAAAAATCAAAATAAGAATAGTAAAAGGGCTTTATTTTCAACTCAACGAATGTCAGCTGAGCTGTTTGCTCAACCAAGCATCAGCTAGTTGCAATAGAAGGTACAATACACAAAATTATGCAGAAATTGTTACATGTAACAACTTTTATACAGCAACAGTTTAAAACCCACATTCACATAACCCTATTAGAATGTACAATATCAAATAACAATATCCGTTAAGTGTATAAGGTGTTATAAAGGCCAAGTGGATTCCAAAGTTCATAATACAACGAATAAATTCAATGATTTATGAACAAATCTAGCACCTTAACAAGTACCTACTCCCTATATTTGAGTTTGAAAGCTGCGTATGGATCTAAAACTAAAGGGAACTTCATTATAAATTGCCGTCCCATTATAGGTAAAACAAGTTTTGTGGCTCAGAATATCCAAAAGATGATGTTACCTGGTGCTCATGTCATGATTATATTGACTAAAGTTTAGTTTTTTCACAAATATCGTGGCTTTCTTGTGATAATCAATGTATGCAAGCTAAATGTATTTTGAGACTGTTATGCATATTCAACCATTTAAGGTCCCTCAACTTGTGGCTAACGCTAACATGATCACGAAACCTAAGACCGAATAGGTACCTAATACAAGTATTTTGTATTTTCTTTGTATTTTATATTTACAACTTACATTAAGACATGGCATATAAACGACCTGACAATAATTTCAGTGAGCTGCTATTTAACAATATACCCAGATGTTTTACTCCAGTCTTCACTAGTAACACTTCATCATTCACAGAAGTTATCAAAGTTTAACACCATATTCAACTTTAATCCATCTAGATTCGAGTATCGCTGCAGAACCGATATGACAGCTCATTATTGGTGATATCTAGAGCATCTACTATTTGGTCCTTTTTAAAGCTGTAGTACAGTTGGGTGTCATCTGGATATTGATGACAGATTTTCACATATATCCATAGTGTAAACCAAAAATAATAAGGCCCAAGTATGGAGCCTTGGGGCACACTGGTAGTAACCTTGATGTACAGTGACATTTGACATAAATTTGTCCGTCCTTTGTGGCTGACTGTATACTGAGATCATTTAGGATATACTTCTAAGAGTCATCTCCGCAAAGCAAGCCGTAATATTGTTCTAGATCATGGCCGACTGTACTCACTAGGCCGGAGCATGAAATATGGCAACACTGAATCTGGGGGCCGGGTTTGCATTATTGTTGTTATGTCATGTGTATTCTTCCAGGTGCAGAAAATATGGTTGGAAGGCGATTATTAATGTGTTTCTAATTATTTACCTGCACAAACGAAACTATAAAGATAACAAGATGCCTGCAAAGCGTGTAGTACCAGGTTGCAGCCCAGGAGAGGACTACCAAACCATGGCCCAACATAACCTTATTCCAGATTAAAAAGAACGTTGCAAGGTGATTTGTAATGGGTTTCTACTTATTTACCTGCACAAATGAAACTATAAAGATAAAAGATGCCTGCAAAGCGTGTAATACCAGGTTGCAGCCCAGTAGAGGCATGGGTAGAGGACTACCAAACCATGGCCCAACATAACCTTATTCCAGATTAAAAAGAACGTTGCAAGGTGATTTTTAATGGGTTTCTACTTATTGACCTGCACAAATGAAACTATAAAGATAAAAAGATGCCTGCAAAGTGTGTAGCACCAGGTTGCACTAGCAATTGTGCGTTCAATAAGGGACATAAACAGAAGTGGGTGAAAGGTATTCCTCGGAAGGGCTGGTTATATTTATAAGGATAAAGACAATAATCTACAAACATTTCAAAGGATAAGACCTATTTTAAAGCACAATGTGGTACCTATAATGTTTTCTGGACCTCCCAAATGTCACAGAAAAATACAGTTAATAGAACTCATCTGGGCATGGCCTGGGGCATACCTACGAAAGGATTTGATAGTGAAAGGGAAATCAAGACCAGCAAGAATGGCTTCACAGTGACCTAATAGTGACTTTTTCTAGCTCAAGTAACATGAGTGTTCATTTAAGTGGAAGTGGAAGTGGCAGCAGGAAACAGGTTGCGTTTATTTTTATTTTGTAGTGTCTGACTGTGATGAAACAGACATCAGATGTAAGTGGTATTAGTAGTAGTAGTTCTAAAAAGTATTTTTCTTAATTTATTAACCGAGATGAACTGTAATACATATAAAATGTAATAATTATTCTGAAACTATAGGGCCACTATTTGACAGCTAAGCCACGTTGCCACATCTAAGGCTCCGGCCTAGTGTAGAGTCGGCCATGTCTAGATATAATGTCGGAATTAACCAGTGCGGCTGTTTCATGAGTAGTGATCCTCAAAATTCAAATTAGATCATGGTGTGCGGTGCCAAACCGGTAGTAGAACAGGCGCCGACCGACGGAGACGCCCACCAATTTTCATTATTTATTGCTCTTACCTTCCCGGGTACTGATGTTTATTTACTCGATTCGGATACCTCGAAAATACCATTTAACACATAATTTTCGCATTAAATATTTACGTTGCGCTGATCGAAAATGAAGTGAAAACATCAAATTTGCCCTTTATTGTCTCGACCCGAATTCCCTCGACGACAACAACATTCTGCTGCTGATCCTGTTAGGCGCGTATATAGAGAGGTTCCACCGGTTCTAGCCCTTTCGAACTCCAGTTTCACATTCAGGGAGTTCTGTAGATTAGAACTTTTTAAGCTATACAGCGATTAGCAGTATACTACTTTTGAACAATGCCTAACTAGATAACAATAATACCCTTGGAAATGCATATGTTAAACCACACACTAAAAACTGCAAAGGTGGCTATGAAACGTCAGACGCTAATTCGAACAGTATTTATTTTAGTGACGTATACTTGGTTGTTTTCAATTATTATACAGGGTGTCCATTTAGTGTGTAATTCTTCGATATTTCGCAAGCTATACCTGATAGAATAAAATGTCAAATACAAAAGTTATTTGGTTACGAAAGGCGCATATTCTAAAAATATTTTGAAATATACAGGGTGTTGCGGGAAAGTACGATAGTGATCAACTTGATTTTTTTATATGGAACTATAACTTTTTCTTAAATTCTTCTAATTTCCATCATTGATCTCTATTTAACACTAAAATATTTTTGGGATCGGTTGCGACATTGCCAAGTTATAATTTATTTTCTATTAATTTCCGGATTTGCAAGGTCGCAAGTAATACGTCCAAATTGATATATTCCTTTAACTTTTCTCAATAATATTATAGAGCGAGTTACTTAAATATTAAGTGGATATTATTTTGGATGCAATTTGTATCTACAGGGTGTTTTGCTAGAGTTTTAAATTACGGCAAATTGAAGATCGGTTTACTTTGTTTTTTCAAATGTAACACCCTGTATTATTTATTTTAAATTGAAATATCTACTAATACCCTATCTCACCTTGTAATTTTTTTCGAGTTTGCGGCGTTGCCAAGTTATGAATAATTTTTCCAAATTTTCAAACAAATATCCCCGATTTTAATTTATTTTAAACAGAATCCTATACTTATTTTTATTGCAATGAATTGCGCATGTCGAATTTAGTAAGGTCTCACAATTTTGAAATTTTGTTTCTGTTAATTATTGAGATACGGCAACACCGCTTTTTCAGTAAACAGTACCGGAGCGCTAAAATATTTCCAAAGCTGCTACAGCTGGAACGGTGAAATTCAATACTTGGCGGTTTTTGAACATACAGAATTCAAAAATAATAACATCAGTGTTGTCAGATTTACCACTTTTACGTTAGACTTCATAAATAGGGCATTCCATTCAAAATTAAGACGTAAAATTGGCAAATCTGACAATGCCGATATTAGCAGTTTTGAATTCTGTATGTTCAAAAACCCCTAAGTATTGAATTTCACCTCTCCAGCTGTGGCAGTTTTGGAAGTAATCAAGCGTTCCGGTACTGTTTACTGAAAAAACGGTGTTGCCGTATCTCAGTAATTAATAGAAAAAAAAATTTAAAATTGTGAGATCCTACTAAATTCGACATGCGCAATTCATTGCAATGAAAATAAGTAGAGGATTCCATTTAAAATAAATTAAAATCGGGGATATTTGTTTAAAAATTTGGAAAAATAATTAATAACTTGGCGAAAAAAAAAATATTACAAGGCGAGATAGGGTATATGTAGATATTTCGATTTAAAATAAAAATACAGGGTGTTACTTTTAAAAAAACAAAGTAAAATGGCCTTCAGCTGCCGTAATTTAAAATTCTGCCAAAAACACCCTGTAGATAAAAATTGCTGATAAGATCCAAAATAATATCCACTTAATATTCAAGTAACCCGCTGTACAATATTATTGAGAAAAGTTGAAGTAATATATCAATTTGGACGTATTACTTGTGACCTTGCAAATCTGGGACTGCAAACATTTTTATCAGAGACTTTTGATGAGAGATTCATATCAAACAGTGATTTTATGCAGTGACCTGCCAGGTCACCTGACAGGTCCCCTAGACTTTTATTTATGCGGACAAGTAAAAATTTGAGTATATAAATTCGATCTCCCTGAAGGTGTACAAATTCTTGAACAACGTGTACGGGATGTACTATAAAATATCAATCAGAATACTCTTCGCCACCTTACTAGAACTTTAATACAGAAGCGGCAAAAGTGCATTGAAAAAACTGGCCAGCATTTTAAAGTAGCTTTAAGTTATATTTTTTGTGTTGTTAAACTTAATTTCTAATCTATTTTATAATTATTTTCGATTCGATTTGTTGAAAAAACGTTTTAATAACATTTAGCTCTCTGATTATAACCCATATAGAAGACTTTCTGGTAAATATTCTTTCATTTGAATTTTCATTATTTTTTTTATAGCTTTTGATCGGCTATTTTCAACACTTCGATAAGCAAGTATATTGAAAACCGCTGTGAAGGATATAATATTTTCAGGGATTATTATGTATAAATTAGTTTTCTCATTGTATTATTTCCAATGTGGAATTGCATTTTGGATGTTGCTTTAGCTTTGAAAGATAATTAAATAACTTTTTTGAGTATAATAATAATAATAATAACAATAATAATTCATTCATTCAAGCTGTGAATCCTGTATTTCTCGACGTATATGAACAGAGAGGGTCAAAGAAAGGAGTAGCTGGCTGCAAGGAGAACCTGTTGATTGACCGATGTGTCACGCAGGACTCTGTGCAGTACAAGCGAAACCTTTCTATGGCCTGGATTGACTATCGCAAGGCATTCGACAGCACGTCTCATGACCTCATTGTGCGGCTGTTGGAATGTCTTTCGGTGGATAATCAGATAGTGGGATGCATCAAACAACTGATGCCGCTCTGGAAGACCCGGTTTACCATAACATCAGGTGAAACTCGGGTTCAGACAGAGTTGGTGTCATTGAAAAGAGGTGTCTTCCAAGGAGACTCCTTGAGTCCCTTGCTCTTTTGCATCTCACTTTTGCCTCTGTCCATAGCGCTGAGAAATACTAAAGGATACAGCTGTGGCACGCCCAATAACCGGAGGCACAAGGTCACCCATCTGTTTTATATGGATGACCTAAAACTTTATGCCTCCGGCCAACGCGAACTACAACAATCGCTGAGGGTGGTGCAGGAGTACAGTCATGCTATCGGAATGGAGTTCGGGACAGACAAATGTGCATTGGTTCATCTCAAGAAAGGACGAAGCGGAGATAGTGGAGATGAGGAACAGCTCGTTGATGGGAGCATCTTGCGACAACTGCATGCCGGAGATACTTATACCTACCTTGGAGTGGCGCAGCGTCATGTCCAAGAGGCAGCATTGGTTAAAGAGTGTCTCCGCCGCAAGTATTTGCACCGACTCCGGCAGATCTGGTCGTCAGAACTGTCCGGCAAGAACAAAGTCGCTGCCACAAACATGCTTGCGGTCCCATTGTTATTATACACCTTTGGTGCTATACACTGGAAAGTGAACGAGCTGAAGGAAATCGACACGAAGACCCGCAAAAGGATGAACATGGAGAGAAGCCTGCATCCTAAGTCCTCTGTCCCGCGAGTATACCTCCCGCGACACCTGGGAGGGCGTGGACTATTGAGTTTGGAGCGTCTGCACAACAGAGTAGTACTGGCCACTGCCTGCTATGTAACGAACAGCACCGATCCCCTGATCCGCTTTGTGCGAGAGCACGAGAATGCGGGAAAAGGAGCCTTTCTTTTTAGCGCAGCGAAACGAGCAGCCGAGGAGCTCAGCCTCACACTCGACTTCAAGCGGAGGTGTCAGCAGTCCATTACGGAACTTGCTCCCGCAGAATTAAAATCCCACCTTAAAACTGCCGAAGTCGACTTCCTTTTAAGACTTCATAAAGATAAGCCAATGCATGGAATCTTCTACAAACATCTGGAAGAGCATGGCTTGTCTGAGCAGTTGACCTTCTCTTTCCTAAGGTCTAGTGGGTTGAAGTCGGAGACTGAGGGCTTTATAATGGCTTGCCAAGACGGTGTCTTCAACACCTTGGTGTACCGTAAAAGGGTTATGGGTGTAGATGTACCCGACACCCTTTGTAGAGCTTGCCGACAGGCGCCAGAGACGCTTATGCATCTCTTGTCGGCGTGTAAGACGTACGCTGGGACGGCTTACGTCCATCGGCACAACGCGGCTCTACGAGTGCTCTACTATCATTTGAGGCACTCATACGGTATCGATGAGACACCGGTGCTGCCATACGCTCCAGGGGATATAGAGTCCGTTGTGGAGAACGAGAGATGCCGGATTTACTGGAACTACTCGTTCCCCACGCTCGAGCTTGTACAGGCAAACAAGCCCGACATAGTCCTTCTCGACCACCAACAGAAGACGATGTTCGTTATTGAGTTTTCGGCGCCTGCCGAGGTGAACATCGTCTCTAAGGAGGAGGAAAAGCGGACCAAATATCAGGAGTTGCTCGGACAACTTCGCAGGCTCTGGCCAGACTACACTGTAAGTCTGCTGGTTATGGTCATTGGATCCCTAGGTGGAATGAGGAATACGCTGCTCTCTGCACTGCGCAAAATACCGGTGTGCCGTGCGGCGGCGCACATCTTAGCCGCCAGAATGCAGAAGGCAGTCATCCTTGGGTCCCTTCGTCTACTTAGGGCGCACGATTCGCGGACCCAGTGATTGCTCACCTCACGGTGTGAGGAGTAGTCATTGGGTAATGGAACAGCAGCCCGGTGTGTCGGAGCCCGGGCTGCACTTTTTTGTTTTAAACAATAATAATAATATAACTTTATTTATCCTGGCGGGGTGTCTGACAGGCAGGTATTAATCCCAACCAGTGAAGTATACAAAAGAACAAACAAATTACATGCACAAGAACGTAAATTAAAACAAATAATATATGACCTAGCTTAGGTTGATTTCGTTTGACAGAAACAGTTGTTTTACCTTATCTTTGAAGACTTGTGAACTGTATGTTTTTAAGACAGGTGGTATTTTATTGTAATAATGAGCAGCATTATAAGTAAACGAATTTTTATACATTTCTGTTCTGTGCTGTGGTATATCCAAGGTGTTTTGAACAAAGCGCAACGAAGTTTGATGCAAGGAGTTTCTAAAAACTAATCGGCTATTAAGATATGACGGTAATTGTTTCACTATGATACGATGTACCAAGCAGATAAGGTGTAATATCCACAGTAATTTAAACTTCAAAATTTTGTGATGCTCGTAAATCGGGGTTATATGCTGTCTACGCGGTGTGTTCGTAGCAAATCTTATACATGAATTATGTAGTTTTTGTAGCTTATTCATCTCAATGGTATTTAAGCAAGGACCAAAAACAACATCTCCATATTGCACTGCTGACATAACTAAGGATTCAATCAGCTTCAATTTAGTTTCAGTTGACAGTATTAGTTTATAGCTATAAAGATGTTTAAGCTTAGAGTAGGATGACTTCATTATCTGTGTAACATGATCTTTGAACGATAATTTATTGTCAAAAACTATACCAAGGTTTTTGACCTTGTCCACTACCGGAAGAGCTTGATCACCCATAAAAACATCAAAATTAACCATAGTTCTAGTATTTTTCTGGTAAAAAGGTCACAGCAGTTTTGTATTATTATTAATAAATGCAAATACTTGATAGATTGACCACAACGCGTCAAATATACTGCACAGTTTTGGGCGCAAAAGGCCAACTCTGACAAAAAGTAATTTTTTTGTTTTGGACGTAAAAACAAAGTATTTTCATGAAGGGTTACACATCATTTTAAAAGGGAAAAAGTTTGTTTTTAATGTGCTAAAGAACAAAATGATGGTCATAAGAGAAAACAAGTTTATGAAGCTATCTCAGAAAAAAACGTCGAACCAAAAAAACTGAATGCAAGGAAAGTTTGCCTCAAAATGTTTTTACGCATTTTTAAAATATTCCGATGTAAAAAAAATCAGCACTTGTGCGTCAATATTAGTTTTTCAAATAACTCAAAAGGGAAAAGTAGAAAAAGTAGAAGAACACGTTTTCCATTTAACCATCTTTCTGTCTCTTATAGTTTCCAAGATCCTAACACATTTCCTACAAATTCCAGACACACTGTAGGGTTGAAATGGTATGACGAAATAAATATTTTTTTTATAACTGAGCAGACCGCGTAGGCAGAGCTTAACACCAGGGTACGGCGGCCGCTGTGAAAGGGTTATGTTATGGGAAGTTTGTAAACGCGAGATTTGAATGGGCCAACACTCCCAGGCCCAATAAATACATCTTCTAGCAGTCCATTCTAAGCTGTGGATACCCTGGGAATAAATGTGCAGTTGCACCCCTCGGTTCTTGATGTATGAAGTACGACCGCCTT
Organism: Callosobruchus maculatus; assembly: GCA_951848785.1. Classification (NCBI taxonomy): domain Eukaryota; kingdom Metazoa; phylum Arthropoda; class Insecta; order Coleoptera; family Chrysomelidae; genus Callosobruchus; species Callosobruchus maculatus. Next base: position 153,026 of record CATOUR010000073.1, on the reverse strand, counting down.
AGGATGAGTCTATTTACTTAGCTTAACTTTAAAAATGTATGTGGCAGTTTTTGCCATTGACTGCTGAAAAATATCAAGTCCGATTCTGAGTTCCAGTGTTTCTCCTAAATCTAACAATCGCAGTCAGCAAATTGCAAGTCACACTGTAGCACTGCTGATGGGACAGTTAAACTCCCATTGCCGTTTCCGTTTTCACACCGAATTTTCGGTGTTTGGGACAATTAAGACCCATGGCGTCATTAAGGGGGGATTTTGAGGATCAAACACCGTACCAGAAATTAGTGGTATCGCTAAAATTGCTGACTATTTACAACATGACCTCAAAACATAAGGCCATTCTATCTAAGAATGGACGAGGATACAAGTACTGGTCCAATACATTTCATTAGCTCAGCCTTTAGCATTGAGGCCCTATGGGTGACCTACGCTAATGAAGCTACAAACGTCTGGCTACGGGGAACAGGTGCGTCCATGGTCAACCTTTGGGAAGGGGCGGATTTAACAGTTGTTGAATCCAAGGACCTCCCTAAGAGGCCCAGGGTGCTGGTGTTCGTCTCCGAGACAGACCCGGAAATGCAAAACGAGGAGCCAATCATGGTACGGCTGGGGTAACAGAACCTAGCCCTTAGAGTGGCCTGCTGGCACCTCCTAAGCAAAAAAAAACACAGGTAGGGAAAGAAGTGACCCTGTCGTTCTCCATCGATGAGGTCTCCTTTAGGAGCCTATCGAAGAGCCACCTCCGAGCTTTTTATGGGATAGGGAGGAAGGCTAGGAAGATTTTCAGGGTTCTGAGGAGTCTCGATGGGGAGGATCAGGGTTCTTCAGGCCAACCTCCAACACAGTAGTGCTGCTTCTGTAGCATTTACTGTGGCGATGAGGGAATTTGATGTGGCCCTCACCCAAGAACCCTGGGTTAATGGGTAATGGGGCTCGAGGGGTGAGAGGTGAACTAATTTATGGCAGAACGTCTGAGACCCCGCGAGCATGCATCGTTGTCAAAAAAGGCATACAGATACTGCCGTTAAACAATTTCTGTACCAAGGATTTAGCGGCAGCAAAATCAGGGAAGTACATCGAATACACATTCGACAGCCCAAATCCTCCACCAACTAGGGAAGTGGAAGAGCTGGTGAGAAGTTGCAGAGGAGGAAGAGAACTGATCATCGGCTTCGATGCCAACGCACAACACCAGAGTTGGGGGAGCACGGATACTAACCTCAGAGGTGAGGCACTACTTCAGTTAATTATGAAACATGATCTAGACATACTGAGCTTAGGTAACAATCCCACTTTCATTAATTCTCAACGCAAAGAGGTTATAGACATTACCTTGGTGACACTCTTTATAGCAAACAAAGTTATGAATTGGCATGTGTCTGTTGAGATGAGTTGGTCAGACCATAGACACATTAATTTTCAGATAGGGGAACGAGCACCCATGACAAGTACATATCGTAATCCTAGAAAGACAAACTGGAAGGGGTATAGATCCTTCCTAGACTATAGTCTGGAAAAGACGAACATTGCGATTAAAAACACGTTCGAACTGGAAATTGCAGCGGTACAGTTGCAGGACGCTGCAATATCAGCCTTCCGCCTTCCATGAAAATTGCCCTATACTGGGCAGGGGATCGATTCGGAATGTTCCGTGGTGGACCAAGACCCTTGCGAAACTGAGGACCAAGGCAAGGTGAAAGTTCAACCGTGCAAGAAATACAGGTAGTTAGGACGACTCGTTATTGCTACAGCTATGACAAGAATTTATCGTTTTATAAGCTGAATGAGTTACACATCAGAAAGGAAATTTAGTGACATTTTATTCGTGTATAACGTCTTCAACCTTCAACAACTTAATTGATTCTGAATATTGTACTTGTCAGTTTTTGCTAAACTGCAGCTGTCCATACACTAGATCAAGGCTGCTCTTTTGTGTTCCTGTTTATTCTACCAACTATTATGGTAATTCCCCCTGATGTTGACATCTTTTCCTCCAGGTTAACCGTGTTCAAAAGAAATTTATTGAAAACATTAACAAGTTTCTATAGATAAGGGTAATTTGCCATTTCTTTGCTACTAGCATAATTATGTTTTTTATGTTTCCGTTTTAGTTAAGTGTAGCTGCTAAAAAATTTGCTGATCAATTTCTGCTTGTTCAAGTTTTTCTTTCTCTTAGGTGTTAAGACTGTAGGTTATTGTTTGAATTCTTTAAATATTGAGTCATTGTGTGTCATCTTGTTATTTGACCTGCAGTTTATGTGACCATATTTATAAAATGAATAAATAAAATAAATAGACTATAGGAAGGCCCAAGTTAAGTATAACAAAGTTCTGCGTAAGTCCAGAAAAGAATCGTGGAGGAGGTACTGCGAGGATATAGAAAACACCTCGGAATGTGCTAGACTTCAAAGCATACTCTCGTGGGAGAGAACAGCTTAATAAATACACTAAACACAAAAAATTGTGTATTTACAACAATCGCAGAAGAAACACAGAGAGCTTTTTGAGGTACACTTTCCAGAATCAACAATATCGGATTTAATACCAAAGGACTGCCTGACAGAACCTCTTGACCCTCTAAGGAGGGCGGGGAGGGATGATTGGAGGCTGGCGAAATCCGTGGTTGATGTGGAGAAAACAAAATGGGCTATAAATTCTTTTGACTCATACAAGTCTCCAAGACTAGACGGCATATATCCTGCCCTTCTACAGGAGGCCTCAGACATCTTTGTAAGGAAACTATGCACTATTCTCAAAATCAGCTTAGCGCTGGGATATGTGCCGAAACCATGGAGACTCATAAAGGTGATCTTTGTACCCAAGCGTGGAAGAATTGGACAGGGGAATGGACAGAAGAGAAAGGACATCAGACTTATTGGTCACTCCGACCAATAAGTCTGATGTTCTTTGTACTGAAGACCTTAGAAAAACTGCTAGACAGACATATTAGGAACAATTCCCTGGTCGACACGCCACTACATTCAGACCAGTGTGCATATATAGCAGAAAAATTAACAGAAATAGCGCTACATCAGCTGGTACAGTCGGCTGAATATGCAGTGGAAAACAAAAAGGTGCTACTTAGCACCTTCTTAGACATACAAGGAGCCTTCGACAACACGGCTCTAGCCTCCATCTCTAGAGCCTCGAAGAGAATAGGCCTCAAAGACACGGCATGAAGGTGGATTGACTGCATGCTAAAAGGAAGACTTGTATATATATATCACTAACCTCTCCCCTGGACATATCAAAACTTACTTACTAATTGTCTTACTTTGTGCAAGGATAAACAATGCGCGATCCTACAAAAACAAGAGGATCGCGATACTTACAGACAGTCAGCCCACACTTAGGACATTAGAGGGTCCCAAAGTTACGTCTGCGCTAGTCTGGGAATGCCTACAAGAACTGGGAAGGCTGTCAGAACACAACAAACTAACTTTGGAGTGGATACCAAGACACTCAGGCATAAGTGGCAATGAAAAGGTGGATGAGTTAGCGATACCAGGCTCGTCTGCTCTAGACATTGGAGCAGAACCCGCGCTGGGGGTACCGAAAAGCCCAATCAGGCACCAGTGTCGTAGAATGGATGAAACATCAGTACAAGGAGCAGTGGAACTTGTTGCCGGGATGTGTTCGTGGTCAAAACATTCATTAAAGCTCCATACAAGGAAACAGCTGGAACACTGCTCTCTTTGAGTAAGAGTAAGCTTCGAATAACTACGGGTCTCCTCACGAACATTGTGGCCTGAAGGAACACCTGAATAGAATGGGACTCTACAATGGAGACCTCAACTGCAGACTATGTGGTCTGAGTCAGTCCTACATGTGCTCTGTGAGTGCGAAGCGCTGGATCACAAGAGACAACATCCTTTTGGGAAGTCCAAGCTAGATCCAATGGAGTGCAGCTCAGCACCAAGACCAGTAGCAAAACTGTATAAACTTATGCAGGGATCAATTTTGCTGGAGTGGTACTGTAAATGAGGGGAGTTATAAGACAATAGGCTCTCGTATTGACGGGGACAACACGGTCGGACGGCTGCTGGAAAAAAACATATTCTTCTAGTTCAAAAGTACTTTTATTTTGCGCCAAGATTATGAAATGTTTCAGTCAATAATACATATATACTATTATTATAGGTGATATATTTATTGTTTGATTTTCCAGATTAGCATATGCCTGATTCACCATTTGTGGTGCTTGTATACTTGAAGCTGTTGATTGAAGCCCATTGTCAGCGTCTTCTTCTTCTTTAGGTGCCATCCCCATTCTGGAGGTTGGCAATCATCAAGGCAATTCGAACTTTGGAAACCGCCGCTCTAAATAACTGGTTATTGGAACAATTATACCAATCCCTCAGATTCTTCAGCCACGAATGTCTTCTCCTTCCTATTGTTCTTTTCCCTGCGATTTTTCCTTCAATTATTCTTTGGAGTAGATGATATTTCTCCCCTCTCATGATGTGTCCCAGGTACTGTAAGTTTCTTTTCTTTATGATTAGCAACATTTCCCTTTGTTTTTTCATTCTTATTAATACTGTTTCGTTTGTAACTTTGTCTACCCATGATATTCTCAGAATTCGACGATATATCCACATTTCAAAACTTTCGAGGCGCTGGGTATCTATTTTTTTCATTGTCCACATTTTCATCAGATAGTATAATTCAGACAATACGTAGCATCTCACAAGTCGCATCTTCAATTCCAGGCTTAGATCCCGACTATTCAGCACTTTTTTCATTTTCATGAATGTATTTCTGGCTTTCTCTATGCGCATTCTTATTTCAACAGAGCAATCGTTGTTCTCATTTATACATGTTCCCCGATAAGTATATCGCTTATCACGTTCAACCGCTAGGTCGTGTATATAGAGATTTCCAATGTTTTGTATGGTTTTAGATATGCCATCGACTACTGGTTAAAGGCTCAAGTACCTCGACTTAGATAGTCGGAAATATAGATTCAATCCTCATTCCGATACCATTATTGCCATTTAATGTTTAGTTTTACCCTGCAGAGGGAATCGAATGTTAATAGTAATTGTATTTATCATTTTCAGTTTTCAGAATAACGTAAATACCATAAGGTACGCCGCTGTCTCGAGAATTGTAGGTGTGTGCCAAAATCCAGTTAGAATCCAGACAGGTCATTATGTGAGAACAACATCAAAAGAATAGAATGCTATAAATTATAACTGCTGAATCTCTACATTCAGCCAGGCAAACACTCATGGTTCTCTTGGGAACTAGCTAGGTACTCAATTTGTGGAGTGCATCTCTGACATATCAGTATATAATGAGAGTTCCAAAAGTAGAATTTTATAATACACAGAATTAGACATTGCCATATCTTTAGTGTAAAAGGTATCCCAATGGGTACATGGCGATTTTATTTGTTAAAGTAAAGCCAACAATTTTTAAGAAATTGGAATCTTGTTTATGTTACTATATAAAATCTAGAGGTATAGGAATTATGTTTTAAAAATGCAGTGGTACTACTCTTCACTATTGAAATATCATTTGTGATCTGAACTTGTCTCATTTTGGTGGTTCTGAATAGGTAGATTGGTGAAACACTTGACCCTGATGAAATGAAAACTACATGAATGGCGAAGAGCACTACAAAATTATATGGCTAGCTCCTCATGTGCAATCAACCAAATCACACAAAAACCACTGCTCGGCTGCTACAGAAGCAACTAACTAAACACTTTTAGCTATGGTGCCAGCGCTCATTCAAAACCGCACCATCTTATATACTTCCCACACCGATAGGTGAGGGGAGTGTTAATTGTGTTTTATGATATCTACGTAACGAAAATCCACGTCACTCATTTCCGTCGGTCTGTCTGTCTGTCTGTCTGTCTGTCTGTACGTCTGTCGCAATATGCTGTGGGTCGTAGTAGGTAATGCTCAACGACGTCAGTAGGACGTCGTTGGTAATGCTGCTATAATTTTGGAAATCGGTGTGGCGGCTGAGTAATTAGCAAAAACCCAAAAAATTCAAATATGCCTCAATCTCCGTTTTTAGGCGTTTTAGGGGCTCCTGATCATGTTTTTACTCTTTTAGGTGAGGGTGAATTTGGAGATTTTGGGGGGGGTTGTAAAAGACAAATTTGTTGTACTCATAATAGGCTGTCCACTGACCTGTGAAAGGAAGAACCAGCGACATAATACACTTTTTTAGGTTCATCCAAACATTCCCTTGCAACTCTGGGCAACCTATTACAGAAACCAAGCGATTTAGAATCTTCTGATGAATGCGTACGAGAATTGCTTTGGATCGTTCTATATTGTGTAACGTGGAAACTGTTAAATTGATTTTAGTGGAATTTTGACACAGTATTATTACGCGACGAAGATGGAAATCGCCTATGGCTTTTAAAAGTCGTATCGGTGGCGTCGCAGTAATAATCAAAAAACTAAAAAACAGCTCAAACTTCGTTTTTAGGCATTTTAGGAGTTCCTGAACGTTTTTTACTTATTTTGAATTTAAAATTTGTAATATTCATAATATAATGTCCATTGACCTGTGAAAAAGAAACTAGCGGCATAACATACTTATTTTGCAGGGAGATGGGTGATGATTTGTGTGCAAAGGGATTTCAGACTATAGCTTCATGCTATGGGAAAATAATAAACTGGTATCACCGTAATGTGTGGGAAGTACTGAGTCAATTAACTTGACTTCATTTTTATCTACTGACCTGAGGAACCAAATGTTGACAAGCTAATTTTATATTCTTAAAATCTCTCACTCTCCTATCAAGTGATATTTTACAACTTTTCACGCTGACACTGATATCTTACAAGCCCACAAGTCCCAAAGTAGCACATCTAGGTGACGATGTGTGATAAAAGCTAATGGATTTCTGATTCTTTAGGTAGTGGTGGCACAACGGGAAAAATCTAATAATAGACCAGAAAAAGGAGGATACTCATACTCTCTATCTATTATTAGGTGGTAGTAAAAATATACGTAAGAGGCTTATTTTTGGAGACAACACTAACAAATTCACTGATGTTTGTTTATTATGTCACAGACTCGATCTGTTGAATGACGAGGACTGACCATAGCACAAATTCTCAGCAATAAATGTGTTTGGGCCGAATCTGAACGTTTAGGGTAATTTGGTATTATTTATTCTAGTATATATCATCGATAACAAAAAGCGTTGGCTCTGAAGATATGCAGAATTTCATATCTATAAGCTATTAGCCTCTAGTTATCAAGTAATTTCTATGACTTGTCAATAATTCAGCAATTTTTAATCAAACCAGATGCAATATGCTTAAAATGGATATTTAGTATGTCTCCCGATATAAGAAATAGAATTCAGCGCTTCAGTGCTTCTGACGCATAAAACATGTTCATTATCCATCATTTCTCATTCCAAAAGTAAAAGTTTATCAATATCAGGCGGACGCATTAAACATACCAAAATGTTGTACTAAATACATTCAAGAAACAAATCAGTAAGTTATTTATTGGCCACCCTGTATACGTAAAGAGGCCAATGACCAAAACAATATCTGGATAACTACAGCAATTAATTTTTATGTGAATGCAGCTCTAGATATCCCAAAAACTCAATCTCGACCACAATGATTAAACGTTGGTGTTTAATCGTAGGTTCTAGGAGTGACATTTTTTGTAAACAAACTTTAAATGTAGAACAATTTATAAGACAGTTTGTATTCGGAAGATTGTCAAAATAGATCGGCATTAAATTAGAATAGTTTCGAGATGTTTACCTATAAAAAGGTAACCTAATTCACAAACATAAAATCAACAGAATTGTTGACAGATCATCATGAGTAGTTATGAGCAGATATTAGTGTATAAATAAGTGATCCCGAAGTTAATACTTGAAATTTATACTGTTTTAAATTGTGTAAAGATATAGTTAATCTAAATCTGCATTAAATACTATGATATAAAATGATCGTGAATATTTCATTATTACATTAACAAATCCTCGAACAGAGAAGCAAATCTGCCCTTCAACTCTCTAAATGCTTCTATGTGCCGTGATCCACGAAAATATGGATCAGATTTATTGTGGAGTGGAGACACTGTCATTCATATCGAAATAACACTGGAGCAAAGACTGATCCTTCTGGCTGCCTTATTACGTAAAAGTTTGCAACAGCGGTCGCTGAGCAGATGCCGAGCAATAGCGACTTGACAGCAACAGGACCGTCAAAATTGTAGGGTATATGCTATTGTACGTCACGCTGCAGTCGTTGCATAGTACGAAATTTATGTTTGACAGGAGATATTGCGCGGTTTTCGCTCGTCGCTTGTCGTCGGCTTGTGATAAGGCTGCGGATCATCCCGTTTGACATTGTGGAAGGTAGAATACAAACTACCTATAAACTATCACATTTTTCGATCGGCGAGGTAGTCCGATTTCCCCTCCAAAGCTTTTGGGGGAGGTTATGAGACATAAGATATAGGAGAGCTCATTGAACTCCTTCGAGAACAATAACCAACTGGATGCGTATTTTCCAAAAACATTTTATTTCAACCAAGAGATCCGTACATGATCAGTATCAGGTATTTCAAATATTCCTGAATGATGCACTTTTTACTCCCCACACCGATTGTGTTGCTATTGTGATCGCGAAAATTTTCGATTTTGAGGTACCTAATACACTTTTTGGGCGCTTTATGAAGTCTAAATAACGAAAATCCACGTCACCCATTTACGTTGGTCTGTCTGTCTGTCTGTGTGTCTGTCTGACGGTCTGTCTATACGCGTTTTTCTAGCCACGTAATCTCAGTAACCGCTGCATAGATAGCGATGAAATTTGGGCAGCGATGTGCTGTGGGGTCGAAGTAGGTAATGTTCCTATAATTTTAAAAATCGGTGCATGGGCAGCGAAGCAATTGGCAAATAACCAAAAATTTTAAATATTCCTCAAACTTTGTTTTTAGGCATTCTAGGGGTTCCTGATCATTTTCTACTTTTTCTGGGTGGGGGTGAAATTGGGGTGGTTGGAGGGTGGGGGGTTGTAAAACTGAAAAATTTGTTGTATTCATAATAGGCTATCCACTAACCTGTGAAAGAAAGACCTAGCGTACATAAAACACATTTCTAAGGTCCATCCGAACATTACCTTGCCTATACACGCTAGTATTGCTTCTGATCGTTCTGTATTGTGTAACTAAGAAACTATTGGAAGGATTTTAATGAAATTTCAACGCAGTATTATTACCGCTGCGAGGATGGAAAACGTTTATGATTTTTAGAAATCGTGTCAGTGACGGCGCAGCAATAGCTCAAACTTCGTTTTTGGGCGTTTTTGGGGTTTCGTGATATTTTCTACTTTTTAGGGTGGACGTGAAATTGGGGAGTTGGGGGGCGGGGGTCATAAAACTCAAATTTTTTTGTACTCATAATAGGCCCATTGACCTGTAAAAGGAACACCTAGTGGCATAACACACTTTTTTTGGTCGTGCGGGCGATAATTTGGTTGCAAGGGGATGACTATAGCTTCATGCTATGGAAAAATAATAAAATGAAATCACCGTTATGTGTGGGAAGTACTAAGTCAATCAACTTGACTTAATTTTTTATCTTATTACTGATTGCAGATATTAGAGCTATGAGTCTGATGATATGATAGTGAAATTCCAGGCTTCTGTAAAAATGTTGGTGTTGTGTGACTCCTGCAAAATGGAGCATGTTTCAGTGCGCTCTTCTTATGTTTCAACATTTCATTTTCAGGAACTTTTGAAGCCTTTGTTGAGCGAATATTTTTATATTAGACGTTCAGAAGTCCAATATAATGTTATTCTACTATCAATGGTAGAAGTTCCATTCATCTATGTGAGACTCCTTAGGGGCATTATTTTCAGTTCTGCTGGAGATTAAAACATCATCATCAATAAATATGGATCATATACATTAATCTTGGTTGCTCTCTTAGTTATTATCAATGATATATCAAGGATAAGGATACAAAAAGAGGATGGCGACAGTTTGAATTGATTTTATTTTTAGTTTAAGTAAAACATTCTGAAAAACATGAAGCATTTGTCTGTCGTAAATAAAGGACGTTAATACGAGTAGTCAAACGACTATTTTCAAATGGAAAAAACATTGTATAATGAAGCTCGGCACTTGCTCTGTTCGAAAGACATTTTTTGTGTATGTAAATCCGAAAAGAGTTTAAAAATGGATGGAAACCTCACCTGTTCCAAATGTCCTCAGAGATTCCTGAACTTCACTTTTATAAATAATCTAAGAACACCAAAGCGTACATCACCTGAGCAGCTTTAATTTTGCTCAATTGATGATGACCCCTACCCCTTTAGAGTTACACTTAAATAGTTACAGAGTTACCATAAGTAAACCTCACTTTCTTCCCCTCGATGAGAATATGTTTGGCTATGTTTAAAACTACTAGACCATTTGAGTTATTCAACTTCAATAGAAACTTTCTTTTGACATTACTACTTCATATAAAAATATTATCATTAAAATACCCATAATAACAGTTTCTGTGTGACATAAAGCTAATACTTCCAATGTATGTATACCCTGTGGTATACCCTGTTACCCGATACTTTGGACTGTCATCCTTGTCAACAGTGAACAGATGTTCGGCTAGTGATAACCACTGACAAGTGATAACTAAATATTCCCCAGAATTAATCATGACACATGCTTTGATAGTATACGTGTACAGGGCTGCGCTCGGTGCTCGTACCGCCACTGACGAGTAATTGACTCTTAACAATATACATATAAACAAAAAATGTAATTGTTTCGGTCAAGCATTTTTGCTGTGACTTTTTAGATATTGAATCAATTTCTTGTTCACAGATAATCATTATTTGGCAATGAGATATTCAGTAAAAGTATTACTAAGACGGTCCTGACTTGCAGGACTGCCAGTTCAGATCACTACTAAAAAATTAAATCTGAGATGCACTTCTTCGTCAGCTGATACCTATCAAGTAGACGTCAAGCCAGTCTAAAGTATGGTCAAAGAGTAGGTGGACACACGAAATACCCATAGATAAAAAATTTTTGGGTTAGGTTATAAATGGGAAACTGACCTTCAGCGCCATCTCGTAAAGTTGTAACACCGCCTAAGTCAAAATTTACAATTTGCCAGACAGCCACACAAACATCATAAAGGAACTATTTCAGCGCTATGTATAGGTTTTAGGAGTATGTCTGCACTAAAAACAGCACTTTATAAATGTTTCTATTTGTCTGGCAAAATGCAAATTCTGACCTAAGCTAATGTTAGAACCTTACTGTAAAATTAAAAAAACAGGTTAGCGATTCCACCACAATACTGGTGGAGCCATGAAATTAAAGTAGAACAGTAAGGTCAACATAGCTTCATTATTTTCTAATAAAACATGATACAAGAAAATAGAAATAATAAGTAATAGTTAATTGAATAATAATAAGCATGATGATAATGATAACTCGAACTCCTGATGCCCACTTTTGGCAGTCACTGCTGCTCGTAGCAGTTTTCGGTCCTTCGGTTTCTGTGCTGATCCCCTGAGACTGTCAAAGGTTTTGTCAATGACCATTAACAATCTATTCCAATCTGTTCCATCATACCTGGAAGCAGACATTTGCAAATGTAATCCTGGTGTACAGTACAGCTACATATGAATCAATATAATAATAAGAATCAATGTAGAAGGTGTGGCGTTCAAATGTCCATGTTGATACCAGTCATAAGGAAAACTATGATTATGATAACAAATTACTCCCACATTAGAACCCAATGTTTAGGTGAGCATTTGGCATTGAGCAAAAGAATCTTCAGAGTATAATAAATGTACAATTATACAGTCACAAAAAACTGATTTGTTGAAGCTAATATCCATATTTATACAGTGCAATAGATGAATGACAACATGCATGTATGGAAATGGTGGAAAGTAGACCACAGTTCATTGAAAAGCTCACATCTAAAACCAATTTAGCTGTTATAATTTTATGTTTTATGCATGTTTGTTGGCATGACCGTAAAAATTAACTCAAAAATCAGTCTTATATTTTTCTACTGAGCCCAGACTTGCCTACCAGTACCAGTATCAGGCACCGACTATTAAAGCACGGTGGTATTAGGCAACCTACCCCATGTGACGATGCTACATGATACATGATTATAGTCAACAGTGTAGTATAAACTATATATAATATATAAAATATATCTAACCTTGATTAGGCAACTACAGTGATGGATTTGCATTTACTTTTATGTTGGATCCTCGTCTCTTGTGTATTGGTCGATCTGGCTCTTTATCCTCTAGTGCAAAGTGCCTGTCACAGACTCGATAAGCATTTCTGACTTCCGTTGGGGTTTTCTGTTGAAGCTTCAAATTTCCAACCAGTATTATCCAGCGGCACCTCGGCAGTCATAGATCCACCCTAAGTTATGTGAATTGAAACTTTTATACTTTGATTAATCGTCATCACAAATGTGATATATTACAGAATTAGTGGCGGCAATGAGGCACCCTTGTTGCGCAAGGAGAGCACTTTTTTTGTGGGGGCACTGGGGGCCCTACTCTGCCTACCAGGCTGACGTATTTACAAATTTATGCATTGTTTATAACCAAACTTATGGATGTCGACTGTCAAATAGGTCTAGGGTGAATGACCGTTTTGGAGTATAATCTTTCGATGAATTTTGACATAAAACGACTGAGTTTCCCACTTATGTGAAATACCACTGCGACCAAAATAATTAGAAGTGTTAGTGCGAATTTTACGTCAAAAAAACAAAAGATTTTAAATTTGAAAAAATTGATATTATCATGCTGTCTGTGAAAAGCGAAAAATTGGGTATAAAGTTATCACCAATACTTGGCGGTCAATCTCTTTAGCCTGCGGTCTGCCATCGACATTATTTCCCCCAAATTTTTATTTGATCACCCCTATACGATTCTCACAACCACTGAAAATCAGTCAGCTGAAGGTGTCATTGACACCTTCACAGACGGATCCAAGAAAATTAATAGAAGCAGGTTGCGAAGTATACTCCAGAAATTTCAACATAAATATCAAGTGGCATGTCGACAAACATGCAGCAAAGGAACATTATCAGTTTGTAAAAGAGTAACGTCGCATATAGAAAAATAAGGAGTTTTTGTTTGAATGACCTTATCCTACAAAAAATAACTGAAGAACATTATAAGCAAAAATATTTGAATCTACAGGGTGTAACTTTTAAGGATGTCCACACCTATACCACCATGTAGATCTCGCTGAGCTGATCATTTTTCGATAAGCAACATGGGTCCAAAAACGAACCGTTACGGAGATAACGGTACCGAAAGTTATCCTTGCTGACGCTTGAAGTTAGGCAATTCATTCAACGCCTCGTAATTGGCAGAGGAGAGAGGGGGTTACGGATCAGCTGCTAAGACAGATTCGGCTTGTCAATATTTAATCGTCATGGCCAAAATGTCAAAAGTAAACCAAACAAACAAAACAAAAGAAAAACATTGCAAAAAACAACAACAAAAAACACCGAGATCAGCCAAAAATCAGCGACCTAGAGGCTCCACGTGGCTATCGTCTTCTTGCTCGCACAACCTGGCTCGATAGATGACCGATGCAGTGGCAGCGTTGATTACCTGTGGCTGCTCCCTGACGTCTCCAGCTGCTGCAATGATGCGTGCAATCAGCTCTTCTGCTGTGTGCGGTGCACCCCCTTGGTAGACAAGTGCTTCCAGGTGAACCCACAGGAAAAAATCCAGGCGATTTAGATCCACAGACCGCGCCAGCCACGCTACTGGCCGCAAGGCGTCGAATTAATTGCTTAACTTCAGGCGTCAGAAAGGACTACTTCCGGTAGCGCTATCTCCGAAACGGTTCGTTTGCGGACCCATGTTGCTAATTGAAAAATGATCAGCACAGCAAGATCTACACGGTAATATAGGTGTGGACATCCTTAAAAGTTACACCCTGTATACAGACGACAGACAAGCGCTATTGATTCTAAACTGCTTTGAGCTAACGTCGAACTCAGCGTTGGATTGGCATCAAGCACTTGTGAATGCAGTAGAATGAGTATCGGCAACAATGTAATAACTCTCCACTACAAGCTTAATACGAGCTTACTGAAAGCCAATAGCTTAACCGGAGCTTAACTGTGGTTTAGATACAAATGACATGATGTGTCAAGCTTGTCATTTTATTAGTTTATATTTTATATTTGAAAGATTTGTGTCCATTTTAACAAAAAAAGGCAAATAAAGGAACTTAGATAGAAACGGCCGTTGTCCGAATTTGACACCAATTGTCACAGGTGACAAACCAGAAAAGCTTATTTTTTTAGATAATTTTGACAGTGCGCATGATTCGATAGTGCCAACCGCGTAGTGAATTTCATTATCAATCTAAACACCAGCATTTGTACAATCAGCCCTTTTAGGGCACTCGCAGGTCAATATTTCAGCGGACCGGTTGGTAAAAAGGGCCGGCGAGCCCAAATCTTGGGTAGCGAGCCTCTTATGTCTTAAATTTCTAAAACGTCAATTTTGTAAATTCAAACTGACAGGTATAAATGGGCCTATACCACATGTTTGGTTTATTGGCTTAAACGAACCCTGACACCACGTAGATGCCACAAATAATTTTACAAAATTTTCTATCGTATTTATAACCGAAAAAATTGCTCTAAATATTGAATTTTTTGAATCCATATACTTCCCGCCCAGGTCGTGACGTCACCTGTAGGGAACCAATAAGAGCTCACTGGTACAAAACAATAGCATCCGCTCGTAGTTATCGGACCACGAAAGGACGCTTCTCATTGGTTCCCTACAGGTGACGTCATCATCGGCTATTTCAAATTACAGTACAATTTTCTTTTTAGTGTTATTCTCATTTGGATCAAGTTTTCTGCTGACTTTTTACAGTAAACGGTCCTACGTATCATCAAAAATAATACCGCAGTAAATAAATTGATCAATTTGAGATCACGGTATAGGCCCATTACACTTGATAGTTTGAATTTACAATTGACGCTTTGGAAATGTAATTTGATGCTTTTGAAACTACAGCTAGAAACATATAGTATGTATACATCAGAAAAGTATAAGTCCCGTGGTTTATGTGATAGCAATGTTCGGATGGATGTAAACAAGTGTATTATGCCGCTAGGTCTCTCCCTAACAGGTCACTGGACAGTCTATTATGAATACAACAAATTCTTAGTTTTACAACTCCCACCCCCACCCCGCTAATTTCATCACCACCCAAAAAAAAAGTATAAAATGATCAGGGACCCCTTAAACATCTAAAAACAAAGTTTGAGGAATATTTGAAGTTTTTTGTTTTTTGCCAATTACTCCGCCGCCCACGCACCAATTTTCAAAATTATAGCACGACGAGCTACCACCCCACATAATGTCGCTACCCAAATTTCATCACAATCCATGAAGCGGTTACTAAGGTTATGAGGCTAGAAAAATTCCAACAGACCGACAGACAGACAGACCGACGGAAATGAGTGACGTGGATTTTCGTTATGTAAATATCATAAAACACCCAAAAAGTCTATTATCTCAAATTCGAAAATTTTCGCGATCATAATACTCCCCTCAACTATAATCGGTGTGAGAAGTGAAACGATAGGGGGGTTGCGCAATATTTTTTAATATTGTTTATAGAATAAGGGGTCGTGTCATGAAAAAGGTTAAAAAACACCGATCCAGACTAAAGCAGTCTAAAGACTTTTTCAACACATCCCCATAAAAAAGATCAAACACACCAGGTACCTGGCGTTATTCTTCCGATATGGGATTCGTAATGTAAACCTTGTAACCTTTACGGCGAAGTACTGAAGTACCCACCTAGCAACTGGCAATGCGAATGCTCTCTCGTACCGAACGTGTGACGAGGTGACGATGGAAACTAAACATTTTCAATGTTATGTTAAAAATATAGCCCGAATTAGAGGAAAGTTAAGAACTTTTCATTGAACAACCTGAAAATAGATGGCTATGTTTAGAAAGTGCAGTGGCGTAATGGCTGTTACCAGTGTTACCGTCAGAAACAGCGGCGTCACACTCTAGGATACGTAACTGTCTAAAATCAGTTTTAGAACCGTTGTCGATTCAGCGGGATTTGTCCATGGGGCCTGCGGCTACAGAAAAAAAAATGGAGTCAAGTTCATTGACTCAGTACTTCTCACACATAACGATGATACCGGTTTATTATTTCTCATTGCATGAAGCTATAGTCTGAAATCTCCTTGCAACTAAATCATCGTCCACCCGCCCGCAAAAAAAACATCCAACACAACAACCCTCGTAAATAGTTTCTTCTGTCTCCCTCTTTAGGAAATATGCATTAAAAATCAATTGAACAATTTTTACGTTACGCAATCTAGAACGATCTGAAACAATACTCGTATGTATATGTTAGGAGCAAACACCGATTTCGGCCAATGGACGGAAAATATGGTCAAAACGCGTTTTGGCTGCTACTGTTTTGCCAATGTCCCAATTATCGCTTTCCGGCTGTTCAATGTAGCCCAGAACGTGTTTTGGCTCAACTACGATTGCCAAAACGCGTCCTGTTCTACTGCGATTGCCATAACGCGTCGTGGATTTTGTATCTCAGCTTGTAAACGATACCTCTGGAGCTAGTGTATTCATTTAGTATTTGATCTTTGTGCGGGTTAGACAGTAGCTAGAGAGTGCCATGGAAGACCTAAGGTTATGTTTTAATCACGATCTGCAAAAAGTCATAAGTGGTAGCAATGATCGTAGTAATATTTGTACAAGAGAAAGATACGACCAAGCACTCACAGAGGTAAAGGCGACAAAAGGTTGTAAAAGTAACGGTGATACAATATCTTCGAAACAAAGACAACGATTGAAAAGGTATGATATTTTAAAAATTGGCTATATCCAAAAGCTAATTGAAAGAAGGACAGACGAAATAGCGGAACTGCGTTATTTTTGCATGACCCACAAGTTATTTGACATTATTCATTCCGCTCATGTGGGAGCTGGACATAAGAGATTGTGAGGTATGTTTCTTTCAGTTTTTTTTTCACGGACCTAAGATCTACAAGTGCTTTTATTCATTTTTAGTTATGGATTCTAAGCTCAGAGGAAATATTGTAACACAACACGGCAAATAATTGAGATTTATTTATTCGTAGTAGAATATAGAACGTGTTCTGGCAATCGTAGTTGACCCAAAACGCGTTCTGGGCTACACTGAACAGCCGGAAAGCGATAATTCGGATATTGGCAAAACGGTAGCAGCCTAAACGCGTTTTGACCATATTTTCCGTCCATTGGCCGAAATCGGTGTTTGCTCCTAACATATACATCACAAATTCTAAGTCCCGTGGATTCTATAATAAGCATGCAACGTTCGGATGGACCTAAAAAGTGTATCATACCGCTAGGTTTTTCATTCGCACATCAATGGACAGCCCATTACGAATACAACAAGTTTTCCAGTTTTACAATCCCCCACCCCCCAATCAGCCTAAATTCACCCCCATCCAAAAAAAAGTATAAAATGATCAGGAACCCCTAAAACGTTTAAAAACGCAGTTTGAGCTGTTTTCATATTTTCAATTTTTTTAATATTGCTGCGCCGCCACTGAGGCGATTTCTAAAAATCATACGCGTTTTCCATCCTTGCCAAAGTAGTAATACTGTGCCGAAATTTCATTAACATCAATTCAGTAGTTTCCACATTATAAAGTACAGAACGATCTAAAGCAATACTCGTATGTATACATCGGAAAAGATTCCAAGTCCTTTGTTTTCTATAATAGTCATAGGGCAATGTTCAGGTAGACCTAAAAAAGTTATTTATGTCGCTAGGTTTTCCTTCACAGGCCAGTGGGCAGTCTATTGTGAATACAACAACATTTTCAATTTTACAACCCCCCAACCCCAACCACTCCAATTTTCACCCCCACACAAAAAAAGTAGAAAATGATCAGGAACACCTAAAACGCCTAAAAACGAAGTTTGGGGAATATTTGAAATTTTTCGTTTTTTGCTAATTGCTCCGCCGCCAATGCACCGATTTTCAAAATTGTAGCAGCATTACCTACTACGAACACACAGCATATTGCTGCCCAAATTTCATCAAAATCCATGCAGCGGTTACGGAGATTACGAGGCTAGAAAAACGCGCACAGACAGACAGACAGACCGACAGACAGACAAACAGACAGACCGACGGAAATTAGTGACGTGGATTTTCGTTATGTAGACATCACAAAACGCTCAAAAAGCATGTTATCTCAAAATCGAAAATTTTCGCGATTACAATACTCCCCTCACCTATCGGTGTGGGAAGTAATATTATGTACATAGTCAAAAATTTTTAATATTAATTCTTCATTTCGGAAATTTTTACAATAATTTCCGATCGCAAAATAATAACACAATACACTGAAATGATGAGAGAGTCAACATTGAACGAAACGATTCAATATCGATAGAAGAGTGAGATGTCACCAACCCCACGACGCGACGGTAAAGAAAGGGGATGAAGATGCCACGTTAAATCAGGGTCACCGATTAGTCGAATTGCTCGTTTCTGGCCTGCATCAAGTATAGACAGGGTAGTAAGAGCAGCAGCTTCCCTGAAATGAGAGGCCAGGCTAGGCCAGGACTTTATACAACATAAGAAGATTGGATGGTGAGAAGTAGCTTCTGGCTCTGTAAAGGTATCCATGCTCTTTACCAGCAACTGTTGCAGCTGACGAAATGTGTTTGTGCCACAACATGTTTTCTGTGATGTTGACTCCTAAAAGCTTGAATGAGTCACTTCTTGACATAGCCTGATTGTTCAGTAGAGTATAGTGCTTACTTGGACACTATGTTTGGTATTATTCTTGAGTCCTCAAGCGGTAATGGTCTTCAGAACCTTTGGAAGTCAAACAGCTGCCAGCCTTCTACGTCCCAGCTCGACCACAGAGATCGATCTGTTGCTGTTGCTCATAACGCCTGAGTACAAAGTACCTTCATCCGCAAAACTGTCGATTGGGTCTGTAGTGCTAGTAGATCTAGTGAAGCAGACACAATATCGGTACTAATACCGAACCTTGCGGGACCCCAGCTTTGATGTTGTTGAAGGGGTATAGACAGGGTAGTTTTTTTTATTATAGAGGGTTTAGGAAATCGGCTTGATCGCAAGGACAGAAAACACTCACACACCCGAAAGTGTGAGAGGGAGTCTGCCAGCCCAACGTTGAACCAGCTTGAGTCTTCTGATCACATGTCCAATGGACGCAACCACGTCCATCCGACATATCATCACGGCCCGACCGGCTAAAACCCGTTCCCTCTTTCTTACCTCTATATCTCCATCTTTACCGGGCATCATCGTGAAAGATATTCTTCGCAGTGCAAGATGAGGTAATGATTAAACCCATTTATGAATAACTTCTAATCCTCTTTTATCCTTGAAGCCGCTCCTCTTGCTCCTTTACAGAGAGTATTTTGTTGACCATCTCATGTATGATGTTCCATGCCTCTAAGCTGGACAACATCAGCGGGACCATAGTTTCTGGGGTCAGCTCCCCATTCAGTTTTTGACTTGCCTCATGTCTGTACGCCCCCCATCGGTCGCACAGAAACAGGGTATGCTCGGCCGTATCCTCCGCCTCGTCTGCCGATGACTGCATTCCGCCCATTCTTTTATCGACGATATTAGTCGTTTCGTCCACTGTCCGACATCAGTGGTCTCGTTCCATATGCTTTGCCACTTACTTGCTGTCAGCCTCAGCGCGGCTCATCGCATTGCCGGCTTGACCATGGCGGATCAGTGTCCTCTCTTCGGCCAGCAAGTATAATGGTGGTATCGACGTTATAACTTGCAAGGCTCTTGTAGATACCGTGCGACAAGCACTGGCCCCCCTTAGCAGAGACTTTCTCTGCAAGCTGTCTTAGACCTTCTGATATCTTTTCCTTTTCGTGGCTTTACACCACACAGGAGCTCTATAGGACGACCGACTGTACAACCTGACACAGTAGTGCCCTTTTGTTGCTACTGGGCCCTCCTACATTTGGCATCAGCCGCGACAGTATTGCCGCCTTCTTCTCAGCCTTTGTCACTACTCGTTTGAGGTGTTCTCCATAACACCTCTCGTTATCCAGTGTGACTCCGAGGTACACTATGGACTTGCTTGGTGGGACCTGCACTCCCTTTAGTTGGAAGACCACGTTAGCTCTCTTGCTCCCTGGGCCGCGCATTATAATGCCTCTGTTTTCTCAGGAGCCAACTCAAGCTTGTGATCGCACATAGACAGGGTAGTAAGGACAGCAGCTCCCTAGATATGTGAGCAATACCCCAGGTCAGGCTTTATCTGGGCCTTATACCACGTAAGAAGATTGGATGGTGAGAAGCAGCTTCTGGCCCTGAAAAGGTATCCATGCCCTTTTCCAGCAACTGTTGCAGTTGACGAAATGTGTTCATGCCAGATCATGTTTTGTGTGATGCTGACTCCTAAAAGTTTGAATGAGTGACTTCTTGACATAGCCTGATTGTTCACCAGAACCGAGTGCTTGCTTGATCCAGAACCTTTAAAAGTCAAACAGCTGCCAGCCTTCTGCGTTCTCGCTTGAACACAGAGATCGATCTATTACTGTTGTTCAGGATGCCTGAATACAAAGTACTGTCATTCGCAACTGTCGATTGGGGCTGTAGTGCTAGTAGATCTAGTGAAGCAGAAACAATGCCGGTACCAATACCTAACCTTGTGGGACCCCAGCGTTGATGTTAGTGTAGGAAGGGGAGAAAGCCGTCTACCACGACAGAGATATCTTTAAATACACGCTATAGAAACTGCAAAGGTGATTAAGAAACGTCAAATGTTAATTCGAACGGTTTCATTCTAGTGACAGAGGTGGTTAAGTTGTCAAAAGTAATTATTATGTATTTGAATCGTACTAGTTATTGCTATGGTTGTAGATAAAGAATATTAGTTAACAACGCAATGAGTTATTACCATCAATACCACTCGTTGGATAATATACTAGTTTCCACTTTTGACAAACAGGGTGTACATAGTGTTCTTCCTATCTATGGCTTCGCCGGAATCAGTAGATAATATTACGACTTCAACACTGTAATAGCAAATATTAGGAGTAGCAATTCTTTTTGGTACATTTATGGGTAAGTTTATTTCGCGAAATCTGAATGCCTCGAGCTTCTACAATAGATTCCAATCGGAGTGAAGAGTAAACAGATCAATAAAGACTAGACTAGAGAGACTTTATCATAGAACAAAAAAATGTGGGGGGAGACTGTCTGTGTGCCTTGGAAAGGTCAAAGCCTCTATAAGTTTTATCGACGACGACTGGGGAAAATTCAGAGAATATAAGCTACTCCCGCCGAAAAGAGATCTATAAAAGTTTACTTCGCGATTTATCTTATCTGCCAAGCATATACATGAGTATGGGATTTCTCGTTGCTTTTAGTTGTGTTTTCGGTCAGTTGCCAGTCAGCAGCATGGCGCAAAAAATCCATTTCGATGGTAGTCCGACATAATTTACACAGAGTTAAATTCGAGTGTTACAGACAAGTTGTCAACAAGATCTAATTTTGCCATAATAAGCTTTTGGACGTTTTATGACCTCTACATCTCATTTGCGTCGATATGTCTGTCTACCAGTGTATTTTTCTAACCGTGCAATCTCACTAAGCACTGTATTGATTTTGCTGAAACTTGTGGTATGGTATGACATTATGCACGAAGTCGTACTAGGTAAAGTTGTTGTACTTTTAAACATCGGTGCAGACGCGTTGAAGTAATTTGCAAAATATCCATCCATTTCTCAAGTTTTTTAATGTAAAAAGTAACTTAATCTCGTAATCACTTCGGTCTTCTGTTTATCACTTGGTAGGTATCATTTATTTATTTAACATTGGGAAATGAAGCTTAACAATTCAATTTCCATAAAAATATACAGGGTGGACCAATAGTGCGTGAACGGAAGATTGTGGGCTTACTAAAAAATATTTCAAAAATCCGTCACTTGATCATGGCAGGGTCCCTTGAGGGCTATAACGTAAAAATATTTTGACTTAAATTTTGACGTTTATACAGGGTGATTCATATCAAACTAACATTTTTTTGAACCCCCTGTATATTATTGCATATTTGGGTTTCTTGGTCAATTCTAGTGTGACTTTAGGTATCATACATGGAACTTTAAACGAACCGTTTAGGCGCAAATCACCATTTTTGGTATAAGTAGGTATCAAAAAAAATTGAATATCGCAGCTATGATAAAACTTAGAAGGCCGTGACTTTTCTGTACGACTAAGCATGAAATGAGTCAGACGGCTAAATTTGAATTCTTTTTGTAAATGGAGAAATGGGTAGATTAATTAATGAAACTTCAATCACACATAACTTGATTTTTTCAAATGGGAATGCCTATTTTGGTTTAAAGAATCAAATGTAAAATTTGATTACCTTTCTAGCGATATAGCATTTTTCATACCAATATTTTTTGGTTTTCATTTTATTTCAAATTTTCAGTCAAATCGGTGTTTTTCGATTTTCCTGCGTGCAAGGAACCTAGCAGGCCATGGAAAATAAGCAAAATCCCGTTAATATGGAAGAAACCAACTAACTTAGTAGAAAGATGCAAACTAACTAGAGTAACGAGGCAAGATTATGAAAATTCCTTACAACATATTACCTCTAACCGGAAACAATTTTTAGAAATCGTGTCAGTGGCGGCGCAGGAATATAGAAAAAACTAAAAATATACGAACAGCTCAAACTTTGTTCTTAGGCGTCTTAGAGGTTCCTGATCATTTTCTACTTTTCTTAGGGGGGGGGACGAAATTGGGGTGGTTGGGTTGGAGGGTTGCAGAATTGAAAAAGTTTTTGTATGCATAATAGGCTCTCCATTGACATGTGGAAGAAGGACCTAGTGACATAATGCACTTTTTTAGGTCCACTGGAACATTGCTTTGCCTTTTACAGAAATCAAGGGATTTTTTCTGATGTATTTTACATACAAGTATTGCTTTACATCGTTGTGTATTGTATAACCTGGAATTGATTTTAATGAAATTTCCACACAATATTATTATCGTGACGAGGATGGAAAATGCGTATGGTTTCAAGAAATCGTGTCAGTGGCGGCGCAGCAATAACAAAAATACCGAAAATATAAAAATAGCGCAAACTTCGTTTTTAGGCAATTTGGGGGTTCCTTATCGTTTCGTTTTATGCAGTTGAAGCTCGCAGAATAAAAACTGTGTGGTTCCTACGGAGAAAGATATAAGAAAGTATTTACTAGAGTTTTTGTGTTAGATTCCTACGGAGAAAGATATAAGAAGGTATTTACTAGAGTTTTTGTGTTAGATTGTTTTAAAGGGCAGGCGAGCGATGATTTGGTAGCTTCATGCAATGAGAAAATAATAAAATGATATCACCGTGATGTGTGGGAAGTATTGAGTCAATCAAATTGACTCCATTTTTTGTTTTGTGGTGGCATCTAAAAAGGAATTATAATTTGGAAGTTATTTATTAAATTTAGAATATCTATCGTTTATTATAAAATCTATACACGGGTATTGGTAATTCGATACATATATTTGGAAAGGTGGTGATAGAGGTGTTAAGCTATAAAATTGACCATATAACATCATGTCCAATTCCTAATAGTTTCTGAGATAAATTGAATTTTAGAGACCTCCATTAAAATGCAGACCTCCAAAAGAAAACCCTAATATACAGAATATGTTGTCAAAAATATACGTTACGTTATAAGCAAATTTAAACTTCTTTCCACTATACTTACCTATGAACACATGATCATTGTATACGAAGCACTTGTTCATAGTCATATACGATATTGTATTGTGGTGTGGGGCACAGCATGTAAAAATAATATAAAAGCAATAGAAATTATACAAAAACGTTTAATAAAAATTTTATATAAAGTGAAATCTACATATCCTAGTGACTTGTTATTTTCTAAAACAAAAATTCTAGATATCCGCCAAACATTTTTCGTGTCATTAGGTATTTACCAATATAAAAATAAACTTGACAAAACACGAACCTAAATATGACATAAGATATGCATGTAATGTTGTACCAAAAGCAAGAAAAAATACTTTATTACGATGTCATACATTTCTTGCTCCAAGACTATACAATGAGATACCAGAAAGCATAAAATGTCTAGTGCCTTTAAATTCATTCAAGTATGGTTTAAAGCAATGGATAGTAAATAAAAATCGCATTAAAATTCACCAACTTGTAGACATATGTAATACCTATTATTACTATATACAGGGTGAGTTTTTAGTACCGGCTGGGTCGATAGCTCCATCACTGTAGAAGATAGCGAAAAAAGTTGTGTATAAAAGTTGTAGCCACGGATATGCTCCTTGCTCAGAAAATAGTTTGGTTTATACAGGGTGACCCATAACTACGTGGTGATGCAAACATGCATTTTTTTAAATGAAACATCCTATATATTATTCCATATTCAAATTCTGCTAATGATTTCCGTTCTTCCAATATAGGGTATTGTTACATTATACAGGGTATTTCAAAAGTTATGACCATTTTTATATCAAAATCGCGGTTAAATGAATGAATGCATATATCAAAAAGTAATGAATCAAAAATTATTTTTTTCACATGAGAAGATTAGAAATATCCTCTAATTTTAAAATCGGCTATAAAAGAAGTCCACGGCGCATACTCGTATACAGGGTGATGTAGAATGCAAAATCTAGATTTTCTCCCTTTTTTTAAACGTAACCCCCAATATTTTATTATACCATAAAATTGCTTTTAATATGCTCTTTCATCCTTGTATAGCACTTGTTGTACCTACGTCCATTACTTTCCGAGATATTTCGATTTTTCCGTAAATTTAAAATATAGCTTCTATTTGTGTACTGGAATTTATTTATTTTGAGAAAGTACTATCTAATTTGTTTTTTATTTAACGAACAAATAAATTATAAGGTCATGATACTATTTGATGGAGTCAAAACCCTAAATCATCGAGATAACAAAGTCAAGTATGCTGAGGAAACAATTTTGTAGGTGTGATGCATAATTATCAAGCAGATTTATTAGGTAGGCTTTGAAAAATTGACAGTTTTCATAACCTGATCAATAATTGCGTACTGTGTGAAAGACGAGCTTTAAGAATTATTTTTCCATTGAGGGTATTCAGGAGAATCTTTGAGAAATTGTCTACTTGCCTCTAGAATGTATCAACTATGAACAGCAATATCCAGAACGGAGGCACTCTAAAACTAATGCGTTTGAAAGATTTAAGAACCGTTTTATTTGGACTGTGTCGTTTCATATTTCATAGCCTACCTGATACATCTGCTTGATAATTATGCATGACGTCTATAAAATTGTTTCCTCAGCACACTTGACCTATATTATCTCGTAAATTCAGTGTTTTTACTTAATCAAGTACTATTATGACCTTATATTTTAGTTGTTTGTTAAGCAAAAATAAAATTTGATAGTATTTTCTCAAAATAAATAAATTTCAGTAAACAAATAGGAGGTATAGTTAAACTTTGTAGAAAAACTAAAATATCTCGGAAACGAATGAATCCAGCCATAACAAGTGCTATACAAAGATGAAAGAGCATATTAAAAGCAGTTTTATGGTATAATAAAATATTGAGGGTTACATTTAAAAAAAAGGAGAAAATCTAGATTTTGCGTTCTACATCACCCTGTATACGAGTATGCGCCACGGACTTCTTCTATAGCCGATTTTAAAATTCGAGGATATTTCTAATCTTCTCATGTGAAAAAAATAATTTTTGATTCATTACTTTTTGATATATAGTACGTTCATTTGACCGCGATTTGGATATAAAAATGGTCATAACTTTTGAAATACCCTGTATAATGTAACAATAGTCTATATTGGAAGAACGGAAATCATTAGTAGAATTTGAATATGGAATAATATATAGGGTATCTAAATTAAAAAAATGCATGTTTGCATCACCGCGTAGTTATGGATCACCCTGTATAAATCAAAATATTTTATGAGCAAGGAACATATCCGTGGCTACAACTTGTATTTACAACTTTTTTCGCTATCTTCTACAGTAGTGGAGTTATAGACCGAACCGGTACTAAAAACTCACCCTGTATATAGAATACATAAAATTTAAATATAAATATTCCTGAATTAACGCTTATTTGTTGTTTCTATTTTATAATAATTACCTACCTTATTGTACCCAAGCACAAGTTTTTAACTTTTTTGGGGCACTTGTTGTTTATTGTATTTTATTTATTTTATATTTACAATAAACGCTATACTACTAAAACAAAATGTACTTGTCTTCAGTGGGACTAATAAAGAGCCGGCCGTCTGGAGTGGCGTCGACGTCGGCGTCGGCCCGGTCGCATAGGCGTAGTTAGGTGGGGGCTCGGGGGGGCTTAGCCCCCCCCCAAGAATGAAATTAGCCCCCCCAAAAATCCTAAAATAATTCGTTCTGTTAAATCTTTGTATCTAGGGCGGGAACCTGAGCCCGCCAGATCCAGGGACTTAAGCCCAGGGTTGCCAGGCCTAGGAAAATTTCCCTAGATCTAGGAAATTTTACGGCACAATAGGGAAAAAGGGAATTTTTATCTTTTTAATGTGAAAAATAGGGAAATACTGATATATTTAATGAAGGAGAGAAAATGACTAAGCTAATCATTAAATAAAAATTAGTCTTTTGTCTTTTTAACATACATAATAAGTAGTTAGATCTTTAAAAGTACGTACTGGGCGACCTACTAGTTCCATTTCTCATAGGACGTATACTACATTTTCTAACATAAGGTAGTGTTCTGGATTTTAAATTGAAAAATAGAATAAGTATAATACCCTGAAAAATCACTTTTTTGTTAATTGCTTTTTCAATATATCTAATTACGCTTACTTATTTGAGCTAAAAATTTTTTTAGAACGTGCAAAAATTAGCTTCTCTAAAGCATCCTATATCTAAAGATTACAATAATTCGATGTCGTCACTATCCTCGGAAGAAAATCAACAGACTTTGGCAAAAATGAGAAATAAAACTTACACAAAAAAATTCAGTTCACAATGTGAGAATGTACCACCAAAAACAAAAAATAGAAAATTGTATATACAGAGTGACTAATAATTGATTTATACCCCAAAATATATTACATATATTTATCTAGGGAAATCTAGGGAATTTGTAGTCAAAAATATAGGGAAATAAGCAACCGTGCTTAAGCCCCCTCCCCAGATTTAGGGACTTAACTACGCCTATGGCGGGTCGCAGCCGGGTCGTCGTCCAACGGCCCGGACCGAGGAGTCCGACGGCGCCGTCGGCGACGTCGCGGCGCTCCGGACGCCCACCGACCCGCCGCCGGATTTTCTGTCAATTTACGATCGCCGCCACTTCGACTCCGGGCTGTGCTCCGGGGCGCACAACCCCATCCCCGGCGACCGCGACGTCGCGACGCCTTTCGCGATTGTCTGAGACTACGGCTGCTAATCCTATCTACCAATCATCTTTGTCTTTTATTTTCCATGCGAATAGTAGTCCGGGATCCCAGGCCCATTTTCACTACTTACTACTAACAAGCTAATTTATCCAGGACCAGGACCTGGATAACATACCACGTGATTTGTAGGACAATGTTGGTGTCAAATTGTATAAATATTAATGAAGCAATAGTGAAAAAATCAGGCCGTTAGTAATAAATTTGTATGACCTTGTTATTGGTACATATTGGATGGAGGGGGACAATGTGATCAAACCATAGATTTTGTAGGACAAATATTTTTTCTAATAAGGTTGATCACATTCTTAAGATTTAGTTGAAAAACTAACTGTTAGTAATTAATTTTTGACACTCGTCAAATTGACATATTTCATCCCTGCTACCCCTATCAGCTACCACAATCGAGAATTTTCGTATAGACAATTGTTGGACGTCTCATCACAACGAAGCTATCCATGAACATTAGACTTGATAGTTATTATTTTTACACCTGGGATTTGTACTACAACTTCTGAGCGTAGGACCAGGATAACATACCACGTGATTTGTAGGACAATGTTGCTGTAAAATTGTATAAATATTAACGAAGCAATAGTGAAAAAATCAGGCTGTTAGTAATAAATTTGTATAACCTTGTTATTGGTACATGTTGGATGGAGGGGGACAATGTGATCAAACCATAGATTTTGTAGGACAAATATTTTTTCTAATAAGGTTGATCACATTCTTAAGATTTAGTTGAAAAACTAACTATCAGTAGTTAATTTTTGACACTCGTCAAATTGACATATTTCATCCCTGCTACACCTGTTAGCTACCACAATCGAGAATTTTTGTAAAGGAAAAAGTTGGGCGTCTCATCAAAATGAAGCTACTCACGCAAAATTAGTTTGTTAGTAGTAAGTAGTGAAAATGGGCCTGGGATCCCGGACTATAGGCGTTATGTTGCCGAAAAACCCAGAATGTCAATTGTAATAATAATATAATAATAAAATGTATTTATTTTACCCTCAGCGGAGTCAAGCCGTGGCTGTTCCACTCAACTGAGGACCCAATCATACAAGAAAAATATAATAATAGTACTATCCATAATGAGAAAATGTCAAAAAAAGTCAAGTTGATTGACTTAGTACTTCCCACACATTACGGTGATACCAGCTTATTATTTTCCCACAGTATGAAGCTAAAGTCTATGATCCCCGCCCGACCAAAAAAAGTGTGTTATGCCACTAGGTCTTTCTTTCACAGGCCAATGGATAGCCTATTATGAATACAACAAATTTTTGAGTTCCACAACCCCAACCCCCCAGCCACCCCAATTTCACTCCCACCCAAAAAAAGATATCAAATGATCAGGAACCCCTAAAACGCCTAAAAAGGAAGTTTGAGCTGTTTTTATCTTCTTAGTCTTTTTTTTATTATTACTGCGCCGCCACTGGCACGATTTCTAAACCCATAAACGTTTTCCATCCTCGCCACGGTAATAATACAGTGTAAAAGTTTCATTAAAATCAATCCAATAGTGTCCACGTTACACAATACAGAACGATCGGAAGGAATAATCGTATGTATACATCAGCGTATGTATAAATCAGAAAATTCCCTTGATTTCTGCAATAGGCAAGACAATGTTCGGATGGACCTAAAAAAAAGTGTATTATGACGCTAGGTCTATATTTCACAGGTCAGTGGACAGCCTATTTTATTAATACAACAAATTTCCAGTTTTATAACCCCCCCCCCCCCCAACCACCCCAAATTTCATCCCCACCAAAAAAAGCAGAAAATGATCAGGAACCTCTAAAACGCCTAAAAACGAAGTTTGTGGCATATCTAAAATTTTTTGTTTTTTGCTAATTATTCCGCCACCCATGCACCGATTGTCAAAATTATAGAAGCATTACCTCTACTACGACACTACCACCTAACCACCCTAATTTCGCCCCTACCCAAGAAAAGTAGAAAATGATCAGGAACCCCTAAAATGCCTAAAAACGAAGATTGAAGACTATTTGAAATTTTTTGTTTTTTGCTAATTGCTATTGCTTCGCCGATCATGCACCGATTTTCAAAATCATATCAGCATTACCTACTACGACCCTACAGCATATCGCTACCCAAATTTCATCACAATGCATGCAGCGATTACTGAGATTACGAGGCTAGAAAGACGCCAGCAGACAGACAGACTGACAGATCGACAGACAGACCGACGGAAATGAGTGACGTGTATTACCTATCGGTGAGGGAAGTAATACAAGATAAAATACAAAACAAGAAACTAGATTAAAAATAAAATAGCACAGTTATGCTGCAGAAATTTGACGGTGTAACAAGTAAGTTTTGATATATTTTCTAAACATACTGCTTTTACTCTTTGTTTGAAGAAGAATAGCATTGTAGTAGAAGCTACCAGAATTGTAAAAAAAAGAACGTCCAAAGCTCCTGATGCAATGCTTTGAACTATTCCAAAACTTCAAGCGTCTAGGATGCCGCTTTAGCAATACTGACGACGTGGTCGTGTCAGGACATGATATTGATGATGTTGATTCCCAAAAGCTTGGCAGAAGGTGATTCGACTATTAGTGACGCTCCATTTCCAGTTGGTAAGCCAACGTGAGACTTCTTTGTCATTGTTGCTGCCTGAGTTTTCTGTACGTTAAACTATACTTTATTTACTGATCCCCACTCGACAATTGTTTTGATATCTGCGTTGATCTGTGAGGCATGTTGCTGTCGCCGACGCGACGTAGCGTCTCCTGGGATGATAGTGACTTGCCTGGTTCCATGCACGATATTAATGTTCTAGCATCTGCGAAGCTGTAGCATTGGATTAGCTGTTATTCCCAGCGGCTCGTTGATGTACAGAGGAAACAGTGTAGGAGATAGGACAGATCCCTGAGGAACACCGGATTTTATTGAAAATACGTCTGATGGACAGCCTTCGACAACAACAAACATAGGTCGGTCGTTCAAAAAGCTATTGAGCTACTGGCGCAGGCCAGGTGGTAGTCCATAAGCAGCAAGCTTGTCCAGAAATCCCTCATGCCACACTCTATCGAAGGCTTTCGATATGTCAAGTGCAAAATGATGATTTTCAATTGCTCTATTCCACACGTAAGTGACGTAGGTCACCCAAAGACCTTTGCTTACGACAGCCATACTGGCGATCATTTATGATTTTATGGTCGTCCAGGTATTTCAGGAGCTGTGTGTTAACGGCAGTCTCCATAACCTTAGACATTATGCTGAGAAGAGCGATAGGTCTATAATTGGTGGGATCGGTTTTCTTGCCTTTCTTAAAGGGGTGACACACGTACAAACTTTAAGTACGCGGCTTTTAAGTTTGCGAACTTACACGGCTCGACGCGGTGACACACGTGAAGCTGAAATCACTCATTTTGATAATTTTCCTAAATAAACAAAACTTTTAACAGACGGCAAACGCAACAAGCGTTGCGCATCGATGGCCTGCCGAAACAAAGTGGTGGCTCGCGGCTCACAGTACGAGCCGAGACAAGCTACGAGCAAGATTTCAAACCAGTTGGATCGCCGACGGTTTGCGCGACGGTCGACGGCGAAAAAGGTCGTCGAGCCAATCTTCCATAAAGCGGGAAACGCGCCTCCTGATACGATAGTTTGAAGAGCTTGCAAAGAATAGGTGCAAGCTCAGCGGCACAGCATTTAAGGACAATGGCTGGAATTTGGTCAGGACCAGTAGCTTTTTTCGTGTTTAGTTTTTGAAGGATGCTTTTTACATCTCGATGTTGATATTTGACCTCTGCCATTCTCGAATTCACGTATATGGTGGTGGTCGGAGTACTTCCTTGGAAGTCTGCAGTAGAATTGGCTGTGAAATATATCTCCAGTAGACCAGCAAAGTCTGAATCTCTAGCTGAGGATCCTTTTTGGTTCTTTGACTATCTGCTCCAAGCCACAGCCAATAGCGAAGACTTCAGCTTCACATCCCTCGTTGTCCGTTTTATTTGAGCGTATGAGCCAGTATGAGTTGTGAACGTCGAAGTGACCCAAAAAGGCTATCTCTGAATTAGGGTGACCTGATTGCAGCGCGTCCACAGTGGCTGAAAGCTTCTCGAAGAGCTCCTTGCAGTTGTTACTACTTGGAGGCCTATAGATGCAGCAAATGAATTTGGAATTTTGGAAGGATATTTTAAGCCAAATGATGTCAAATCCTTCCAGTTCGAGCTCTTCCTCTCGATGACAAGAAAGGCCAGATTTAACGTACACGCATACGCTAAACCTACTCGTACGTCTAAATCGGGTGTATAAGTCATATCCGGGATATCTAAAGCAAATATCCATAGTTGAAGATCCGACTTGAGTTTCTGTAAGTGCCAGAATGTGTGGCCTCTCTGCCTGAAGAAGTTGATGGACAGAGTTTGTGTTGGAGGCAAGACCTAACTAGCTTGTATAACTGTGAGTCTCTTTGTGTAGGTGAAGCGTAAGCGCCACAAATTGTACCTACACCAATTTGTACCTACACCCACACTATGAGACATATTACAGGCGCAGTAAGGACAACCCTAACTCTCTGGAATAGCCCCACTGCAGCTCCGAAAGACTGACGCCCTTCTAAGGGAGTATAACAAGGCTACAGCCAACAACAAACTGCCTATCCACCGAGCAATGCCCCCGTTGCAGATAAACAGACTTAAATCCCGTCAACCACCAATAAGGGATGCAGAAGTGCTTAAAACCAATAACTTCGACTCCTTCAACCAATGGCGCTCCCAGTGGGAAGGTTTTGCAGACCACCACTCACGTTGCGCATTTATGGGGGCAGCCTTACTTCCAGGATCAGAACTACCACGGAAAGAGTGGGTAAAACTTAATAGAGTCCGAACAGGCTACGGCAGCTATGTGCCGACTCCCTTTACAAGTGGAGTTATGTGCAATCTCCCTTATGTGATTGGCGCGCGCCCCGCTAGACTATAAACCATATTAACGAGCGACTGTGAACTGCGTGCGTTTCAGGGATCGCGAGAAGAGTTCTTCACAGCCACACCGTTAGCGCTGAACTGATTAAAAGAACTGAACATCAACCTGTAAATACCAAAGACTATGTATCTTAGTTTGTAGCTGTATATATTTTATTTTAGTCTGGGTTATAATAGTTTCTTTTATTCTATATTTACTATTGTCATGTTTTTGAGCCATACGATAAATAAATGTACCTACACCACTGATTTATGTTAAATTATCGCAAAATATTTAGGCTTCTACATTCATCATGAAAAACTAGCAAGGCGGCGGAGAAGAGTCAAACTTGTTCCATTAACATTAAATCGAACGATTTTAAGCATTCCCAGCATGTCTTCGAGTGCCAACGCTAAACATTCTCTGAATGTTAATGGGTAGGAAACACTAAGGAATTTGGTCAAAATGCGTGCGGAAGTTTTTCCCACTAGATTATGAGAAAATCCCACTGACTGCATGTCCTATGAGTGTGCATCGTTGACATTGCATCAAATGATAACAATACTGGGTTTAGTTTTATTAGCGATTCATATGTTTATTAATTAGATATGAAATAATCACTCCTCAAAGTTTTAGTTGAATTCAAGCGTTCCATTTTTTTTTAATATGTAGTTAGTTATTTGCAATTGTGGAAAAGACTTGCAACTATGCTAGTCTTCAAGTGGCTCTAAGCTCTCTAACGTAAGCCTATGCAGTTCTAGATACCTAGTTTTTGTTAATAAAATGTTTAAGAGGAGAAGAGAAATTGCAATAATTGTATACCGGGTGTCCCACGACGATTAAGATAAGCAATATATCGGAACTCGGCAGTAGTAGGGAATTATAATTTTGGGGGTGTAAATTAGAGCAAATATAGTATATTTTCTTATTAGTGCGTCACCCAATGAGGTATTTGTTTTTGGTCACGTGACGTCCGATTCAAGATTTTTAATGAAACACCCTATATATTTGTGACTTTTTGTATTCCTCCCGATAAAGCAATTCCAACAAACTAGCACACTTGGGGTCTAAAGTGATTAATTCAAGAGCTATAGGTATTTAAAGGACTGTACCACTACCATTATGAAACACTCCTTCTTGTAATGCCGACTTCTCATTGAAGGTTGGCGACCACGTTTCTAAATGCGTCTCTGTCACTTGCAACATGAAACAGTTCTTCGACGTTAAGATTGGTCCATTCTCTTATGTTTCGAAGCCAGGACTTTTTCTTTCTGCCAATACCTTTCTTCCCCTCCACTCTGCCTTGCATAATGTTTTGTAGCAGTATATATTTATCGTTGCGTAAAATGTGACCTATGTATGATGTTTTTCTTATCTTAATGATTGTCAACAGATTTCTTTTGCGACCAATACGTCTTAGAACTTCTTCGTTGGTGATTCTGTCAGTCCAGGGTATCCTCAGGATGCGTCTATAAAGCCACATCTCAAATGCCTCAAGTTTCTTGATCATTTGAGCTTTCATGTCCAAATTTCCACTCCGTATAATAATACTGACCACACACAGCATTCCATAAATCTTATTCTGAGGTGGAGGTTTAGATTTCTGTTTGTAAACATTGAGAAGTATTCGATAAATGCCTTTCGAGCCATTTCTATTCTGATCTTAATTTCTTCGTCTGGATCCTTTTGAGCATTTATGACTGAACCGAGATATCTGTATTTCTGCACCCGTTCTATTTGTTTTCCATTCAAAGTGAGAGTAGGATTATTGTTTGGGTTTTTACTTATAATCATGAATTTAGTTTTTTCGGTATTAATAATGAGTCCTTCTTCATTACATTCTCGGTTGACTCTCTCTAATAGGGTTTGAAGATCCTCTGCACTCTCAGCCATTATAACAGGTATTTGTTTTTGGTCACGTGACGTCCGATTCAAATTTTTAATGTGACGCCCTGTATATTTGTGACTTTTTGTGTTCCTCCCGATAAAACAATTCCAACAAACTAGCACACTTGGGGTCTAAAGTGATTAATTCAAGAGCTACAGGTATTTAAAGGACTGTACCACTACCATTATGAAACACTACCAAAGTAATTCAACTGTAGGGGTACATGTTATAATCAATGGTAGTGGTACCATCCTTTAAATACCTGAAGCTCTTGAATTAATCACTTTAGACCCCAAGTATGCTAGTTTGTTGGAATTATTTTATCGGGAGGGACACAAAAAGTCACAAATGTACAGGGTGTCCCATTAAAAATTTTGAATCGGACGTCACGTGACCAAAAACAAATACCTCATTGGGTGACACAATAATAAGAAAAATACTATATTTGCTCTAATCTACACCCCCAAAATTATAATTCCCTACTACTGGCCAGTTCAGATATACAGGGTGGGCCAATAGTGCGTGGACGAAAGATTGTGGGCTTACTAAAAAATATTTCAAAAATCTGTCACTTGATTATGGTAGGGACTCTTGAGGGCTATAACGTAAAAATATTTTCCCTTATACCTCTGACGGGCTTTTGTTTATTTTTGATGGCCTGCTAGGTTGCTTGCACGCAAGAAAATTGAAAAACACCGATTTGACTGAAAATTTGAAATAAAATGTAAACCAAAAAAGATTGATGTCAAGAATGCTATATCAAATTTTGCATTTGATTCTTTAAACCAAAATAGGCATACCATTTGAAAAAATCAAGTTATCTGTGATTGAAGTTTCCTTAATTAATCTACTGTTTTCTCCATGTACAAAAATAATTCAAATTTAGCCGTCTGACATAAAGTGGCGCATTTCATGCTTAGTCGTACCGCAAAGTCAAGGCCTCCTAAGTTTTATAATCGCTGCGATATTCAATTCTTTTCTGATAGCAACTTATACCAAAAATGATGGTTTGCGCCTAAACGGTCCGTTTAAAGTTCCATGTATGTGCATAACGTCAACTAGAATTGACCAAGGAATCCAAATATGCAATAATATATAGGGGGTTTCATTCAAAAAAATGTAAGTTTGATATGAATTACCCTGTATAAACGTCAAAATTTAAGTGAAAATATGTTTACGTTATAGCCCTCAAGGGTCTCTACCATAATCAAGTGACAGATTTTTGAACTATTTTTTATCAAGCCCACAATCTTCCGTCGACGCACTATTGGCCCACCCTGTATTGCTAGTCTTAATCGTCGTGGCGACACCCTATATTTAAGCTTTAACTCAAATGGTGACTACTGAGGTAAGGACTTGAGCTTTGCGAGAGTTTTTATTTGAATCTTCTAGATCGCTATAGGCTTCATTTCCACCAAAGATGTGCTAGGAAAATGAGCGGTACAGATGAGCATTGCAGGCTCTTTCCGCAACGCATTGCTAGCACACATTCATCGCCAACATACCTTGTTTTGTACATACAGACACCTCGCTCCGCTAAGCCGTTTCCACCAGAGCTGTGCTGACCGAGGCAAGGTAATTCAAGCGATTCTATTGGTTCGTTAAAAACGCATTCCTCTTAACACATCCTCGCACATCTCTGGTGGAAACGCAGCATAAATCATAAATTCGTCAAAAGTATGCATAACGTCATTAATTTCCAGAAAAGGCTCTTAAATTAGATCAGATTAGATTTGGTTGAGAAGGACTCTGGTCTTGTACGTCAACCGAAGCTTTTCTGTGCCCCGTACCTTAGTCGGATAAGCGAATTTCTGTGCTCTTGTAGAAGTCCAGGAGTTTTTTCCCAATATTATAGCCACTTTCGTCACCTGCCTGCGTCACACCAAACATAGCCCTTCTGCTTGCTCCAAGTGCCTCGCAGTCCAAAATGATATGTCGAGCAGTTTCTTGAGACTGATTGCCAAGCCTACGCTCCTGCTATCTGTTGCTGATTCCAGGAGTATAACCTGCCTAACATGCTTCCGCTTGAGCTGCACTAGTCTAGTGGACTGCTGATTTGGGCCCGTAAGAAGCGTTTTGCCTGGTGCTTGTCCAGAGTAGCTTTGCTTATACCACAGCTTGGTTTTTGACCAAAGAATACCAATACCTGCATGACCTGGTACCCAACCGAGATATACAGAGTTACGTGAAGTTAGTAAGCTGAGAGTGTTGAAACTGTCACATACCAGTTTTGCCCTTTAAAGCGGCCAATAGGATAGCAATAGACTTTCTACTGTATGACAAAAAGGGTCTCACTGCAACAGTAGGAATTTCCTAAAAAAATACCAACACTGATCAAAAAAAGTCAAAAAATGTTCTTCAATTTTGTACCATATATTTGTTGGGAGGTTGGAGCAAAACGTAAGTGATACGTCGAAAATTATATACTTAGTGAGTAATCAAAATCAATATTTGCTTTCTTGTCAGAAATCCTACAACTGAAAATTGAAGGCACGAATGCGATCAAGTTCAAATAAATTATCAAAAATACCAATCCATGGCAAGTAAAAATCTCGAAGCATGTACCATATAAAAATTCCTGTCGAAAAAAAAATAAGTTGTTGGACAAATCGAAACGTACATAGGTAGTGCTTAATCATCTTTCGTATTTATTCCCTTTTAGATCACTGACGAAATAGTAGACACAGTGCTTCTATGCAAAACCACCAGAAAACTGAGAACTGATAAATTGGCTAAACAAAAATATTCACCCCCTTTTCATGGAGTGCACATAAAAAACATTGTACATTTATTCAAAATAAAGGCACCTTTCAAAATAATTGAAATCATGGTGTCAAAATAAACTGGATTATTGAAATTTCTGTTTCGAAGAATTTTTCATTCTGGAAAAAGGTCCAGCTGAAAATTAGTAATTTTTTAACGACTTACTTACTTTTTACTTCCCACACCGATAGGTGAGGGGAGTATTATTGTGATCGCGAAAATTTTCGATTGTGAGTAAATGCTGCATAGATTTTGATGAAATTTGGGCAGCGATATGGTGTGGGGTCGTAGTAGGTAATGTTGCTGCAATTTTGAAAATCGGTGCATGGGCGGTGGAGTAATTAGCAAAAACGAAAAATTTCAAATATTCCTCAAACTTCGTTTGTAGGCGTTTCAGGGGTTCCTGATCATTTTCTACCTTTTTTGGGTGGGGGTGAAATTGGGTAGGCTGTCTACTGACTTGAGAGGGAAAGACCTAGCGGTATAATACACTTTTTTAGGTCCATCCGAACATTGCCTTGTGTATTACAGGAACCAAGGAATTCCGATGTATACATACGAGTATTGCTTTTGATCGTTCTGTATTTTAGAATGTCGAAACTACTAAATTGATTTTAATGAAATTTCGGCACAGTATTAGTACTACGGCGAGGATGGAAAACGCGTCTGATTTTTAGAAATCGTCTCAGTGGCGGCGCAACAATATTAAAAAAACTAAAAATATGAAAACAGCTCAAACTTCGTTTTTAGGCACTTTAGGGGTTCCTGATCATTTTCTACTTTTTTTGGGGTGTGGATGAAATTGGGATGGTTGAGAGGTGGGGGTTGTAAAACTGAAAATTTTTTGTATTCATAATAGGCTGCCCATTGACCTGTGAAAGAAAGACCTACCGGCATAATACAATTTTTAGGTCCATCCGAACCCTGCCTTGCCGATTACAGAAACCAAGGAACTTTCTGATGCATCCAAAATACATGCGAGTATTACTTTAGATCGTTCTGTATTGTGTACGTGGGAACTTTTAAATTGACTTTAATAGTGCTTTAATGACATTTTGACACAGATTTATTACCGCGACGAGTATGGCAAACGCGTATGGTTTTTAGAAATCGTTTCAGTGGCGGCGCGGGAATAATAAAAAAACTAAAAATATAAATGACACCTCAAACTTCGTTTTAGACGTTTTAGAGGTTCCTGATCATTTGCAAATTCCTTTTTTTGTTGGGGGTGAAATTGGGGTGGTTTTGGGTGAGGGTTTATAAAACCCAAAAATTTGTTGTATTCATGATGGATTGTCCATTGACATGTGAAAGAAGCACCTGGTAGAATAAAACACCTTTTTTGCGGTCGGGCGAGCGATAATTATGTTGCAAAGGGACCTACACTATAGTTTCATGCTATGGGAAAATAATAAAACTGGTATCATCGGAATGTGTGGGAAGTACTAAGTCAATCAACTTGACTACATTTTTTTATCTATCTATCTATCACGGTGATGGCAAGCCACAACAGTTACCCAGTTTTTTTTTAATAAAAAGAGCAACAATAACATGAAGCACAAGCTCAATACCCATAAATTCTGGTGGAATATTAGGCTCCATTTTGTTAAGATTGGAATCCTCAAGCGTTTCAAAATTTCCATTTTTTACGGTGTATATGGCGATCTCTCATACGGCTCGAAGTGTCATTTGAAGTTTGGAAATGACTTTTTCCAGTTGAGGAAACCATCTTAGAATTTCGAAAAATTTTGTGAAACTATTTTTTTCTTATGTGCCTTCTACGTTGTATGCTTTTTCAATTGCTTAAGGGTCGCATAAATTGTAGGTTATAAATTCTATCATGTTTTATCTTTTTCGTGTCGTGACGTCCATTAAATTTGGATTTTTTGAACTCAACAATCCACCCGACACATCTCATGGAATATAAGCTATGGACCTGAAACTCAACTCAACTAGTTTTGAGCAAGGAATATTTCCCAAACCCGAAATATTAATTTTATACGGTTATTGAGCATTACCAAATAGGCAGAACTAGTTTTGCGCATCTTGAAATGCACAGAACTGGTTTTGCGCAATTTGAAATGCACAGAACTATACCTTATCCATCGAACAAACGGAGTAACCATGCACAATATATGTAAATTTTTACTGTATGGTCAAGGGTTATATGCACACCGTCTACAAAACTGCATACTGAGGGCAGTGATGTTATTATAAACAGAAAAATTAAGTTCGATTTATCCCAGCAAAGCCCCAAAATATGGGTTTGAAATAATTTTTTACTCCTTTTCTTCAGTGAATGCAGTATAGTTCTGTGGTACGGAATGACAACCAAAGTGAACATTCGTTATGCATTTTGTGTCAAAAACCAGCAAAAACATATCGTTTAGGTTAGGTTAGGTTTTTTTGCCAACGTTCCTGCAATATAAGTACGAATCGTGAAATCGCAAAAAGAGGTTTGGAAGCACAAGCCAATTTGATGCTCACACAATCAAATAAACATTTAAACCAGCCTCAGTTGGCGATTTATTATTTATTGGTATTTATTAAAATATATTTAACTTGTCCAACTTTATATTTATTTGAGTCCGTCACTGGCGCTATTTAAATGGAAGAAGCAGAATTTGTGCGTGTCATTCAGAAAATATACAGAACTAGTCCTGTGCATTTGAAGTTGCGCAAAACTAATTCTGTGTATTTCAAGATGCGCAGAACTAGTTCTGCCTATTTGGTAATGCTCAATAGCCGTATAAAAGACATATTTCGGGTTTTGGAAATATTCCTTGCTCAAAACTAGTTGCTTATTTTTTTCGGGCATTGCCCGAATTCGGGTATTGTTAAAATTACGACTTTTTAAAGTAAAATAATTTATCGTTTTTTACTATTTGGTCGCCTACTATTTGGAAAACTTGCTTTCTTATTCTACAACTCGCGATACGCAATGTCCAACAACATAAATTATAGATCATTTTGCAGGGCTAAAAC
The DNA here is from genome assembly GCA_951848785.1 of Callosobruchus maculatus. Classification (NCBI taxonomy): domain Eukaryota; kingdom Metazoa; phylum Arthropoda; class Insecta; order Coleoptera; family Chrysomelidae; genus Callosobruchus; species Callosobruchus maculatus. Next base: position 112,929 of record CATOUR010000073.1, on the reverse strand, counting down.
CAAGCGATTTTAAGTTTTGCACGGATATAGGATTCCATTAGCAAACATTAACCCTAATCTAAACTTGATCGAGTCTTACCCTAACTTTAGGGCCCTCCTGATTCAAGTATGAAAATTATTTGGGCCAATAAGTCTTGAGGAATAAAAATTAAAGAGAAGTCGGATTCCATTATTTGAATGTTGATTTCGCGTAACTTCTCAATAATCAACAGTAATGGCTTATTCACTTGCATTTAATGAGCACAAAACCTATAAAAAACGCGTTTGCTTCATCTAATTGTATTAACTCAGTGATACTTCGAATGGGAAAACAGAATATAACTACGAAATAAATAAATATAGGATCGAGAAACAGAACATTTGGTATTGGTTATGGGACTCTATTGTTCTGTTATATCAGTTCTGTTACCCCGAAAGTAGACAAATTTTAGCGAATAGAGGGGTGTTTCCGAAAAGGGTTTATTTTGTAAAAAGCTTCGACTAGTATACATATAAGTATATCACTATACCATATCGTCTCCAGGCTCTTTTTCCTAAAAGAGCAAGTATTTATAGAACAGCTCCAAGGTTCACTATTTTTTCACAAAAAAAGGTTGGCTTTAGTCGTGAAAAGCTCACTTTGATTTCTCTAAGAGAATAGTAGAATATTATATGATAAAAGTCATCATTGTTAGGTATAATAAAAATTAAACTACAACTTAATAATGTTTAATGAGTGACGGATATGATGGCAATAGCTCATGCAGTTAGAGCAGCAGCATGAGCCGTCGACGAGCGCTCTAAATCAACAAGTCAGTTGTTACCATTACGGCGAGTTAAATATACTTACTGCACTACTTTATCTACGAGGTAGCAATGAATAGTATGAAATACATAATAACTACAAACCGCTGACACCTCAACCAGACCTCTGTCACTGCAGACTGACAGTTTGTTATAGCGTGTATTTAATCATATGCATTTCCAAGAGGTCAGTATTGGTATCTAGTAGGCATGGTTCATAACCCACGCTTGCAGCGTGAGTTATAAAAAAAAATCAAGCTGTTTGTTTGTGGGTAGTATTTTCCTGTTCAAAATAGTTTGGTAGTGGCTGTATAACTCAATGAGAGTAGATAAAAATATTATAGGCAAGCCTAAGTCGTTTGCCGACTTTGTTAGGAAACAAAATTAGCTATAGCTGGGAAGCGGCAAAAGATATATTAAAGGGAAGTGTACTCTTTAATTTTTTTAAGGATTTTTGTGCGAGTCTAACCAATATGTACCATTACGTATTGTCTAACCTAAGCAACAATCTCAACAAACTTTGTAAGTATAAACTGCATTTTTGCTTACCTGTTATGTTAATTCAATATTTCAGCCCTGATGATGGAGGCATAGTTCTCCGAAAGCTTGGAATTCAGTTTAAAGAGTACACTTCGCTTTAATATATCTTTTGCCGCTTCCCAGCTGTAGCTAATTTTGTAGATAAAAATATATAGTACAGCTATATGTATATGTTTTGTGAAATTTTCACTAAGTAAACAAATGTTACATACATGGGCCGTACTGTAACCGAAGTTTTTACATTGAAAGCCTATTTCATCTTAGTTTATGCCAAAAGGTTCAGATTTGTATTTGCGCGTTTGATGGAGGAAGACAAATTTTACGTTGTAAATAAGGTTTGTTTGAAAACATACACACAACCATTATATTGAAAAAGTATATGAATAAAATATATTTCTGGTTGTCTAGGCACAGCAACGCATTCTCTTGAGTCTCTAAAATAGCAGATGGATCACAATTTTATGATAAGGTGCATCCTAGATATTTCAATCTATTTTTTAAGTAATAACTTGATTATATCGGTCTATTTGAGGAATCAATTTTTGTGAATAGGCATTCTACTATTTTTAGCTATTTCTTTGTACTACCGACAGGCGTTCTCACATAGATACACTCGTATTGTATCTTCTGTTGTAGATTGTTCCCATAGAAAGATTTATCGGTAAGGCATATAACAGCTAAATACCTGCTCGAAATTTCAAAATATAATTTGGGAAGAATTAACAGATCGTGTCACAAACAGCACGTTGGGGATTAAAAGTTGTACCTGCCTATTGAGCGCAGTGTTGATGAATCTCCTTCGGAAGGTCACAGCGTTTCATCCACTGTCAGCTCCCACACCGCGATGTACTGGCGGTAACCTATGGAATACCGCCAAATAGACATATTATCTACAGGGCTTATACAGGGTGTTCCGAAGGTCAACCGATGTCCAAACCCCAAGCAGGAGATACAGGCGGCAAGAGTTCCGTCAATAAAAAATGAAGTCAAGTTGATTGACTCAGTACTTTCCACACATTACGGTGATACCAGTTTATTATTTTCCCATAGCATGAAGTTTTAGTCTGAGATCCCTTGCAACCAAATAATCGCCAGCCCCCCCCCTTAAAATTGTCTTATGCTGGTAGGTCTTTCGTTCACAGATCAATAGACAGCCTATTATCAATACACACACTTTTCTGTTTTACAACGACCCACCCCCCAACCACTCCTACCTAAAAAGAAGGTAGGAAATGATCAGGAACCCCTCAACATCTAAAAACGAAGTTGTTTTCATTCTTTTAGTTTTTTGATTATTGCTACGCTGCCACTGACACGATTTTTATCAAACATAAGCGTTTTCCATCCTCACCACGGTAATAATACTGTGTCAAAATTTCATTAGAATCAATTTAATAGTGTCCACGTTACAACATACAAAATGAGCTAAAGCACTCGTATGTATACAGAAAATTCTGAGTCCCTTAGTTTCCGTAATAGGCTAGGCGATGTTCGGATGGACCTAAAAAGGTGATTTATTTCGCTAGGTCTTTCTTCACAGGTTAGTGGACAGCCTATTATGAATACAAGAAATTTTTCAGTTTTTCAACCCCCCACCCCCTAACCACCACAATTTCACCCCCACCCAAAAAAACGCAGAGAATGATCAGGAACCTCTAAAATGCTTAAAAACGAAGTTTTTACTTGTTTTATAATTTTAGTTTTTTTTATTATTTCTACGCCGCCACTGGCACGATTTATAAAAACCATACGCGTTTTCCATCCTCGCTGCGGTAGCAAGACTGTGTCAAAATTGCATTAAAATCAATTCAACAGTTTCCTCGTAACACAATATAGAACGATCTAAAGCAATACTCTCGTATGTTTACACCAGAAAAAATTCTAAGTCCTTTGGTTTCTGTAATAGGCAAGGCAATGTTCGGATGTACCTAAAAATGTTATTTATGTTGCTAGGTCTTCCTTCATAGGTCAGTGGACAGTGTATTATGAAACCAACAAATTTTTCAATTTTACAACCCCCCACCCTCCAACCACCACAATTTCACCCCCATCCTAAAAAAAGTAGAAAATGATCAGGAACCCCTAAGACGCCTAAAAACGAAGTTGAAGCAATATTTTTTTTTTGTTTTTTGCTAATTACTCCGCCGCCTATGCACCGATTTTCAAAACTATAGGAACATATTACCTACTACGACCCCACAGCATATCACTGCCCAAATTTCACCACAATCCATGCAGCGGTTACTGAGATTACGAGGCTAGAAAAAAGCGACAGACAGACAGACAGACAGACCGACGGAAATTAGTGACGTGGATTTTCGTTATGTAGACATCGTAAAACGCCCAAAGAGCGTATTATCTCAAAATCGAAAATTTTCGCGATCACAATACTCCCCTCACCTATCGGTGTGGGAAGTAAAATCACGTATACTGGAAGATAATAACATATTGTTCAACGAGAGATAACAACGGTAACGGTAATAACTCATATAGTTGAAGTTTGCAGTTCCAGCCGTAGCCGAGAACAAGTGAATTATTACCATTACTACGAGTTTATTTTATTTATTTATTTATTTGTATTCTTTATACAAATCCAGCTACCTCGAAGGCTATGCCTTGTATGAGGTCTAAACAGATGAAGATACATAACACAAACATTTTGCTAACCTATGAGCTGCGGGTCGTTGACTCAATTTCGCATTTTTTTCGCTTCTCGCTGTTTCATTGCTCTCCTCATAGATATCCCCTTGGTCTTCTTAGATCTTCACAGATCAATACTAATACTAATACTGCAAGCTCCTTAGGTATTCATCAAGGGGTGAGAGTTCTTAGTGCTCTAAATTTTGACATACTTTATCTACGACCATAGCAATGAAGGGTATGAGTTAAACACATACATAATAATTACTTCTAACTACACTATCCACAACTTGGTCTAAAATGAATGCTGTACATCGTTCAAATTAGAGTTTGATATTAATTTCATAGCCATCTTCCAAGTTTTTATAGCGTGAATTTAATCATATGCATTTCCAAGAGATGAATATTGGTATCTAGTAGGTGTGGTCATATAACTCATGGCTGGAGCGTGAGTTATGGAAAATTGAGCATGGTATTTGTTTATAGGTAGTATTAGCTGTTCAAAAGGAGTAATTTCTGTATAACTTAATGAGAGTAGATAAACTTCATTAAAACGTTTCGGCCAACTCTGCGGTCTTTATCAAAGTACACAATTTCACAAAAAATTAATTTTGAATAAGTGACTTTATTTGACAGCTACGTCACTAGGAAATAGCTTTCAATTTTTCAATTGACACAACAATCGATCATCCCTCTGAGAAACAGACTACGCATGACAGAGATGAATAGAGTCAACATGCCTATTCACAATAAATTGGACTCATTGTTCAAACATCTACCAACAGATTTCTTCTTGAGCAGTGTTTTTACAGCGTTGATAAATATTTGGACCTTTTAAATATAATATATCTAGCGACCTACAAAAAATTAATTAATCAATTTCGCTCCTGTTAGTTACTTCCTTACTTTAACTATCACTGCTCTTATCTCTCTTATCTTATAGATGTAAAAGGCTTGGTTATGATGTTATCTTCTTTTCTTATTGTATCTATTCTGGTTGTAAGCACACCTAAGCATGTAAAAAGTCAATAAACTATAATGAGTATTAATTTACCAACAAACATACTAAATAAAATATTCACAATATTTTGAAGACGCCATGTTTGCACAAAAATATTGAGTGGTGAGGAGAAATGTTGGACAAAAAACAGTGTTCAATATTCATTGTGGGGCTTCAATGTTTTTTTTTGAACATTTGAAATTTTTGGCAGACCGTTCAATATTTTTAAGGAGCGTTATTCAATCAGAGGGCAAACCATGTTCAAAAATTTCTCGAACACCTCTTCCTTCATCTTCAGGAAATTAACATAAAGTGTAGAGCTTCTGGGTTCAGTCCACGAAGTAAATTATTATTAGTTGTCTGTATGTGTCTCAAACTATTTTTGTATTATTATTAGAGATAGTTAAATCCAATTCAATTTTGGAACAAATGTATTTCGTCTTTTAATCGGCTAGATGTAGCAAAATAAATTATGAGCCATTACGGGTACATCTTAGAAGATAACAGTGGAATAGAAATAATAAACCTTTACGACTTCGGGATTTCTAAGCTACCTGTTTAACTAACAGGTGTTCCTGAAAGACTAGAAAAAGTGGGATAGTGTGATAAGCAGGTCAAATGCCCTAATATTTGGGTTTCCCCATAATAACACAAAACTTCCACCTTACAGTTCCATATTTATACAGTAGGTATAATAAAGAAATTGGATAAAACCAGAATATTATGTGTGGAATCATGTTTGGGGTTTTTTTTATTATGAGCCCATAAGAATATGTGGAGTCTCCAGGCTAGGGTAGGTGGCATAAGATGAACGTTTTTTTACACTCAATTATTAATATTAAACATAAATCACTTACTTTGTTATTATTTATTATTATTTTTATTTATGTGTTAATCTGCGGTCGCTGGACATGTTTTCAAAATTTAAAAGCAAATGTGACACGATTCAAAGAGAAATTCAGTTGAAGTCGTAATACAGCCAAGTGCAAAAGTATTAGGCACCCTCAATATTTGTCGCTATCTCATCCATACACATCTTGTACGAAACTATTGGCATCGTATTTCCGAGACTAAATTACCGCAATTTTAAAATTCGAAAATTTGGTACTTTTTATGAATATTTATTCCGCCATTTAGAAAATTTTGCGGCATGCGCGGCAGCGTTTTCGACAGGGCCGTAGCTAGGCGTTGACCATGGAGGGGGTTCATGGTGACCTTAGGGGGGGTTCATGTATAAAAGATTATTTAATGTCTTAATTTGCTTAAAATCTGTACAGATTGAATCGCTGCTAATGTGTCATGAGCGCCGAGGGATTTGTTAGTAGTAGAATAAATCACTAAGCTTGGAGAAAGCATCCTTGATTATTTTTATTTTGTATTATTTTAGTAGTTATTTCATTCATGGGAATACTCATAGGGGGGGGTTTGAACCCCCCAAACCCCCCCCCTTATATACGGCCCTGGTTTTAGACATAAAAGAGCATTATGCTCTCTATTGTGGTAGCATTAGAATTTCACGTTGACATTAGGTCTGTTTTTACAGCAATCACAAACTAGTCAGCGTCAATTTGATTGGCCAGTACTAGTCAGAAATAGTTTGACAACTGCAATGGGGAATACTGATTGGCTCTGACTGGTTTGTGATTCTTTGTAAAAACAGACCTATTATCTTTTTGAATTAGCCCCACCCCCGTCCCTTTTCTTATCCTCGCAGCGGGACCAAAAACTATAGATTTTTGTTTCTAGTGATAACCTTTTTATAGTGACCAAGTTTAAAGAAAATCGGAAAACCTTGGTTTTTTGATGTCCTGTGTGTGTGTCTGTCTGTACAGGGTGGTCTACTAAGAATGGACGCCGGCATAATATCTCGGTAACCGTTAATCATATAACTTCGAGAAAAAAATATTATTAGGTAAATCGGCTAAAAAAACGCTGTAAATCATTTACAAGTTCCGCAAGTGGCTGCTAGGGGGCGTAACTGTTAAGATCAATTGGAAAAAGGACTTTTTTTTCAAAAATATGCAAATGAAGGTATTTAAATATTACCATCATGTAGACTGGACAATTTTCATTTTTTTTAATCGTTTTTTCTCTATCTTTCAAGACGTAGTGGTGGGGGTACGTGAAAAAAGCTTAATTTATTTAAATGGCAAGAACTTTGGCATAAGTTAACGGAATTAAACAACGTAGGTATCGTTTGAAAGAGCTATTCTTACCTAATAATCTGTTATATAAAAATGATCCAAGTTGATCTTGACTCAGTGGCTACAGGGCGATATTTGACATTATCATAACAATTTTACGCATTTTGACGAAAATTTTAAATAGTATTCTGCCTCTTTCAACATAGATAGATAGAAGATATATTCTTAAAAATTCGGCGCAGGATTCAACTTCCTGTCTGTGCGTCTGCGATTTCAATCTCCAACGATTACTCAAAAACGCCTTAAGGGATTGCTCCCAAATTTGGCCAACTAGTAAAGGCCATTTCGAGTTGAAAAATGTTGGTGCCTATTGGACAATGGGGGGGGTGGAAAAGGGTGGGGGATGCACAAAAAAATGTAATACAACATATAAATTTGATAGCACCAGTTGAAAGAGAATATGTCATATGTCTAAAACGATATATCACAATCATGTTATTTTTTTCTGAAATGGAGACTAAAAAAATTATACCGGGTTATTCACGTTATTCGACACGGAGCATTATGGCTAAAGTATTTGATAAAAAAGAAAATAATAATTTCGGATGGATAGAGACCCATTAAGGCTACATTTGAAAAATACAGGGTGTGCCCAAAACACAAAATGTATCAAAGTTATGTTTTTTAAATGGAACACCCCGTATATTTTTGCATATTTAGATTCCTTTGTGAATTCTAGTGTGACTTTATGTATCACACATGGGACTTAAAGCGAACTGTTTAGGTGTAAATCACCATTTTCAGTATAAGCAGATATCAGGAAAAAATTGAATATCGCAGAGATTATAAAATTTGGAAGGCTGTGATTTTGCCGTATTACTAAGCATAAAATGCGTCAACCTAGGTTAGACGGTTAAATTTGAACTACGTTTATTCTTGGAGAATTCGGTCGATTAATTAAATAAACTTCGATGAGAGATAACTTGATTTTTTCAAATGGGAATGCTTAATTTTTTTTATAGGGTAAATGTAGAATTTGATAGATTGAATATCAATCTCTGATAATTTTTATTTAATTTCAAATTTTCAATCAAATTGGTGTTTTTCGATTTTCCACCTATAAGCAACCTAGCAGGCCATGAAATTTAAACAAAAACAAGTTCAGATGGAAGAAAACAAGTAACTTAAAAAAGTATACTGACGAAACAGAATAAAGAGACAAGATTATAAAAATTCCTTACAACAAATCAACCAGAAACAACAACGGTAACATCTCTAAGATGAAAGAAAAGCTAAAGTATGACAGTAATAGATATCTTTTACAGTCTACTCTACTGGCTACCGCAATTTACAAGATGTTAAAAATTTCCAAGATAATTAAAAACCCTGAAATGAAACAAAAACAACCAGCGATTGTTGCTCCAGTACTCAATTATCAATCACATGTAATGGTGTAAAAAAGTAGTAAATTATGTCAAAGTCGATACCTCTGACTGAAGCCCTTCTATTTTTTGTATATCTATTAGCAATATTGCAAAAAAGGAATACTGACAAATCAGATTTAAATTTTCTGCCATTTAAGTTATGTTTTATAATTTGAACAAATTTTAATTCATTCTTCATTTTCTGCGATCTTGTTAATAGGTACCTACTGAAGAATTTTCAGAACTCCAATCTGAGGTACTTTTGACTTGAGTTTTGACAGACTTGCATACTTTTTTTTATATTATTAAATGTGAAATTTTATTATGAAAATAATAAACTGCGTACAACATTCTCTAGTAGTTTTCGTTTCATTTCAAAATTTTTAATGGTTTTGGGAATTGCCAATCTCTAGTACATTGCCGTAGCTAGTAGGCTAGTAGGTCATGAAAAAAATCCATTTCTGTCGTACTCAGCTTCTCTTTGACCAAAGATATGTTACCGCCGTTGTTTCTGGTTAGAGTTTGTTTGTTGTGAGTAATTTTTATAATCTTACCCCTTTAGTCTAGTTCGTGTGTATTTTTCTGCTAAGTTAGTTGTTTTCTTCTACCTGAACAGGTTTTTGTTTATATTTTATGGTCTGCTAGGTTGCTTATAGGTTGGAAAATCGGAAAACACCGATTTGGTTGAACATTTGAAATTAAATAAAAACTATCAAGAGACTGATATTCACAATCTTATATCATTAGAAAGGCTATCAAATTCTAGATTTAATCCTATACAAAAAATTAGGGATTCCCATTTGAAAAAATCAAGTTATCGCTGATCGAAGTTCCCTTGTTTAATCGACCGATTTCTCCAAGCATAAACGTAATTTAAATTTGACAGTCTCGTCAAAACTGACGCATTTTAGGCTTATTAATATGGCAAAGTCACAGCCGTCCAAATTTTATAATCTCTGCGATATTCAATTTTTTGTTGATATCTAATTATTCTGAAAACGGCGATTTACACCTAAACGGTTCGCTTTAAGTCCCATGTGTGATACACTAGAATTCACCAAGGAATCTGAATATGCAATAATATACGGGGTATTCCATTAAAAAAAAAACATAACTTTGATACATTTCGTGTTTTGGGGACACTCTGTATAACATGAAAATATTTTTAAAATGTAGCCTCCATACGAAATTATTATTTTCTTTTTTATCAAATACTTTAGCCATAATGCTCCGTGTCGAATAACGTGAATAACCCTGTATAAACTAAAATATCCAAATGTATGAATTGAGTCGGGGAAGTTCCTATTATAGAACGAGGTCTACCTCATTCAACGCAGTGGCGGATGGTCGAGGAGGGCATTGCCCACCCTAGAATTCATACTTTTTTTATACCGGGTTATTCACGTTATTCGACACTGAGCATTATGGCTAAAGTATTTGATGAAAAAGAAAATAATGATTTCGGATGGATAGGGACCCATTAAGGCTAGATTTTAAAAACATTTTCATGTTATACAGGGTGTCCCCAAAACACTTAATGTATCAAAGTTGTGTTTTTTTAAATAGAACACCCTGTATATTGTTGCATATTCAGATCCCTTGATGAATTCTAGTGTGATGTTATGTATCACACATGGGATTTAAAGGGAACCGTTTAGGTGTAAATCAACATTTTCAGTATAAGCAGATGTCAGAAAAAAATTGAATATCTCAGAGATTATAAAATTTAGAAGGCTGCGACCAGGACCGTGTAGCTAGGCGTTGACCATGGAGGGGGTTCATGGTGACCTTAGGGAGGGGGGTCATGTATAAAAGAATATGTCATGTCTTAATTTGCTTAAAATCTGTATACAATGTATCGCTGCTAATGTGTTATGATCGCCGAGGGATTGGTCGTCAGTAGTAAAATAAATCACTAAGCTTGGAGAAAGCATCCTTGATTATTTTGATTTTGTATTATTTTAGTAGTTATTTCATTTATGAGAATATTCAAGGGGGGATTTGAACCCCCCAACCCCCCCCCCCCCCTTATATATACGGCCCTGGCTGCGACTTCGGCATATTACTAAGCACGAAATGCGTCAGCTTAGGTTAGACGGACAAAATGGAATTACATTTGTGCTTGGAGAGAAATTTTTTTTTCCATTTGAAAAAATCAAGTTACCTCTGATTGAAGTTTGAAGTGATTTAATTTAATATTTATATTTAACTAAAATGAAAAATATATATGATATTTATTATTCACATATATCTGGTTGATTATTCTCAATGAACACGAGCATACGTACTTATACCATCATTTAATTTAAGGGTCTAGGGTATAGCGCGCGAAATTGAGAATCCAAGATAAGACGTATTTCCGTGTTAGCGAGGAGGCGTGGCCGCCTGTTCCCTTTCTCCAGTGTCTGTGTCTATAATGAGGGAGTCCAAAAATCCAAAGGTAAGGTCAAAAGGTCCAAAGGTAAGGTCTAAAGGTCACTATAAAAATGAATTTCGCATTTCCAAGCTCCTGACGTTACCTTTAAATTTACAGTAATGATTCAAAAAGCAAATTGAGGAAGAAAGCTTGCGCTTGTGTAACTATTTAGCCTTTTTTTGATATCTTGTTTGGTTGTTAAATTACAGGCATTTATACAGGGTGGCCAATCGGGTGACGATAATAATTTTTTTTTTAGATAGCCCGTACCGAGACCTATCCCGTATGTATGTGTACCGATTATTGATAGTTTTCGAGTTATGATTTTTTTTTGAAAATTTAGAGATTCTCCAGTTTTTCCAAGAAATCGTCAAAAAGAAAAACAAGAATGCTCTTTGGCTTTTAGTTTTTTCTGTAATTATACTCAGTATTAAGTCTATTTTAATATCCAATAAAGAGAACCTGTACATCCAAACAATGATTAAGTACATTTTGGGCCCAAAGTTTGAAATCTCTGTTTTTAGTCAGGAGACAAAAACCTTCAAAATAAAATTAAAAATACTTATGCCTGGTTCTGGAGCTCCAATCTAATCTTAAAAACTCTGCAAGGCATTGCACTTTCGAAATAATAATAAAAAAATGGCACTTATGGGGGCATTTTGCGCCGTACGTAACTGTTAAAGGTAAAAAGGTGATAATTCACGAATTTCCAAAATGATTTAAATAACTATTATTCTACTTTATTATGACAAATTAAAGAAAAAAACTCATAACAACTAATAAGCCCGATAATCATTGATGTTTTAATCACTTTTAATAAAAAAAAATTAATACCTGTGCTTTTTGCTGTGTACTATTGAACTTCTGCTAAATTAAGTTGTATGGAAAGTTAACAAAGGAAAGGAATGACAAAACAACAATCTGACCTTTAGTTTCATGGCGGAATTACCTGGGAAGCGTTATCGCAGCATACGCCATCCCTTTTACTTCCCACACCGATAGGTGAGGGAAGGATTGTGGTCGTGAAAATTTTCGATTTTGAGATAATGGGTTTTTTGTGCATTTTATAATGTCTACATAACGAAAATTCGCTTCACCCATTTCCGTCGTTCTGTCTGTCTGTCTGTATGTACGCGTTTTTCTAGCCTCGTAATCTCAGTAACCGCTGCAGGGACTGTGATGAAATTTGGGCAGCAATATGCTGTGGGGTCTTAGTAGGTAATGCTGCTATAATTTTGGAAATCGGTACATGGGCGGCGGAGTAATTAAAACAATAATTTCAAATATTCCTGAAACTTCATTTTTAGGCGTTTTAGAGGTTCTTGATCATTTTTTGAGTTTTTTTTTGGTGGGGGTGGAATTAGGGTGTTTTGGGTGTGGGGGGTTGAAAAACTTGTTGTATTCACGATAGGCTGTCTACTGACCTGTCAAAGAAGACCTAGCGATATAAATCACCTTTTTAGGTCCATCCGAACATTGCCTTGCCTATTACCGAAAATTAATTAACACAACTGCGCTTCGCCGACATGAGCTCGCAAAAAGCTACTCGGAAAGAAAGGGATGGCGTATGCTACGACATCACTTCCCAGGCAATTCAGCCATGAAATTTGAAGTCAGATTATTGTTTTATTATTCCTTTCCTTTGTTAACTTTCCATATAACTTAATTTAGCAGAAGTTCAATAGTACATAGCAAAAACACTTCAAAAATCACAATTTGGGTATTAGGTTTTTTATTAAAAGTCATCAAAACATCAATGATTATCGAATTTATTAGTTGTTATGAGTTTTTTTTCTTTAATTTGTCATAATAAAGCAAAATAATAGTTTTTTAAATCATTTTGGAAATTCGTGAATTATCACCTTTTTACCTTTAACAGTCACGTACGGCGCAAAATCTCTTCATAAGTGCTACTTTTTCATTATTATTTCGAAAGTGCAATGTCTTGCAAGGTTTTTAAGACTAGTTTGAAGCTCCAGAACTAGGCATAAGTATTTTTAATTTTATTTTGAAGGTTTTGGTCTCCTGACTAAAAACAGAGATTTCAAAGAATTTGTGGTTCTTGGGTTTTTAGGCCGGCGTCGTGACGTTTCGCCACCACGAGTGGATGGCATCTTCAGAAGCTATTTCACTTCGGCGACTTCCAAAGTACTGACGGCTGGAGGATCTGCACCTGCATTTATACCTGTCAATGGTGACGTGGCCCAATCAGGTAACGTTGGTAGCCCCGCCCCCTTGCGATATGGCAGTGTCTTCAGGTCCTATAGGATGGGTACCTATGTCCGGTTCCCACTCACTACACCGGGGGTTTATCGCATACCATGCACATGTGGGAGTGTATACATAGGAACAACGAAGCGATCGATAAACACAAGAATTTCAGAACTCAGGTTCTTGCCAGACTTAACAGAGAACCCAATGAGATACAAAAACACCACAATAATTTCAATAGAAAAGAAGAAATACAGAAAGTCAACCGGACATCCTAAAGGACCTGAAGACACTGCCATATCGCAAGGGGGCGGGGCTACCAACGTTACCTGATTGGGCCACGTCACCGTTAACAGGTATAAATGCAGGTGCAGATCCTCCAGCTGTCAGTACTTTGGAAGTCGCCGAAGTGAAATAGCTTCTAAAGATGCCATCCACTCGTGGTGGCGAAACGTCAAGCCTTAACGGTAAACGACGCGCCGGCCTAAAAACCCAAGAACCACAAATTTATTGGACGATGGCCGCGAAAGCCTCACACAGTACACAGAGATTTCAAACTTTGGGCCAAAAATGTACCTAATTATTGTTCGGATGTACAGGTTCTCTTTATTGGATATTAAAATAGGCCTAATACTGAGTATAATGGCAGAAAATAATAAAAGCCAAAAAGCATTCTTGTTTTTGACGATTTCTTGGAAAAACTGAAAATCTCTTAAGTTTTCAAAAAAAAAATCATAACTCGAAAACTATCAATAATCGGTACACATACATGGGGGTATTTTGGATAGGTCTCGGTACGGGCTATCTAAAAAAAATTATTATCGTCACCCGATTGGCCACCCTGTAGAATGCATGATTTTGCACTGCTCGGTTTTTTGCACATTAAAAAACTTTTTTGAGAAAATCGAAAATAGTTGTCATTCATTAAGGTCTTAACTATCGCCTTCCGAAATATTAAATATATAGTTTGAAAATAAAGTGAGTTGTGCAGGAAATTTTGAGTCCGTGTTTTACATGGCAAATACATACGTATAAAGGTGTCTATCCAGGCCCCTCCGCAGACCGCGATCGATTCGACGGGCAGGCCCAAAGTACTTACTGATTAATACTAGTCATATGTTCCAGCGTTAAAGATTTTGTTGAAAGGTGTCCTTTTGCAAACGTAACTTACATTACAGCGCAGACGTCTAAATATTTAGTCTAAAACGGAAAGAAATGGGCCGGCCCATCGCGTGGTTTCGCGGTCTTTCGGCATGCGTTTGCGAGCGAGCGTTCGTCGTGCATCTAGGGATTCGAACAGGTGTGAGATGGAGTTATTATGTTTGGTTGTTGTCACGTTTTTCGATTTTCCTTGTGTTTTGAGTTTCTAAAATAGTTGAGTAAGTACTGAATAGGTTTAGGTCAAGTGCTAACAAGTTCAGTACTTTTAAGCATGCCATTCATTGGCGGATCGGTTTGCCGGATCGGTCCGACCTGACTGGTTCGCCGACTGATCCGTCAATGAATTTGAATGGTAACGAAAAACAACGCACTCATCGGTCGGGTTCGGGTCGTGAGTTCGCCAGTCAGACAACCGAACCCACGACACGACCGCGACCGGTCCAGCAGTTTAGCCTGATGTATGGTCGTCTGTGGATTTGTACAGGTTACACATGGTGTTTTAAAAATGTTTGAAGACAATAGAATCTTTTGGCAGGAATTTATCCTTTTATATCAGGATAATCCATGCCTTTAGGATGTAAAGAGTAAAGATTACCGTAACAAACAGGAAAGAAATGCAGCGTATGAGATGTTAGTTGACCGTTGCAAAGAAATCAATAGCTCTTAAAATGTCTCATAGTCCATTCGCAGATAATAATATCAATCGGCTCGCAGGATTGGATATATTTCAATAAATGTCAATGTGTATATTTTTCTTTTTTTGTAACCATTTTTTCACCCACATCCTTTTTTTCTTTCTATCTTCATCTATTACCAGAAGGCCACCAACCACCAAAGCAATTTTTGCCTGTTTAGACAATGTGGGAGCCATTACGCAGTTTGTCTAGGGCTCGCCACATTCAATGTACAAGTGAACTCCCTTGCAAGGTTCGTGTAATGTGTGCGTGGACACGGATGGGTTGCATGTCGGGTCGCGGTTCGGAGTCGGGTCCGGGTCCGAATAGTGAATGGCAGGCTTTATGTTTTGAAGACAAATTATCTATACATTAATTGCATAATCCGAAACACAACTGATGAACAGAAGTCAAGCAGCAATAAATGGCCAAAACATTCGCCTTGACAAGTACGCTTTGCACAGAACCACACAGTATATCCATGATCCATGTTATACACAGTAGCGCAACTATCTAGAAAGCAGTGTTTTTAACAGAACCGCATTAAGGAAATTACGCAGACATGGATATCGGGACGCGTGGAGTCAAATGTTGCACAGCTTTTATATAATAATAATATAATATCAAAACTGAATAAATTACGATGGCTTTCTATATTCTTATACGAATACAATCTAAGTTTTTTTACACAAAATTATCATCACATCCCCTTCTTACCTCAAAGATAATTTAAACTTTTAACATGACACAGCCACTTATTATAAGCTTTCATAATAATAACGGAACTAGTGAGAAATTATTTCTCACTAGTTCCTCACAGCACCATAACGTTCAAATGATCTTTCACGACATATAACAAAATTAATGTGATTATGCATTCCAAAATTATGAAATTTTAAGCAGAAAGTGAAGTCCATTTTAAGGGATGCTCAAATAGAGTTCACAATAAAAAGAATCAACGTGCTTATAGTTTCAAAAATATATCATTTTCCTTTATAATCGTGGATTCTTTTCTTCAATATGCCTATCCAGAAAGAAGGGTAGTCGTGGTAAACTAGATAAAAAACAGTTTTGCACTTTTTTATAAATAACGACCAATTTAGTATATTTTATAGTTGTTATAAACGTATTGATCATTATTTTTTATGTATATTGTATACCTAACAAGTTTTCATTAGTTTTGCTGTTTGCCACGTTTTCGTACATTAAACGTTTTTCTATGATTGGTGAAGGTAAATTTAAAGGTTCTGGGATAACTACACATAAATGTTATTTTCGACGTTACTTCGTTACAATTACCCACATTTGAATCAAGATATTATAAAGTTTTTATACTTATTTAAATGTTTAAGGTTAAGATAACATAAAATAAAGTTGGACAGATCTCGCATTTTTGTAATTTACTTACAAATAATACAGCCACCTATTTCTCGGAGATAACAATTTTCTTTCATACACCGACTATTCCTTGTATTGCTTTTAGAAATCTGTTTACACCCCAATTATATGCAGAGAATCCGTGATGAATTAGAAAACTCAGTAAAAAAAACATGTTCACGTACAATAAAATCGAATGAATGGATATACCTTACAAATTGTAATAGAATTCTAAAGACAACTGCCTAACCTCGATGAAGAATATCACATTATTACACTGCTCTCAAAATGTACTCTACACGATATATCTACCCGTGTGGGGCGGGTTAGAATATCTCCCATCGTATATCCTGCGTGTCTTAAAAGGCGACTAAAAGGAACCGAACTACTGTCGGTATAAGCAGTAACCTCTTCTCAACCAACAGCTTTGGATGGACGAGTTGACAAGTCAGGACACCTTGTCCTTGGGGTGAGAAATTGTCCCTAAAGGCGGATGAACCGGTAGATACATCTGGTCAACGGCATGAGGATGCAGAAAGCAAATGGGAAACTACTGCATTAAAGATCTTTAAGATATCCCAAGAGAGACCCGTAAAATCAGTGACGTGAGAATCAGCGAGACCTCGGATTGGCGAGCTACAGTTCTCAAAACTATTATTTGTGTCGACAATACTCCACCTCCGACTTAATGCATTTTACGGGTTCACAACATGTCTGTTAAGACATTGTGACTATGATGATGACAGGATATATCGCGTCCATTAAAGTTATTGCAACACAGTTACGCTTCTTCTTATGATTACTCATCAGTATCGCTAAGCCGACCCTGTGCTCAAAACGTGAACGGCAATACTCGCGGCTAGTGCTGAGGAGCCGACGTGGGGTTATGATGAGATCATTTTTTTTCGAGACAAATCGTCTTCATGATTTCTACGGAGTTGCGCTACTGTATACAACTCTATACCATGGATATACTGTGACAGAACCATGTTCTTGGTCATTGGACACCGAGTCTCTTTATGTGGAAAAGTATAAATGAAATAAAGTCTGATTAATAGTACATACTGCTTTATTTTAAAAAATCGGATATTAACCCAAAACATACAATTGGAAGGTTAGATAAATGCGGCGCTACTACATTGTAATTTCCTATTTAGTACGTTAAAAAAAATGGGTGATGGCGCTTCTATGTTTGTTCGATCACACATCAAAAGTCGTAACGATATAGTTAAGTGAGACGTTAAATAATCAGATAAATTGTAAAATTACACTAAACCTAGCAACAATGTACTTCAAGAGCCAATATTTAAACTTACAAATCACGAATGTCATATCCCAAACAACTGTAAAGAATACACCAACACCTACATATGGAATGATAAAATAAGAATTTAGCGGATGGAAAAACGTATGGTGGAGAGAAGGACAAAGTCTTCCGTAGGATCTATCGAGTCTTAACACGAGTAAATAAGAAATATACATGAACATAGAGGAATTTACAGCTGGCCGCAATCGGCGACTACGATCTTTTTGGAGGTCTTTCCGGACTGGGAGCCGAATGACTCGATCTTCTTGACGATGTCCATGCCCTCGACGACGGCCCCGAAGACGACGTGCCTGTTGTCCAGCCACGAGGTCTTTACGGTGGTGATGAAGAACTGGGAGCCGTTCGTGTCAGCGCCCGCATTCGCCATAGACATCACGCCTGGACCGGTGTGTTTCAGGGTGAAGTTCTCATCGGGGAATTTGTTGCCTACAAATTAAAATAATCTCCTCAATATCGGTAATAACGTGCATACTGTTGTTGATTCTTATTATAATGAGTGTGTAAATAATAGACGGAGAGCTCGCTACGTAAAAGTTCACTCGGTAAAGTAAAAATTTTGTGATTTACAGGTTCGGTAGGTATCAGCATGGGGATAGGTGGGTGTCAGAACGCGCCGTGGATGTATAAAGTAAGGATGGAGGGTTAAACATGCAATTTTTTTTGAAGAACAGGTCTGAGGAGAGGAGAATTTCTCAGTGGAAAAACCACTATCATCAGCTAGAAGAGATTGGTGAAGCAGGTAGCAGTCACAACGTAGAATGGCTAATGGATACTTCCTCACTCTATTCAATGTGGGTTGACAAGCTGGAAGCAAGTGGTGAGCAGAGTGATGTCCAAAGGGTTGTTTTTTTGTAGTAAGGCGATTAAAGTTACTGATGGAAGATTTAACAAGTGAGACGCAGCAAGCTTAAGAACCTTCAAGTAGACGTTGATTTTTTCATGCGTACTAATGTAAATAAGAGTATAATGTGAAAGCTCCACCTCAAAACTACTAGACAGAAAGTAAACCCATACATGTTTACATGTATCACAAAAGTTTTCCAGTTAATATGTCGCAATGGAAAAGTATAGTTTGACCAATTTGGATCAATACTGAAGCAGATCATGTTTCAATCACACAATCATTGTTTATTTTTACTTTCATTTTTGAGTAAATCAACTTTAAGGTGTTACTCGAGTGTTAGAATAAATTCAAAACACCTAAGAAGCATGCGTCTCAGAATATCCATTCCCACACGTGTAAGAATGTTCTCTGTTAAATACAAAGTTAGGTCATCAAGTAATTTGAACTTGTTTTTACCATAAATTGATTTTCCACCGGTGCCATTGTGGTTAGTGAAGTCACCCCCTTGGCACATAAAGTTGGGGATCACACGATGGAAGGTAGAGCCTTTGTAACCAAATCCTTTCTCGCCTGTACAGAGGGCGCGGAAGTTTTCGGCAGTTTTGGGTACTACGTCGCTCCGTAGCTGAAAATCGAAATATTATTAGAACAAAGTAAATACTAAGGATTATTTATGCTAAAACAATAATTTACTTCAAAAGCCATTCGACATACAAAGACATATTGATCAACAATTTTGTTTCTTGCGAAAATATTTTGACAAATACACTACTTCAATTAGCCTCATATGTTGTACCATTTTCCAAACAAAAAACATCCCTCTCTTCAGTCAGTAGTTTCTAGTATTATTGTCTGACGTTTTCTATAGTAATTTAAGCATATATTACCCTAAATTACCTCAAACAACTCAAATAGTAATCTAGCAAGCATTAGGAAGATCTCAAGACTAGTACATGTCTCAAATCAGCTGTTTGCTTGCAAAATGAGAGTGACACAAATAGACCACATATTTTTGTAATAACAACTGCTCTACAGTAATAATAAATATGCAGAGACAATGGTTATACTGATGTCGCAAAAGAAAAAATATTTAAAAGCCCTATTTTACAAAGATGACTGCACATTAATAACATATACATTTTCATAAAACAATAAACAAATTAGCAATATGTACTGCAAATGCTGAACAAAGTTTCAGATCAATCAAACTTATCATGTTAACAATAAACACTTCTTTGTGTGATACTGTTGATGTTATGTTAGGTGTGATAATTTCATAGGTAGCTGCCAGTTAGCGTTTCTATGGATACAACTGTCAGATAAGATTTACATGAATTCGTAAGTTTAACCTTCAACTGATTAAAACAATTTATCTGACATATAACCGTTAACTTCCAGATAAATATTTAACTGGACATTGAGAAACCGGTCCTTTGTAATATATAAATATATTGAAAACCACAGAGGTTACACTAACATACCCCCCCCCCCCCCCCTTGATGCTTATCGACAAAAAAACACCACTTCTTTCTAGTGATGTAAACTTTAGTTATTTTCAAGGACTTGTAACGACTCGTTATTTTTCACTTCAGGACTCGTTACTCGGAATTCGTTACTCGTTACTTTAGTTACTTTTTGATATGTATGTTCAAGAGTTTACTTTAAATAGTTGACCATGCTACTTTTGACTTGGTTTAGTTACTATTTTGTAGAACATCGAAATCGAAGTATAGTATAGTATAGTAACACAAAGATGGATATTTATTAAAAAATAGTATGTTTGAAGACATTTCTTCGAAAACAAGGACAACAAAACAAACAAAACAGATAGAACAAAAATCAAACTAAAACCTACTTGAACCACCACTATCGATAATGTGTTTGTGTATGTGTTGTCTATCCTGAATAGTGTCACAGATAGTGTGTACCATTCCCGGTCCAATATACGCTTTGGTGCAGCCCTGGGATTTACTGGTTGCTGACAGCATGGCATGAATGTAGTGACTGTTAGTGCGGACTCAGGACTGTGTATCAGACTCTGAGTAACGAGAGCAAAAGTAACGAGTCCTTCCAAAATGGAGGACTCATTACCTTTAGTTACTTTGTAATAGTTACTCGATTATTTTACATCACTACTCCTTACCATTAATTACACAGGGCATGCATGTAAGAAGTGGTAAACACTACTGACACAAATATGACGTGAGGCACATTTCCTCTCCCAGTCGGTTGTTGGGCAAACCCATAGAGGTTATAGGTTACCACACTATAGAAAGATACAAGGAAAATTTGCAAAAAGGCCTTATTGTATTCACAGTAGTGTTACATACATGTACTAGATTCATAAATAGATATGCGCATAAATGATTCCCAGGTACTTTTTATTGACCAACCAACTAATGTATGAAATCAATGAGAGATTGTCCTTGTAATGAGCGATTTATTTCTTTTTGTGTGCAGACCAATTTCAACTACAGTTTAAATATTTATGTTTGGTTTGGTATGACATGCAATGTTCAGAATAAGCATATTTGTCTGTTTCCTTGAACTCCAAATAAATTTAATTGTCCACTTAGAAACTGCCTAGTTAATAAAAGCATAGTAAAACTGACAATTTTCATTTTTTTATTTGTTATTGTACCATATAAGAATAAACACAAGAAAGGACTTATTTTTATTATACTATTTTATGTTGAAAGCAAATATACAGAGTGAGACTTAAGTATGGAACACCTCATTTATCTTTGTAACAGTTGGCATGATTTTCATGAATTTTGGGGTATAGGGGTTTTGCAATAGTGCCGATCTTGTGATTGTATTTACAATGTTGTCAGATCTACCGTTATTCCGGAAATATAATAAACTTTGTTATTTCAAACGGAACATCCTGTATATTTCTACATTTCACAATAGTGATTATTTATTGTATATTTCCTATACCTAAATGTCTTAATTTTAAGAGTTACAACTAAATTTACATTGCATCCTCCAAGTTAAAATAACTCAAGAAGATGGTTATGGTCACTGTTGAAGATGTACTGTGAAGTTTCAAGAATCACTTGGCTTGTTGTATTGAAGTAAACAGACAATATTTCGAGCATCTGCTGTAACTATCTTCATATTTTTTGAAGTTACTGTCTTATTTTAACTTGGGCACATGCAATGTAAATTTTGTTGTAACTCAGACATTATGAGGTAAGGATTTCAAAATTGTAGAAATATACAGGGTGATCCATTTGAAATAACAAAGTTTATTATATCTCCTGAAAAACGGTAGGTCTGGCAACATTGTAAATACCATTGCAAGATTAACTGTATTAAAAAACTGCTATCCCAAAATTCATGAAAATTGTGCAAACAGTTTCAAATATAATTGAGGCATTACGCGTTCCATACTTTAGACCCACTCTGTATAATTATTATGATGTCACAGCCACATGATACTCAGTACACATTAATTATTCTCAGGTATAGCGGAATTAGAAATGTCATGTCTTGTCTTATTGTTGAGGCGTGTGTTCATGTGAACGACCTGGCATACCAGTGTATACACCAAAAACTGTGCGAAATGGGGATATCAGCAAGTCAGCTGGGTATCTTGACCTTAATTTCTGGCATAATGTTTTTCTGATGTTACAGGTAAATACAATCACTGAGTTTATATACCCTAGAGTAATAATTATATTTTGTGCCCGCCTTAATTATGATTGTAAAGTTTGATGTTTCAACACTGTCGGCTATGTTAAGCCTTTAAAAACAGATGTGGTATGACTATCAATAATTTGCAAAAGATAACAAAGCTTATGCATACCAAAAGAAAAAACAAGAGATAATTTGTATTAACCTTTATAATAATACCTTTATAATCAAAGTATTATTTGTAACCCTCAATTACCTTGATACCAAGGAATTGAATTCAAATATATTGGTAATCCTTAATTATAAGCAAAAAAAGTATATCATTTTCCTGTTAATTATTGTACAACCACATTTAAAGCAGATTTTGGGATTTATTCAAGTTATTAAGGTACTTGAACACTGATCAAGACTGTTTATTTTGCTTATTATGGGATCCTCCAAAAGGTGAGAATCTATTTGAAATAAGCTGCAGAGATAATAAAGATGTTCTTGTTCTTGTAAGTAATTGACTTATTGCAGTAGAATTAAATGATTTCTCTTTAGTTTATAATTGGACAATTCAAAAAGATTTTGATATTCTGACAAAACTATACATGTACCACAGGTAACAAATCCTGTCCACTCATTATTTTAGCTCTTTGTTTGGGATAGTAAATTCTAAGCCTCAATTACTTTTTGGTCCCACTTGACCAGCCAAAATAAATGGTGGGGAATATGCTTTTGAGTTGTTTAAAAAACTCTTAGATTCATTTGCAAAATGTTGAGCCTCTAAACACTGGTAAAAAGGGTTAAATGATGTTTGGCTGCAAATAAATAAAAAATCACATACAAAGACATCTGTTCCCAGCAAAATAAACATTGAGCATTATGAATAGTTGAGATTTGATATAAAAAAATCATCTGTCTAAATCTTTGACCAGGAATGAACTATAAAAAAAATGGATGGATAATTACATTTTTTTGAAACACAACACTTGGTTGTGATTTGCTCCATTTTTTCAATCATTATATTTATGAGTGAAATTCTTTTATTCTTTATTCTTGGCATAATTAATTGAATTTATTGTCCCAACCAGAAGTTTTAAAACTAATGTTCATTTTGTTTTTAGCACATGCTCTCATTTGTGTACTACATTTATGCCATTTAACAATCTATGCAATGCTACATTTTTAAAGCTATATATAGTATGTACTTTTTATTATGTGATTAATACTACATTGATTAAAATAATTGTTTCATCTGTTCCTTTAAATAAGCTTGCAAAATATCCAATACATGTTACATTTCAAAATGTAATCCATAGCTTCAGCTGTACTATTCAGATGGTTAAGTTTTGAGTTAAATCAGTTCTAATGTGAACCTTGCAGAATTATAAAAATAAATACAAGATTTTGTGCGAAAAGAGTGCTCACTGCTCATACTAATAGACCACCGACCACCAGCGTACTAGGTCAACTAGGTGTAATAGGAAAAAATGTCATATACTTTTGACTAGTGGTATAATCATCGTGGAAAATTCCAAAGTTATGCATATAGTTCAAAGGCGTGACCTGCTCAGTGATTACATTATATCTAGAAAATATACATACATACAAAAATGAGTTTTTGGTAATTTACATACTGTTAATGCCATTATGTTACAATCGCAATTTGAAAGGTTATAAATACAGGTTCACTGGGCGCCATAAACCATAAACGAATTTAAAATAATGAAATGACAGGAAGCATTCCCTTCCCATTCTGATGTCCACATTTGGTAATTGAACCGATTCCAATCCGAATGACCTTCATTCTCTGCATGCAGCAACCACAATCTTATCGTTTACATAAAACTTTCCGGCAAATCAGATAAATCTAATGAAGTAGACAAAATTGAACCCGGCTTACGAGTTGCATATAGGCGGCATGGACTATGGTGGGCACATGTAATGATAATTAGAAATAACCAACAACGTGCAAATAAAAAGACTTACCTCAATTACAATTCTTCCTAGAGGCTGGCCATCGGCAGTCATGTCAAAAAATACCCTGGGAAGACCCATAGTTTCGCAAAAACTTCGTACTAACGTTAAGAAACTAGTCTTTTGTAAATGCAAACTTACGGATCTACCGGCGAATGCGCTTTGAAAACCGGCTTGACGGGAAAGGGAAGCGACATAGGATGCCATCTTTACCGGAAGTACCGTCACAATCGTTTAACGACTGCACATATATAGAAATATTAATACGTATCTAATTTAGGTACAACCCAACATCTAAAAAATAAGAATGATTTTTTATTCTTATTATTATAATATTTCAGTCAATCATGATACCTGGTTTAAAAATGGAGAAAAAACATGTTTGTTTCCTTTAGGTTGGATCAGTCAGTGATAGGGGGGAGAAATTTTATTTTTAAAAGGATGATGAAGGAGTGCGTTCACGAATGATGAAATAATAAAATTGAAACCCGTCGAGCGTGATCTTCCTCTGAGCGATAGTTTCTTATTTATTTCTTTATGATGATAAAAGTTCGTTAATATATAATCAAAATTAATACTAAAATGTCAAAGTTATGAGCATAAACTGTTTAATATTATACTTAGGGCCGGTTTCACCTATAACCTATAAATAAGGTAGTAAGAGTTTCACCAATAAATGCGTAATAAGAATACTATGTACAATAATCGATTTAAAACATTCCAGACTAAAGTATAAAACACTTTTCATTCTTTGTACTGGTCAAAGCAGAGAGCACTAACAACGTAGCAGCCGTAAGATTAACGAAGTGGTTTTACAGCACAATAACACAGACCACAGTGTCCGTCAATCTTTCCGAAAGCGTATACTTCGAAGCTTGGCCGACTCTACACTAGGCCGGAGCCTTAGATGTGGCAACGTGGCTTAGCTGTCAAATAGTGGGCCTATAGTTTCAGAATAATTATTACATTTTATATGTATTAGAGTTCATCTGGGTTAATAAATTAAGAAAAACATGCTTTTTAGAACTACTACTACTAATACCACTTACATCTGATGTCTGGTTCATCATAGTCAGACAAAATAAAAATAAAGCAACCTGTTTCCTGCTGCCACTTCCACTTCCACTTAAATGAACACTCAATTTACTTTGTAAATTGTCACTTGAGCTAGAAAAATTCACTATTAGGTCACTGTGAAGCCATTCTTGCTGGTCTTGATTCCCTTTCACTATCAAATCTTTTCATAGGTCGTATGCCCAGATCACCGACTAGGTGGCCCAGATGCATGCCCTCGTTGGCTTGCCCAGATGAGTTCTATTAACTGTATTTTTCTGTGATATTTGGGACGTTCAGAAAACATTGTAGGTACCACATTGTGCTCTAAAATAGGTCTTCTCCTTTGAAATGTTTGTAAAGTATTGCCTTTATTCTTATAAATATAACCAGCCCATACGAGGAAAACCGTTCACCCACTTCTGTTTATGTCCCTTATTGGAAGCACAATTGCTAATAAACACTCAATTTACTTTGTAAATTTTAACTTGAGCTAGAAAAAATTAACTATTAGGTGACTGTGAAGCCATTCTTGCTGGTCTTGATTCCCTTTCACTATCAAATCTTTTCATAGGTATGCTCAGATGCATGCCCTCGTTGGCTTGCCCAGATGAGTTCTATTAACTGTATTTTTCTGTGATATTTGGGAGGTACAGAAAACATTGTAGGTACCGCATTGTGCTCTAAAATAGGACTTATCCTTTGAAATGTTTGTAAAGTATTGTCTTTGTTCTTATAAATATAACCAGCCCATACGAGGAAAACCGTTCACCCACTTCTGTTTATGTCTCTTATTGGAAGCACAGTTGCTAATGAACACTCAATTTACTTTGTAAATTTTAACTTGAGCTAGAAAAATTCACTATTAGGTCACTTTGAAGCCATTCTTGCTGGTCTTAATTCCCATTTCAATATCAAATCTTTTCGTAGGTATGCCCAGATGCATGCCCAGATGAGTTCTATTAACTGTATTTTTCTGTGATGTTTGGGAGGTCCAGAAAACATTGTAGGTACCACATTGTGCTTTAAAATAGGTCTTATCCTTTGAAATGTTTGTAAAGTATTGTCTTTATCCTTATAAATATAACCAGCCCTTCCGACGAATATCTTTGACCCACTTCTATTTATGTCCCTTATTGGACGCACAATTGCTAGTACAACCTGGTACTACACACTTTGCAGGCATCTGTTTATCTTTATAGCTTCGTTTCTGCGGGTAAATGATTAGAAACACATTAAAAATCACCTTCCAATCTTATTTTTCACTCTGGAAGATGACACTAATGCCATGACTAATGACTTAACAACAAACAAAATGACGACCCGCAGATTCAGTATTGCCATATTTCATGCTCCGGCCTAGTGAGTACAGTCGGCCATGTTCGAAGTTATTCTTTCTTCAAAGAGCGGAAACTAGTTTCTCGAAGTATTGTATAACCTGAACGTACTTCGGTGCCCAAACCTTTCATATGTCATATGTCACTGTGACGACTGTAATGACATGACATAACTAATGACGTATCGTGTAGTGTTTTATTTGGAATAAATTTCACTTATTTTTCTGAAAAATAGAACATTATTTCATGATAAATATTTGCGATAAATGAATATTTGACACAAGTTTCTATGCAACGTCCTTTAACGTGGTATTTGCTATGAATAATCTTGGGTTCAATAATAAAGCCTGGGGCAGTCCAGCTCCAACAGACATGCTGAACCGAAACACCTTACAGCCACCTCCATTGATGAGCCAAAATACTGGTATAGGAAATCTTGGTAGAAACATGGTTCCACCGTTTCAGCAGCCACAACAGGTGTTCCAGAATGCAATAGGCCTACAACAACAAAATATAGGTTTGCTATGTCATTACACTACCGATTTAAAGCTATGTGTAAAGCATGTAAATGTCAGAATATTGTTGCTCACTCTTACTTAGTACTTACGTTTCAAAAATATTCAATTAAATTAGAGCTGGAATAAATTCTAGATGTTATTGTAAGGACATTCAATTCAATTTATTTGTATTAAAGAATTACAAATATGTTGAGTACCATTCAAATATAAAACAACCAACACTTTTTAAGGAGATACTCTGAATTGCTGGAGAATGAATCTTAAATATGTTTTTTTCTTTGTAAACAGCATAATAATGAACGGCTTCTTCGGTTTTGCCGCTTGCCTGTTCAACTTTAATAATGATAATAAAATGAGGCTCAATAATGCTTTGGTTACATTTTTAGATATGCCTTGCAGCCTAATAAGCAAGAACACTATAGTATTTTTATATCAATATGTTGATTCTTTTTAGCTGGATTGGGTCGAGGACTTACTTTGGCTAGTAGTACAATGAATACTCCACTGAATCAACAAATTGGCTCAAATGCCTTGTTCCAACAAGTAACTTACCCTAATACTAGAAATCTTGGTACAGGTGGAGTTAGCCCTGGCTTGAATCCAGCTGCTTTTAAGGCTAATGTACAGCAAACAGTACAGAATACAGGAGCAGGTGCAAAACAAAGGGTATTCACAGGTTAGTGTTCTATATATACATGCTATAGCAGAATCATTATATCATTCTTTCATATGTACCTTTTAGGCAAAGTGACACAGATACATGAAAACTTTGGCCTTGTTGATGAAGAGGTAATATTTGAGATGAGTGCCTGTGTGAAGGGCTCTAATCCTGTTGTAGGTGATAGGGTACTGGTAGAGGCATCATATACACCAAACATGCATTTCAAGTGGAGTGCTACCAGGATCCAGGTTAGCAATTTATCCATTCACTATATAACAACAAAAATTTTTAAATATGCAAGGTAAGTCAAGCTCAATGCCTTGGATTCTTGTGACCAAAGGATTCCTTTATATGTATCACACATGGGACTTGTGTGAACCATTTAGGTGCAAATCGCAATTTATGATATTAGTAGATATCAAAAAATTGAATATTGTAATGATTATAAAACTTAGAAGGTTTCAACTTTGCCATGTGACCACTCATGAAACACAGCAGCTTAGGTTTTGTATTTGTATTATTTTTGTACTTGGAGAAATTGGTTAATTAATTAATTAAATTTCAATCACAAGTAAGTTGATTTTCAAATGGGAATGTCGAATTTTTTTTTTTGAATGATCAAATCTATAATTTGATAGCCTTTCTGACAATATAAGTTTGTTAATATTAGTCTGGTAGTTTTTATTTAATTTTTGTTTCCCAATTTTACTAGGTATAAACAATCTAGCAGGCCAAATTTGTATGCTGTATGCAGAAAAAAAACAACTACTTAGCAGAAAGATACAAATGAATTAATGTAAAGAGATAAGATTATAAAAATTACTTATAACAAATGCTCTCTAACAAGAAACAAAATTGGTAATATATCTGTCCAGGAGAAGCTGAAGTATGACAGAAATGGATATTTTTTACAGCAAGGTGCCTATTGCAATATCCTAGACATTGACAGTTTCCATAACTATTAAGAAAATGAAATGAAAGGAAAATTACAGGGAAATGTTGTTGCTTGTTTCATATCCTCACAATAAAAAATTACATTTAATGATAAAAGAGTAGTAATTTCTGTCAAATCAAAAGTAGTTATGACTCTGACAGAACCCTTCAAATCTTTCTGTATTTATTAGCAAGATTACAAAAAAGGAATATTGACAAAATCATATTTTAATTTTTTGCCAGGTAAAATTTATTTGATTATTTGAACAGATTAATTTATTCTTCATTTTCTGTGATCTCTAATAGGTTCTGAAGATTTTGCAGAAATCCAGTCCAGTATTGTTACTTTTTACTTGACAGAAGTGAATACCCTTTTATAACATTAGATGCAAAATTTTATTCCGAAGATATTAAACTACCACCAACATTTCACAGGTAGTTCTCCTTCCATTTCAAAATTTTTAATAATTTTATGAATTTTCAATCTCTAGTACATTGCAGTAGCTGCAGCAGTAGTGGGCTATGAAGAATATTAATTATTGTCATACTCCAGCTTCTCTTTTACCTGATATGTGTTACTGCTGCTGTTTCTGGGTAAGAGTTGATCTGTTGTAAATATTTTTTATGATATTGTCTCTTTGCTATGGTTCATTTGTATCTTTCTGCTAAGTTAGTTATTTTCTTCCATATAAAGAGGTTTTTGTTTCTATTTCATGGCCTGCCAGGTTGTTTATAGCCCGCTTTATAGGTAGTAAAATTGACAAAACACAGATTTGATTGAAAATTTGAAATCGAATGCAAACTCTCACATACTGATATTCACAACTCTATACCATTAGAAAAACTATCAAATTTTACATTTGATCATATGAATAAATTAGGCATTTCTATTTGAAAAAATCAGCTTATCTGTAATTGAACTTTCCTTAATTAATCAACAGATTTCTCCAAGTACAAAAAAATACAGCCTTCTAAGTTTTATAATAGCTGCAATACTCAATTTTTTCTGATATAATAATAAAATTAAAAAAAATGGTGATTTGCACCTAAATGGTTCATTTTAAGCCACATGTGTGATACATAGTCAGAAATCTAATTATGCAATAATATATAGGGTGTTCCATTTAAAAAAACATTTTGATATGTCATACTTTTATTAGACTAGTAGTATAAAAGCCATTATTTTTAAAATGTAGTGCAACTCGACAGACATATTCTCATATAGTTACTTTCTGCAAAGAGATATCATTTGGTGTCAATAATTCAAGGTACTGAGCTTGACTTACCCTTTATTTTCGTTATTGCTATTGAAGCTAGATAAACAAAGCTAATCAAGTATCATCCTCAATGTTATGTGCAATGGAATCAAACATACTCAACATTACCAAACTATTAACTACCCTTAAATATTTTCTAAAGCTGCAGTTTCACTGACGCTCAGACTGGTCAAGTGCAATTGAGTGCAACCAATCAAGTAATCTCATATATTGTGGTCACAATCACAAAACATGTGGTAAGATTTGCCTGAGTACTGTTGAAAATATGTTGAGTGAAACAGATATAGCGACTCTGATATTGCAGTGCATCAAGTGAAAATTAGGACACATTCTAAAATAGAACAATTTGCTCTACACAACCGCACATCAAATGATTAGTGTGACCAGCTTCATATTACATGTATGTGTTCTCAATTTCTCGATTTTCTGGGATTGATAGGCGAGATCGCAGCCTAATGGATCGTTAAACTGCAGGTTTTTGCAATAATTAACAGTTCACCACAGTATGTTTTTTTGTAGATCACACAAAAAAACTGTCATCCGTTTCTGCTGGGCAGTTTATGAGAAATTTGAACTTAAAGTTCGATTTTTCAAGTCATTCGTTAAAAATTGTTAAAAAATTGTTAGTACTGTTTAAAACGGATGACGTTTTTCATACATGTTGGTGGAGGTCCAACTATGACATGTATCAATATCATCCGTTTTTATGATGTTTACCCGCATTTTTCAACCCCTATAGGGAGTAACATTATTGAACGCCTTACGTATCCTTTCAGAAGGCGTATAATGTCACCCCCTATAGGGGTTGTAAATGGGGTTAAACATAATAAAAACGGATGACATTGATATAAGTCATAGTTAGACCTTCCGAGAAGAAGTATAAAAGACGTCAACTGTCCAGCAGAAACGGATGACAGTATTTTTGGGCTATCTCAAAAAAAAAATACGAAGAATTTTGCATCAAGCTCTGACCGCTTTCGTCGCATTTTTTTTGCTTTTCATTTTGAAATAATCGCTACGCGCAAACCGCCCGGATTTTTGAAACATTAGTTGCTAGGTGTACTAAAATGCTACCGCATTTTCATTCGGTTACATAACGATCTTTTCTTCACATTTTAACATCCCCCTCTGTCTCCGATCGCTCCCACTTTGGGGTTATGGTGCAGTGACAAAAAAGTTTCTAAACTGCCTCTATATACTATATACCCAGCGTCATCCGGTTTCTTTCCCGACACTAAAATTACGCGTTATTGTTCTGAATACATTGGGACGTCTCTTAAGAACCATGCCGGATAAGGCCGCTACACATGATTGTTAATGCTTTCATTCAATACCTTGCATTCATCACCGTGCAAGCAATACCGTATTAGTGTCTTGTCTACAGATGCACGCAGTTGTGTGCCAGTTTTTACGTAGTTGTGGTGGTAAACGAACATGTCATTCAGTGAAAATGAAAAACGATAATGGCAGTGGCGTGCGCCTATGCCTATAAACAAAGAACGCAAACAGCGAGAAAGCGTCCTCCGCTTCTGGACCAAAGAGTGGTTCTTTGAACGCGACGCATTTTCCCATGTGAATCTATTGGACGAGCTGAGGTTACAATCTGATGATTGGCGGAATTACTTGAGGATGAACAAAGAGGCTTATGTGGAACTGTTACACAAATGGAACGTTGGAAATTTACTTTCTCAGTATCTCCTGTTCCTTTACAAATAGTAATAGGTCGAAATACGATAATGTAGGTGTATAAATTTGATCACTGCCACTACCGCTTCTTTTGCACTTGTGCATTTTCTTGAATTCTCTCCTAAAGCCACCCCGGAGGGTATTTATTTTTGAAAGCGCAGCATTTTTTGTGGCATTTGGATCGACAGACTTCAAGGATTGGCACGGTATAATTCTATAAATTTCGCCATAAACTCCCGAGGCAGTGTCCGTATTTCAGACATTGTATCTGTAAATTGAGAATACAATAATTGTTCAAATTCACAATTTAATATGGGTATTCATGCTTACCGACACCTCTGATTAATCAAAGACGTTCAAATTGTCTCTATACGCTGCGACCAGCATGGACTGTATTGCCACGCGGTCTCTGACTGCACACCACAGAGTTAACATCTATAGAGGGAGTGTAAACAACAAAATGCACAGGTCGCTGACCAGCCAACATGTAACGGAAATTTTGACAGCCTGAGGGCATTACCAGTAGCGTGCGACTTTATATTAAAATTGGATGTTCATTAGTAGATTCAATTATTACTGTGATGTTACAAACTGATACCAATAAGTTGTATTGGTATTTAGCTATACTTAGAGAGTTACTCTTATTATAATTTCATTGTAACAGTTGATAATTTATTATTACCGTGAAGTGTTTTTCAAAACATATCTAACAGTGAAAGGTAGCCTGTTGGAATGGTTGCATCGTGTTTTTACTTTAGCAATAAAATATAATAATTGCATTAGGTAATATCATTGATTAAGGTATTTAGGGGAAGATGAACAACCACACAGTAAAATCGCGCGCTCGCAGTCTATCTCACTCACTCTAGTCTATCTCACTCACTCTCATAGAAACCACGACACCGTCACCTGGCGCCCTCTTTGCCAATCTCAGAAGCTTCAAAAATTCCTGAATCCTTTATAATAAATATGCCCAATAGATGGAGCAAAGGAGCATCCAGCTATAAAAATACGACCTTGAAGTGCCAATGACCATGGCTGACCCATACCTAACCACCGACGGGTCGGTCGGGATCGTCGGTGAACCTAACATTCGAAAATATGCTTTGTGTTCCAATTCCAAACGATCAGCTGACAGCGGTTGATAACCTTGTTGTCGGTATACCGCCATATGAAATTGAGGACTTTTGTTTTTTACAATTTCTTGGACATTTTCACCATAATTGTTGTTGTGATGTGTTTTTTAAGGAACCTTTTTTGTCAGGTAAGCACATCTGTCAATTAAAATGATGTAATTCATGAGATAATGCATGATGAAAACTTGAATGCATATTGAAAACAGCAAAAAAAAAAACGTTTATTCGCCAATTACAGTTATCCCATGAGTTATCACATTCACTAGAGCGATAGTTGTTATAGTCATACTGCATTTTTATCACTTGATACTCCAAAATAATGAATTTCTTACTTGGAAGTTTTATCTGTGAAGTATATAGAAGTAATGAAGTTGTAGTGGCCAACCTTTGGTGGATTATGTTAAAGTAGCAAAAACATCCATCCGTAGGTAATAATTGCTAGTTGTATACCTATGTACATATAGGCAAGTTCAAAAAATGGATCATTTAATACATTCATTTTTTGACATAACCTAAAAGTTGAGTTTCTGGAATAGGTACATTATGACTATTCACTTCGCTATTCGAATAATTTGCGCACTATTTCAAAATGCTTCCTTTTTGTCATTATAGGTGTGGAAAAAATTCTCCAGCTTCCCAAGCATTCGAAACAGAAGAGGCAGACCGATACCAGGAGGCGAAGAGTGTGCTGACTTTACTCCACATACTGTGTATACTAACAGCACCAATAAATGCTCATGTTATCTATCCATATATTTTTTAATAAATGGTGGAGTTAAAATGAATTATTTATTATTATAGGGTATGCTTCTCACACAATCAAAATGAAAATATTTCATATCAATAGCTTATACCCACATTCATACTTTTTTTCCAAATATGTAACATGAAATGGTGTCTAGCTACAGAGAGGTGAAAATATGTATTTCAAATGGCACTTCGCTTAACATAGTGTGATTAATTTGTATCTTATCAAACAGGGTGACTATCTCAAAAACACTCATTGGATGATTGTTAAGTTGCACCATTGATTGTTGCACACACCAGAAGCTAAAGGATTATTGAATGAAAAACTATTAGTTATATTTTCCTATGTATTTATTATATATATATTTCTTCGATGTATTAAGGCTTGTTCTGAACAGTATATAATTCAGTGTATCGAAGGGCAATGAGTGAAACACCATTCAGTGATGTCAAAATCCCTCTATAATTTACATAAGAGTAATTGTCTGTGCACATATTATAGTTATGTTTATTCAAAACAAATTTCATGTCTGATGTTGCTAACAAATTTGATTTTAAATGATGTTCTTAATAATCACATTACTTCATAATTTTAAACGTTATTATTATAATTAACCATAAACGTATCGATGAGGTAATGAAACAGGATACATTTCAAAAATTTTATTATTCTAAATGATAAACAGTGGCATCTTTCTTTACAATTTTTGTTTCATTTTTAACAACCACAGATAATACATCTCGGGACTGACATGCTGAGTTCAACATTTGCTTTAAAAGCTGTCTTAGACCAGTGCCGAAGCCTTCAAAAATAATAAAAAGTGAAAAAAAATTACAGTAGGATGAAACTCATTAGAAAAGGAGGAGAATATGATAAGAATAAAAGGAAAAATAAATTACGGTCGATTCGAGATCGGGAAGTGGGAGGGGGTGAGCTTTTAAGGGTAGAAAATGGTTTATCTTGATTTCTGGCAAAACTACAAGTCCTATGGAAAAAAGTTGAATGGCAAAGATGTAGGTAATAAAAAGATCTACAACTCTTGTGTTATCAATTTTTTCACATCACCTCAAAATTTTGGTGAAAAATTCAAAAAACCAAGTTTTTGGTCTTTTATTTTTATCTTTTTCAAAAAAAATATTTTTTTTACGAAATTTGGTGAATACTTCCCTTATTATGTCCCAAATACACTGTAATTTATTTGATTTAAAATATTTATTTTTTCGCCTTATTTGACCTTAAGATAAAAAATGCACCCCATTTTTCAATCACAAATTCTCGCGTCAAAATATCAGCTTTTTTCAAAAAGTTTGGGAGCCTTTCGTTCGTTGAAATCTCTATTTTCTGATGGTGTAAAAAAATATACATTACTATAGAAAATCTTCTCAGAAAATGCAAAAAACTGAAAAAAAACTCAAATTCGAAAAATTTGTTTACTCACCATGTACAATTTTGAGCTATTTATTAAAACTTACACTTATTTACTTAAAAAACGTGAGATTTCATGTTACATTGATAAACTAAAAAATTGCAAATTGGAATATCCTACTATAATTAACAAATAAATAAGTTAATATTTAATAAGACATCCACAATATTTTGAAAAAGTTGTAGAATCTTCTTTAGATAATATTTGTACCTGAGTGACATATGGTGAATGTTAGCCCATTGTAAGGTATTTCATGGAGAAGTGGGGGAATTACATTTTCGATGGTTATGGTGGAAGGACAAGTGACAAGCATCTAACAGAAAATTGTGGCTTTTTAAATTTAATTATACCTGGTGACATAATATTAGCAGATAGAGGTTTTTTAATTAGAGACTCAGTTGAAGTTCTAGGAGGTCACTTACATATTCCAGCATTTACAAAAGGTAAGACGCAACTTCACCCAGTAGAGATAGAAACCACTCGTAGTATTGCTAGAGTTAGTCCATCTCAAATTCCCCTTGATTAGTCTCAATATTTTTTACACAACTGTACATCATATTCAAATGCATTTATATTGTTCACATAAGTTTATACTAGATATATGTAAATTATATCCTCACAATTACTAGGAATTCTGTGAAACTAACAATGCCTAAACAAAAAATGCAGTTTTTGATAGATGATTCTCATATAATGTAGCTAAATCATACAATAGTGTCCCTAATTATATTAGAAGTAGCTATAAACTATAACAATGTTTTTAATGTCTCAGAAATTCTTGTCATTTTGTTATGTATAACAATATGAATCTTCAACTCTGTGTATGCCAACTTTTTTTTTAGAATATGTATATATAGCTTTTTTGTTGGCCGACACTTTTAGCACGTGCTTTAAGGAAGAAAAGAACTACTGCTATGTGGCTGCAGACTTCACTTAATCCTGCCATACAAGTGCAATGAGCACATGATATAGCACCATCTGACAGTACGATAATCCATACCTGTAGTGGTTTATCATTTCTTCTTTGTGAGTGCATAACCTGTAACAAAATAAGGGCTGTTTTAGTAGGTATAGTTTGCTTTTATGGGCGAAAACAGGATGGATGGTTCTTTCTAATCTCTAAAACTATTTTTTTTTGATAGATTGTTCTCGCTTCACATAACAACATGGAAAAATTGACTTGACATAAATATCATGTAACAAGGATATTCTACATTACACATGCTTGTTCTTTTGTATTAATTTTACATAAAATAAAATTATAAAAAAATGTTCAGGCCAATTATTTGTATCACCCAGTAAAACTTTGAGTGAAATAAAGAAGTAGACATGTTGTTTACTTTTTTTGACAAGAAAAAAAAGGAAGGTGTATTCACTAGTGATTCAGCCACTTGAAATTAAGAATACAACAAGCATTTTTTTCTGCATTTTTCTCACCAACTTTTTTTAAACTGAAATTTAGTGAGACCATACGGTTTGTCATGTTCTAAATAGCTGTAATTGCGAGCATCTAGTTTAGTGATCATTGGAATGCTCCATTGATACCTTGGACTGTCAACAAAACAAAACGAAATACCAGAAGTATGGCAGATTTATGCTGTTACTCACACTAATAAACCCACACATTAGCTTGAGCGTTAATACCTTAATCAATGCTTGAGCATAGTATACCTAAAGTGACCATTAATCAGCCACTCGTACATCTTTATAATGATTATGCCATGCCTTGGAACCACTCTTGTCTGTTTGTTGCCAAATTCTTGGGATCAGTAATTCTCAAAAGAAATTCATTTTGCTGCTCAGTTTGCCATAATATTTAGCAAGCTTAAATTGTAACATGAAATTGGAGTTACTGCATTGAGAAATGTTACTGGCATTGGTTTATTGAAAAGTGTTCACAAAGTTTTTGTTTTATTTATTGAAAAATACCTAGTTATTTTGATGCAGTTGGTCAGCTGGTGCTGATTTTGAGTAGGAATAACATTTTTAGAAGGTGTTTTCAATATCCATTTTAGGTATCAACATCGTCCTAATAACCAGGATGAATCACTGGGTTTTTTGAGGCATTCAACATTAGACCATTGAAGAAAAGACTCTTTCTGCTGATGCATTGGTGCTGGGCAGTATATAAGTTCAGTCAAGATACAAAAGCGTTATGTTTGAAATTGTTGTGGTGGAATGCCCCATAGGCTTAAGAAAATGGCAGAGTATGGTAAATTTGCGTATTGCTTCAAGTTTTTAGTGATGTAGATGAGTAATAGAAGGCAATAGTTTGGTTTCAATGGTATAGGCACTTACCTGAATTATACTCATACATACGGTACTGCGTGTCTGACCAAGAATTTCTTTGTATCTGATCTCTGGATATAGTTCTGTTTGAAGTGTTGTTCGCAGACACCTAATTGCTTTGGCAGTGGGTCAGACTTTCCAACATATTGGAACAAATTCACATTGCCACTATTCTTGATCCAAATATCACGTATAGCTGTTGCTTTTGGGAAAGCAAAGAACATCTCTGGATTACGAGTTTTGTTGTTTGGACAGTTATAGTAATAACATCTGTAAACCATTTTGCTTCCCGAAATCGCGAAAAATTCAATACAAACGATGATAAACCGAAATCAATATAATCAATTAATATTTTTTAATCGTGGTTGATCGAAATTTTCCAAATAACATCGGAATATTAAACAATTGAAATATGACACTGCCATCACTATGTCAAATGTCAAATTGCCAATGTCAGCGACACCTGGCGGAGATAATAGTAAGTAGCGTTGATAGATTGTTGGAAGTAGGGTACTTTATTCGTATCAAAGTCGATGGTTGTTATATTGTCAAAGTTGTATCAGTAGAGGTACATTTGTGCTCATATAGGTGGCGACACTCCAGGAGGAACAAAAATTAGGCGCGTGATCTTAGCATCTAGTGGCCCATCTTCCCGTTAATACCTTAATCAATGGTAATATCCAGTTCTATAAAATTCTCATAGATAGATTTTGTGTAAGTAAATGTGGCATACATATTTGCATTTCACGTCCTCAAATAGTTTAAAAAATTGAATTGGGAAAATTCATGTGGATTGACATGAATGTAATGCGTGCACAAAACATACATTAAACATCCATTATTATTCCTCAAACTGGAGTGAAGTTGCTGTTGTTCGCAGTTATCCCCATGTATTACGCTACTGAAAACTAAAACAAAACCTACACTCACCTATGATAAGAAGTGTTCACCGATTCATCGCTATTACAGCAAACTATGCACTTTTTATGTTGTCTCATCATGCAATTATGACAATATTCATAAATAATTTAATTCACACCACAAATAGTCACAAAGTCAGTCAAATATACACTAAAATCACAAAAATCTCGACACACGCAATAACCACAACTACAATGACAGCCACATGACAGTTTAAGGGCACGCCGATTGTAGGTTGCCAGATTTACGACATATTAGAAGTTATAGCGACATTCCGCTATGAAATTTACCATTTTTGAGATTCCATTAAATCAATACAAATTATCTGCACGTAAATCAGTTACATTGCAAGTATATTGGAATGTATAGTTAAATACCCAGCTAAACACTTTGTCTTCAAACTGCGGAAACTGCCAGATTTTGAAGAATTTGTAAGCGGACGAAGAAGAGTGGCAATAGCGCTATAGATGTTGACTGGCCAATATTCAAATTAGGCTCCCTCTAGAGATGTTAACTCTGTGCTGCACACTCAACAAAGTGACATTTTTTAGCCTATACACTGAACGTTGATGCATGGCGGCGATGAATGAGCGGTATTGCATTAAGTCATTAACGATCGTCTGTAGCGAGCATTACCAATAATGGAGAAGTTTCCAAAAAATAAAATTTGGAAAATTCATCATTATCTGATAGTCTATTTCTTCACTTGAAAAACGTCGAAAAAATCATCTGAATATTCCAAAAAACGGCGGAGTTATTCAATTTTATATTTGCGTATAGCGACCGCGGAGGCGAAAACCCGTTTGACGTCACATCACATGTTCTGGTCGGAACGGCGAAGGTATTTGTTGTACCGGGCAGATGCCAGTATATTTTTGAAGTATGGAGGAAGGTTACGATCGTGGTGATTCTAGTAATCTTCCTAAAGTGGATAAGGGTAAGGAGAGTACCTATTGTGATCGTGAAAATTTTCGATTTTGAGATAATACGCTTTTTAGGTGTTTTATGATGTCTACATTTAACGAAAATCCACACAACTCATTTCCGTCGGTTTCTCTATCTGTCGGTCTGTCTGTGCGCGTTTTTCTAGCCACGTAATTTCAGTAACTGCTGCATGGATTGTTATGAAATTTGGCAGAGATATCCTGTGGGGGTAGTTGTAGTTAATGTTCCTATCAGTTTGAAAATCGGTGCATGGGCGGTGGAATTATTAGAAAAAAGCCATAAATTTTAAATATTCCTCAAAATTTGTTTTTAGGCGTTTTAGAGGTCCCTGATCATTTTCTATTTTTTTTTGATGGGGGTGATATTGGGGTGGTTGGGGGGGGGGGGTTGTAAAACTGAAAAATTATTGAATTCATAACAGGCCGTCCACTAACCTGTGAAAGAAAGGCCTAGCGTCCTAATACACTTTTTTAGGTGCATCCGAACATTACCTTGGCTATTACGGATCGTCGACTTTCTGATGTACATATACATGTGAGAGTATTGCTTCTGATCATTCTGTATGGTGTAACTAGGAAACTATAGGATTGATTTCAATTAAATTTTCACACAGTATTACTACCGCTGCGAGGGTGTAAAATCTTTATGATTTTTAAAAATCGTGTCAGCGGCGGCGCAGCAATAATAAAAGAAACCAAAAATATAGAAACAGCTCAATCTTCGTTTTTAGGCGTTTTAGGGGTTCCGTGATCATTTTCTACTTTTTTGGGTGGGGGTGAAATTGGGGTAGTTGGGGGGTGGGGGGTCATAAAACTCAATTTTTTTGTATTCATAATAGGCTATTCATTGAAATATTTGTTTGGTGTTTTTATGGTGGTGTTAGTACACCTGAGTACAATGCAATATTTATAGTTTCTCGGTCTGCTAGACATATTCTAATAATACGAGTACCAATAAACTGCAGTGTATCGTTTTGTCACCGTCGGCGTCGCCTACTCTACTGAAAACAAGGAATAACAACATGAACGAGGAGGCCGGCGCCGGCGGCGGCGCGGGGCTTGCGAGAGCAGCATCCTCGACAGGGCGCACACAGGCTTGCGTGAGTGATGTGACGTCAAAGCGGCTTCGCGCGGATGATACGGCTATTCGAACTTTGAAGGACTATAACTTTTCTATTAATGGAGATAATTACAAAATTTTTTCGCCGTTGTTCTCTAACTCTTTAGGACTATCTGATTAACTAGAATTTGAAAAAATGGAAACTTCCTCATTGTCCAAGTTTTATAATCAGTGTAAACATTCTCAGGTGCTATCAGTGAAAGCAGCCAGCCCAACCAGTGGGCAGTCAACCTCTGTGGTTTCCGGTTACAACGGTTCCTCGAGCGGATACAATGCGGTCCCGCCTCCACCTCCCCCG
Source organism: Callosobruchus maculatus (assembly GCA_951848785.1). Taxonomy (NCBI): domain Eukaryota; kingdom Metazoa; phylum Arthropoda; class Insecta; order Coleoptera; family Chrysomelidae; genus Callosobruchus; species Callosobruchus maculatus. The sequence continues at coordinate 72,440 of CATOUR010000073.1, read as the reverse complement.
CCGCCCCCAGAGGCATCTGCATTTGGCAGGGGCGACAATGGCAACTCAGGCGGATACTCCAGAGAGGAGAGCTATGGGGGCAGGGGTGGAGATAGTTATCCTAGGGGCAATGTCAGCTTTGCCAGACCTGATAATTTTTCCCGATCGGATGCTGGCGGATTTGGCAGGTTAGTTGGGTGTCGTATGCTTGCAAACTCGTAAGTTGCACACTAGGGAATGCAAATATCCCGAGATTGGTTAATCCCGGGGTTTTCGGGGTTGAAGTTTCTAAACCCGGAATCCCGGAATTGATCCCGGGAAATTAGGTTTAAATAGACAAACGCATGAGAAGCTTTTTTTAATTGAAAAGAAACTAAACGTTTTGAGATAACAATCAAGAAATACAAATCTAAAATTCTTTTGAGAAGTTAGGCATGTCGGTGTTATGCCAACGCCAACTTAGATCAACTTAAAGGAACATTCAAAAAGTAAAGTATAGGGTTGGGATAAAGTATGGAACCAAGCAAATATCTTTGAAACGGAAAGGTTGATATTGCTGAACATTTGCAGGTAAATGTACTGACGCATAATGCATCCGAAGACATTATGTTAGCTATTAATGGTTAAACCGGAAGTACATTAATAGCTAACATAATGCGCTCGGATGCATTATACGTCAGTTTACTTACCTGCATATTTTCAGCAATATCATTCTTTCCGTTCCAAAGTTATTTGCTTGGTTCCATATTTTATCCCAACCCTGCATATACAAAATAAGACCCAATAGTAAAGTAGCGCAATAAATTATTCTGACAGAGGAGGGTTTTTGAAATAATAAAGCAAGAAGGTATGTTCGTTAAGAGCACTATCTTATTCTTGACTTCATTTTTGTGCAGACAGTTCGTACATCTGAAAAAACCCTCTCTGATCCCACACTTGTAGGTGGAATAGTTAGCAAGAAGTTATACATCAACTGTAAATTTCTCCCTTTTTTCCACTTTCTTCAAATAGCAACATCTCCTGACGAATAGTTGTTAAAAATCGCCTTTTGGCAGCTGAGTCGTTTTCAGAACAGATTGTTGTAAACTTTGTTTTAATGTTGAGCAATGTGAAATTTTGGTAGACTATTGTACAAGCTCAGCAAGTTAAAAATCAGCATTCTCATTAAATAAATCTATATCTGAACACTCCGAACCGGTATTATCATATAGAATTGTTAATCTTAAACTTTTTTTCATCTTATGCACCATTTGTATCCTTGTCAGGTCTGTATTTTGGAAACCTCATTGGTATTTTTGTCATGCGGATTGTGCAGATAGCGAATTAATCCGGCAAAAAATTGTTCGGCGTTCTTGTATTCGATGTCTGAGAGATAGTTTGAACCAATCATGCAAAACCCGGGTTGAATGCTCACAAATCCCGGGATTTTTGGTATTGATAAATGACCGGGATTATCAATCCCGGGATTGCATTCCCTATTACACACGTATACTGTAGATTCACTCTACTAACAAGAAGCGTCACTTTCAAGCCTTGTAAAGCATCTCTTGCTTGCTCTCTGATCTGAGTTTTCTTGGTAAATTTTGACAGGACAGAAATACCGGTTTGCATATTGTCCAATATCACTAAGCTGAACAACTTGTGTGTAACTAATAGGTTACCTCTAAACATCTCTAATAGTGATTTTTCAAATAAGGATAACGTCTTGGTATTTGATTATAATATCAGCTCTTAATCGCCTAGAAAGTGTTAAAGATCTGGGGGTTATTTTTGATTCGAAATTGACCTTCACAGATCGTATTGAATCAGTAGTTTGTAACGTTAAACTCTAGGATTTATTATCAGATTTAGCAGCGATTTCAATGACACAGATGCAATTAACACAGATCAAAGGGTGTTTCCGGCAAGCGCTTGCGACGCATTTACACGTTGGTGCGCGTTTAGTAGCCGCTGTGATTGCGTGATGAGCGGACGTATAGTTTTCTATTGAAAATGAGTGGCTGGTCAAACGAATAATGTTCTTGGAATATTACCAGAGCGAAACGCGTATCTGGAATCCCAAAGACGTTAATCATAAAGATAAAAAGAAAGTTGCAGATGCTTGGAGTCAGTGTCCGCCATGCTTGGATGTCCGTAGCACACTGACGCAATCGCAAACGTGTAAACGACTTCTAAATGCCAAGCGAAATTTGTGAACGCTTGGGGCTTGTGGATGCTTGTCGAGCCTTGGCAAGCATGTAAAAGTACCTTTACAAATATGTAGGTGCATCTTCGGTATTCGATATTTTCTTTAAAATTGATTTGACCTCCCTGCTATGATAACCTCGAGCCGCCACTATCGTTGACTCGTCTGTCCAGTCTGTAAATACAACTGGTCGAACTAGAGGTTGCATAGTGTCAAGTTTCTTGAAAAGATGTATAGATTCAGCTATTAAATAGCACTTTCATTTGGTAGCTAAGCTAGGAAACATGCTTCTCTTGGAGGGAGTACTACTGTTTGACTCATTATGTATTCAACAATTTCCTATTTTATGAGAAGGTTTTGGAAAATTTCCTCATGTTTCCATTTCTTTCCACCAAATCTTTATCCTCAACTTTATTCGCAGATCAGATAACTCGAACTATGGTAGAAACGATAACTTTGGCAGGAGCGCCAGGCAGAAAGCGACCGCTGGTCGAGGTAGGGAGCGTTCTAGGGAGAAGGACAAGGATGACGACGAGATCGAGCGAAAACGCAGACGAGAGGAACGGTTGAGGGAAAGGGAGAAGGAAGAGAAGAAAGCGTCGCCCGTAAGGAAAAGGTCCCGCTCTCCGAAGACAAGGAGACGTTCCAGGGTCGTCCCTAGATATATGGTGCAGATACCCAAGATTGCGTTAGATCTGTGAGTTATGTCTTTTGCTTCATATCATTTTCGATTGTATACAGGGTGGTCCAATAGGCGGCTTTGCCGTTTAAATCAGAAGAAAATGTTTCGAATAAAAAACATAATTTTCTTTTCAAATGGTTTACTTGTAGAAAATAATTTAAAAGATGACTGACATCCGAATATACCGGAGTAGGTATCAACTTTCTTATTTTAAATAGAACACTTTGTATATTATTACATTTTTGAATTCAGCGTTGATTTTTCGGTCCAGTTTGTTAACCATAATTTATGTCTACGAAGCGTATTTTCGAGGTTATTCAGCAATCTTCAGAAAATTTGACGTTTGTAGTACTTTACAAAAAATGTTAATATCTCGGAAACTAAGCACGACAGAAAGGTGCGGTTTTCGGTTTTAAAACGAGCAATATGCATACTTGTGTTTCAGTAAGACCGCTGTTTCAAAGGCATATAATTTTCAAATTTTAAAAGTTTAAAACGTTAAAAACTTTTTATCAAATGGGATGGTATGATAAGTTACACATCAGTGGATGCGAAATTAAATTCTCTTTCACTTTTATGTAGGCATATGTTGTTGAATCTTTGATGGTTATCAAAATATTTACGATTTTGTAATTATTCCTTAATGGCGCGTAGGAATCGGAAAAATCGTAGGTGGCGTGGCTCGCAGACGGAACAATTGGCTAGAAACTTTTCATCCAAAGTGCTTCGGCCTTTAGAACTAAAATTTGCAGCCGCTCTGTCTAACTGTAAGCACATTATTATTCTTAAAAACTCCAGCGGTAAATTTTCCAGCAGGTTTTCCAAATTTTCATCTAGAAAATATTGAAAAGCATTAGTTTATTATACGGTTTCCAACAATACCACCCCAAATGTTTAGACCTTATGCTGGTTGTCAACAAACCTCTCAAAATTTGGATTTACGTTGGCGTAAAATATGAGAGGACAAATGCAGTTAATGAGGATAATGAGTTTGACGTGCTCCTCATAGCAGTACAGCAGAAATCGAGATTTAGGCATTGCTCAAACATCTGTGAAAATGGTCTTAACGAAGAACAAATACCATCCTTATCACGTGCAGCTAAATCAAGCACTTGAACTACAAGACTTTGAAAACAGAATGAATTTCAGTAATTGGGGTCAAGCGTGAGTCCAAGAAGATGCAATGCACTCCAGTGTGTTGTTTACGGATGAAGCTACATTTCATAATAACGGCCATGCAAACAGGCTTAATTTATATTTTTGCGCCGACGTTAATCCAAATTTACATAATTCAGTTGACAACCAACGTGGAGTCTAAATATTTGGGGTGGTGTTATTGGAAACCGCATAATAAACTTATGTTTTCCGAAATTTTCTAAATGAAAATTTGGAAAACCTGCTGGAAGATTTACCACTGGAGTTTTTAAGAATAATGTGGTTACAGTTAGATGGAGCGCCTGCACATTTTTGTATTTAAGGCAGAAACATTTTGGATGAAAAGTTTCCAGCCAATTGTTTCATCTGCGAGCCACGCCACCTACAATTTTTCCAATTCCTACGCGCCATTACGGAATAATTGCAAAATCGTAAATATATTGGAAACCATCAAAGATAGAACCACATATGAGACAAAAGTGAAAGAATTTAATTTCGCATCCACTGATGTGAAACTTATCATACCAACCCATTTTCAAAAAAAGGTTTTTAACGATTTAAACTTTCGAAATTTGAAAAAAGCTAGTCTATTGATTTAATGTGCTTTTGAAACAACGATCTTGCTAAAACACAAGTATATTTCTTGCTCGTTTTAAAACCGAAAATCGCATCTTTCCGTCGTGCTTAGTATTCGAGATATTAACATTTTTGTAAAGTAGGTACTACAAACGTCAAATTTTCAAAAGATTGCTGAATAACTTCGAAAATAGGCTTCGTAGACATACATTATGGTTAACAAACTGGACTTATAAATCAGTTCTATTTAAAATAAGGAAGTTGATACCTACTTCCGGTATATCCGGATGTCCGCCATCTTTCAAATTATTTTCTGCAAGTAGACCATTTGAAAATAAAAGTTTTTTATTTAAAACATTTTCTTCTAATTTAAACTTGACTCTTGTACGACTACTGGTCCTGCCATGACCTCCATTGCTGTTAATAGGTGAGTACTGGACCTCGCACGGTGTGAGGAGTAGTCACTGGGTAATCGAACAGTAGCTTGGTGTGTTGGAGCTTGAGTTTCATCTTTTTGTTAAAAAAATAATAACAAAATCTTGGGGTTTGACAACCCCGGAAGAAAAGCACCCACACCAAGCCGATTCCGAAAGCCGGCACTGGGCAAGGTGTTGGTGCTTCGGATCGTCCTGACGATGACCCCCGCCATGATCATGGATCGTTTTAGTTGGACGACGGAACTCAAGGCTGACTTGCTGAGCTGGTATGAAAGAAATAGCCTACGCCATAGGGCAGTGGTCTGCAACCTGTTTCCGACGGCGGGCCATTTTCAAAATAATTTTTTTATGGTGGGCCGCACATTCAGTACATTGAAAGTATTAAAAATACATATAGACTTTTTTATTGACATGCGATAACTACAATAATGCCAGAGAACGAAAAATTTACAATTAAAAAAGACAGCTCCAATTACATACATATGTTTAAATATGTAAAGATTGCTTGGCGTGCTGGCCTCACAAAAATAGCGTATGACGTGAAATTGACAGATGACGAAAATGACAGTGACAATGAAACTTCGGTAAGGATGATTTCGATTCCGTGATATGCAACTAAGTCGTGACTAACAAATAGTTCTGTGTGATATTGATAGGTGGCACAACGATATTGCGTATCCATTGGCCCAATTTAACTTTCACGCCCCTATTTCAGCATACTTACGCTCTAAGTTTGTTGGTTTTTCCTAACATTGTATCGGTGCTCTTGCGGGCCGCGCAAAAAGTTGTAAAGGGTCGCAGGTTATCAACCCCTGCCATAGGGGATGAATGTCCCGCATGCATGAAAGGTGGTGTAAAATACACCCAGCCTACCCCCTCGGCAGATGGAAGGGCTGTTAACTAGGCTTTCTCCATTTTGACTTACCATAAATGCATTCATTTGTATAAAATGGTCAAATAAATAAATAAATAAATAAAAAAAAGGTCGCCGATATGGCCGGCTGAGAGGGAAGTAGTCGAGGTCGTCTCCTGGTGATTTCAGTAACTGAAGGGACCTGCATAACAACAAGAGGTCCTTCAAGTTGTCAGATTATATAGAATTAAAGAGAGCGGATGAGGCAGTGAGTGAACGCCTATTAGAAGTTTCTGACATTTGGAGCATCAGTTGCGAAATTTACGCTGCTGCTCTGAGAAACTAGAAAGGGAAGAATGAGACTCTTCTGTTGAGAGAGCCCAGAGATGGGTGCGCCAAAGGGAGACGAAAATCCAGTTGCTCGCCAGGAAGCATGTCGTATCTAGTGTGTGATGGACTATAGAGCAATTGGGAAACGTTTTAAGCGCCGCGTGCTGCGCCACATAGCCTGCAGATAAAGGCGCGACCTTCATACACTCAGCCCAGCTATAAAGCAGCCCCAACTGCTGATCGCTTTTGTTTCGCTTGAAATAACTGGCATCAAGAAGTTGATTACGATTGGTTTTGTTTACTATGTCTAAATTATTTTCAACTCAAAATATGTTCTTAAGATATTGCTTTACTTTTATATAGAAAGTTCTTTATTTTTTTTTTCAGTCCTAACGCTGACGTTTTGGAACTACGCAGACGCTATAATAACTTATATGTTCCGTCCGATTTCTTCTTTACAAACATCAAGTGGGTAGATTCCTTCCCTCCTGACAAACCATTCGCCTTGAACAAGTCATGCTCCTTCCATGTTATGAGCAAGGATCTAGAGCCTGTGACCGAGAACACTGCCGTGTTGGAGCCCGCAGATGCAGATTATACTTTTTCAGCAAAGGTAAGACCCATTTAATTTAAATTAAAACGTTAAAAATTTCACAAATTTCTGCTATTCTGTTGTTATTGAACAAACAAAATCAATACGATGCAAAGAATTTGGCCTCACGCAGTATTGTTTTACCATGTAGAAGCTGTCAAACAATGGCCCGTATGAATAAAAAGAAAGCAAGTGCTCATGAGTATAACCAAACGCTCCAAGCAAGAGCTTAGAGTAAAAGGTCAGAGTATAAGCATCTACTCGAGTTGATATGAATAATGATTTGCTTATACTCAAGAGCGTTTGCTTCAATAAAACGAGCATTTGCGCCTAGTCATTCCTGCCGAAACTCGCAAAAAATAACGTACACTCGAGTTGCGTCTGCAATAATTTGACCGTGTTTTGATTGTAAGTGTAATTAAAATGTCTTCAGATGACGGAATGAGAAAGCAAAAGGTATCAATCTGCTAGTAGCAATACAATTGCAAGAAAGACCTGAAATCCTCACCAAATTACAAATTCCACATATAAAAAATAAAAAAAAAACGAGGCCCTAAAACTTGCTGCCACAGAAATAGAACGAAAAATAGGAAAGCCATTAACCGTTTCGCAACTAATGGAAAAGGTAAATAACATGAAGACGAGACTAAAAAATAAGGTTGACAAGAACAAAACTGGCAATAAATCTGAATCCAGGATTGGCCATATATCGCAAGAAAACCTTCATTTTATGATTTGAAGTGAGAGCGTCTCCTCTTCTTTCAAGATTTTCTACAAAACGTTGCCATCCAATTTTACATTTTTTTCTTGAAATCTGTAAACAGATTTAAAATCTCACCAATCAGCTTCCCTTCGCACTTTGCATTGCTCCAGTGCACGTAAATTCACGAATTCTGTGATATTATGACCAGCTTATTGCAAGGTGCATCTCCTGCAAACGAGATGCAAAAATTTTGAAGCAAATTCTCAACTAAGTAAGCAAACCATACATTTTATTCATAACAAGTTGAGCTGATACTTAAATGTGAGTAGATGCTCATGCTTCTAATACAAGTTTGAGCAAAACCTTTTACTTCCATTTTTATTCATATACTATATAGCATATGCTTCAAGTTTTGCAAGTAGAAGGTTCTGCTCATTTTTATTCATTCGGGCCATTGTCACTAATTCCAAATTACTTTTTCGTAGAATTTTGTAGTTTGGTAATGGGCACAGAGGTCAGTCAAATTTATCTTCCAGCATATGTATCTATTTTTTTATTGCTGGGCCAGTGAAGCGCGATGTAGCATCTGTTTGAGACTTTGTAACTAGGGATTCAGCAAGAAATTGTGTTAAACATATTAGCTCTGTGACATGAAGAAAATACTAAGTTTCGTTTTTTATTTGTTAAGGTTATGCTGATGAGTGTACCCGGCTTGGAAGAACTGTATCAGAAATGCTGTGGTATTCTGGATGAAAAAGATAAACGTGACAGAGATAGAGATAGCGAGGAACGAGATTACATCCACCCGACTAGACTCATTAACTTTTTGGTTGGGCTCCGAGGTAAAAATGAGACTATGGCTATTGGTGGACCTTGGAGTCCATCTTTGGATGGTGCTAATCCAGACAAGGATCCAACCGTGCTTATAAAGACGGCAATCAGGACCTGCAAAGCCCTCACTGGGATTGATCTCTCTAACTGTACACAGTGGTAAGTAGTAAACCATTTTCAATATGCTGACAAGAATCAAAAGTTTTAAATAAGAGATCACTAGGTAAAAAGCGCCAAAAGACATACATAGTAGGCTTCTAGATATCTTTTTTAATAAAAACCAATATTTTTTCACATAAAATGACCGTTTACTCTGCGCTTCTTCTGTTTGAAATTAGAATCACAAAAAATGAATCCAAGATTTTGCTTTGGCCAACAAAATTTGTACTAAATTTTGTTGGCCAAACCAAATCTTGGAAATATGTTTCACAAATATCTTTGATTCTGGCCTTCCCAATGAGAGGAATATTTATGTCATGTAATTGAGAAAAAAGTTGTATCCATATACCATCAGTCGATGCACCGTGTTTGATTTAGCAAACTGCCCTGAAACAGTTTATTGAGATATGTAAGAGATAAAATACAAATTTTTGGATTAATGCTCATACGTACTTAATATTCTGATGCGCAGACCTCCCCGGGTGTCAAAACCCTCTATGCATCATGGATAGTAGTTTTTATAATTTTCATAATTGGAATTTTTTATAAGGTACCCTGTTTTGTAAAAAAACATTCTTTATCAACGATGTGTGCTATTCATCAGTTGGGAAAGCTGAACTTAATCATCAGTTGATTGGTGGTTGCTGTTGGCTATTAAATGATTCAGAGCAAATGTTTGTGGCAGTCCCTTGCGTTTACCGCGCACAAATATATAAAGGTAAATCAGCTTTGTTGATGAACCGTTGTGAGGCGAATTTTTCTAGGAATAATGCAGGAACCAAATGCAGAGAGATGCAGTGGCTCGTCTTGGCAACTGTTCATCATCCAGACGAAGACAGCTTAAAAAAGGAATTTGTTATTTTGTGCGATGCTCAGGTAAAAAAACAATTGCGAACGATAGTCGGTTACTGATGCTGAAGATATTACAATGGAATTTCAGACCGACCAACTATCAAACAATAAATAACTGGTATCCAAAAATGGCGTATCCATTTCATGGAGTAAACTTTTTTGTTTGTCGCTTGTGATGTTGCGATATGTCACATGTATTGCCATGTATGGCACTATGATTCTGAGAAAGAAATGAATGATCGTGTATGTGTTTCTTCTCCCGCATAGGTACTGTTATGTGGAGGTGTATCATCACCAATACCAACTTTTGCTGACGATGGTCCTGTTATCTGTTATTTATAAACTAAACGATTTTGTAAACTTCACGATGGATGACATCGAACGAGAACTATGTGCTTTACGAAAACTAGGGATTTATTTTATGGGCTTCTATTATTTCGTATGGATATACTCGACGACACTTGAAGTGTTACACCCAGAATTAATCATTGCCTCTCAAATTTTACATTTGCAGAAAGATGCATAGACATGTGACCTGAAAAAAAAGTAATCAAATGTTTGACGACCCCGTAGCTGAATTTTTGAATCACTCATATTCACGTCTATACCTTTGTTACCGCAATTGATAGCACCAATGTCATGTGTATATCTTATAGCATTTTCGATTTACTGCACTGATTTTAACCACCATTGCACTACAGTGCGCATAGAAAACTCGCCTGGTGCCCAGGAGTGAAATAAATCTGAACTGGTAAGTCGAACATACACCAAATTTCAGTGCAATTGAAGTAACTGTTCTGTCAGCCAACTGGTGACGGTTTGATGAGATTCTGCATCCCGAGAGCTCAATTTCATTCTGTGGTGGTTTTGGAATTTGAATAGTTTGAATCCGCCCTGTTCAATCATTTATTGGTTTATCGACATAAAACCTAACAGCATTTTGTGCAATATGGCTTTTGCACCAGCCTAGGGTTTACCCACTAAAAATGAATATCTTTCTATATCGGTAAATACTTATGTATATCTTGTTATATCTTCCTTCAGTTTATGAACAACATACTCAACAAACATTCGTATTTCTGGGACACACGCTGCCGTTGTTTGCAATTTAACTAGATATGCTTCAATTTCCTCATCATCCGAAGATGACGATTCGCAGTTCTTTCAACTACACTTTCCGTACCTTCCGTAACCCACTAGCCCACTACCCGGTGCAACGCACCGCCTGTTTGGCCATCACTGGAGCCATGTCTAGCACACCAACGTTAGCCATGGAGACCCTTCTAAACTTAACATCTCTGCACATTGAGGTGGAAAAAGTTGCAAAAGTGGTCGCCTACAGACTGCTATCAACCGGCAGACCTGACAAAACGGAACTAGGACCAGACACAACGGGTATAATGGGTGAAATTACCCATCATCATGTACTCGGAATGGTCTCGAACTATATGGTTCCCCAAGCGCATATAGAGCGATCCTATAACGTCCTTTTCCCAGGCAGGGACGAATGGAGGAGGGACGATTTTATATCACCCTCTGATCTTGCGCTATTTACTGATGGCTCCAAGTCTGAAATGGGGGCAGGAGCGGGTGTAGTGGGTACCAATCCAAGAGTTGAAATTTCAGTCAACCTTGGGAGGTATACCACAGTCTTCCAAGCAGAAATGATTGCCATAGAGCTGGGAGTCAGGGAACTAATCAAAAGGCCTCTGACAAACAGATCTATAAAAATCTTTTCAGGCAGCCAGGCTACATTGAAAGCACTGTGCTCCAGTCGGGTTGATTCAAGACTGGTATGGAACTGCATGCAACAAACTCGGAACGGGAAACAGGGTTCCGGGTCACAGCGGAGTGGAAGGCAATGTATTGGCCGACGTGCTAGCAAAAGGAGGAACTGAATCTGTGTTCATAGGACCGGAACCATTCGCGAGCATTGCAAAAAGCACCGCTAAAAAGACCATCTCGGACTGGGCAGTGAGGAAAGCACTCCTGAACTGGCGAGATACACCAGGGCTACTGCACTCGAAGGCGTTTATAAGATACCCCTCGAGTCAGGCCTCCGCATTCTGGTCGGTCTGCTGACGGGACATGGTCGTCTAAGGTACCATATGCGGAAGTTGGGGCTTGAACAAACTTCAGACTGTCGCTTCTGCTACGTGGAGGACGAAACAGCGGAGCATATTCTTTGCTCCTGTCCAGTACTGGATAATGCTAGGTTCCAGACATTCTGATTTGCCCAACTGGAACCTCATGACTTCAAGGAAGTTCCACCCTTCACGTTGATCGCCTTCGTAAAGAGGTGCGGACTGTACGGTGAACTCTTAAAAAGGTGTGAGCCATAATAGACACAATTGAGTCGCAGTGGAAGGAGGCAGCTCTGCCCCACTCACTTTCAGCCTAACTTAACGTACCCCACTACCCAGTTCTTGATTCAAAAAATCATTTTCTTTGACAAGTAAAATAGGTTATAAGTAATATTTTATAGATGTCAAAAATGCACTGAAATCTCCACGAGCTCAGAGAGTCCGTGGCGATAATTTGCGCTAAAGTGCAATTAAGCGGATAAGTCGAAAACAAAAGACCACATTAGTGTGATAGGGCAATAAAGCGAAAACGCTATAAGTGGTTTGGGCGCTAGATGGAGAATTAGAGACACTCATTCACAGCATTTGCATACACTGACTGCAATACAATTTGCGAACCTGTAGTAGATTTGTTAGAAGAGCGCGTGACAACATTGCTTTTGTTAAGCTTGGATTTCTTTGCTGCCATCACTTGTGATAACCAAGATATAGACATCGATAAAATGCGATTTTACATGTATGCTTGTGGTTCCTCGTCCTAAGCAGTTTAAACTTCGTGCATTAACTATGCTGGAGTCTGTGGAGCATGATGCAAAGTGGGTAGTCTTCTCCTCACCTATCCCACACAGTTTCGATGTAATTTCCGGCAAAAGGTTCATGTCAGTTCCTTAAAGAAAGTCCACATTTCTGTAACCAGTATGGAGACGTGTGTTATTTCTTTGAACAAGGACATATGGGTGGCTATCTAGATATGGCACTAAGGTGGTAGAACAGAAAAGGTGTTGTCTTCCATCAGGATGATGCAAGACCACATACAGCAAGAATCACCCAGGAAACTATAGCGCGAAATTCTGGGAAATTCTACCTCACCCTTCATACTCACCAGACCTTGCCCCGAGTAACTACCATATGTTTTGGGCCTTGGACAACCACATGTGTAATCATTGATCCATGTTTTGTTAACAGTCACGAAACATTGTAGAAACTCTTTCTCATTGCGTTCAAACATGTCTAAACAGTGCTGCGAAGTTCATGTGATTCCGTTTTTCCTCCACTGAACACCATTCTCGCCGATAGCTGTCTCATGCCAATTTTTCCCGTAGGATATGTTGTAGGCGTTCATTTGAGATGCGTACAATGTAAGCAATCTCTCTGACCTTCACCTGACAATCAGCTGGTCATGGATTTTATTAACCATATGCTCCGCAGTCACCTCAGTTGGAAGGCGTGGCTGCTAGTCATCAAAATCGGATATTCGGCAACTGATCGATATTACTCTTTCTCCATGATTGCAAACAAACACGAACTTGACGACTTTCAACAGCTGTCAAAACAAAACTGCTCGATAAATCTGTTGTAAGGATGTCATACACATTTTGCGTCAGTGGTGCCATATGTCTGTAAACTGTGATACTTATCATACAACCTTCGTATAATGTTGATTGTTTATAATATAATAACACCGTTCCCAAAGAACTGAAGTTCAAGAAATTACACTTTCTAGGTGTAAGACTTCTAATGGCACTGAGTATATTACATGCACGTGCGCCGAAAAGAATTCTTCTAGTGACATGAGCATTTTAACCTGCAACGCAACCATTCCTCTGGAAGAATTGAGCCAAGATATGTTTACTTACAGTGTACTAATTTCATGCGATTTGGACGGTTTTTTGAGGTTACCAATTATACCTAATAGGTGTCCCATCCCACGAATTCCTGATGGGCGTGTCGCCATAAGTGGGATGGCGATTGAGAGCGTAATGCTGACCATGTGTGTTGTTTCTTCTCCTATATAGGTACCGTTTCGTGGAGCTGTATTACCGTCGTGGCGGCGGAAGCGGCGGCGGCGCCGTCGAGCACAAGGGCAAGCCTTCGTCTGCGCGCGTCGAGACGGTCGTGCTGTTCCTGCCTGACGTGTGGAGTTGCTTGCCGACCCGTTTGGAGTGGGACAACCTGCAGATGAGCTACAGGCGCCGTTGGGAGGGCCTGAACGGCGGTGGTGGCGACGATGCGGCTTCGGACGGTGCTAAAAAGGAAGATAAGGACGATAACCTGTCAGGTGGCGAGGAGACCGACGAAAAGGCACTTTTATTTCATTGATCGGTGGTGTGGTGCTGGAGAGCGTCTGTGTGTTAAGCTCGGCTTTGATGGGATACATATACAATAGATGTATATATATCATTCAGTTTTGATCAAGCAAACAAAAATAGGCAACTAATCCACATAAAACAATGAAATCAAGTTGATTGACTCAGTACTTCCTACATATTACTATACTACGGTGATACCAGTTTATTATTTTTCCTTAGCATGAAGCTATAGTCTGAGATCCCTTGCAACCAAATCATCGCCCGCCCGAAAAAAAGTGTGTTATGCCGCTAGGTCTTCCTTTCACAGGTCAATGGATAGCCTATTATGAATACAAAAAAATGAGTTTTATGACACCCCATCCTCAAACTACCCCAATTTCTTCTCCGCCCAAAAAAAAAGTAGAAAATGATCATGAAACCCCTAAAACGCCTGAAAACGAAGTTTGAGCTGTTTTTGTATTTTTAGTTTTTTTATTATTGCTGCGCCGCCACTGACACGATCGCTAAAATCCATAAACGTTTTCCATCCCCGCCACGGTAATAATACCACACTATTATTTCAGTTTATTAAAATCAATCCAATAGTTTCCATGTTACATAATACAGAACGAGCTAAAGCAATATTCGTATGTATACGTCAGAAAATTTCTGTAATAGGCAAGACAATATTCGGATGGACCTAAAAAAAGTCTATTATGATGCTAGGTCTTTCGCTCACAGGCCAATGGATAGCCTATTATGAATTCAACAAATTTTTGAATTTTTGCGACCACCCACCCCCAACAACCCTAATTTCACCTCCACCAAAAAAAGTAGAACATGACCAGGAACTCCTAAAGCGCCTAAAAACGAAGTTTGAGGTGTTTTTATATTTTTAATTTTTTTATTATTGTTGTATTCAACACTGACACGATTCCTAAAAATCATAAACGTTTTCCATCCTCGAAGCGGTAATAATACTGTGTAAAAGTTATAGAAACATTACTATGACCCCACAGCATATCGCTGCTCAAATTTCATCACAATTCATGCAGTGGTTACTAAGATTACGTGGCTACAAAGACGCGTACAGACAGACCGACAAACAGACAGACCGACGGAAATGAGTGACGTGAATTTTCGTTGTGTAGACATCATCGAACGCCCAAAAAGTGTATTATCTCAAAATCGCGATCACAATACTCCCCTTACCTATCGGTGTGGGAACTAAAATATCATAAAATACGTTTTAATTATTTATTTGTGTCAAGCTGCAATGCATATACATATCCATGGACATTGCCACTTACTAATCCATATTCTCAGCAAAACAATTATGTTATATGGCAAGCTCTCAGGTTTTGTGAGATGACCGCCAATACCAATCAAGTCATAATCGTAAGTGACTCACCTCTGTATTATTGAATTTAAAGAAACAGCCATGGCCCGGTAAATCAAATGACACTAAAATTACTAACTGATTCTGGGGAGTCCTTGTTTTGGTCCCTGGACATGTCGGCATAAAAGGCAACGAAACAATAGACATTGAGGTATCAGATCAGAAACTGTTGATCGATAAAGTCATGGAATAAAAATGGCAGAGCCAGAAGGCGAGAACAGACACAAGTACGAGGGTCATTCAATAAGTAAAGAGATAAATGGCTATAGCTCGAAAACGGTTTATTTCAATCTTTCAAAATGAAGGCTATTGTTCAACATAATTACCCCCCTCAGTTATGCACTTGTCCGATCTTTCTTGTAGCTTCCTAATTCCCTTGGCGAAGAATTCTTTCGATTTACGCCGAAGCCACTTTTGCACCGCTTCCTCAACTTCCTCATTGTTAGCAAATCTTTTTCCACGTAGGGCGTCTTTGAATGGTCCAAATAGAGGCAGGATGAGGTAAGACCTCCCAACTCAATTCTTGAAGCTTATCACGGGTCAGCTGGGCTGTATGAGGACGGGCGCTATCGTGCTGAAGAATGACTCCTTTTGACAAGAGTCCACGGCGTTTTTCTGATAGCTGGTCTAATCTTGTGTTCTACTAGCATCTCGGAGTAGTATTGGCTATTGATCTTCAAGGAAATCGCAATAGACTGGACCCTGTAAATCCCAAAAGATGGTCAGCATCACTTTACCGGCGGAATGTTGAACCTTGAATTTTTTGCGACATGGAGAACTAGTGTGTTTTCACTCCATACTCTGCCTTTTGGTCTTAAGATGGTAGTGGTGGATCCAGACCTCGTCGCTGGTGACTATTCTTTCAAAAAAAGCGTGTCCTTCAATCAAACTTCGTTGCTTTAAGTCTTGACTAATGGACAGCCGTGATTCTTTATAAGCGTCAGTAAGCTGTCTGGGAACCCATCTGGCACACGTTTTTCTGTACTTTAAATTGTTCTGAATGACATTGTGAAATGTTCCAACACTTACTTGAACTTCCCCAGCTATCATTTCAACAGTAATTCTTCTGTTATCACAAACAAGTCCGTCAATGCTCGATTCCAACGAGGGGCCAGTACTTCCACTGGACGTCCACATCGCGGTTCTTCTTCTTCGTCTTCTTTTATTATAGGTCAATACCCTGTTTTTCTTCACGCTTTAGCCTGTCTTAAGGTGTATGCTCTTCCGTCGTAACCCAGCTTTGAGCCCATCTTTTCTGTGGTCTTCCACCAGGTCTGAAATCTCTTGCAATTTTATTAGCCTTGTATCATCCGCTCTTGACACATGTTCATTCCAATATATTCTCCTTTATTTTATAAATTTCGTGATGTCGGTTACATCACACTGCTTTCTTATTTCCGAGTTCCTTACTTTATCTAATTTGCTCTTCCCTGTAATAGCTCTTAACGTGTTAATTTCCACTGTATGCAATAGCTGTGTTGTCCTGCTTGTTTCGGCTCGGGTTTCCGCCCCATACGTCATTAATCATTGTTTTATATATTTTGGGGTATGTTGACATAAAATGATGAAATAGCTGATCAGAGCATATTCAAAGGTTGTCAACTAACACCCCTGAAAAAATTGTATACATTCATGAATAGCTTTAAAATTATAGAATTTGTCTCTTTACTGATTGAATGACCCTCGTATATATCCTAAAAGCAAGGATTGGACGCTAGACTCCCAATACACCACTATCCCGCAATGAAAGGGTGTAGATGAAGTCAGAACGATATGAGTTGTTTACATTTTTTGTACTCCTACCGAGTGCCGACACTACAATGTATAGTCATATTGGGGTATATGTATGTGTATTATAACACTTACGTCTGAGTAAAGCACAAACACATATAACTAATAGTTCAAAATAGAAGTTTTGAATCAAGCAAAATAAATTATGCATTGTAAGTATATCGATACGCGCCGTTAAATCTATATACATGTTTACTGGACTATGGTATCCGTCGGTCTTAAAAGGGTCGGTCGGTCTAGGTATAAAACGATCATCGCGCGTGCGGCCAGAGTAGGCATTGGGGATTATTACGTTTCTAGCCAGTTTTAACCGCTGCGTGACAAGGTGAGGTAGGTATATCAACGCTACCAATTTTTTTGTGAGTGTGAAACTATCTTCAGAATGAGTACAATATTTCGACCGTGGGAAGGGACATATGTTCCCGAAGTATATCAATGGAACGAAAACCAAAAAAAGATTTATGATACTAGTCCGTTCAGTAAACTGAATAATTTCAATTCACCAATGCCACGCAGCTAATGACTACAGTAGTCAGTGCAATACAATGGAAACGACAAAAAATATGCATTTGTTATCCATACAACGCTGTCGCTATTACATGTAATACAAACATTTCACGACTATACTAGCATGACAGTAACACGGCAACGTGATATAAAATACTCGCTGTGCTAGGGATCTGTTTTTATAGTTTTTCATTCTTCATCGCTCATCAGCTACATCCTGGTCGTAATTAAATCTTTAGTTAGCTTGTTTCTCCACATCCTGATAGCTGTAAGCGTCGGCTGTATCGTAATATTATTTTCCAGGTCCTTTGGCTTGTGTTTGAACCTAGGCTGTACACTCGGTAAGACATACTGATTACTGAACGCTATTTCACCAGGACCAAGTAAAGTTCGGCACCGGATAGGGCCGACTGTATGGCTGCTATTTTTAGAAAATTTGATAGGGATACAGTGCTATCGATTTTATGCGACACTAACACTTTACTTCTTATGCATCTATAACCCGGCACCGTGCCAGTTTTTTGGTGTATTTTTTGTATTTAGCTGTGATTTGTGAAATTGTCAGCATCATTTGATGTAATGTGTTTTTACCGAAATTTTTCAATTATCCCGGGGCTCAAACATGTTTTATTGTCAAAATCCATTTTTGAATGTTATTCAATTTCCCAGAATCTAATAAGGCTTAAGAAAAGACTGGTGGTACAGGATTGTTGTAGGGTTGAATTTTATATTCTATAATACATACTTTGCATTGGCATTTTTGTCACCTCATCATCACACTAGCTTTGCATCTGTTCTAATTAGGGACTATGATGTTATAATGTAGCTAAAAACTGCATTCCCAGCGAAATATTCGAAACCAAACCAAAGCACAGCTAAACAAAGTCGTTTGTTATATATATTGTCTTTTTTGTTTTGACCGTAGATAACGATAATTGTTCAGTTAATGGTAATAGTAATAGTAATTTTTATTACAAGTAACTGGTGACTTTTTTAAAATATTTTTATGACGATAGAACACAAAACATGACAGAAAACAAATTGAGTTTTATTTTTTTCTGATTAACTGTTTTTAGGTGCCAGGAAACAATTTTATATGTTCACTCAGGCCCAAGGTAAATTTTGAGGTAGAGTGTTTGTTTTTGTAATTTTGCGGCATAGTTAATTTTTTTTGTATAGTGTGCATAGTTTTAAAATTGACTGACATACGTGTATTTGAATTCGCTTAACCTCAAGAGCTTTTTCTGTTTATCTCTATCTAACTGCAAAAATATAAAAAAATATTCATAAATTGCACACACGTAGCTTAAATACCTCTCTCCCAACAAAGCCGAAAATACAGACCTCAACAGCATCACAGTATGATTCTGACATGAGTCTGTACGAATTAGGCTAGGAATACACACGCTGAAATCCATGGCTGGCGGGCCAAAATCTGCAAGCAGCGAACACGTTTAGTTTGTCTTATATCGTTAGGAATATTTTGACCTAGTCGCGCGAATCTGGAAGAATGAATGTGAACGATACCAATCGAAACTAACGCTAACCGTGTTTCCCATCTCTCACCGTCTATCGTATCTTCACAGAAGTCTGAGCTGGTCCACTTCTCGCAGCTGGACCCGAGGACGATGTCGGTGGGCGACTTGAGGGCGCAGCTGAAGTCGCGCGGCGCCCCTCACAAGGGGCTCAAGTCCCAGCTGGTGGCGCGGCTGTCGAAGCTGCTGAAGCTCGAGGAGCAGACCGAAGCGCTCAAGAACGAGGATTCGGATAACGAAAACGGGGAGGGTGAAGACGAAACCGAGATCCTGCTCAGGAGCGTTAAGGCAGGCGTACAGGAGGATAAGGACAAAGAAAAGAAGGCGGATAAGTCTGAGGTAAGTATTCGGAGATGCACCTCCGAAAACTGTTGATGATCCATAGCATGATCCATTAATGTTCCATCCACAGTCCAGGTACCATCCATACCGAGATACCCCAAACTTTTTGTGCAAATCCTGCTTTTCAAGATGCTCTGTTAGTTACATTTTGACCTTGATTTAACTATTAACTATTCAAGGTCAAATTTTTCAAACGCTCAAACTCATATTCGGACGTAGAAATTTCCGTTTTTCATTTTCGGCGTCAAAAGTAGGGGTTTCCATTTAAGAAAATCGACTAACCTTGACTTGACCGTGATGTCGAGACCAAGGTTTACCATAAAGGTCACATTTGACCTTGACCTGATCATTCAGAGTCTACTTTTTCAAAAGGTCAATCTCACATCTGGACGTAGAATTTTCCGTGCTTTTCATTTCCGGCGTCAAAAGTAGGGATTGCCATTCAAGAAAATTGACCTTGATGTTACCTTTATGCCAAGGTCAAAGTCACCGCAAAGGTCACCATCAGATAGCCAGGGAAATTTCTTACGACTTTTGTCTTAAATATTTTTTGTTAGACCTCTACTTTCTTAGTTATTCACTTGGTCCAGTACTTGCACACGGTGTAGACCCTCACAGCGTACGAAACTTTTTGTTAAAATAAACATTTTTAGTTACATACATTCAAATAGTTATCCAGCGCCGGTACTCTGTAACTTAGAAACGTGTTTCTATGCACTATGTGCTATGGGATCGGATGGCCTCGTAAATATGACAGCGTGCCGTGACATCGTAGTAGACACGTGATAGGCACCCGAAACTGCCCGATCGCCATGGTTCATGGTGATAGAAACATGTTTCTATCTCTTTAGAGACGCAGGCTTTTTCAGGGGTGTACCAAATATTTTACGTTACTTACCGGACTATAAAAATTGCATGACTGATCACTGCTCACTTTTTTTAGGCTGAAATAAAGAAGCTGGATGAACGGGAACGAGCTTTGCTTGAAAAACGCTACGCTCTACCAGATCAACAGCACATCATAGTGCACCCATCGAAAACTGCCAAATCCGGAAAGTTCGATTGTACAGTCATGTCACTGTCCCTCATCTTAGATTATAGACAGGAAGACACCAAGGAACATTCCTTCGAGGTTTCTCTGTTTGCGGAACTCTTCAACGAAATGCTCATTCGAGATTTTGGTTTCAACATTTACAAGGCCTTGACCGTTTTACCTGATAAACCGAAAGAAGAGAAAGACAAAAAGGATGACAAGAAAGAGAAGGAAGATAAAAAGGACAAGGACGAAAAGAAAGATGATAAAAAGGACGACGATAGGAAGAGAGATACAGAGAAAAAGAAATCATCTGACAGCAAGGACAAGTCGGAAACTAAAGATGACAAAAAAGATTCCAGAAGGGAAGAGCATGAAAATAGCGATGATAATGAGGACGATAATGATGAAAAGGACAAAAAGAGGGATAAGGACAAAGACAAGGACAAAAAGAAGAGAGTCAAGCTCGTTACTAAGGATAAACAGCTGTTACTTTCGTTCATTTACTTCGATCAGTCCCACTGCGGCTATATCTTCGATAAGGACATCGAGGAACTTCTATACATCTTGGGCGTCCGACTGTCTAGAGCTCAAGTAAAAAAACTGGTCAGTAAAGTTGTAACGAGGGATTCCCTGCACTACAGAAAGCTGACCGACAGACCTAAGGATGAAGAGGCTGTGACTATGGTAACAGAAGTCAATCTACGTGAGCTTGCTGTGGGAAATAAGGGACTGTTGCCTGTATTCAAAGATAATGAATCTATCAAGGAAAAGAGCAACGTCGCACAGGAACAGAATGATGACCAGGAAGGGCGTATGTATTTTTATTTTATTTAAATAATATTACATTTTGGATGCATCTGCATCACTTTGTAGTGCAAGTAGTCTGATCGAATTGGATTTGTTCGAAAATTCATACTTTTAAAAAATTGCGTCTAGTACGTTAGTTCGATATTTCCCATCTCTTAGGCGAGAGCGTTCATTACAGCCAAATTAAAAATTTAGTCAATAAGTGTGACTATGGGTAAGGAAATATTACGCTGAAGGCGTTCAATAATGAAGTCAAGGAACTTTTTTTGATTACTCTGAAAAAAAATGGCGTCAACTGTCTTGACTGTCTTGTACTTCCCATACATTGTCGGTGCTAACAAAAAATTTGAAGTTGCCCAAGCCCTACACATCCTCATCAAAAAAGTAGACAATCATCAACATCTAGAAACGAAATTTGAGCGATTTTGAAAACTGAAAACTAGTTTTTTGTTGATTTCTCATCCACCACTGGTAAGAGTTCCAGAAATGATACACTGTCAATATCTTAGAGCTTAGAAGAAACCGTCTCATCGTTGAAAAGCTAGATCACCAATTTGCAGTTTATGCCAAATTTCTTTGTTTTGGTGTTAATGAAAATAAGAAAGTTCTGAAACAGTTGAATTTATGAGATACGATACGCATACAGTTTTTGCTCAGAATTTATAGAAGAAATCATTTTTATGTTTCATCTTTACACTCAAGTAGGGTATATTGAATATTTTTTGAGTTTAGTCCCTTGATAATGTAAAATATAAACACCAATAAAACATGCAACACAGAAGCGTAGCGTGCCTTGGCGGGGCCCCGTATACAAATTTGTTTGGGGGCCCTTAGGAAGGATAAAGATATCTCATAAAAGGAAAAAAATGCGTTGGATGCCCCCGTGGCCTGGGGGCCTCCATCGCGTATTTTAGATAATATTCAATTTACGATTCTTTGTAAATACTAAACATGATGTAGGAGGGGGGGGGGTAGTCTTAAATCTCACCACATGTCACCAAAGGGGGGGGGAGTTAAAAATGGTAAATAAAAGATCACTTGATTAATGGACGGCCCCTAAGTAGTGACAACAAATGTTTCAAGATAAAATAACAAAGCCGACTTTGTTTGGAAATAGAATAATTTGGACCAATGGTTACGATGATAACTAATTATTACGGTAGGAATTAAAAAAAAGCAAGCTTAGTGATATAATATTTATATTGATAGAAAATAACATGAAAACTTCATTACCATTATTGAGAACAAATAAACTTTAAATTATTATGTTGTTTAAATACTCTATAGTTACAATTGTTATCATTCAAAGGAACACTAATATGATCATGAATAATAATATTCTGAACTGCTAACTGAAGGACTGAAGTTGCTGAAACCCAAATAAATATTCATAAATTTGGAATGCTTAAAAGTGTATAATAGTTTGGTTTCAAGACTACGACGTCATATCGATTATCGACCAGCGGCCAATGAAGCAAACGTTAATTATAGTTTCATGCTTCCAGGTTTTGTTATGTTCAACGGATCATTGGTTGATGTTGGAAAACTGATGGCCCAATTGGAAAGGAGTGAAAAAGCGAGGTTGGACACAGAATCCAGGATGGTGGATTTGAAGAACGATAATCAAAAATTGCAGGATAAATACAGCAAATCAAGTTCTACGATAAAACATTTGAATTCAGAGCTGAAAGAGTATAAGGATAAAGTTCGAAATACCGAAGATACCTTGAGCAAGATTTCGGTAAGTTTTTTCAGAGAAAATGTTTAATAACACATATCAAATAATATAAAAATGAAAAGAAAAAAGGTCACTAAGTATATTCAGCTACATAATATGCAGATTTTCACACAAAGCAAAAACTATAGGAATCCTGAACATAATTAATTATTTTAAATCTTCCAGGCTTAGCCATTTGATTTTTCAAAGTTCAGTTATGTTACATATTGAGTATTTTGCATACAAAGGATTAGTATCATTGCCGTTTCACCTTTAAATAAGGCATGGTCTTACAATAAGTGTGGCTGGGTGGACCCCTAGCATTAGGGCATCCCTAGGCAATACAGTTTTTGTATTATAATTTAATAAAAGCCTTGTTCAAGTATTGTGCACTGGATATGTGATTTGAGTACAAACAAATTGAATATCTCCGTTTATTTTTTTCAGTCTAATTCAAAAATTTTCTATACAACCCTGGTTGAAATTCGTGACAAAATAGAGCCAGTATTAAGGAGCTCATCGAGTAAGGAAGATAGTTTGAAGAAGGAGAAGGACGAAAAAGACAAGAAACACGATGAAGCAAAGTCACGTTGGGAAAAAGAGAAAGAAAGGAACAGTAAGGAAGCAGTAGTCAAAAAGGAGAATGATATTAAAGAAACTGATGTGGAAATGAAAGCAGAAAAAGCTGATGATGGATCGCAAAAAGTTAATTGATTTATTTATTTAATTTACTGCACATTGAATTGGGTTTTTTGTGTTACATAATATTTGTACTATAACTTGTAGGTAAAAAGATTTACATATACCGCCCTACCTATTCTGAAAAATCTCATTGATATATTCAATTCTTTTTTTTAATTTTGGAGCAATTTATAGTAATTTTCATGCTGTTAAGTGCTATTGGATGCCAAATACATACTTCACAAAAAATTGCAACTCTTTTTTTCGAACCCTTCGACCTCCCGCAGAACTGAAAGGCACAAAACTAGATGAGCGGAATCATTTACGATTACATTACGTCTATAAAAACTAGGGGCGTATCCAGACCTCAGCCTTGGAGGGGGAGGGGTAGCGGGGCATGAAGTTGTGTGAGCTTTCACCATTTTTTCCTTCGTGAAAGACGTTGATGTAAGAGAAATGAAAATGTTAATAGTATTAAAATAAAAAAGAAGATATCAACAGCAAGTGAAACAGTAAAGTATCAGTTATTTTAGGGAGATGAAATAAAAAATCTTATTGATGCATTAATCAATTTTAATACAAATGGTATGTAATACGTATCATCCGTGAACACTTTATTGGCACAGCATACAAAATTAAACGATCATGAACACTCAACAGTCAGGTACCCTAGTAGCCACAACACGTACTCCATTTTTTTAATTAGTGTTTTAACTTTTTTAATCGGTGGAATTCTCAAAACAGGTAATTAATGAGTTAGGTAATTTTTTTGTGACAAGCTACCACGTTGTATAAGTCATTCAACTGATTATGTAACAATGGTAATATATTAGATATGCATCACTGTAATAATGCAAAACAAACCCTTATGTAATTTAGTTACTGCAAAAAAGATTTTTATTCAGTGCGACAATTGCTTAAATGAGTAAGTTAAATAAAATAAGTCAAAGTTGAATCGAGTTTTTTTTCGAAAACCTTAGGAGGGGTAATTACCCCTGTTACCCCCCCCTTGTATACGCCTGTGATAAAAACCACCGACTATTTAACACACTTCCATAGACCTTAGAGCCCGTCCAGATAAAGCGATTTACGCGCGAGTCAATTTATGTTGCGTCCAGATGTCGCGTTTCACTTGCGTTTCTACGCTGGGAGAGATTTCCTTCCAGTTAAAAACATTGAGTTGGATACAGCAGTTGTGTTGTGGCGTGCATACCAGCGATAGAATCTTCGTAAACAAAGAGAAAGGCGACGATTCAACATGCATCCAATTCTACATGACAGAATGACGCACAGTATGTTTATAACATTATACCCAAAGCTGAGAGAACACAATGAAAAGTGCTTCAACTATATCTTCCCAGTTCCTACGTTTTACGAGTCTATTGGAATAATCGGATGATTCCATATCCCATATGGCTACTCTTTTTTCGACTGCGTCAATGAAAAGTTCTGTATCGAAGTTATTACGCTCCATTTTCAAAAACAAATACGTCCACACGCCACGGACTCACGCATTGTACTGGAACTGGAACTGGACGCAACAATGTCGCCCAAGTATCTCGACTCGCGCAGCGCTCGCGCGTACAACGGGCGAGTCGAGAGTCCCGCGCGTTACAAGCGTTTTACGCGCGAGTAAAACAACGCGCGAGAGCATCTGGACGGGATGTATGTAACTCTAGTATCTCGGGAACGCGCGAATGACTACGCGCGAGTCCACTGGCGCGTAAATCGCTTTATCTGATGGACGGGCTCTTAGCCTCAGAGTAACAACTGAACATAGAGGTAGTAAACAACTAATTCTAATAGGCCGACATCTTTTCTTACATATTGACCACCAGATACGGCAATCATAATTTCATAATTGTTCTACATTAAAAAAGACGGTATTTTGATGGTTCAGGAATGATTACAGCAAAATCAATAGATATGTTGACCTCTACTGCGTTACTGCATATTTCTTCATCATAAACGGAGATTCTGAAGTCTTGCATAATTTTGAGGAGCGGGCAACGCTGCATGCGATTTGTTTACGGTAGATGCTCGACTGTCAAACATTTGTTTTGTTTGTGCGTGTTTTATGCTTGGTCAGTAAAATCGAATTCCCTCAGAGTAACAACTTAACATAGACGTAGTAAACAACTAATTCTAATAGGCCAACATCTTTTCTGACGTTGTCATATTGACCACCAGATACGGCAATCATAATTGTTTACTATCGTCTTAATTGTATAGTATCCAGAAATATTCCATTCTACGTTAAAAAAGACGGTATTTTGATGGTTCAGGAATGGTTACAGCAAAATCAATAGATATGTTGACCTCTTCTGTGTTAGTGCATGTTTCTTATTCATCATAAACGCAAATTCTGTCTTACATAAATTTTGAGGAGCTGGCAACGCCTATATAATTTTCCTGCGATTTGTTTACGGTAAACCCCGACTGTCAAACGTTTGTTTTGTTTGTGCGTCTTTTATGCTTGGTCAGTAAAATCGAATTCGCTATTTGTTGGTAACTGTAGTGAAGCTTTACGGACTTGCTGTGCTATATTCGAGGGTAGTTTTAACAGTTTTTCGAGATGGGACAGTGCAGAACAGTGTTTGTAACATGGGTTGCACTGGAAGAATTTTCAGGTTAGTTGGCAATGTTTGGAGGCTGAAGTGTCAAAAGATGATGGCTTTGAGCACGCCATGCTGAAGTGGTTTGTTTACTACCTCTATGTTCAGTTGTTACTTTGAGGTGCTTTCCTTGGTTGATACCTAATCTACCTATTTTTATCAATGGACAAAAGAAAAATAAGAGTCAGTCAAGATCATTGGTGGGTATAGTGATAGACTATGTAGAGCGCCATCCGAAATAATAACTAACAAATAGCCACTCACAATAGTCACAATAGATTCACTACTGAATTCAACACAACATCAATTCAAGCAACGCACAAGAAATAATAATAATAATAACCTATAGAAGCATACAGATATATACTTCAAATGGCCGAGTTCACTACAATAGTGCTCTTCCCCATGGCTTCTGGTCCATTCATTCTGTGTCGTACTTGCACTCTGGTAAAATCCGCCGCTAATCTTCGTCTGTTCCACTGTTGTTCACCTCTCAGGAATGTGCACTGGAAGCCAGGAAGTCCACAGCCGTCCGTTTACCTCAACGTTTCTTAATTCTTATTCTTAGAATAATTTTCATAATTTTAAGAAAGCTTTTAGTATAGGTTATAATTTTATAAAACTATGTCAAACCGCAAAAAAGTTGTCATGATTTTTGAATAAGCAACAAAATATCCACAGATATTTCCGAACTTTCACGAGCACATTTCTAAAATATAAGCCGATTCATCAGAGTTCCGAAACTCGTTTATGTACAAGAATATTAGAATCGAAATGAGCGATTCTAATATTACTTTTCTAATTATCGGAGCCCCCTGGCTGGTACGGTGATAGAACCGTAATTTGGAACACCCTTATACAGGGTGGGCCAATAGTGCGTGGACGGAGGATTGTGGGCTTAATAAAAAATATTTCAAAAATCTGTCACTTGGTCATGGTAGGGACCCTTGAGGGCTATGACGTAAAAATATTTTCACTCAAATTTTGACGTTTATACAGGGTGATTCATATCAAACTTACATTTTTTTAAATGGAACTCCCTATATATTATTGCATATTTGGATTCCTTGGTCAATTTTAGTGTGACTTTATGTATCACACATGGAACTTTAAACGAACCGTTTAGGCGCAAATCACCATTTTTGGTATAAGTAGGTATCAGAAAAAAATTGAATATCGCAGCGATTATGAAACATAGAAGGCCGTGACTTTGCGGTACAACTAAGCATGAAATGCGTCACCTTAGGTCAGACGGCTAACATGAAATCTTTTTGTACTTGGAGAAATCAGTAGATTAATTAAGGAAACTTAATCACAGATAACTTGATTTTTTCAAATGGCAATGCCTATTTTGGTTTAAAATATCGAATGTAAAATTTGATCACCTTTCTAACGATATAACATTCTCGATATCAATCCTTTTTGGTTTTTATTTTATATCAAATTTTCAGTCAAATCGGTGTTTTTCAATTTACCTGCGTGCAAGCAACCTAGCAGGCCATGAAAAATAAACAGAAGCTCGTTAATATGGAAGAAACCAACTAACTTAGTAGAAAGGTGCAAACTAACTGGAGCAACGAGGCAAGATTATGAAAATTCCTTGCAACATATTAGCTCTAACCGGATACAACAGCCCCAAGATATCTAATGTAAATGAGTAGCTGGGCTATGACAGAAGTATTTGTTTTTCACAGCCTACTAGCTATCGAGGTCTACTAGAGCTTGACAACTTTCCAAAACGATTAAAGATTTTGAAACAAAAGGAAAACTACCAGCGATTTTTGCTTACAGTCTAACATGTTTAGAATTTCATATCTAATGGGATAAAAAGATTAGTCACTTCCGTTTAGTTAAGTCAAAAGTGAAATCTCCAACTGGAGCATTCTGAACATCTATTGAAATAATTGCTAGAATTTTTTAATTACGCTATGTTGTAATTGTGTTTATTTCATGTAGTTTTCTGCAAACTAAACTATGTTTTACAATTCAAACAGACTGCAATTCAAGTTTCATTTTCCGCGATTTTGCTAATAAGTAGAAGTACCTACTGAAGAATTTGAAGGGTTCCAGTCAGAGGTATCATTACTTTTGACTTACGGAAATGGCTACATTTTTATAGCATTTAATGTGGAAATTTATTCAGAAGACATAGATATTATACTGCCAGCAACAATCACTAGTAGTTTTCCTTTGATTAAATATTTTTTTACTGACGTTGGAAATTGACTAATAGCTAGTAGGCTGTGAAAAATGAGCGTTCTTGTTACCGCTATTGTTTCTGGTTAGAGACAATATGTTGTAAGAAATTTTCATAATCTTGCCCCGTTGCTCTAGTTAGTTTACATCTTTCTACTAAGTTTCTACTAAGTTGATTTCTTCCATATTAACGAGCTTTTGTTTATTTTTCATGGCCTGCTAGGTTGCTTGCATGCAGGAAAATTGAAAAACACCGATTTGACTGAAAATTTGAAATAAAATGAAAACTAGAAAAGATTGGTATCGAGTATGCTATATCGTTAGAAAGGTAATGAAATATTACATTCGATTTTTTAAACCAACATAGGCATTGCCATTTGAAAAAATCAAGTTATCTGTGATTGAAGTTTCCTTAATCAATCTACTGATTTCTCCAAGTACAAAAAGAATTCAATTTTAGCCGTCTGATCTAAGGTGACGCATTTCATGCGTAGTTGTACCGCAAAGTTACGGCATTCTAAGTTTTATAATCGCTGCGATATTCAATTTTTTTCTGATACCTACTTATACCAAAAATGGTGATTTGCGCCTAAACGGTTCGTTTAAAGTTCCATGTGTGATACATAAAGTCACACTAAAATTGGCCATGGAATCCTAATATGCAATAATATATAGGGGGTTCCATTTAAAAAAATGTAAGTTTGATATGAATCACCCTGTATAAACGTCAAAATTTAAGTGAAAATATTTTTACGTTATAGCCCTCAAGGGTCCCTACCATGATCAAGTGACAGATTTTTGAAATATTTTTTAGTAAGCCCACAATCCTCCGCCCACGCACTATTGGCCCACCCTGTATATTCTAAAAATTGTGAAATTATAATTGTTTTGGATTTAGATACTTAGTACATTGGACGTGTGTTAATACTTTGTTGTATAGTTACATGAATAAAACGAGTATGAGTATGAATGGTCGTTTCACTACTGCGCATGGCTTTGAACAAGACTTTGTTGCTTGTTGACAGCTCAGCTACTGTATTCTGCGCTTCACCACAACGTATGAAGTCGTTATCAGTTATTTTGAAAGCAGGAACAATTTGATAATTTCGTAACTATGCTTTTTTATGAATGCATGGCGTAAATGCGACGGAAGATGATGGAATAAGCGGGAAAATACAGTGTTAAATTTGTTAAGTGTGATGAATACTCGTATGTTGCTGGTATGCAAAGTCCAAGCTTAGCGTTACTACGTATGCTGGGGTTCCCTTATGACTACTCTATAGGTCCAATAAGGGACCGGTGGTGGTATTGTGAACGTGGACTAGGGAAAAAATGCAAAAGCCTGGTAGCTCTGGGAATACAGGTAATTTCCAGTGATGCCATCGTTGCACAGTTTCTAGCTTTACGCTAGTTTTCCTAGTATTAAAAATATTAAAATGATCATGCAGACAGCAGAATGAATGATTACAGTTGTAAAATAAACAGTTTATTAAAAATGAAATTGGACTTAATAACAACTAAATTGCACTTTCGGTCAGGCGGTCAGTCCAGATTGTTTCCCTTGGTGAACACAGTAGATGTTTAGCTTTCAAATGGGATAATCAAACAAATTTGTGTCTGAAACAAAATATGTTTAAAATATCAATTTTCCATCAGATTCTGTACAGCTTTTCTGTTTAACGAAATTATATCTATTCTATATTCATATTTCTTCAATCAATTCTTAAATTATATACAAATCTAAAAAAGTGTATTTTCAGAATAGATACTTGATAAAGACTTATAACCAGATTGTTATCTGAATTTGGATAACTGTGATAAAAATTCGAAATAATTGCATTCATTCATTGATTCTGTTTTACTTCTTTATAAATAGGAGAAAAGTAACTAATTCTCAGAAGGAGTGGAAGAAAAAACATCACAAAAATAACATTTCTATTGTTACAACTCTTAGAGCAAATACATAAAACGACTAATCATGTAACATTATTCACAATCGTAAATATTAATGAAAATAGTACAGAGGATGAAAATATTTCCAAAAACTGCTATGCTTAGGTTGAATTGCGCCACTAGAAGGACTATCATTCCCCCCAGAGTCAATTTCTGTGGAGCTTTCAATGTTTTTTGTATTACCTGGATTCAGTTCTGGCAGCTCTTCATTCGAACCCTTCGTCCTAGAAGTCCAAGTGGCAGCTCTTTTCCTTATATTTTCCGTCAATCTAACAAAATTACAGTAATCTAATTTCTCTTTTGCCTGTTTTTCCGCTTCCGCTCTTTCTTCTGCCACCAACAATCTGCAATATTCACTTGTACCTTCTGACCTGCAGTAGTTCTTGTATTCGCGCGTTGCTTCTCTCATTCGCGCTAAAAAATCTGGCATAGCCCTCATTGTAGCCCAAGTCATAACTGATGACGGTATGTTTAATCCTGGGTTGTCAAAATATGTTAATGTAAACTCTATACCCAACTCTTTCATGTTCCTATTTGCCTTAGGTCTAATGATCATACGAGACCAGTACTCCTCTACTCTAAATTTTTCTTTGTATGGCGGATACTTTGGATAGTCTGTAATACTCCTGCTTATTATATATAACATATTAGCTTCATCGTCTATCAGGTAACGCCTTTTGAATACATAGTCTCTATTTGCAAAAAGTTTCTGGAAACAAAAATTAGTGTGAGGTTCCTGATAATAACCCTTAAAATACAAATTTCATCAAATGTTCATTTAGTTAAAAATTATACAAACACAAACAAAACCTTTCATGAAAAACTCCAGGGAAAGATAACTTCCTTTTTTTCAAAAATTAATAAAACGCATTGTATGAATCATAAAGTTTTTATCTAATTTTATTTTACATGGTTTTGAAGATCAAATCAGCTAGCAGATGCTCTCCATCATTCTCTATACATTGAGCAAAGCGATTTCTGACGTTTGTCATAACTCTTGCCAGCATAGCAGGTGTTATGTTGGCAAATTTTTCTTGAATGTTGGCCTTCGAAACCTCTTTCGACGGTTCACATAAACGCGAGATTTCAAACAACCTCATAGGAAAAAGTTACATTCGGACAAATCGGGAGAGTTCCCTCAAAACAGCCATCGACGTTCTAGAAGTGTGGTGTGGTTCCACCGTTTTGTTGGAACCAAATGGCTCTTAAGTCGAACTAATTTAACCGTGGGACAAAAAATTCCTGTAACATCCTGTTGAGTGGATTGCTTTAATTATGTTGATTTTAGTAGGGCGATTGATACGATCAACCATGAGACACCTTTGGCAATCTTGCAGTCATACGGATTATGTAGAGTACCTTTGGCACTATTCCAATCATATTTAAATAATCGCTCTCAGGCCATCAAAATTGGACAAAAAGTTTCAAAACCCAGACTACTAGCGTCAGTTGTGTCACAAGGTTCTGTGCTTGGACCCTTGCTTTTGTCTCCCCATACCTGTCAATTTCCAAAATTTATAAAATATTACTCAGTATATATGTATGCGGATGACATGCAAATCTACCGCTCATTTCTCTTGAGCTGTTTACAGATTTAATGAGGAGCTGGATTCGTTATCAAGTTTTTCGCAAATGCATTCACTCAACCTCAATCCTGACAAGTCTGTTGCACTTGTATTCTCGAGAAAAACTGCGTGAGATTATTTGTACTCAAACGTTAGTTTGATATACGGTGAAGCGATCTAAATTGTGGGAAAATAAAAAAAATTGGGATTAATTCTTGACAACGACTTGAGGTTCCGCGATCCCGTTGCCTGTAACATCCGAAAATGCTGCATTACAACTGTTATATCCTCATAGAGCCTTTGAAACTAAAAAGATTCTACGTTAAACCTTGGTGTTGTCGCAATTTAATTTTTGTTCCCCTGCTTATGGTCCGCGTATAGGTAGAATACAAGGCGTGCAGAATTCATGTACCTATTCGTTCATTTTCGGTATTCGCAAATATGAACATGTTCCACACAAATTAAAGGAACTGAAATGGCTTGGCATGAAATATATATCAATTGATAACACTCTTTGTTTATTTCGTAAAATAGTAATTTTTAAGACACCTCTCTACCTCTTCAATAAAATATCCTTCAATTCAAGTATACATGATCGTATTTATACGAGAAATAAGAACTTAATCCTTGTGATAAAATGACATTGTTTGAAAGGTGTTTTAGATTTAACATCTACCGATTTTATAATTCTGTACCAGTCATATTTGAATCATCTAACTGCTATAGGTTCAAAAAATCTGTCTTGAACCATTTCTTGCAAAAGTATTAATAAGACTAATAAGCTATTACGTGTTTGTTGTAGCTAATTGGAAGTATGTAGATCACTAAGATTTATATGACCGTATCGCTAAAGCAATGATTGTTTTTGTGTTTTGGGTCGCGACCACAGAACATGCTCTAGAAAAGTAGGCCTCAACGGCAAACGCACACTGCTCACTATTCCTACGCATGATGGCGACTGAACAGTGTCCGAACAAAACTTTAAAGACACATCTCTCGAAAGCGACCATTAGCGCTCCGCTATGACATCAACCGACTGAAAGGCGTATTTTAAAAAAGGAAGTTATGCTGCCACACTCTGTACATATATTCTGAGAGTAAGGAGTTTGCTGTTGAATGCCAGATTGGAAGATATTCCAAACCACAGCTAATGGATTGACATAGTGTTCATATAATAGTCTATCCATTTCCAGATGCAGTCAGTCAAAAAAATAATCCTTGTATGGTGAGAATATGCGATGGTGAGCACAGATTGAGCAAAACCAATCACTGTAGTTTGGATAAATTATTTATAAAAATTCAAATTATTTGGAATAAGCAGTTTTTTAGCTTAAGGCTGTGGGGTATAGCCAGCGAATTTGGCGAACCAAGAAAATACGTGTTCCTGTGTTAGCGAGGAGGCGTGGCCGCCTGTTCCCTTTCTCTAGTGTGTGTCTAAATGAAATGAGGGGAGGTCAGCGTTGTGCTTTTGGGGTAAGAGAATTGTACTAGAAAATGTAATAGATTGCAATAAATTGTAATAGATTGCCTCTGTGAATATTATTCGAGGGGGAGGGGGGGGGGGGGTGCATATTTGTGGATTACGTAGACGTGCCTGGTTTGAAGCACATAAATAGTAGATTAGGTACCCTAACCTTTTGTCTATCCTCTATACACCGGGTCCCAGGACGAATCACGAAAAAAGAAATCGCACTTAGGTTTCGAAATGTGAAGCCGATATCAAGAGGAATTATTCTTATATTCGCATTTGTTTCAGAGAAATCAATGTTTGAAATTTTGTTGTAAAGATGAATGAAGCGTTTGTGGCCCATTTTATTTTATCACTTTCACTTTCTATAACTTTTCGATTTTACAGCAAAAAACGGAGAATATCGTATAGTACGGTTGCGCTAACAGGTCTTTTATAATGTTTTTGTCGATTATTTATCTCAGCAGGTCGCAGGTGACGTAGTGACGTACGAATATGGTAAGGGCGGTCACACATTAACCATTTCGCGATCTATTTAAGGGCATTTCAACTTTTTAGCTAGGTATATCAAGAATAAACATATAATTCAAACATATTCAATCATCCCTTAAAGTCTTCGCGATTCGTCGGAACACAGTGTATAGTGGGAATTCAACTGCAGTTCAAGAAATTTATAAACTACAAATTACTATAAAATAAACAGTGCGCGAGAACGAGAGATCAGTAATTCCCGTCCTGTGCGCTTCCTGGTTCCTAGAGTCGCATAACCCAAGATCATAGCCAGAACTTTGATTTTAATATTTTTGAAATATTTTTTGAAATTTGAAAACTTTTCAAAATGTAATAGATTTTCGGGATTTTCGCTATTGGAGTAACAGTGTAATAACTATGGGCAAAATGTAATAGATCTAGTACAATTGTAATAGCAAGCACAACGCTGGGGGAGGTAGGTCCAAAGGTCGTCTTGCGATAATACTAAGGAGTACGCTGACAACTGAGCGTCGCCGCCGCGCCACGAAGACGATTTGTTATGAAGGGGACAGGCGACAAAGGAAGCCGCAAGGCCGGGTCCGAATGTTTTTATCTCTGCCGCCGTCTGCCTGTGCACCAAAATATAATAAAATAATTATTTTCCGTTTACTTCACAAGTAATTTGGGGAGGTATGAGAATTACGAAATATTTCGAAGTTGATGATAGTCATTTTACTTCCCACAGCGATAGGTGAGGGCAGTATTGTCATCGCGAAAATATTCACTTTTGAGACAATATGCTTTTTATGATATCCACATAACAATCCACGTCACTCATTTCCATCGTTCTGTCTGTTGACGTTCTTCTACCCGTGTAATTTCAGTAACCGCTGCATGGACTGTGATGAAATTTGGGTAGCGATATGTCGTGTGGTCGTAGTAAGCCAGTAGGTGCAAGGGCGGAGGAGTAATTAGCAAACAACAATAACATTTCAAATATTCCCCAAAGTTCGGTTTTAGGCGATTTAGGGGTTTCGATCATTATATACATTTTTCAGTGGGGGAGGAATGGGGTGGTTGAGAGGTGGGGGATAGTAAAGCTGAAACATTTATTTTCTTTATAGTAATAGGCTGTCCATTGACTTGTGAAAGAAAGACCTAGCGGCATACTACACTTTTACTTCTCACACCGATAGGCGAGGGGAGTATTGTGATCGCGAAAATTTTGATTTTGAGATAATACGCTTTTTGGGCGTTTTATGATGTGTAGATAACGAAAATCCACGTCACTCATTTCCATCGGTCTGTCTGTCTGTCGCTTTTTTCTAGCCTCGTAATCTCAACAACC
Source organism: Callosobruchus maculatus (assembly GCA_951848785.1). NCBI lineage: Eukaryota > Metazoa > Arthropoda > Insecta > Coleoptera > Chrysomelidae > Callosobruchus > Callosobruchus maculatus. Next base: position 37,303 of record CATOUR010000073.1, on the reverse strand, counting down.
GCTGCATGGATTGTGATGAAATTTGGGCAGCGATATGCTGTGGGGTCGTAGTAGGTAATGTCCCTATAATTTTGAAAATCGGTGCATAGGCAACGGAGTAATTATTAGCAAAAAACAAAAAAAAATATGGCTATATTGCTAAACTTTGTTTTTAGGTGTTTTAGGGGTTCCTGATCATTTTCTAGTTTTTTTGGATGGGGGTGAAATTGAGGTAGTTGGGGGGGTGGGGGGTTGTAAAATTGAAAAATTTCTTGCTTTCGTAATACAAATACACTGTCCACTGACCTATGAAGGAAGACCTAGCAACATAAATAACTTTTTTAGGTCCATCCGAACATTGCCTCGCCTATTACAGAAACCAAAAGACTTAGAATTTTTCTGGTGTAAACATACGAGAGTATTGCTTTGATCGTTCTATATTGTGTTACGAGGAAACTGTTGAATTGATACACGGTATTACTACCGTAGCGAGGATGGAAAACGCGTATAGTTTTTATAAATCGTGCCAGTGCTGGCGCAGAAATAATAAAAAAACTAGAAATATAAAACAGCTCAAACAAAGTTTTTGAGTTTTAGAGGTTCCTGATCGTTTTCTGCGTTTTCTTTGGTGGGGGTGAAATTAGGGCGGTTGGGGGGTGGGGGGTTGAAAAACTGAAAAATGTCTTGTATTCATAATAGGCTGTTCACTAACTTGTGAAAAAAGACATAGCGACATAAATCACTTTTTTAGGTCCATCTGAAAATTGCCTAGCCTATTACGGTAACTAAGGGTCTTAGAATTTTCTGTAGTATTTATTGCTTTAGATCGTTTTGTATTTTGTAACGTGGACACTAGATTCTAATGAAATTTTGACACAATATTATTACCGTGGTGAGGATGGAAAACGCGTACGTTTGTTAAAAATCGTGTCAGTGGCAGCGTAGCAATAATGAAAAAACTAAAAGAATGAAAACAACTCAAACTCCGTTTTCAGATGCTTCAGGGGTTCCTGATCATTTCCTACCTTTTTTTAGGTGGGGGTGAAATTGGGGTGGTTGGTCTGTCTGTCTGTCTGTTGGCGTTGGCCTCGTAATCTCAGTAACCGCTGCATGGATTGTGATGAAATTTGGGTAGCGACATGCTGTGGGGTCGTAGCAGGTAATGCTTCTATAACTTTGAAAATCGGTGCATGGGCGGCGGAATAAACAAAAAAATTTCAGATATGCCTCAAACTTCGTTTTTAGGCGTTTTAGGGGTTGCTGATCATTTTCTACTTTTTTCGAGTGGGTGTGAATTTGGGGTGGTTGGGAGGTGGGGGGGTTGTAAAGCTGAAAAATTTGTTGTATTCATAATAAGTTGTCCATTGACTTGTGAATGAAAAACCTAGCATCATAATACACTTTTTTAGGTTCATCCGAACATTGCTTTGCTTATTATAGGAACCAAGGGATTTAGAATTTGTGATGTATACATACGGGATCGTTCTATATTGCGTAACGCGAAAATTACTGAATTGATTTTAATGAATTTTTGACACAGAATTAACTACCGCGGCGAGAATGGAAAACGCGTCTGTTTTTGACAATCGTGTCAGTGTCAGCAATAATAAAAAACTAATAATGTAAAAACAGCTCAAACTTCGCTTTTAGATGGTTTGGAGGCTCCTGATCGTTTCGCATCGTCCAGTTGAAACATGCAGAAAAAAACTGTGGCGTCCTAGTTCCTAAGGAGGGAGACGCAAGAAACTATTTACGAGAGTTTTGCGTTGGATGTCTGTGCGGGCGGGTGAGCGATGATATGGTTGCAAGGGGATTTTAGAATATAGCTTCATGCAGTGGGAAAATAATAAAATGGTATCATCATTCTGTGGGAAGTACTGAGTCAATCAACTTGACTCCATTTTTTTCTAGGTAAATCCGAACATTGCCGTGTCTACTACAGACATCCAGCGACTTAGAATTTGCTCATGTATAGGTACGTTTATACATTATAAGTATTGCTTTAGACTGTTCCGTATTGTGTAACCTAGAAATTAATGAATTTATTGTAATGATGTTTTTTTTGGCGGCGTTTGGTGTGTTTTCTAGCCGCGTTATCTCAGCAGCTTGGATTGTGATGAAATTTGGTGTGCTGTGGGATTGTAGCACATACTGCTGTTATAATTTTGAAAACCGATGCATTGGGGCCGGAGAAATTGTTAAAAAACAAAAAATCTGTATCACGGCTATGTAACTCTCCTAAGTGCCTATAAATTGTAGAAGTTTGTTGGTGGTACAAATTTCCGTTTGGCTTGTACGACTTATCCTACTTTCAGGTGCTGCACCCTTGGGCGGTCAGAGTCACCCTGTAGGCCTCTGGATTTTTGCAAATCTGTATCACAGCTATGTAGTTTTTCTAAGTGGCTATAAATTGTAAAGGTTTGTTGGTGGTACAAGTTTCCGTTTGGCTTGTACGACTTATTTTAGTTTCAGGTGCCTATCCCTTGGGCGGCCACAATCACCCTATAGGCCTCTGAAATTTTCCTAGTATCAACCCATTCCATGGGGCCGGAATCACCTTGTATAACTAAGTTTGTAATGTAATCTACTATTATGCATATTTTCGGCCAATTATTATCCATTTACGATACGTAAATCAACACCAAACAAGTTTAATTACGATCATTTGGAATTCAGAGGTATTTTTCATTTGCTTTTTCTACTGAACTGGTCGACTGTAATTTTTCGATTTTCGATCTGAATCTGAAGCTAACTTCAGCCACGTTATTGTAATAAAACTAAATACTCAATAATAAATAAATCCTAAATTAAAGATGTTATCGCCTCATATAAACAATAAATAATTAAATGACCTATGTAAAAATACACTTCCGATTCGTCAAAGGGTCAAAGTATCGTAGACAACTGGCTATAAAGTAAATTTTTTGCAACAACTATAAATACTGCGTGTGTGCGTACCCGATTGGCGATTGCTGTGCGTGTATCACTGTTAGACCTAAACAGACAGAGGGACAATGAAATTATGAAATAATGAAAAGCAGAAGAGGGGAAGGTGTCGGCACGTGGCAGTCGTGGCACCGTCGCCGGTCGGGCTTGCTGATACGTCGATCTGTAGGTAAAAAGGTGGTGGGGGAATAATCTCAACCGGCTTGGCTGTCGAATGCATACATGCATATAGTTTTTCACATCTCCTGACGTTACCTTTGAACTTACAGTAATGACTCAAAGAGCAAATTGAAGAAGAAAGCTTGCGCTTGTGCACCTATTTAGCCTTTTTTTGATATCATGTTTGGTTGTTAAATTACAGGCATTTATAGAATGTATGATTTTGCATTGGGAGTTTTTTTGCACATTAAAAAACTTTTTTGAGAAAATCGAAAATAGGTGTCATTCATTAAGGTCTTAACTATCGCCTTCTGAAATATTATATATGTAGTTTGAAAATAGAGTGAGTTATGCGTGAAATTGTGAGTCCGTGTTTTACATGGCAAATACATACGTATAAATGTGTCTACCCAGGCCCCTTAATCACTGAAGAGAGCTTATGCAGCGCCTCCGTCTGTCCGTCCGTCTGTCCGTATACAAAAGATAGCCAAAACTACAGGTGCTAGAGAAAAACTAAATACAGATTCGTAATCGACATGAAAAAGCTAGTCCAGGAAAAATCCGGTTTTGCCAATATCGCTTACGGTTTAAAAAAATTAAATCAAACTACGACAGGTAACTGAGGACGTATTATGTACGGTGTATAGGTATTGCCAAAGCACAGGCAGCGTGACCGAGCGGTTAAGACGCTGGGCACCAGCCCGAAAGGGCGCGGGTTCGAATCGCGGTTCGACCGCAGTCAACGACTTTTTTCTTTTTTTTTAAGGTTAAATGTTAAACTTGTTGATTACTACTCCGGGTAAAATCCGGTTTTGTCAATATAATAAAAGAATTAAATTTTAATAACCACATTGAGAGCGCCGTTTGAATTTACTGAAGTACATTCTTTCCTACTTTTTTATTTGTGTTTTAAAATCTCTTTTCGCTCTTATATTAATAACTTTAGTTCATTTCTTTTGAAATCTATATGTAAAATGAACACTCATGAAAATAGAAAATGTTGCATCTTATCTTCTTGAGATTACAACAGCAAAGAAATTTAAAAAAATTAATCTCATGTTTTTCACTTTAATATTGACAAATGTGGGTCACTGCTTCTTGAAAATACATAGAAAATTTTAGTCACAGTTGAAAGGTATTTTTACTTTGCCATGACCAAATTTCTGTCTACCCCCTGTTCTCCCATTGTCACTATTTATTAAACTTAATTGTATGTACTGCAAATATTATTTCAAATATCTTTAAAGCAGATTTTAGAGTCCACTTGTCTACCTCAGTTATATCGAAATACATCCCAAATGAAATATATGAAGTATAGTATCAGCTGTGGTACCTAATCTTGATTAATATATATGTTGTATTCAATAACCGAATTCGGACACTGACCGAAATTTATACTCAGAACGCGTTGTGGACTACTCATATCTCTCACCTCGCGTTCCGGGTAATTTTTGTATGCGCAGAGCGCGTTGTGGGTAAATTACAAAAACCCGAAATGCGAAACTCCTAATGACGTCAGACACGCACGACCATTTCGCGTTGTGTGTAATACAAATAGCCACAAAGCGGAAATCTAATAGCCTAACATACTGCAACAAGTGTTTTTTTTTTATTTATTCACCACAATGTTTACTAAGATCAGTGAATGGACAGAAACACTATATAGTGTCATCTCATAGGTCTACACTTTTAGAAGGTGACTATGAAAAAATCACAGGTAACGTTAAAGAAGGGCAAGAACTGGGGAAATTATGCCTGTCATCTAAACAGTATTGAAAGCTGAATCGATACGAATTATTGAAAATTGGACAAAATGAATAATTGATAGCTCAAAGGTATAGGAATAAAGAGGAAATTAATTTTTTCCTAAATCGTGAGCAGGTATTTGATTTAACTCATTGTTTTACATTTTTTTATTATGGAATTTCGCTTTGTACCTATATTTGCATTGTCCATAATGTGAAAATGGTTGCGTGCTTCCGATGGTATTCGGAGTTTCGCATTGTGGGTCTTTGTAATTTACCCATAACGAGTTCTGTGCATACAAATATTACCCGCAATGCAGTGTGAGAAATTAGCGAAATCCACATAGCGTTCTGGGTATATAGTTCGGTCAGTGGCCCAATTCGGTTATTGAGTACAACATATACCTACATAGAATATCCTACGGGACTAAACAAAACTAATAAGTTTCACTCACTGGCCACTCTAATTCCCAATAAATGAGGTCACTATTACTATCTGGTGTGGGATCTGTTTCTGCAACCTCTAACATCACAGTCATTTTATCCCATTTTCTACGATATTCCATATCAATCTGAGTTTGTAGAAAGTCCATGGCACAAACATCATCGTAAGATCCATATACCTGGAACATAAAGTGCACTGAAGTTATTCAGTATAATAAAAATATGTATTTTAGTTATCAATAAGAGTATAGATTTCCATAATTTCAGGTAGTGTATTACAGTTTTTTATATATTTTTCTTGAAATTTATGGAAGCAAAAGAAATCAAACCTGCTTATAACTATGTATTGTCAATAACGGTAGGTATATTATTACTGAATAAAAAAAACAAGCTAAGTTGTTGTTTTCATAGCAGTGTCCTTTGCAATGGAGTGACATTATAAGACTTTTTTACATATTATCTAAAACCAGCATTTTTTTCTTTTTATCTGAATCAGTAAGAAGTGAGAATTTTTGTACCTGTTATCTGTTGACTTAAATTTGAACAAGATCGGGAACATTATTGAACTGATATATTTGTAATGGTCATAAGGTTTTAATGTTCAAAATAGATCCCTGGGAGACACTGGCATAGCCACAGGGCAGTTTTGGGGGTCAGTGCCATGGGCATTTTTATGTATGTATGTCAATTAATTCCAATGCCAAGTATAGCTACCCCCCCATATGGACAGTCCCTGGTCATACCTTTGTTGGGAAACTGACCAGACTACCAGACACTGTAACTTTTTTAAAGATATTATGTTACATGTTAGTTGATTTCCATTTGAAACATTTTTAATCAGCCCAACACATTAAAAATGATCCAAAATTGTATATCCCAAATTTGAACAATACTGTTATGTATCTGAAAATTCAAGCCCAGGTCAGGGCCCAGGTATACTATTTCAAAAAAATATAAGTGCTACTAGTATTAAAAAGTACATAACATTATATGAGTCTAAAAAAAGTTCCTACAAAACTCTCTTTTGGAAAAACATACAATTTGAGCTTCTATATCACAGAAACAATAAAGCAGGGCTGGATCAATTTTTTTTTGACCAATTTTTAGTGATTCCTACACTTCTGCCTTTTAGCCTGTGTAGTGACAAATTTAAAAAATCTGTTAATAGTTACTCATTTGCAATGTGTGCTGTCTTTGAAGGTGTAGTTTAGATAGGTCTGAAAAGAATAGGGCTTGGAATAGGATATTACCAGGGTAAAATACATTTTCAATAATGGAGTGCCTTTCATACATACAAATGTGTTTGGGGCTCCTCTAGCCCCCATTTCCATGGGAGAAAATAGTATATTGTTCAATAACCAGTAGTTATAGTAATAACTCAGACTGTAAATCAACAAGCAAGTTATCACCATTACTGTAGCTACTACTACTATTAGATACTATACTTAATTCATAACTGGAGCAATAAGTCATAAGATTTAAATACATAGTAATTAAATAATAACAGAGTACTGACAACTTGAACACACTTCAGTCACTAATATAAGTACTGTAAAACCGGGGGTACACCATTTTATTAAGCATTTGAAATAGCCATGTTTTCCCTTATTATAACATGTATTAAATCAATTATAACTATACACATTTTCAAGAGATCAGTATTGCTATGTAGTATAGGCATTGTTCGTAACCAGGTGCAGTTATGAAAATAATTCACAATATTTGTTTTTAGGTAATATTATCTATTCAAAAGCAGTTTAGTAGTAGAGTAGATAAATATATTTTACCTTATACTCATATAGCCCAGATGGATGGGGCTTCCTCCACACTACCAAATCCTCACGTTCCAGGTATGGCACCCACTGATCATATGACTTATTTGTATCAGGTTTCCCAGCTGTGCCACATTCACAAATTGTCACATTGTTGGTCGTTTTCTGACTTGGGTCACACATCATACATATAGTATTCTCTTTCAATGTTTGGACATATTCAAACTCATTTTGGTGCTCTTTAAGATCTTCCAAGGGTATCCGGTTCTCCTTCCAATCATATAAAGACACACCTAATGCACCCAATGCAAAATCTTTACCTTTTCTTATTAAACTTTGTCGCATTCGCTTAATAAAATCATTTAAAGCACGTTCCTCCCACAATCTGGTATATAGACAAAACATTTGCTGGCATCTTCTCAATCTTTGTGCTAAGACACATTCACAGTGGTGAGCCCATATTTTCAATATATTTTCTCTCTGTTGTTTGCTAGCAGATTTTGGCAGTGTCTTTAGTAATTTATACAATTTACCATTGACTATGAAATCGTGTATCTTCCTGTTAGCTGACTTCATTGCTCCTATATCGTTTAACTTTTGCCGGATCATGATTAGTGTTTGATTTGTTAGGTAAGTCTTGCGGATTCCATCAGTGATATTTTTTAGGTTAGGCTTATATGAAACAACAGATTGTGAGAATTTTTGTGGATACATTTTAGCATTCCTTACTTTAGTTCCTTTGATGATATTGAAGAAGACCGAAAAACGATTTGGGTTGTTTACAAAACGATGGTAATGGTTCATAACATGACTGGAATTTTGACAGCACGAGTATGGAAAATTACTGGACAAGGCAACGGAATGTGCGTAAAATAGTTTTTCTTTTCTGAAGTGTAGATGAACAGTGAATTAAAAAGTTGCTTAGATGTAAGTATTAAGTAGGAGTATAGTTAGTTTAATTAAGTTATGTCTATTTTAATTTTTAATGACTCCTTAGGAATGTACAAGCATGCCCTACAGTCTCGGCAAATCGTCTACATAATTATGTAGGTATTAAAAGAGGCACGCCGACTTTATTGGACACAGAAAAAAATACGAATATGGTCAACAGTTGTGCTTACAAAATAATACAAAGATATTTGCATTGTAGACTGTAGAGATGGTACCTAGGTTTATGAAAACAGGGAATCTATTTTACACTATTCTGAATAATAATAAATTTCATCTTCCATTTTTTATATGATGATACTAATAATAATATACCAGATTTTTATTTTTTTATTTGAAAGATCTGTAATCTCACATTTACTTTAAACGACGCGGTCTTTTATTTGCATTTTTCGCTTTTGACTTTTGGACTTTTGCAGTTTTAAGCTAAATTCAGATGCACACGGCATCCGACGATACGACGGTACGAAACTGTTCCTATTGGTTGAAATATGTTGATTTGACATTTTGATGTCCGTATGCACCGTAAGTCAGTCGCGCGATTAGTTACGTAAACCTGGATTAGATTATTTTTTTACTATGCACCACAAACTGACAATTTCGACACTATCACTGTCAAAACAATCTTGCGGATACAGCCTTGCCGTATCTCCAATCTGGATTAGTTAATCTCGGTGCATGGCTAGATGCCAAAGATTAGCAAAACGTGATGAGGTAACTAGGATTAGATTCGCCAAACGGTGCATACGGGTGTGAATATTTCAACCAATAGGAACAGTTTCGTACCGTCGTATCGTCGGATGTGGTGTGCATCTGAATTTAGCTTTACCCGAGGTTTTATCCGAGTTTTACCACAGGTTTTACTGTCAGCTGTCACTGCTGGTGCTGTCAGTTCACGGCTCAACAATCAGCCATAAACGGCGTTGCCAGATTATACGATTGATCGTGTAATTACACAATTTTGGTTCCTATTACAGAATTACACAAATAGAGAGCAAATTCTCACCATTTTTGGCGTTCGTTAAAAAAATTGCTATTTTTAATAAAAATTTAAAACTAATAAGCTAGACTGTGAAAAACAGTCAGCTAATTTTACATAAATTATGTAACCTAACTCAAGTCCGCCGGCGCCCCCGTCCCTGTTCATATAACATAGGTTACCATAGGTATATCGACATCGATTATGAATCGCAATCAAATACCTAATTTGTCAATACTAGGGAACTCAGTGCCAATTTCATTGTGCGTGGTTCCATTACCATATTACCAACACCATTCTGTTCCTTCAGTCAGTCTGCTAATAAATTATATCTGAAGGTGAATCTTCAGAAAAATGATACCCTTGCACGCTTCCAAGGCACAAAAGTGTGGAGTACCTATAGGCAGAAAGGACCAGTGTATGCAATTATGCATGGTATGTTAGCTTTTTACTTAGTTTGGTACCTTTTAAAATATTTATCTAATATTTTTTATGACCACACGATTTTGAGAGTCGAGTTGCACGAATTTCTCTCCACTTCATTTGGCAACACTGGCCACAGACCATAAAGGGCCCCACAGACATCGTTCTTTTTCATCAGCTTTGCACGAATGCACGACGTGCCAACCGATCACACTCATTTCGGCCCGCGTGTGCCGAAAAACCGTCGTGTTGACCGTCGTTCCAAAAAATCTGTCCGAGCTCGTCGGTTTCGAACGCCATCGTGCAACTCGGTACATGTGTGGTCGTTCATCGTGCAATCACGACGGGATTTTGCAGTGTCGTTCTGGTTGCCTTCGAGTAAGCGTATCTAGCGTTAGCGACACCTATCAAAAATGTGCTGTCAGACGTTCATGTGGGGAAATACTTTGTCTCATCCAAGTATCCTGTTTTTTTTTTATTAGAGGTGCTACTGAATTACGTAATTCTAAGTATGTTTCTTCATCCATCCTCAAATAATTGTACCAATCCCCTGGTTCCAGACGCAATTCTTCTAACAGATTTATATGGGAGGATTGGCCACTTTTTATAAGCCACTGTTTCACCCATTTAGAACGTTTTTTCTTGCTGTATTTCACTTTAATAGCTAAAGCCGCCGCCAATGCTAAAGTATGATCCATGTTAACGGACCAAAAATTCGCGAGAAACTGAAAGAAAACCGAACAGTGTATGGAGGTATCGTTCCACCGGTTTAACCGACATCGGTTGGCACGTCGTGCAAACCTGATGAAAAAGAACGATGTCTGTGGGGCCCTTAAGACAAAGGCAATCAGCTGTCTTGCTCATTGCCGGTTCCTTTGTGATGACACATGGATGACATGTTGCAAATATCTGACGTCAGCGACGGCATTTTGGGTTAGTTTCATTCAAATGACAGGGGCGTAGTAGAAAAGTGTTATCAGTGCAACAGAGTAGAATTAAAAAATATCATGGGGTGAAGGAAATCTGATTATAGCTAGCGTCAACAATAGTGATACTGTCTATAAAAGCTCTTTATCATTTTCGATGGAATTTCTTCTGGAATAGGCACGCTTACTGTTGTACGGAAACCTCCAGAACATATAACCTTCTAATGGCTTGTTGGAACAGCGTTCAATTTCAACTGTTTGGATGTACTGTTTGTAAACATTATTGGCTCAAAGTGCATACTGCACAGCCTATAACCTTGGTACACTGTTAACATCTAAACATATAGAGGGTGTCCCACGACGATTAAGACAAGCAATATACGGGAACTAGGCAGGATGAGTAGTAGAGAATTATAATTTTGGGGATGTAAATTAGAGAAAATGTTGTGACTTTTCTTGTCATTGTGTTACCCAGTGAGGTATTTGTTTTTGGTCAAGTGACGTTCGATGCAAAATTATTAATGGGATAGGTATCCTGTATATTTGTGCCTTTCTGTGTTCCTCCCGATAAAACAATGTCAACAAACTACAGTCCTTTAAGTACCTGCAGTCCTTGAATTAATCACTTTAGACCCCAAGGTTGGAATTGTTTTATTGGGAGGAACACAGAAAGGCACAAATATACAGGGTGTCCCATTAATAATTTTGAATAGGACGTCACGTGAGCAAAAACAAGTACCTCATTGGGTAACACAATAATAAGAAAAGATACGACATTTGGTCTAATTTACACCCCCAAAATTATAATTCTCTACTACTGCCCAGTTCCGATTATTGCTTGCCTTAATCGTCGTGGGGCACCCTGTATAAATCATCTCTTTGACTCTCTATGAGCCACGTTCTAGCGCTAGGAAAATATAAACCGTGGACACGACGTTAATTTATTAAACCATCACTCCACAGTATATTCTACTACAGTTTCAAATGATAAAACTTTAAAAATAAAAGCTCTAAATAAAGTCTTATTTCTTGGTTTTTAGCTCTCACTGACTCACTGAAGAGAGCTTATGCAGTGCCTCTGTCTGTCCGTCCGTCCGTCTGTCCGTATACAAAAGATAGCCAAAACTACAGGTGCTAGAGAAAAACTAAATACGGATTCGGAATCATAGCAGCATGAAAAAACTAGTCCGGGAAAAATCCGGTTTTGTCAATATCGCTTCCGGTTAAAAAAAAATTGAATGAAATTACAAAAGGTAACTGACGACGTATTATGTACGGTGTATTGATATTTCTGAATCACAGGCAGCGTGGCCGAGTGGTTAAGATGCTATATAGGCACCAGTCCGATCGGATGGAAAGGGCGTGGGTTCGAATCTCACCGCGCTCAACAAGTTTTTTTCTTTTTTTCAAGATTAATGTTAAATTTATTGATTACTAGTCCAGGAAAAATCCGGTTTTGTCAATATAATAAAAAAATTAAATTTTTATACCAACAAATTCCACAGTTAGAGCACCATTTGAATTTACTCAAGTAAATTCTTTACTACTTTTTGGTAATTACAATTACCTCATCTGCACTAATAAATGTTCAGTCGTACCTTGAGGGATCTTTAGGGAACCTAAAAACGACTTATATTTTATTAGAGTAGCTTTTCGAAGAGCAGCTTATTGCAGCACAAACATGTCACGCTTTTAATTTTCCTGTTACCTCATCGACACACAAAATACTACGACCAAACAGCAAATGAAGCAATGCTGAAAATGACGGCAAACTATTCAAAAGTCCGAAGCAAAACGCAAAACATTTCGAATGACAGCTCTAGTGACGCTCCCACTGTACTACGCCTCGTTAAACATGAAACCTAGATTGCCATGACACTGCCGTGCCGCCGCTGTTGAAATCGGAACAAATCTAACCCAAAATGGCGATGCGTAAAAGGATTGGGGCAAAGCATTCCCATACCTTGAGAATGACAGCAGTATTTGTTGAGCCGTGCTATAGAGGTGTGGTCATAGAATTTATGCCATTTCAGGAACTGTGACTTTGTCAACGCAGTGGCGGATTTAGAGGGGGGCATATTATATTTATATAAATACCAAAAGTTGAAAGCTTTCAACCAATGCAAAACAATAAGGTTTAGAATCTTTGTTTCTTCTAAATTTGTATTTTTTTAAGTGCGCTTGGCAAGCAAACTTAAGCAAAGCAATTATTTTTTTCCATCTTATACGTCAGAGACTCCATGACTTTGGTCTCTGGGTAACCAGACCTGACAGACCGATCGACCGACACGACTGCAACTAAGAGCAAAGGTCCTCCGGACCGCTCTGACTAACAATGACGAATAGTAGTACGTCAGAGACTCACTATAATTAATAAGTATGTATAATGTATGTAGCTTATACAGGGTGGGCCAATAGTGCGTGGGCGGAAGATTGTGAGCTTACTAAAATATATTTTAGAAACCTGTCACTTGATCATGGTAGAGAACCTTGAGCCTTGAGGGCTATAACATAAAAATAAATTCACTTAAATTTTGACGTTTATACAGGGTGATTCATATCAAACTTACATTTTTTTAGAATGGAACCCTCTATATATTATTGCACATTTGGATTCCTTGGTCAATTCTAGTGTGACATTATGTATCATACATGGAACTTTAAATGAACCGTTTAGACGCAAATCACCATTTTTGGTAGAAGTAGGTATCAGAAAAAAAATTAATATCGCGGTGATTATAAAACCTAAAAGGCCACGACTTTGCGGTTTGGTCAAGCATGAAACGCGTCACCTTAGATTAGACGGATAAACTTGAGTTCTTTATATAGTCGGAGAAATCAGTAGATTAATAATTAAGGAAACTTCAATCGCAGATAACTTGATTTTTTCAAATGGGAATGCCTATTTTGGTTTATAGAATAAAATGTAAAATTTGATTAGCTTTCTAACGATATATAGGATTCTCAATATCAATCTTTTTTGGTTTTCATTTTAATTCAAATTTTCAGTCAAATCGTACATGAGAGCTGTTTGCAATGGTTCAGCTGTAACCATTTTTGGACTATTAATTTTGAGATTTCTGAATAGAAAAAAATATGAGCACGAAGAAAAAGGATGGTTCTAGAGAAATGTCGACGTATTTTTTGAAATTTCCTAATAGACAATCATTAAATATTACCAAAATTGACGTTTTTTTGACTAAATTCACGGTCTCGTTAATCACCCTGTATAAATTTATTCTAAAATCTGGATCGACATTTCTCTGGATTGAAGTTTTAAGGAAACGCAAATCAGGTTTTTGTGCCAAAAAATATTAATGTACAGGGTCAAAAATGGTTACAGCTAGAGCCTTGCATTGAACGATCGCGCGCCGATTGGGACACTGATAAAGGCGCCACCAATACAAAAGTATGTAAACTACAGTTTATGAATGAGCTGAAGTTCATTCATTTCTGGAATGAGATAGATATTGTTTTGGGCATCAATTAAATTTGTAGTCGGTGGTTTTGGGTGACTTATTCATATACACTGCAGGCCAAAAGTTAGGAACTACTAAAATTTAAACAAATCGCGGTAATTGGTTTTGAGCAGTTATCATTTTCAGGATTACTACGAAATGTTACAATTTTCAACCAGATTTGTAAGTAATTAGAATTTAAATTGGCAGGCCCAGGCTCACACTTTTTTGCGTCACCAATTGAAATTACATTTTTTACTTTGTAGCATAAACTGATAAAAACATTGTATTTTAATTAACATTTATTCATTCCAGAAGTCATGTTCCTTTGCTAAGTTCTCCACTTTCACGATTTTTTGTGTTCAGACGGCAAAGTAGCAATAGTAACTTTTTGTGACGTAGAACTGCCATTGAACTCGATAAACACAATTGTGGTTTCTCTTTAACGCACCATTTTTCATCCAAAAAGTCATTTTTCTGCACTAAATACCATCTTCAGGTAATATCAGGTAAAATAAGGACACCACCTTGGTGTCTGGTGTGGCAGCAGATAGGTCAGATAGGCATCTATTGTAGTCCGCAATTAATACTTTTTTATTAATCGCTCAACATCAGAGAAAGCAAATTTTTCTTTTTCTTCAGAGTACATAATCGTCTTGGTATAGGTGCATAGGCATACCTGTGTTGGAGGGGTTATAGATTTCACAAAGTTTTTAAAATGCGTCCTCTTTTTGAATATGTATTTCATCGAAATACCGAATTTGGCGGCTCTAATTCAGAATGCAGGTAGATATAGTTTCACTATGGGGGGATATATTTTTGGAGGCCTACCGGTGGTGGGAGGGGGCAGGCATAATTTGGTTTATTTTTCTGAAGTTTGTTGTGAATCCAACAATAATTTTGCTGGCGCCTTCTGGGGGTGCTATAGGCAAAAAGTATGAGACATGATAGTTTTTTTTTAATTTATAGTTCGACGGGGTGGACGTCCCCCCTAACCCCCGCATTTACGCCAATTCTGTAATACGTTTGTATCTTTCAGTTTTCCAACGGCATTGGCGTGTCTAGAGAACTGCTCAATGTAAAGTGAACATCACTGAACTTAGCTGCTTTACAAATAACATATACACGCATAATACTGACATTGGTACTTCTTGATGATTTTTCATATTTTCACCTTATTTTCCGTCTTATTTTCGCTCTTGTACATACGATAAATTCATTTTTTGTGTGACAACTCAGTTGCACTTATAAACAACTCTTTTTACTCATATTGTATTCATTATTATGTATATGCCTGAAATACACAGAAAAGGGATCAACTGTGACGCCAGGTATAAATTATACAATTTCTCAACGACGGACGATCAAAAAAAGTTGAATACTTTTTGTGCGACGGCAGCGACCGGTCTCAACGACCGGTTTAGGGTCAGCGGCATTTAAGCAAAAGGGGCCGGCACCTGCAAATATTTTTTATGACTTGTAGTAGAAATTATAGTAAATAGGCCACCCCCACTGGAGCCCTACTTTTTAACTCTCCCCTTACCCCGCAAATGTGTTGTCCGCCAGCAGTTTACTATAACCTCCACTTAATTAATCTACTGATTTCTCCAAGTAAAAAAAGAATTCAAATTGAGCCGTCCGACCTAAGGTGACGCATTTCATGCTTAGTCGAACCGCAAAGTCACGACCTTCTAAGTTTTATAATCGCTGCGATATTCAACTTTTTTCTGATACCTACTAATACCAAAAATGGTGATTTGCGCCTAAACGGTTCGTTTAAAGTTCCATATGTGATACATAAAGTCACACTAGAATTTATCAAGGAATCCAAAAATATGCAATAAAATATAGGGGGTCCCATTCAAAAAAATGTAAGTTTGATATGAATCACCCTGTATAAACGTCAAAATTTAAGTAAAAATGTTTTTAAGTTATAGCCCTCAAGAGGCCCTACCATGTTCATGTGACAGATTTTTGAAATATTTTTTAGTAAGCCCACAATCTTCCGTCCACGCACTATTGGCCCACCCCTCGGCCCACCCTGTAAAAACGTACAAACATCTCTAGGTATGTAGCAGGGGCGGCGCGTGCCTCGAAAAGGTGGGGGGGGGGGCAAAAACAACCAATATGAATTTCCTTGACACGTGATATTTTCGTAACAAAAAAAAATGTCCAAACGAAAACTGGGTGGAGTGTTCTACAGGGTCTCTCATACCATGCGTTTAAAACATTTTTTTTTTGTACTTCAACCCTTAAAACTCACTCACCCCCAACTTATTTTTTTCAATAGCACCTAATTAAGTCCGTATTTTATTCAAAATCTTACTGTGGGTCCCCGGACATATTGGTATACCGGGTAACGAGAGATCGAACCGATTAGCTAGGATAGGGGCCAGTAGCCCCTGCATCGGCTCAGAACCTATGCTGGGAATTAGTAGACGCCAGGTCAATGTGGCCCTGGACAACTGGGCCTACAAGGAACTGGCGAAAGCCTGGTTAGAGAGAGATGACTGCAGGCAAGCCAAAAGATTCATAGCAGGCCCTGATAGGGGCCGAACGCAATGGCTTTTGAATAAAGGCAGAGAGACGCTCAACCTTCTGGTGGGGGTTTTCACTGGCCTTTGCCGGCTGAATAGACATTTGTCACTTATGAGAGTGGTAGGGGACCCCATTTGCTCCAGATGCTGGGAGGAGGACGAGACAGCGTTCCACTTCCTGGGCAGATGTGCAGTTTATCGCAACCTTAGGGTTCAGATATTCGGCACGACGGAGTTTGGGGAGGAGCCACTATATTCAGCGAAATGGTCGGACATACTGACTTTCGTCAGGAGGTCTGGTAGGTTCGACAAGGAGCTTTCTAGGGTGTAGAATTTAAGTGTTTTTAGTGATTGGTTTAGTGGGGTTGGCAAAAAGGGCCAAAGGTGGCCTACTTCCCTGGCTTCGCCTCCCCATCACTACTACTACTACTACTTCTACTACTACTTATTCAAAATCTTGTAGTAACTTTGGTTTTATACAAAAACTATCTTTTATTAAATTCGTAAGCATAAAATAAATAAAATATTTGAAATAAGGATCTGTCTGAGGCGTAATTTTTTTCTTAAGGAAAAAAGATAAAGAAAACTAAGTGGGCCTTTCAAGGGTACCGAATGATCTACCATACCATGCTTTCGAAACATTTCTTTTACTTCATCCCCTGAAACTTAACCACTTACCTCCTACTTTTTTTCCAAATAGCACTCCACATCTTTTCATACATTAATGAGGTCATTATTTTATTTAATGTTTTGTAGTGCCTTTGACTTCATATACAAATCAATTTTTTTCATAAAGTCATTAAATAAATAAAATCAGCATTTGTTTGAGGCATAATATTTTCGTAATGAAAAGACATAAAAAAAGACATTTGTTTTCGAAACCGTGTTTTATAGATCATTGAGTACCCTTAAAAATCCAACTAGTTTTATTTTAATCCGTTTTTTGCGTCAAGCAAGTTTTTGTTTTATTTATGTTATGCTTGTGATTTTACGAAAAAAATTATTTTGCGTATAAAATCAAAGGTACTGCAAGATTTTAAATAATATAAGGACCTAATTTGCGTAGAAAAAAGTATTTGGTGCTATTTGAAAAACGAAAGTTAGGGGTGAGTTTCAAGGGTTGACCGTAAGCAAACAGGAAACTTCTCATATAAAGTGGGGGGGCGTCGGCCCCCCGTGCCCCCCCGACGCGCCGCCGCTGGTCTGTAGAAAGAAATATAATAATAACAAGTCCCATCAAACCAGTCAGTTCTGGTTGCTACGGCAATTCTGGGATACCCCAGGGGATTCCCTGTAATTTAGGCCTAATGCTCGAATAATTCGGTGTCGCTCGGTTAATACAGCTTCCAACGGCCGTTTTAGTCAACTCGGATAGTCCAGCGATCGGAAAATAGAGAGTCGGATAATCGAGAGTCTACTGTATACCACAAAACTCTGCGAAATAGGGATTACTACAAAATAAGTACGTCAGAACAGAACAGTGAGGGTTATGTATGGACTTTAGAATTAAATATCCCTGTCTTGATTCCAGAATCTGCTGAATGTGTTACAAACAAGTTCAAATGTCTAGGCGTGCTCCACAAACTACGAACAACAACTTTACCGGGCGGCTTCATTGCTCCGTTGCGGTGCGTCGTCGGAACGGAGCAGCGCATGGTAGGCTCCACTGGCGCGTCGGCGACGCACCATGTCGCAGCAGTGCATGCCGCGCGGCGATGCCACATGTAACATAATTATCGAATTGTAGCATATTATTTTTCTGAAAAGCATACTCGGATCATGTACTGTACCATGATTGATAATTGTAACATAAGTTCAGGTCTTTCATTAATTTTGTTGATACAAATATGTAGGTATGTCATCAGTGGCAGTGGTAGTCGGGGCTAGTGCCCAGGGCGGCATATATTCAAGGGGGCAAAATTTAAAAAGTAGGAAAAAAATTCTAGCGTTATCAAAACTGCACAATATAATTAATCTTTTTTTATTCAATGGATAATTCAAGAAAATGAATTCATACACGATTTCTGGAAAAATCAAAATTTTTTAAATTATAATGTTAGCACTTTAAGTGAAAATTGAGGACCAAAATAATTCATGTGTTTCGTTGAAGATTTGAAATTATTATATTTGATTTGATTATTTTGTGGAATTAATGAATTTGAGTAGTGATATTTTCGAACAAAAAATTAAATATTTAAGAATTTCGGGAAAAACTTTGACGCAATGCAATTATAATTTTAAAAGTCAGGCGCTTATGCTTCTTAAAAAATGCGTGTAATACAAATACAAGTCGTTTTGAGTGGAAAATTGTGATTCTTAGAGCAAAGCAGATATTTTTGTATGTTATTGAATCAAGGATAATAATTTTTCTGCAACAAATTAGTTATTGTATTGTGTAAGGCTTTTCCGGCCATGATCCGATCAACTCTTCATTCGTGGGCTGTTCGGCCGTCGTCGATACGCTCCGCCGCCTTGGCTTCGGCGCGCTTCGCTGGCTGGCATCCTAGGAAGCTGTTACCTGTGGAGCGTCTTCCGAGAAACCTCAAAGTAGTTATTTTACCCATACTGAAGAAGTGCATAAAAAATAACTACTTCGCTATCTTGGATGATCCGCCATATTCGATTTAGAATGACGTCACATTATTTTTGGAGTTACTCGCAACAAATCCTTTGATTTGATACCTATATTGTAGAAACGCATTAATAATAATTATTCCGATATCTTCGATAGTCCGCCATATTGAATTTAGAATGACGTCACATTATTACTCTTCGAGTTTGTCTCAACACGCCCTTTCATTTGATACCAATATTGTAGGAGTGCAGAAGTGCATAGAAAATACTATTCCGCCACATTAGATGTTCCGCCATATTTAATTTAGAATGACGTCACATTATTTTTCCAGTTGCTCTTAACAAGCCCTTTGATTTGATACCATTATTGTAAACATGCGTTAAAAATAACTATTCCGCCATCCTAGATGGTCTGCCATGTTGGATTTAGAATAACGTCATACAGCTTATAGAGTTTCGTCATCCAAACTAAGTGCGTACACATCAGCCCAATCGGTTGAAGATATCTGCTTCAAAATTGAGTAGCAAGAATCCTCGAGTAAATGTACGTACACATACATTGAAAGTTAAATAAGAAGTTTTAAAATGGTGATTTGCACCTAAACGGTTCAGGTGTGATACACAAAGTCATACTAGAATTGACTTAGTAATCTAAATGTGTTGTGTTTATTAAACACCCTGACTAAAGGCATTATTTTTAAAATGTAGCCCAACACGCCATGTGCATACACTCCCGTAGCCATTTTTTGAAAAAAGATAGAGAAAGAGAAAGAGTTTAATTAAGATGCTATTGAATAGCAATGGTCAAAAAAAGAGTTAAAAAAAATCATATTATCTGAACAGTATGCAATTAGCTATCCAATATAATATCAGAAACAGAAACATAAATCAATCTGAAAATCCCAAGAGAAAGTACTATAACTGCTAAATATTAATAGCTTTTCCAATACATCTGAAAAGCCGTAACAACATTATATTGTTTTTGGTAATGGATCAATTACAAGTGTAATAGTAGCGGCAACCCTGCCGGCCCAGCAGCGCATCGCCTTGCTCCCCACTTCGGCTCTCGCGCGTCGTTCCGTTAAAAATGCGCAACCAGCAACGGAAGACCGCAATGGAGCCACCTCTCCATTGCATGTGGAAAGTATATGGACAGCGACCTCAGAGTAACAACTGAACATAGAGGTAGTAAACAACTCATTCTAATAGGCCAACATATTTTCTTACGTTGCCATATTGACCACCAGAGACGGCAATCATAATTGTTTACTATCGTCTTAGTTGTACAGTATCCAGAAATATTCCATTTTACGTTAAAAAAGACGGTATTTTGATGCTTCAGGAATGATTACAGCATAATTAATAGATAAGTTGACCTCTACTGCGTTGCTGCATGTTTCTTCATCATAAAAGCAAATTCTGTCTTACATAACTTTTGAGGAGCTGGCAACGCCTATGTAATTTGCCTACGATTTGTTTACGGTAACCTCCAACTGTCAAACATTTGTTTTGCTTGTGCATCTTTTATGCTTGGTCAGTAAAATCGAATTCGCTATTTGTTGGTAACTGTAGTGAAGCTTTACGGACTTGCTGTGCTATATTCGAGTGTAGTTCAACAGTTTTTTTGGGATGGGACAGTGCAGAGCAGTGTTTGTAACATGGGTTGCATTAGAAGAATTTTCAGGTTAGTTGGCAATGTTTGGAGGCTGAAGTGTCAAAAGATGATGGCCTTGAGCATGCCATGCTGAAGTGGTTTGGTTACTACCTCTATGTTCAGTTGTTACTCTGAGACAGCGACGCACCGGTGACGCGGTGACGACGGAGCGCAACGCAACGGAGCAATGTAGCCTCTCGGTTACAGCTGCGCATATGCGCTAACGTTCTGAAGGTGTTGAGGATGAACTCCGCGAATATAGTTTATACTCGTTAAAACAGGGTTGCTATAGGTCCCACAATTAAACTGCTACATTCGGTTTTTTTTTTTGAAAATCCATCAGCGAATAAAGAAATGTAAAAAACTGACTCGCTGGTTTAAAAAATGCCCAGCATTATACATTTAAGTCAAAAAAATGATGTGTCCCTTTTTTAGAACTGAGTGGGTTTTATGCAGTAGATATATATATCCGAGTTGATCGGTAACATGTTGAAAGTTCCAAGGGTCCTAATAATTGGTGCTGGTCCAGCAGGCATAGCAGCTGCTGTGAAGCTGCTCGAAAATGGCTTTAGCAACATTACTATTTTGGAAGCAGAGGACAGAGTTGGAGGAAGGGTAAGTATTTTTCATCTCATCTACTTTTTAAATGATCTTTTTATCGTATAATGAATGGTTTTAGAATAAAGTAGGTTAAAAAAATCGATAAAATAGTTTTCTTGCTTTTCACGTTTAAACAAGGAGTAGGTATAATGTTGCGAAAATCGGAATAAATACATACTATCGGTGGTGTAATGTTCCTGAAAAAAGGGGCAGAGCTGGTTGAAGTGTAAGTATTTTTTTATCTTATTGTCGTATAATGTAAATATTTTAAAAGGTCTTTTGTGTAGTGAGAATCTGAATCATATTTTTGTTGACTTTTCACCCATAATCGATGAGACTGTGTGAAGGAAAAATTGTATACAACCTGCATAACTTCAATAACAGACAATGCAGCAAAGTACCTATATGAGTTTGGCCCTAAAAATTAGGTGCAAAAAAATGTCTATTTCTAATGTGCAAGTTGTTCCTGCTTTCTATTATCAATCTTAAATATCGGGCTTGATTAAATTCAACTTCATTCTTAAGTCATCTTTATTCTCTTTCCGTGTTTACTAGTTTGCATGCCAATGGGCAAAGAAGTATTGTACGCGCGAAAAAAAAAAACGCTTTTGAGATGATTTTACGGCGTTTCTGGAGACCTGCATCACAAAAAGTTAAACCTCTGTAATTTGGAAAGTACTGAGAGCAATGTTGATCAAATACATTGGTATTGTATAGAGAGAAGATTTTTGAGAGTTTTTGAAAACCCAACCAATTTTGCGGGCGGATTAACTATGAAATGATTTCCAGGTTCCTGAATATAACTTTGAAAGGATCGATTTGATATTCATGGAATTTCTCCAGTAGGTTACTACACTGCGCCAGTGTACAAAAAAACATTTACTAATTCCAATAAGCGGTCTAGTGGTGGTGGAATGGAAAATTATTAAACTCCGTTTTCAGGTGCTTTAAACAATTCTAATCAATGTCTAAAAAACTAATGGAGTAAAATTGGTGTATAAAAGGGCAAGGACATAATATATACGACATACGACACTATCGCCTTGGTGCTATCGCTGCTATCCAGTATCTTTCAGAAGTAGCTTGAAGTAATTTCATTTTCCTATAAAAAAAAGGAATTAATAGAGTAACACTCAGTAGCTGTTTCTAGCTGCTAAATATTAATGCCTATTTGTTCTACCATAGTTAAAATTAAAAATTATAGGATAATGGAAAGGCTGAATTAAATACCTCGTATGAAGAAATAATTATAGCAACTGAAAATATTACATGTTTGTAAATAACATAAACGTCATTTTTAAAAAACGTTTTTCATGTAATTCCAAGAACCAAGGAGCTATCAATTGCTGCATACTATGGCCAACGATGTACCATGTTTACGTATCATAAACTTTCGACACAATTATAAAATGAGAGGTGATCAGATAGTATAGCCTTACTAGAAGAGACAGCAGTATTAATATGAAACTAAAAATGTATTATGACTACTTGTTTTTATTTTTAGATTCATTCTGTGGAATTTGGAGAAGGCTTTGTTGATTTGGGTGCCCAATGGATTCATGGTGAAAAGGGAAACATTGCTTATGAGATGGTCAAGCACCTTGACTTGGTTTCCAACTCCCACAATGACTACAGCAAGGACTTCATCTTTTATCTGTCTACAGGAAAGATGGCGGACAAATATATAACTGATAAGCTATATAATATCTTAGTGACAATAGTCTATCAAGATAAGGATTTTAGTTACCATGGTTCATTTGAAGACTATGTTAAAGAAGAGTGAGTATATTGCTTTTTACTTCCCACACCGATAGATGAGGGGAGTATTGTGATCGTGAAAATTTTCGATTTTGAGATAATACACTTTTTGGGCATTTCATAACGAAAATCGACGTCACTCATTTCCGTCGGTCTGTCGGTCTGTCTGTACGCGTTTTTCTACCCACGTAATCTCAGTAACCGCTGCATGGATTGTGATGAATTTTGGGCAGCGATATGCTGTGGGGTCGTAGGGGGGTTGTAAAACTGAACATTTTGTTGTATTCATAATGGGATGTCCATTGACCTGTAAATGAAAAACTTGGAGGCATAATACACGTTTTTAGGTCCATCCGAACATTTCCTTGCCTCGTACAGGAACCAAGGGACTTGATGTATATGTTGGAGGCAGATGCCGAATTCGGCCCGAGGCCGAAATAATTAGACATTTCGCGATCTGTCCAAACTAGATTTTCCAGATGCCGAAACAGTGAGCGATTCGGCACCTGACCAACCCAATCTAGCCACGCCGCGAAATGCACGTTTGTGCATTACGCCGTTGCCGATCGAAACATAAACCTAATTCTTGATGTGGACAGAGGACGCTTAGCTCCTCATAATACATCATCCTATCTATTACTTGGCCAACGAAGACCCATTTGCGAACGATGCCAAGAACCACTGACAGTTGAACATATACTTTGTCATTGTCGAATATACAGAAATCAATTGAATTCTTTGTAATTACCATCAAACCTAGACATATTGAACTTGAAAAACATTCTCGAATTAAGAAAACTTTACCAGTTCCTGAAAAACATAGGCCTCTTCTACAAAATCTAAGTCAACCTAATGGATACACAGATACGAAATCGGATAGAATGCAGGTATCATTAAATTTGAAGACACTACCAATGTTATAGCACAACTTGACGCGGCGAATGACCTTGCTGTTGAAGCCGCTAAACAAAAAAAAAAAAGACCACGCCAAGCACTGGGGAGGCTTATTGTTTTTTATAATTATACTAGTTGCGGGGTTGCGACGAAGTAACAAACAAAAGACGAAAAATATGAACATATTCAAATTTGGAATTGTGTTTTCAGGGTTATAAATATTTTTCCCAACTTTTAATTGGGAGCAAAACGAAGTCAACGAAGGAGTTTGGATGGTTTAGCGAACTGCTTGCTACCTTTTTTTTGTACATTCACATTCTGTGTAACAAAGTTAACACCAATATCCTTAATGATAAAAGTGAAACACATATTGTGTTTATTTCAAATATGGGTTGTAAATTTTAGATACATAAAGAAGATACGGGAAGAATTTCCTCACGACCAAAATATCTTAGAACTTTCCAAGGCAATGGAGGAATGGTTCTGTAAATATTATCTCACTTATGATGCAGCTGAGAGCTTGTCAGACTTTTCTCTTAGTAACACTATTGGCGATTACGTAGAATATGAAGGACATCCGACAATTAACTGGAGAGATAAAGGGTATAAGACATTTTTGGATGTTTTGATGGTACGTATTATTTTAGTACCTTAGAGCGGCCGTTCACGGACTGCATTTTGAAGTCGAACCGAACGCAGATTTGAAGTCGGGCCGATTACAAAATTGCAGTTACGTCGACTGCAACTTGTGGTTGACCGAACCTCACTCGTCGTGCAATAATTGTGGACCTCCGGGCCACTGTTGCCAAGACAAAAAAATATATATCCCTAAAAATATGTTAAAAAGATCCGTAAATCACAAAAAAAATCTCATGATTTCTAATTATGGAGATTCTAAACAGCAAAAAAAAGTGGTATGGCTTTTGCTTCATCCATGATTTCTTAAAGTTTCCTATAGGAAAATTTCCTTTGACCTACAAAAGTTCTTTAGATCTAAAGTTATCTTACTCGGCCATAGGACACTAGCGCGCCGCGGTCAGATTGGTCCTAATCCCACCGGTCAGAAGCGCACAAAATATTTCGATCACCAGATGGACCATAGGACACTAGCGCGCCGCGGTCAGATTTGTCCTAATCCCACCGGTCAGAAGCCCCCAAAATATTTTGGATAATAGGCAGGTATGTGGACACAAACGTGCGGGGCGGTTCTCGTTTACTTATGTCGTAATATTGTTGACTAAAATAAATTGTAATGCGTAATATAGATTAACAGCATTTTCTGTCAGCTTTATTTGCATCACGTGGTTCTTTTATAACTTGTCGAATACTGGTAATATTCATTTAGAATTAAGTGAAAAGTTAATTTAAACCTATATTCCTTGAAACGTTGAAAATTTAATTAAACCCGAAGTATTTAAATAAAACATAGATGTTTTGAATCCAGCGAATTGATTGGTTCATTTGATAATAAAGAAACAAGTAATATACAGATTAAAGAATTTATTTCTTATAATAATTATAGCTTACAATTTTATCAAAATCAAATAGGGCAAGAGCTCCATTTTTATACATCTCAATCAAATTGGCAACGTACTTCATGCGCTTAGATGACTCGCAATTGGTAAATTTACGTTGAATATTTATGCTATTGATCGTGATATGTTCGCAATTGCATATCTTTTAACACAGAAATAAATTTGTATATATCTGGATGAGAATGGTAGAAACTTGAATTGAAATGGCTATGAGAAGCCTCACAACAGTTGGTCGTTTGATCCACCGTAGCCGTACAAGATGCCCACAAATGTGGTGGAAATAACGGGTCGTCATTTAAATAATCTAAGAAGTAACTGTAAGCTACCGCAAGTCGTAAAAAAACGGATGAAAGTTCGCAAGAATAAAAGGGATGTGGTCATTAGGAATATCCAAGCTTAATTTTCTTCCGGCGCGCAAGTGACCGGTGCCGATGAAGGCACCCTTTTTGTAAACAGGTAAAAATCAAACCGCGCGCGCTCGTGACCGATCACCTCCTACTCACGGCAACTATGCCATAGGCGAAACCTAAATCGGCGTCACCTGCATATTTTTTCACTGACAGCATTATTGATAAGATTGAATGTCGCACAACATAATGCTTCTGTGAATATTAATATATGTTAATATTAATATTATTGAAAATATAGAGGTGCGCCTGTACACTTAAAAGACCGACGAGACAAATGATCCATCTTTTCTTGTCTTATTACGGCCATATTACGCTAACAAATTATTGTTTCAGAAAAAGACTCCTAACCCATCAACTCGACTACCGGTCGAAGAAAAAGTACAATTAAATAAAAAAGTGACGACAATCCTTTGGAATGAACCTAATTATCCAAACGCTGTAGTGGTGAAGTGTTCAGATAATACGTCTTATGTGGCTGACCACGTAATAGTCACCGTATCACTGGGTGTATTGAAAAGCACCCATTCAAAACTATTCTCACCCCCTTTACCACCGTACAAAGTCAGGACAATTGAGGGATTGTGTTTTGGGAACCTTGTAAAGATCTTTCTTCAATTTAGGAACAAGTGGTGGCCCGATGATTTCAAAGGTAAAACTTATTGTTAAATATAATTAACTAATTGAATCGACTAATAATTATGTATTAGGTATATTGTGGTACCTGGATAGCATATACGGTATTCGGACTGCTCGGAATTGTGGTACAGCTGCTAATAAAAACCTTGGATATCTATTCAGAGGTAGGAAGAAGTTCCTACCAACTACAACCTTCTCATACTGTATAAAGCCGTCGATTGACGGAAATAGAGAGCATCAGATTTTTCATGTCTACTAAACATGTGAAGTATGTGAGACCAGACGACAGAAAGGTTCTGCCGGCCGACCTGTGACGCACTGATAATCGCTAATAAGCGTGAAACAGCTGTCTGCGTACTGGTGGATTGACGGAGATATAGAGCAACCCTCGTATATCGACTTTCATATGCAGCAGCATATAGAACCGCGCTCTCTGGTGGCTAAAGCGGACGCGCCGTGGCGTTCCACCAAGAAGTCTGCTGCTGTTTAGCAGCGATTTTCTTTGGTTGCCGTTACCTTCGGGTACCAGATGGCGCACCGGCAGAACCTTTCTGTTGTCTGCTCTCACATGCTTCACATGTTTAGTAGACATGAAAAATCTGATGCTCTCTATTTCCGTCAATCGACCTATGGAGCACTGATGATCGCTAATAAGCGTGAAACAGCTGTCTGCGTACTGGTGGATTGACGGAGATATAGAGCAACCCGCCGCTTTTCGGGTTTACAATATGCAAACGAATCATCCTATCGCATACGCGGGCGGGATATAGACTCCCATTGTACACTGTTAGTCGATTAATAATATTATTTTGCTAAGGGTAGGCTCGAATACTTATTGCGACTCCAACCGAATGCCCTATTTAGTTGATTTAGTTTCCATTTCTCAAGGAATCAGTTTTCTATGGACTGAGAATGACAAGTTGAAACTACGGGAAGAGTGTCCGCACTTTGAACCTTCTCAGGATGGAAAATCCTGGCTAGAGGATATATGGGGATTCTACGTGGTGGACAGCCAGCCAAGAGCGTTACTAGGTTGGGTGACAGGTAAAAAGACCAAACAGGTGGAGCTCTTACCTGAAGAGGTAGTGAGGAGTAGTTGTATGTTTTTACTGAGGAAATTCGCAGGCGATATCTACGAAATTCCGGAGCCAGAGGACATGTTGAGGTAAATCATTCTCGTATACCTAAATCATGCCTTATTATAATATTCCTTTGTGAAAGTTTAATTGCCTCAGTACTCTCAGGTCCCTCTGTTTCATAGTAGTAGTTATTCCATTATAACGCGGTTTCAATACTGTATTCAAAAAATATCGCCGACCATGCGGACCATTTAGGCTCTCGAAACTAATCATTTATTTTAATTTAGTTGGCAGATAGGATGAATAAACATAATATGAGAATTAGAAAGCCTTCAGTATCAGTTGAACCACTCGATAGCTATTTTAAATTCTTACCTAATTTGTATTAACAGTCGCAACGTTGTTTTACGGTTTCCGGCAAATACTATTAATTATAATTTAATTACTTAAGGATGTTCGTTCGCTACGCCTAGAGTCAAATGAGTGCTATTAATTTATGAAATTTATTCGGGGGACTTTAGAAATGTTGCACAGGATATAAATAATCTTATAATTATTTATAAATTCTTTTTATATGTATTGAGTATTTATAAGTCCTCTATTTTTAAATATCAGTTAATCCAAATTAGTTATTAATTTTGACTCCATTATTGTAATTATATTAATCAATGTGTCAACAGCGCGTTTATCATCATTGACGTCCTAGACGTCAGTGGTTCGCGGATAAGCTAAAAGATAATAGTTGAGAGGCTAGCATAAAATTTCCATTGGAAATTATGCTGAGAATTTATGGTTTCCTGTAGACTAGTTTTTTGTATAAAAACGAATGTTGGCTGACGCGACTTCATGACCTGAAATTTTGAGAGTATGCGCATCTCGCAAACAAAATTTCGGGGTATTTTAGTGAAGTTGAAAATTGGCAGAAAGTTAGTTGATCAAAGTTCATCACGAAAAAATGTGTTAGCTGCAAAATCTGTGTGACTTAACATATTAGCTGCACGCATAGTCATTTATGGGAAATTGGAAAATCGGACCATTTTACTGAATCTGAAATTAATATAAATGACAATTGATGGTATGAAAACTATAAAAATAATTGATCGGTTGATGTGGATGCAGATTGGTTTCGGTGGAATAAAATACATTATTGAGAACCAGATAATTTGTTTTTCGTATCGCCAATATACTTTTGTACCTACTTTACCAAAGTTAATACACTGAACTATATTATCGGTTTACAGCTTTTTAACAAAATAAACAGGATTTTGAATCACATACGACCGACCAGGAAGCTATTAGAAGACACTGCTATCGATTGTATAAAAAAACTGTATCAAAAAAAAACTGTACCGCTGTTATATGACGATTAAGATAGGGAATATCTCGGAACTGGGCAGTAGTAGCGAATTATAATTTTGGGGGTGTAAATTAGAGCAAATACAGTATTTTTTCTTGTTATTGTGTCACCCAATAAGGTATTTGTCTTTGATCACGTGACGTCCGATTCAAAAATTTTAATGGGACACCCTGTATATTTGTGACTTTTTGTATTCCTCCCGATAAAACAATTCCAACAAACTAGCATACTTGGGGTCTAAAGTGATTAATTCAAGAGCTACAGGTATTTAAAGCATTGTACCGCTACCATTATGAAACACTACCAATTAATTTAGCTGTAGGGGTACATGTTATAATCAATGGTAGTGGTACAATCCTTAAGGTACCTGTAGCTCTTGAATTAATCACTTTAGACCCCAAGTGTGCCAGTTCGTTGGAATTGTTTTATCGGGAGGAACACAAAAAGTCTCAAATATACAGGGTGTCCCATTAAAAATTTTGAATCGGACGTCACGTGATCAAAAACAAATACCTCATTGGGTGACACAATAACAAGAAAAGATACTGTAAAAAAATACTCTAATTTATACTCCCAGAATTACAATTCGTTACTACTGCCCAGTTCCGAGATATTCCTTGTTTTAATCGTCGTGGGACACCCTGTATTTAACTTGCTAAGCCTAAGTTTTATTTGGCGTAAGTAACACTTAACCTATAATCATGTTATTTACCTGACAGGTTATGACGTTTGTGTTTGAAGAGAAAAAGATTTATAAATTGATTTTTAGAATCTAAATAGAACTAGAATCTCAATACATATGAGAGTCCGAAAATAATATACCAAACGTGAACTATTTTTATAGTTTTGATGACTGCATATTTTTTTCATGGTTGTGAGTGACTCAATTATACTGCAATAAATAGAAAAAAATCTTGAATATTAGTTTTTTCGTTCTTGGACAGTTCTTAGGCGCAGGCACGTATCCATGATTTGGTTTTGAGGGGGTCCAGATCATCGGTGTCACTTGGTTGACCTTTCGGGGGGTGGGTCCAGATTGGAGTTGCCACCCTGAATTTGCGGTAGGGGGGGGGGTGCAAATTTGTGGATTCCATTTTTTAGACGGCATTTTATAAACTTTCGGGGGGGTCCGGACCCCCTGGACCCCCCCTCTAAATACGTGCCTGCTTAGGCGTCCTAGAATTAAACATGTTTCCCATCTTCTCCTAAGATTTATCTCACTGTCATTTTTATATTACAGATGAGCCTTAATATTTTTCTAGAAGGCCTAAAAACGAGTTTTATCTATGCTTTATCTGTTTATCGCCATGTATCAGCATCAGTTTTTATTTAACGCGCAGCTAACAGATTTATTCACACCCGCGTATCAGCTAACAATTATTTTTATAGTTTGTATACAGGATGGTCCAATAAGCGCGCGGTGCTCCCTAGCCGCCATACCGTTTAAATTAGACGAAAATGTTTAGAATAAAAAACGTTTATTTTCAAATGCTCTACATTTAGAAAATATTTTCAAAGATGGCGGTCTTCCGGAAATACCGGAAGTAGGTATCAACTTCCTTATTTTAAATGGAACACCCTATATATTATTACGTTTTTGAATACAGCATCGATTTTTAGGTCTAGTTTGTTAACCAGTGTTTATGTCTACGAAGCCTATTTTTGGAGTTATTCAGCAATTTTTACAAAATTTGACGTTTGTAGTACTTTACAAGAAACGTTAATATCTCGGAAACTAGACGCGATAGAAAGATGCGGTTTTCGGTTTTGAAACAAGTAAGGAATGTGTTTGTGTTTCAGTAAGATCGTTGTTTCAAAAGAACATTAAATCAATAGACTTGCAATTTTCAAATTTGAAAAGGTAAAAACGCTAAAAACTTTTTTTTTCAAATGGGATGGTATCATAAGTTTAACATCAGTGGATGCGAAATTAAATTCTCTTTCACTTTTATCTAGGCACATGTGGTTCTATCTTTGATGGTTTTCAAGTTATTTACGGTTTTGTAATTATGGCGTAGGAATTGGAAAAATAGTAGGTGGCGTGGCTCGCAGACGAAACAATTGACAGGAAACCTTTCATCCAAAGTGTTTCGGTCTCTAATACTAAAATGTGCTTTCGCTCCATCTACCTGAAACCACATTATTCTTAAAAAGTCCAGTGGTAAATTTTGCAACAGGTTTTCCAATTTTCATTTAGAAAATTTTAGAAAACATTAGTTTAATATGCGGTTTCCAATAATACCACCCCAAAGGCTTAGACTCCATGCTGGTTGTCAACAAACCTCTCAAAATTTGGATTTACGTCCTTATAAAAATGTAAGTTATGCCAGTTTACATGGCCGTTAATGATAACACTGTAGCTTCATTTCATAAAAAAGAAAATGAAAGAATTTCATAAGAAATGTAGCTTCATTCGTAAACAACAGACTGTTGAAAAGGAGTGCATCTTCTTGGACTCGAGCACGGCTCCAGTTACAGAAATTCATTCATTTTTCAAAGTCTTGTCTTTCAATTGCTTGATTTAGCTTCACGTGATAAGGATTCTATATGTACTCCGTTAAGATTATGTTCACAGATGTTTGACCAATGCCCAAATAGCGACTAATTTCTGCTGTAGCACTGCTATGCGCATCTTCAACTACAATTGCGAGAATGTCAAACTCACTATCTTCATGTATTACTACTACATGTTTGGTTCTCTCATACTTTACGCCCACGCAAATCCAAATTTTAAGAAGGTGGTTGAGAACCGGCATAGAGTCTAAGCATTTGGGGTGATATTGTCGGAAACCGCATAATAAACTAATGTTTTCCAAAATTTTCTAAATGAAAATTTGAAAAAACCTGTTGAAAAATTCACCACTAGAGTTTTTAAGAATAATTTGGTTACAGTTAGATGGAGCTAAAGCACATTTTAGTATTAGAGGTCGAAACACTTTGGATGAAAGGTTTCCTGCCAATTGTTTCGTTTGCGAGCCACGCCACCTACGATTTTTCCAATTCCTAAGCAATAATTACAAAACCGTTAATATCTTAAAAACCATCAAAGATAGCACCACGTGTGCCTAGATAAAAGTAAAAGAGAATTTAATTACGCATCCACCGATGTGAAACTTATCATACCATCCCATTTGAAAAAAAAGTTTTTAACGTTTTTACCTTTTCAAATTTGAAAATTGCTAGTCTATTGATTTAATGTTCCTTTAAAACAAGGATCTTACCGAAACACAAGTACGTTCCTTGTTTGTTCCAAACCCGAAAACCGCGTCTTTCTATCGCATTTAGTTACTGAGATATTAACATTTCTTGTAAAGTACTACAAACGTAAAATTATGTAAAAATTGCTGAATAACTCCGAAAATAGGCCTCGTAGACATAAACAATGGTTAATAAACTGTACCTAAAAATCGATGCTGAATTCAAAGGCGTAATAATATACAGGGTATTCCATTTAAAATAAGGAAGTTGATACCTACTTCCGGTATGTCCGGAAGTTCGCCATCTTTGAAATTATTTCCTAAATGTAGAGCATTTGAAAAGAAACGTTTTTTATTTAAAACATTTTCGTCTAATTTAAACGGTATGGCCGCTAGAAAGCACCGCGCGCTTATTGGACCACCCTGTATATAAAAATCTGATTTTTAATCGTTAATAACTTTCTGAATTGTAAATTTTAGTATACGAAGCATTTTTTGCACGGGAAGCTGTTCGTGGTTTACATTAGAAATGTTTTTTCATAAAAAATTGTAAGTTACCTATTTTAATTACCCTTCGTTTAAGGGCAGGGCCGTAGCTAGACGTTGACCCTGGGGGGGGGGGTTCATGTTGGCCTTGGGGGGGGGTTCATGTTGACCTTGGGGGGGGGGGTTATGTATAAAAAAAGACTACTTTGTAATCTCTTAGGTCCGTATTCGTAGTCGTTCCTCAAATATCCCTTGAGTATTATTCAAGGGATACGTGAGGGTTATTTGAGGTTATTCAAGGGAGAAGGGACCCTCAAGTGTGACTTTCCTTGTGTATCTGTTCCCTAGACAACATCTACCAGACGGCGGAATTCATTTGGCGACGTTGTCATATTGCAAATATAAGTCAATTTGTTATATCTATGCCCACGCATTTTGATGTTTTCTGTTATCTCTTTTTGTATTGTACCAGTATTTCGTGTTCTGTGGCGGACATTTTTGCGGATGTGACATAAAATGTCATGTTGACATTTCGTTAGTTCGTTACTTGAGTATTACTTGAGTATCACTCAAGGAGCTTACGTAAGAGACCCTCAAGTAAGGTTTCGAACCACAAAACCTTAAGTATCGACTATGAATACGACCCTAAATTTGCTTAAAAACTGTATAGATTGTATCGCTGCTAATGTGTCATGAGCGCCGAGCGATTGGTTAGTAGCAGAATGAATCACTAAGCTTGGAGAAAGCAATTGGATTATCTTTATTTTGTATTATTTTAGTAGTTATTTCATACATGGGAATACTCATGGGAGGGGTTTGAACCCCATAAACCCCCCCTTATATACGGCCCTGTTTAAGGGGCTAGGGTATAGCGCGAATCCAAGAAAATACGTGTGCTCGTGTTATAGGTTTCCGAAGTATGTGTGTCTAAAATAAAATGAGGGGAGGTAAGTCCGAAGGTAGCCTTGCGATACTGCTGACTGCCGACCGCCGCGAAGACGATTTCGTATCGAGAGGAGCCGAGAGCGACCGACCGGTGGCCTACTGATAGTGTGACGTTACCCTTAAACTTACAGTAATGATTCAAACAGCAAATTGAGGAAGAAAGCTTGCGCCAGCCAAATTCGGTGGCCTTGTTTTGATATTTTCTTTGGTTGTTAAATTACAGACATTTAAAGAATGTATGATTTTGCATTGCGAGTTTTTTGCACACTAAAAAACTTTTGAAAAATCCGCTATGGATTGTCCTTCATTAAAGTCTTAACTATCACCTTCTGAAATTTTATGTATGTTGTTTGAAAAACAAATGAGCTGTGCGTCTACTTGCGAATCCGTATTTTACATGGCAAATATACAGGGTGAGTTTTTAGTACCGGCTCGGCCGATAACTTTATATCCAAATCGCTGTCAAATGAACGTGCTGTATATCAAAAAGTGATGAATCAAAAATCATTTCTTTTACACGGGTGAATAAAAAATATTCTCTAGTTTTGAAATCGGCTATAAAAAAAACCCGCGACGCGTATTCGTATACAGGGTGATGTAGAATGCAAAATCTAGATTTTCTCTCTTTTTTTAAATGTTACCCCGAATATTTTATTATACCAAAGAATTGCTTTTAATATGCTCTTTCATCTTTGTATAACACTTGTTATGGCTACATTCATTTGTTTACTAAAATTTATCTATTTGGGAAAATACTATCAAATTTTAATTTTGCTTAACAAACACTAAAATATAAGGCCATAATAGTACTTGATCAAGTCAAAACACTGAATTAACGGGATATTATAGGTCAAGTGTGTTGAGTGAGGAAACAATTTTATAGACGTCATGCATAATTATCAAGCAGATCTATCAGGTAGGCTATGAAATATTAAACGACACAGTCCAAACAAAAGAATCTTCAATTTATCAAACGCATTAGTTTTAGAGTGCCTCCGTTCTGGATATTTCTGTTCATAGTTGATACATTCTAGAGGCAAGTAGACAATTTCTCAAAGATTCTCCTAAATATCCTCAATGGAAAAATTAATTTTTAAAGTTCGGTTTTTCACACAGTGCGGAATTATTGAGCAGGTTATGAAAACTTGTCAATTTTTCAAAGCCTAAACTGATAAATCTGCTTGATAATTATGCATCACGCCCACAAAATTGTTTCCTCAGCATACATGACTTTATTATCTCGATGATTCAGGGTTTTGACTTCATCAAATACTATCATGACCTTATAATTAGTTGTTCGTTAGATAAAAAACAAACTCGACAGTACTTTCTCAAAATAAATAAATTTCAGTACACAAATAGAAGCTATAGTTTAAATTTACGGAAAAATCGAAATATCTCGGAATCTGATGGACGTATAGGGTACAACAAGACAAAGACGAAAGAGCATATTAAAAAGCAATTCTTTGGTGTAATAAAATATTGGAAGTTAGATTTTAAAAAAAGAGAAAATCTGGATTTTGCATTCTACACCACCCTGTATACGAATATGCGTCACGGGCCTTTTTTATAGCCGATTTTAAAACTATAGGATATTTTTAATCTTTCCATGTAAAAAAAAATAAGTTTTGATTCCATTTATTTGTAGGTTCGTTTGACAGCGATTTGGATGTAAAAATGGTCATAACTTTTGAAATACCCCTGTATAATGTTATAATACCTTATATAGTCAGAAGAGAAATTATTGGCATAATCTAAAATGAGATAATATATAGGGTGTCCTCATTTAAAAAAATATATGTTTGCATCACCACGTGGTTATGGATCACCCTGTATAAATCAAAATATTTTCTGAGCAAGGAGCATATCCGTGGCTACAATTTTTATATACAACTTTTTTTGCTATCTTCTACAGTAGTGGAGTTATCGACCGAGCCGATACTAAAAACTCACCGTATATATGTATGTATAAATGTGTACACCCAGGCCCATTTTTTATAGCTAAAATCTGACATAATAGTATATTCTTCTAGATCCGCGTGGGAGCAATAATTCGAACTTTCAAGGTGTGTACTCATACCACGGCGTGGAGACAGAGCGGCTCAAAGTCTCGCCGTCAGACTTAGCGGTACCGTCTTTCTGCACCAGGTGGTGCCGAGATGGTACTTTTCGCAGGCGAAGCCACTTCTATGCAGAGGTACTCAACTGTGGACGGTGCAGTGGAAACTGATTTCGGGAAGCACAACGAATCATCGAAGCGTACAGGTTAGGATTTAGAGTCGGGACCATCTTTTTTTTCTTGATAATCTGGTTATGTATCCGGTAACACGAAAGATTTAGATGAATCAGGATAATTATACAGGTTATTCACGTTATTCGACACGGAACATTATGGCTAAAGTATTTGATAAAAAAGAAAATAATAATTTGGGATGGATAGAGACCCATAAAGGCTACATTTTAAAAATATTTTCATGTTATACAGGGTGTCCCAAAAGCACGAAATATATCAAAGTTATTTTTTTTTTAAAGGAACACCCCATATATTATTGGCATATTCAGATTCCTTGATGAATTCTATTGTGACTTTATGTATCATACATGGGCCTTAAAGCGAACCGTTTAGGTGTAAATCACCATTTTCGGTATAAGTAGATATCAGGAAAAACTTGAATATCGCAGAGATTATAAAATTTGGAAGGCTGTGACTTTGCCGTATTACTAAGCATAAAATGCGTCAGCTTCGATGAGACTGTCAAATTTAAATTACGTTTATGCTTGGAGAAATCGGTCCGATGAATTAAGGAAACTTCGATCAGCGATAACCTCATTTTTTCAAACGGGAATGCCCAATTTTTTTTATACGGTTTAAAAGTAGAATTGATAACCTTTCTAATGATATAGGGCTGTGAATATCAATCTCTGGTAGTTTTCATTTAATTTCAAATTTTCAAGCAAATCGGCGTTTTTCAATTTGCCTACCTATAAGCAACGTAGCAGGCCATGAAATATAAACAAAAACCTGTTCAGGGTAGAAGAAAAACAACTAACTTAGCTGAAAAATACACAAGAACTAGACTAAATGGACAAGATTATAAAAATTACTCACAACAAACAAAGTCTAACCAGAAACAACGGCGGTAACATATCTTTGGTCAAAGAGAAGCTGGAGTATGGCAGAAATGGATTTTTTCACGGTCTACTAGCTACTGCAATGTACTAGAGATTGGCAATTTCCAAAACCATTAAAAATTTTGAAATAAAATAAAAACTACTAGAGAATGTTGTAATTTTCATAATAAACATTTAATGGTATAAACAAGTATGCAATTCTGTCAAAACTCAAGTCAAAAGTACCTCTGACTGGAGTTCTGAAAATTCTTCAGTTACCTATTAGCAAGGTCGCAGGAAAATGAAGAATGAATTAAAATTTGTTCAAATTATAAAAAAAAACTTAAATGGCAGAAAATTTTAATCTAATTTGTCAGTATTCCTTTTTTGCAATACTGCTAATAGATATTGAAAAATAGAAGGGGCTCCAGTCAGAAGTATCGACTTGGGACGCAAATTAGTACTTTTTTACACCATTATATATTATGATTGATAGTTGCGTGCTGGAGCAACAGTCGCTGGTTGTTTCTGTTTCATATCAGGGTTTTTAATTGCCTTGGAAATTTTTAACTTCTAGTAAATTGTGGTAGCCGGTAGACTGTAAAAAATATCTATTACCTACCCATACTCCAGCTTCTCTTTGACCTTAGAGATGTTATCGCAGTTGTTTCTGGGAGAGTTGATTTGTTGTAAGGAATTTTTATAATCTTGTCCCTTTAGTCTAGCTTGTGTATTTTCAGCTAAGTTAGTT